>CM042069.1:4719440-5349334 GCA_023512825.1 Liposcelis brunnea
TAATTTCCCGGCGCCTCTGCTTGAGTGAATGACCCAATGAAGAATTTTGGTGGAATTAAACTTGACTTTTTTAACAATACTATTTTAAAAAGAATTAATTCCACCTACTTTAATTTTCAAACTTTCCATAATTGCTTCTAATTCCATATTATCCTCCACTTTAATTATAATCATTGATCTCCTCTCTGGAAATTGATCCACTTCCATATAATTAATCAAATCTACAAAAGACAGATACACCCCTGAAAAATTTCTCTTAGACAACGCTTTTAATTTCGGTATAATCGAAGATACTTTAAAAGATTTCGTAACTAATATATATTGCTCCACTCTTAAATACTGAATCACCGAAGAAATCATTTCTATATTTTTATCATTAAAAGAAGAATCCGTTAATATAGCAAAATAAAGCAACAACGCAATAAGTAGGGTAACCATCTTTACCAGAACAAATATTTACAATGTTTTCGATTTCGAAATGTTTTTATTGGACAAATCTGAAAGCACATAATTATTGTTGTTATTCGATTTGGGAATTGTGAGCAATAAATTAAAAATTGATTTATGCCTTGTGATAAACAAGGTATTATTCTGTGCATTCGCCCGTTTTTTTTCGTATCGGTCGATCGCAGCCAGTGTAACGAGCTTTTGATGTCAGTGGCTTTTAGAATTATGCACATTGGTAAATTATAGACGTGGGTTAAAGAGATATTTATGGTGTGATAATCGGGACATTAGGAAAAGTTTAAGAAATTAAGCCTTTGCATGAAGTATATTATCTCCCTTGAATCGTTATTCCAATACTCGTGTATTAAAAGAATATTATGCACATAAATACTTATTATTGTGTCTGGTATTAATTATTATCTTTGCTGAATCTTCTTTCCGTGTTATTTTTATGAGTGCAAACAAAGATAAATCCTGTTATAGAAAACAATAGTTTGTTAGGGAAAATAAAATTGTAAACAAGTTTCTTTAAAACATTTCTGTTGCATGTAAACCGCTTTTGGTGAACTATTTTCTTTATTAAAATTTGTAGACTGCAATTTTTTGCTGTTTCTCGTCCATCCTTTTTCTTTGCTGCGAGATCGAAACACTTTTTTATCGATAACGAATAATCGAGAAGCATATGATAAATATCGCTGTCGCCTTCTCTTTCTAATATCGTGTGTCGAAGCTGCCAAATTCGAAATCGGCTTATTTGGTCGATTGCTAAAAATTAGGCATTAATTGAATCGTGCAAGCTGAAATTTTTTGGTCTCAGTTTAATTCTAAATCATACTTACAAAAATATTTTGTATAATTTTATGATCCGTATTTTAATTTGATAGTATAAAATTTCTGCTACCATAATTAAAGTCGAGGCAAAAAAGCCTAATACTAATTTTTAGAATCTTTTAAAAAGATGTATTTATAGAAATAAGTTAATATTGAAAATTGAAACGCGATTCGTTAATTTAAGTTGTTAACAAAAAGGATAAATATTGTTTATGCTAAAGTTGGCTATTAAAAACTATTGTGGGTGTTGTAATGAGATTTTGATTAGAGACTTCGTTCGGTGGGCAGCTCCATGTTTGTTGGCCTTCAAGGTGCGAGAGCCTACTTTTGCATCACGAAGGCCATTTCAGGTGGTTGCAGTCTTCCTTCGAATCGTTGCCATCATGGCGGCTTCTCCCAAGTTCTGAAAGCGCTTATAAAGTTTTTTAAAATGTAGAAAAAATTGAAATGAATTTTTAAAAGATTGGGAAAGAATTACAACATGTTGAAACTAGGGGAATATTAGTCCCAAGAGGACCACTCACTTCCTCTCTCTGTCGGGGTGTAGCTTTGTTTCATGGGAGGGGGCGGGGGGAAACGAGACTGCTTTTTAACGTTTGAACTTCCTTTTATTTAATTAATTTGGTTGAGCATTAGGCTTTTCACTATTATAATACTTAAAATCACTTTATAATTTTTAATTCACTTATTTGAGTTTCCTTCTTCTGCGCTGGTCGCGATTGGTTAGAACGAGATCTTGAGAGAATAAGATAATGTGGCTTTACCAAACTTGGCAGGGTGGCCTTCGAATTAGAAAATGGACGGAAAATTTGGGATCTCTGAACATTATTCAGCCTCATGTCGGCGCTGCTCGTGAACTTTAGAATATTTCGTTTTTTCGGATTTTCCGGGGAGGGCGAATTTTTTACGAAAAAATACCACAGGAAAAAGTTGTTCCTAATAGGTTCAGGTATCTTCACACAAAAAATAAAAAAAATCGTTAGAGCCGTTTTCGAGAAAATCTTTGAAAATTCATTGCTTGGCCTTTTTTGGCCCTGTCAAAGTTCTCAACTTGGCAGTCTTGATTTCAAATCACAAAATGAACCGAAAATTTGAAATCCCCGACCATTTTTCAGTCGAAATCGAGTCCCATATCGGCGCTGTCAGTAAAACGTAAAAATTTTCGGTTTTTTCAGATTTTCCGGGGAGGGCGATTTTTCACGGAAAAATGACAAAAGGGAAAAGTTGTTCCTTATAGGGTCAGGTATCTCCACACAAAAATTTAAAAAAATCGTTAGAGCCGTTTTCGAAAAAAATCCCGAAAACTTAAAATTTGGTCCTGCCAAAGCCGTAAATTTGGCCGGATGGCCTTGATGATGGAATAACAGTTTTCTCTCTTCCTGAGGAAAGCGGTTGCCAATTTTCGTTGCGCTATCTCTTTTGGTTTCGGAAACACAGGCGAAAAACGAAAGTGCACGAACAGACGAAGGAACGAACGAACGGACGTCAGCCCAAAAATCATTTTTACGGTTATTTCTTGCCATTTCATGGCAAAATACGCAGTTTGACGAAATTCCATTTTTGACACGACCGCAATACTTCCTCATTCTAGGGAGCTCAAAAGTAAAAAAATTTAAGAGACTTTAAAAAAGATTTTTCATTTGAAAATATATTACAATCTTTATAAATTTTTTGCCTTAACTTTAATTCAGTGCTAAATCAAAACGTTTTTATTTTCAAGATAAATGAAAAAGTTTGTGGTGCCGAATTCTTCTCAAATTTTGATTTAAAATGGATATGGATGTTTCTTTTCTGGTCCTAAAACAAAAACTCTATTAACATTGATAAAATTTTTAAAATTTTTTATAAATATTTTTACGCTAACCTCGTTTCCTTAGATTTCATATAACAATACAATCGCTCTCCGATAAATAAAAAAACGGTTATGATCACCCCAACAACGAAGACAACCATCACAAATTTTGTTTCTATAATACTAAGGGGTTTAATATCAAAATCTTCTTCAATGCTCGTTTTCCCGCGAATAATTTTCTGCACTTTTTGCATTATTCCCGATGTGTAAACTCGAACCAACCTGAAAATTTTATAAAATTTTGTCTTCGCTTCGAGTTTTTTTTTATCAGAAACGAAAACTTACATTTCTAGGAATAATTTCCTGTAATGCACGCCTTCGTTTAACAATTCAATCCCTGCAAACTGTTCAAATACAGCATCTGAAACCCGTATAATAGAACATGTCGCTGGAAACTGAAACATTCTGTAATTGTAATTAACAATTGAAACGTCATCCTCAGTGCAGATCAGTTTTATAGCTTCGGTATGTGTTTCTGGAAACATTTCCAACGGCACTAACTGATTTTCTATAATTTTTTTTATCGAAGGATCCTTATTTTCCTATAAAACAAATAGTTAGTTAGAAAATGCTTAACCCAAAGAAAAATTTTGTTCTTACCGTAAAAAATGAAACCATGAAAGGGTTATTAAGAGGAGCGAGTTTGTAGTTCCCCTTAATAGCTAAAGATTCAAAATCCGTAAACGGAATCACGGGAACGTGAATTGTTAAAAAAGAAATAAGTGATGCTGAGTAAGCTGGGACTATAACGCTTGATGCGATATACACAGACAATCTGGCTATTCTCGAGGATAAAATATTTGGCAGAAATTCGCATGCTGTAAAATTAATAATTAATCAATTTTTAGCTTATAAGACATTTTTATTTTCAGCTATTGTACCTTGATTACAAAATGCTGAAATTGGCGATAAAGCCTGATCGTATAAAGTAAATCCTTGAAGATCTAAAATGGCAAACGCAGCCCATGCTATTGCTGAAATTACTGCGCTGCACACAGAAATACAAACGAGCAAAATTATCCATAATTGAGTATCAAAAGGGCGTAAATAAGAATCCCATTGCTCTTCACCTTCATCTATTTCTTTGATGTATAAATGAACCAAATTGTTGGTTAATGGCCCGAATGTTGTGTTACCAATTTTGTATTTCATGATGATGAATTATTGTCATGTTAGTATGAGCGTCTGGTAATAAATATTTTGAGCTTTTCTCAACTTCTGACACTGTCACGAATCGCGTACTAAAAAGAAAATTGATTTAGTGAGAAAGAAGAACGTTGCAGACACATTACATTTCTGTTTCGTGAATTGAAGCCCGACATTAGTAGTTTACCAAACAACTCGAGGCATAGATGCAATATTTGATAAAAGTACTAAAGTCGTTAATAGCGTCAGCTGCTGTCATTTGAAATAAAACTTTGCTTCTATTATTAGCACTTACTTGAAATTTAAAATCTTCCCCATATCTTCCCAGATTTCTAAATGTAAACATTCCGGCGTAAATCGACACTTTACCTTAAAAAAATGTTTTTTTTAAAAGTAAAAAATTTATTTTAATTATTAATATAATACCTACGAAAGCCCTGAAGTTTCATGCATTAATATTTATTATTTTTCCGCCAAGAAAAAGGTGCGGAAAAATATTTTACTTTTCCGCCACCTTTTTGTTGGCGGAAAAATAATTACCACCTTTTTTTGTTGGCGGAAAAATAAATCCGCCACCTTTTTGTTGTTGGAAAAATAATTATCCGCCCACTTTTTTGGCGAAAAAAAATTTCCACCTTTTCTTAAAATTTTTTTTTCGCCGGATAATTTTTTTTAAAGTAAAAAAAATTCCGAATTTTTCTTTGGCAAAAAAAAAAAAATATAATAAAACCTTTGCCTAAAAAAAATTAATCCGTAAATACCTTCTCATTTATTTTCATTATTAAAGCTTCTCCTCCATTTTCAACTTTTCATACAAATACCACAATATTCATTTTTTCCAATACAAACAAAATTATATTTTCCAAAATTCCGAATTTTCCATTTGATAAATCTCTTTATTTCTTTATATCTTTTATTTAAAATAACTCAAAAAATAATAAAATTCAGTCGAAAGGCACGTGAAAATTATTTTTAGTTAGACTTTTATGATTTTTAGGCAAAAACATTAACCACGTGAAAATTTTACACATTTTTCCCCCGAAATCTGTAAAAAAATATAAAAAAATTAAACTAAAAGAAATTTAAAAATAACTTAATTTAAAACTTTTTGTTATTTTTCGTAATTTTTTCATTTCCGCTTTAATATAATCATCAATTTTCTATCTAAAACTTCTATCTTTTACTAAAAAATTTATAAAAAATTTAATAAAACTTGATATATATTCCCGAAACGTTTTTCTTTAACAAAATTTTTAATCTCGGGATCAATGAGCTGCAAAATTGAGAAACTAAAATATATTGATCAACATCTAGATAATGAATCATCGATGAAATTATTTTTATATCGTCATTATTAATGCAAGAATCTGTTAATATCGGGAAAGAGAATATTAAAAAAATATGCAGGGAAAACATAGTTATGAAAGTTGAAGTAATCAATGTCAAACTACTTGGATGGAGACATTTTTATCTAATGACGTGATTATCGTTGAGCTTTATTGCTTTTAAGTTAATATTGAAACAATGCATTTAATTCACAGTGCTCGATTATATCTTTCTTTGTTTTAATGATACCATGTTGGTTAGGCGAGGTCAATTTAAATCTATTTCCGTATCTTATTATTTCTGGAAATTTTTTGGAAAGATTTAAAAATTAAAATTGCTTTAGAACGTATAATTTATTTTAATCTGATTAATTTTTTGTTTTAGGTTCGTTGACTATGAGAGTTTGCTGTCAAAAGGTACGTGAAATTTTTTTTCTGGTCGGAATGTTTCCTCAACCAACTCAGGCTCGTGTTTTAATATTCGACGTTGAATCTTTGGGAAATTTTGTTAAAATAATCAGAAGAAATCATCAGGGAAAAAATTCTGTTTAGAAAAATGTGGCCCTTCTTTGATTGGCTGTCAACTAATTAAAAAAATGTATTAAAAAGTATGACATGATATATTAACGTAGAATGCGATCAGATGTAATCGCATTTAAACATCGGCTGCTCTACTGACAAATTATTATAATCTTGTTTTTCCCATCACTTTTTTTATACATAAATGGGTTACTAATCCGAAACTTTTCCTGGTAGCTTCCTTTTGTGATGGATGTTCCCTTCATAATGATGTTAGTTAAATTTTTAACTATTATTAATTTTGGAAATTTGGTAGCCCAAAATTTTATTCTTAACCCCAGTGAAGATTTAATTACAATGTCTGTCATTAAAAGTTTCGAGATACGACATTGTATTTTTATTGCTAACAATATTCGAGATGAAAATATTGTGAATGTTAAAATATTTTCCAAGAGAAAATATTTTAAATCGTTAAAAATTACGAAGATCTAATAAAATATTTTAAAATCGGTGTTTTTTTTAATGTGAATACTGTAATGGTTAAAAGAAAATGATTTGTGGAAAATATTCGAAATGTTTAAAATTTTAACTGCGGTAAGTAATTTCAATTATTTTTAATTGAATTTTTACATAATTTTTGTCAAAAGAAATTTTTAAAATAGGGATTTTATTATCCGATCAATCGCTCTTTTGCACTTTAAAACAGAATCTGGGCCCATAACCTGTTTTATCATTAAATTATCAAGTTGTGGAAATGATTAAAAAGTTAACTTATCATTAAAAACTACTTAGCGTGATTCCTTCCTATTGTTTACTTGATTTTTCATCAGAATAAAGCAAATTCGTTTGATGTATAATTTGTAATATCTCCTACTTCAATCTCAAGGATTTAATTAATCATTTCCTCGCTGATTTAGTCTTAACAACAAACATGTTTTGTTGTTTGTTGATGATTTTTGCTTAAAAATATCATTGAAATTTGATGCGTTGTAAATGTATCTTCAAAGGATTTTAGAAATTACATATATTTTTTTAATAGTAAGCAGTTGTGCCAAAATTTTAAAATTTTTAAATCATCCTCAAAATTTAATCACCGAGTCTGTTATTGAGAATTTTGGGATAAAGCACTGTATTTATGTCAAGACTAGTGATAATGAAATAATTAATTCTAAGGATTTGAAAAGATTTTTTAATCAAGACAAGATGGGAATGATCAGGAATTATGAGCAATTATTGGAATATTTAAAAATTGAAATTTTGTTGATGTAAAAACAGCAATTGTCGTTAAAGATAAAAATTTAATGAAAATAATTGAACTTTTTAAAATTCTTGATAATGTAAGTTTAAAAAATTTTTACAAATTTTCTTTTAAAAAAATTGTTTACAATTTTCTTTTAAAAAATTTTTTACAATTTTCTTTAAAAAAATTTTTTTTTTCAATTTTCTTTTAAAAAATTTTTTACAATTTTCTTTTAAAAAATTTTTTACAATTTTCTTTTAAAAAATTTTTTACAATTTTCTTTTAAAAAATTTTTTACAATTTTTTTTTAAAAAATTTTTTACAATTTTCTTTTAAAAAATTTCTTTCAAAAAATATTTGTGTTAGTAATAATTTTTTCTATTTTTAGCTAAACATAATATATCAGACTCATCACTTCTCCTGGCTTGTTTCTGTTGACTTTTATGAATCATGGAAAGCCGATGCTGAAAAACTTCTGGTCCCTTATAACTGCCAATTTATACTTTTTTACCCGATCAACAATAAAACATTTAAATTAAAAGAAATCTACAAAGTCAAAAATCAAACATTTTTCACGGAACTAGGAAAATTTCAAAACAATGCAACATCACTTTCGAATAATTATTTATATTTAAGGAGAATGAATTTAAATGGAACAAAACTGGGAATGGATATAGCAGAATTAGTAAATATTAAAATTCGAATCTTGCGTGTTTTTCGTAAATTAATTCACGCTTGTTTTTTTTTTTTTACTTTCGAGCGATCGCGAAGCAGAGTGACGAAAGTATTGCCGTACCCTGAAAATCGAAAATCCTTATTCTTGCGAATATCAAGATGAAAATTACATAGAACTTCATCAAATCAAATTCTGAGATGATGTCTGTCCGCCGCGTCCGCCGCGTCCGCCGCGTACGCCGCGTACGCCGCGCTCGATATCTCCGCCAATACGCAACGGATCGAAAAAATTTTTCACACACGTATTCTTCGTCGAAAAATAAGAGGGGGTCTTCTTTTCTTTTTTCGAAATTCGAAAAATTATGGAAATGGCGAATATTTGAACTTTGAAATTTTGGCCTGTCTCTTTGCGACATAGCTCGGGCAAACCACAACGGATTGTGATAATTTTGCGTGGGATGAAGGAGCATTGTGCAAGGGTTAACTGTTTAAAATTTCAGAACAATTGGTGGATGGGTTCACAAATTACAATCAAAGACCTGTTTATAAACACCAAACCAAGATGGCTGCCGTGTTGACATCACTATTTACAAGATAGTGGGCTGCAATGACGTCTTCATTTCGACTTTAAATAATTCGATGAGATGTTCTTTGACGTAATTTTTAAGGAGGAAGGAGTTTAAATTTCAAAAAACGAAGGCCAGAACTGTCAAAGCTTAGTTTATGAAAAATTTCAGGGTGCCATTTTTTGAAGTTATTTTCGAAGGGAAATGAGTCAAAATTTCGAAAGTTTAGACTCTAAAGCACCACGAAAGCTTAGACTCAATTAAAATAATAAATCCCCTTTCTCCATTTTTAAAATTCGCGAGAAAGTTGTATGGGGTGCGAAGCACCCCAAATCCCATTCCTCTTGTTTTAGAATTACAACAAGAGATACGTGAGGCAATACGAAATTTTAAACGACACCGCTAAGATAATGAATTTTCAATATTACTACACGAACGTGTCGTCAATATGGAAATCTTATGTTGCTGCGCACGACGCTAAGAATTTTCCATTGGCAGGAGATGTATTCGAAACTTCTTATATTCAACTTCCGGATCATTTTAGATTTGAATTTTTTGGCCCTATGTTTAAATTCATGCAAGTTTTGGATCTTTTAAAATTAATTTTGTTAAAAGTCTAATAAAAAATTTCTTTTGTTACAGGATTAATTGGTATATTAAATATCCGAAGGTTGAGAAAAAGGCCGATTATTATATTCAGCCGTTTCATGTTGATCTTTGGAGCTCTATTTTGTCTGTCGCTGTTCTCGGCGGGATTGTTTTTGTATTAATGAGAAGCGCCATTGGGATTTTTTTGGAAAAACATGAAAAAGCTTCGGGAATTGATTTGGCTCTAATTGGGTTTCATTCGTTTTGCAGTCAAAGTGGCTGCCACGATATAGAAAATATTCATTTAAGAATTATGGTTATCACATTTCGGATTGTAGCTTTACTTATTTTACCTGCCTACGGCGCTGTAATTACTTCCTACTTAGCAGTACAAATACCTCACATTCCTTTTGAAAATTTGAATGAGTTTATTGAAAATAAAGAATATGTTTTAGCTTTGTACAGGTCACGTTTTTTAAAATATTATTTTCAGGTAAATCATTTTTTAAAAAAATTATTTTGACTTTTTCTATTATTAATATTTTTTTAAATTACAGACTAGCTCTGATCCTGTGATTCGTCTTGCGCACGATAATTTTTCTCTGTATAAAAACCCTTATGATAATTTAAGTTTGGAGATTGATGGATTTTGTAACCAACCTTTGGCTTTGGTAGCTTATGATCGTGATATTTACGATTTTGATTTTAAATGCGGTTTGTTAAAGATTAAGCATCCTTTATTCGGTCCTGGACTTAATGGAGTTATTTTGAAAAAACATAGCCCGTTCAGAGAAGTTTTCAATTACAAGTAAGTTGGTGATTGCAGAGCTGTATGGAGTTATGCAGTTAGCTTGTTGCGACATGCAGCGCTGCTATCGGTGAAGTGATGCAGTGTCAATAAAAAAAATTTCATTTTATTTATTTTTTAGCCTGATTAAATTCTATACTTCTGGGATTCAAGATAAATTACAAAGTTTAGGCGACAAGCGTCCAACAGAATCAGGAGTTGATGCGTCATTGGAACCAGTTGAGGTTAAGCAAATGGTTCAAGTATTAGCCATCGTTGGGATTGGGATTATTGTAGGCTGCATTTTATTTTTGTTTGAAATTTATTATTATAAAAGATATGGATTGTGCAAAGTTTTAAGATTAAAATAAGTAAAACATGCAATCAATATTTCATTTTATGAAATTATTGAAAGCAAGAATTCTTTTTCTTAAGATTGCACTTTTGTACATTTTACTTATTTTAAACTTGGGCTGAAAAAAATTTTTGATAAATTAAGAATTTTTTTTTTTTGAAGGACATAAGTTTGACTTAAGTTTTCAACTTCACCTTTTTTCCAAATCAAAGTGTAAATGAATATTTTCGAGGAGACCAACTTTAACAAAAAAAAATTAAAGGGATAAATGGCAATGCCAAAAAAATCAAAAGAAAAAAACTCTTCAAAGCTGTTGGATTTTTTTGTAGTTGTGTCACCACGGTTATAATTATTTTTACAGTAGTGCATTAAAAATTCTACATTCAGCTTGTTATTATTCTCAATTATTACCATAATTTGAGCTGAATAAAACAGCCCTTGTGCTGTGCTGTTCAATTAATAATATCGTTATATATCTATGCAAACGCTTTTAAAATATTTTCGATCATGGTCTGTTTCTTTTATTTTATGTAAAGATGTGAAAAATGCGTTTCACTAAAATTTTACTAGTTATACTTTTATCTGTAAGAAATTATTCTTGGGCAAAAATTGTTTTTGATCCTTCTGAAGATTTAATCATTTCGTCTGTAAATAATGATTTTGGAATAAAGCACTGTTTGTATGTAAAAAGTAATTATTATCAGGAGAATAATATCGTAGATGTGAAAAGATTATCTGAAGACAACTTAATGTCCAGAATTATGACTTACAATGAATTGTTTCAATATTTGGCGATCGGTTCTTTTCAAAATGTGAAAACTATGTTTATAGTAAAAGAAAAAAATTTGATTACACTTATTCAGCTTTTCCAAACTCTTCAAAACGTAAGTTTTTTCCGTTTATCAATACCTAGTTTTCCTTCAATTAAAATTAATCTTATTATTCATTTTTCAGATGAATATATTATATCGAACTCGTCACTTCACATGGCTTGTCTTTGTGGAATTTCATGAATCCATAATAGAGGATGCAAAATATTTATTAATTCCTTATAATTGCCAGTTTATTATTTCATATCCGATCAGTGGCGCTGCACGGAAATTAGTGGAAATTTACAAAGTTAAAGGACGCTCGTTCTTTACCGATTTAGGAATGCTTCAAAATAATGAAATATCACTGACTAATGGTTATTTATATTCAAGAAGAATGGATTTGAATGGGTCGAAGTTAGAAATGAATCTTCAAGGTTTAGCAAGGGTAATATCTATTTTTCTTTGCGTTTAGTTTTTTAACTCCAGACTGGCTCATTAGACTAGAGAGACTAAATAACAGAGAGTAGACATGAGGTGACTTAAGCCCTCTTTATGCGACCAAAAGTAACGCAAAATGGCCATTAAAACGTAATGGCTGCCTCGAAAAAATGTAAACAAATATTTTTGCTTGTGTTATTTTTTATAAATCTTTGCTTTTATTAACTTCAGTTGATGTAGTTTGATTTTTTTTAAATATTAAAGAGATTTTAAGGTTAAAAAATAAAGGAAAACAATGTAAAACTTGCGATTCGTTTGTATTTTCTCGTTCGTATAAAATTGTGAGCGGTCAAAAATTTATGAGAAAAAAAATTCAGCCCAAAATTTTGCTTAATATAGTCAAAAATAGCTGGTAATGTTGGCTCACCTTATTACTAGTCCTTAGAAAGGGTAATATTAAAATGATCTCTCATTATTTTGGTCACTGTTTTTGTTTACAAATATTAAAAAAATCACTGTCGTATTCGAAAATTTTAAAAAAACCTGAGCTCGAAAGCCATTTTGTGTTTTGACCAATAGAAAGCGACTAGCTGTATGTCTACTCTCTGTTATTTAGTTTCTCTACATTAGACTACATGACTATTCCCGGCGCTCCCTTAATGCGCCCTCCTGTATTCTTGAATTTTAAAATATTAAAAAATTACCATCATTCTAAGAAGACAGGGCTCTTTTATATTAATTAATGGCTGGCAAGGTCTTCTTAGAGTGCAGGTCAATTCTTTTCCAGAGAAAATAGAAATTGCAAAACAAGTTCTCCTTGCGCCTTTGGAAAAAGCTAGTCCAGGAAGGTTTTATTAAGATTTCTGGCAGTAAAATTACTATTTGGGCTTCAGAGTGCTAATTCTTGCTAGATCTTGTTTAGCGAGCGATCTTCTGATCTGAGTTACCATTTTCAAAATTTTGCAATTTTAGGAGAATTGGTCTACAAGACATTTCCGGCAGTTCGAAATTTTAAATGGCACCTCGAATATAATGAATTTTGGATATTACTATACACATGCTGGGGATCCTCTTCCTATTAATAAGTTCTTTATTGTTGGTGATATACATGAAGTTCCACATCCCTTAAGTTCAGAATATTGGGTACCCGATTTCTACGGCCCTATGTTCAAGAGTTTGTAAGTAAACATTTTTTTTTTTTTTGTATTTTCAACAACGACGCTAAACTAAAATTCTTTGTAGGGTAAATTGGTATATAAAGCATCCTAAAGTCGCTGAAGAACAATCAGATTACTATATCAAGCCGTTTCATCCTTATTTATGGGCTTGCGTTTTGGCTTTTATTATTTTCGGCAGTTTCTGGAGTGTTTTATTAAAAATAATATTAGAAATTTTTATTAAATCGGAGAAATATTCACTTGTCGATTTTGTTTTTCTTGGATTTGAAACTTTCTGCAATCAATTCGGATGTCTGGATATAAAAAAAGCTTCTTTTCAGATTTTAAGCTTTACGTTTCGAGTTGCAGCTTTGTTTATGATACCAGCTTACGGCGCAATGATCACTTCATTCCTCACAGTTAAAATAATCGAAATACCATTCAGAGATGTTGAGGGGTTCGTTAAAGATGGAAGTTATATTCTAGCATACATTCACGATCATTTTTTGAATTTTTATTTTAAGGTAAGTCTCGTTAAAAAAATAAATTAATTAATCTCTTTAAAAAAAATTAAAATGGTAAATTTGTGTTATTTTAATCGATTTTTTTTGCTTTATAGACGAGCACTGATGTCACTCTTCGCCGCATATATGATTCATACTCATGGCGCATAACAGATACTTGTGAATGGGCTTCAGTACCTGAAAAGTTTTGCCTCGAAAAAATAGCCGTACCTTGTATAGACAACGATTTTCATCAGCCTCATTATTACGCTTATACTAAATGCAATTTTTTTAAAATAGAGCAGCCGATTACATTTTCTTTTACTGGGGCAGTTTTGAAAAAGAACAGTGAATTTAAGGAAGTTTTTAATTATGTGTACGTTCGTATGTTTGATTACTGTAATGCGGGAAGTATAACTTTAATGTTTTGTTTAAAAAAAATAATTCGTGTTCCTAAATTTTCTTAGCCTGATCCGCTTCTACACCTCTGGAATTGTAAATAAACTACAAAAATTAACTGAGGATTATTCGGGAGGAACATTTAAGTTATCAGAAGAATCGTTCAAGCAAGTGGACATCAAACAAATGACTCAAGTTTTTTCTATTGTTGCGATTGGAATGGTTTCAGCTTTTATAATTTTGATATTTGAATTTTTGGCGGATGTAGAAATTGACGCTAAAAGAAAAAGAAAATTTAATTAGGCAGCTGCTGTATATTTGAAGAAATACGTCCTCTTGAAAAAGAGAAAGACAAATTTTTTTGGGAATAAGAATTTCTATTATTTTTTCTTTATACGCAGTATAAAAGCCTTAGAATTTCTGTTTTTTGTTGTTGGATTTTTAGTAGTTTCCACATGTAAGCTTAGAATTAAATTGTCATGGTGCATTAAAAATTCAGCTTGAAACGTATGTCATTATTCCTAATTATTATCTTATTTTTAGCAAAATAAAATTCCATGGCAATGTAATACAATATAATTATATTATCTTTTTAACCAATCTATGAAAAAGACTTGGATTAATCTCTGTATTTCACATCGATTGTATTTTCACTTAACTTTAGCTGGGAAATTGCGAAAAAAAATATTTTTATAATTACGCACTTAATTTTTGTTTTATATAAAAACTAACGTGAAACAGTTTTATTAAATGTATTTAAATAAGGATCGTTATCACTATTCATTTTAAAAAAGTATATTTTCTTTTAAATATTTAAAGAAATTTGTTTTGAAAAAATAAACAAAGAGTAATTGATGATAAATTAGTAAAAGAACTGGCAGCTCTTATCAGCCCTGCACATCAAAACACTAATTACCCTGAATTTTTATTTTGGATGAGTTTAAATCGATGACTGGGAATAAAAGTGTTGGGAAATTTGTTAAAATCTTTAAAATTTTTTAAGAGAAATAATAAATTAAAATGAAAATCCAGAATATTTTGGCCATTATGTTTTTAATTGCAACAAATAATTCTTGTGCAAAGTTTGTTTTTGATTATTCCGATGATTCAATTATTTCATCGGTAACTACAGAGTTCGGAATTAAGAACTATATATGTGTTGAAATTTTTGAAAATCAAGAATATGATGTTAGAAGTTTGAAAAGATTTTCCACTGAAAATGTAATGACCAGAACTGTTACTTACAATAAATTGTTCGAATATTTAACAATTGGTTCTTTTCAAAATGTGAAAACAATGATCATAGTAAAAGAAAATAATTTAAAAGAACTTACTTTAATTTTTCAAGCTCTTCAAAATGTAAGTTTTTTATTAAATTATGTTGGTCTTGTTTAAAAAATGGCGAAAAATTGACCTGGTTAGGTTATATTGTTAATATTTTTTCAGATGAACTTGTTGCACCGGATTCATTATTTCACTTGGCTTGTGTTTGTGGAATATGATGAACTCATATTAGAATATGCGAAATACTTGTTAATTCCTTATAATTGTCAGTTCATAATTTCGTTTGGAGGAGGAACTCGAAAATTATTGGAAATATACAAAGTAAAAGATCGGACATTTTTTACCGATTTAGGGAAACTTCAAAATAACGAAATATCACTTAACAGCGGTTTTTTATACTTGAGAAGAATAGATTTAAATGGGACGAAATTAGGGGTGGAAACTCAATATCTTCCCATGGTAATATCTTTAGCTTTTATTTAGAATTTTTTTCATCCATTTTATTTTGAAATTATCTTCTTTCCCTGTCAAGAATTGGCCATTTCAAGATATCCTGTCACAAACTTATTAAAAAAAATAATTATAATTTTTTTTAAAAATTTTTTTAATTTTAGGACGAATGGACTGGAAGGCATTTCATACAATTTGAAATTATACTTGGCACCTCGTTTGTGATGAATTTCGAATATAATTATTCTCTTGTGGACTTTGTTCGTCTTGACAGATACGATATTTCTGGAAATTTATGTGACGCGCCATATCCTTTTAGTTCCGAATATTTTACATCAGATTTTTTCGGTCCTATTCACAAAAGTGTGTAAGTAACAAAATTTTATTTTTTACTTTTCAAAAGAAAGAAAAACGCAATAGCTGTAATGGTAGCAAAATTTTTCAAAAATTGGGAATTCAAAATATATGCGACCTTTTTGCCAACATTGATTTCTACATTACATTAATTTTTATTTCTTTGTAGAGTAAATTGGTATATTAAGCATCCGGGCGTTGTTGAAGAGAAATCATATTATTACATTCAGCCATTTCATCCTGACTTATGGGCTTGCATTTTGGCGTTCATTATTCTCGGCAGTCTTTGGAGTATTTTAATGAAATCAGTATTACAAGTATTCGTGAATTCTGAGAACAATTCAATTGTCGATTTTATCTTCCTCGGATTTGAATCTCTCTGCAGTCAAAACGGTTTTCAGGATTTCAAAAGAATTTCTTTCAGAATTTTAAGCTTTACTTTTCGGATAACAGCCTTGTATTTTATACCGGCTTATGGTGCGACTATTACTTCCTTTCTGTCACTAAAAACAGTAGAAGTACCATTTAGAAACGTAGAGGAATTTGTCAAAGATGGAAGTTATGTTGCAGCCTATATTGATAGTCATTACATAAATACTTATCTTAAAGTAAGTCTAGCCAAGTTTCATACTTTAAAGGAAGATTTAATTTATTTCTATTTTGTCTATTTTCCAGACGAGTACTGATGCTACTCTTCGCCGCATACATGATTCATATTCATGGCGCTTCTCGGACACGTGTGAATGGCCTTTATTTCATAAAAGATTTTGTAGTGAGAAAATAGCCTTTCCTTGTTTAGATAACAGTTGTCATCACCCTCTTGCATACAAAGCATTTAAATGCAACGTTTTTAAAATAGAGGAGCCGATTACATATTTTTTTACTGGAGCTGTCCTACAGAAAAACAGTCAATTTAAAGAAGTTTTTAATTATGTGTATGTTTGTATGATTGATCAATTTAATTAATAGCCGCGGGAAGTCGAACTTAGTTAGGATTTATGGTTTTTCATTTTTCTTTCAGCCTGATTCGCTTTTACACATCTGGAATTTTAAATAGAATGCAGAAGTTCACTGAGGATTATTCAGGAGAAACATTAAAGTTATCAGATGAATCTTTCAAGCAAGTAAAGATAAAACAAATGTTTCAAGTGTTTTTTATTTTTGGGATTGGAATAATTTTACCTGTAATCATTCTGATATTTGAATTCTTAATTTCAAAAGAAAATAATGTGAAAAGGAAAAAGAAAATTTAAGAAGAAACGTTGCAAAAAAAATTAAATTATACAAAGAAATATTTTTATTAGTTTAATATTGTTAAATGCAGCTACGTGGTAATTTTGTTGTTGTAATGATTATTCTTACATATATTTACCAATAGCTTACATTTTTTTAAAAGAAAAAAAAACGTTCTTAAAATATTTAAAGAATTACAAATTTTGTTTAATTTAATGAAAAAGTCTCTTTCTTCAAAAAAATTAACAAAAATAATTAAATTGGAGTATAAAATATTTAAGGAAGTACCTAGTATTATTAGCTTTGCACATCAAGAAACTAATTAACCTAAATGTTTAAGAATTTTGTTACGTCTATTTTATTCTACGGTCATCATTAAATATAATAAGTCTATATTTTTATAAAATTATTTATTGAAAAGAATTTTTCAATAATGCAGTTTAACAAAATTTTGGCGATTGTTCTTTTGTTTGCAATAAATAATTCTTGTGCAAATATTGTTTTTGATTACTCCGAAGATTTAATTATTTCATCGATAACTAATGAGTTTAATATTAGGCACTATATATATGTTGAAACTTATCGCCATCAGGAACATGACGTTACAAATTTAAAACGGTTTTCCGCTGAAAACATAATGACCACAACTGTTACTTACATAAAATTGTTTCAATATTTGACAGTTGGTTCATTTCAAAATGTGAAAACGATGATCATTGTGAAAGATAAATATTTAAGAGAACTGATTATTTTTTTACAGTCTCTTCAAAATGTAAGTTTTTTTCTTTTGTGGAGAATATAAAATTAGATTTTATTTTCTCGATGGTTTTTTAAGATGAAATTATTACATCGGATTCATCATTTTACATGGCTTGTGTTTGTGGAATATCATGAATTCATATTGGAAGATGCAAAATATTTATTGATCCCTTATAATTGCCAGTTTATAATTTCGTTTCCGATTGGAGCAGCGCGAAAATTATTGGAAGTTTACAAAGTGACGGATCGAACGTTTTTTACCGAACTGGGAATACTTCAGGATAATGAAGTTACAATTACAGGTGGTTATTTATACTTAAGGAGACTTGATTTCAATGGAACGAAAATACAAATTGATACTGAAGCTTTCCCGCAGGTAATATTTTTAGTTTTTAATTAGATTTATTGACTTAATTTAATTGAGATCACCCTTTGCTGTGAATCTTGCAACGAATCTTGCGGATCTTGCTTGTGAATCTTGCTTAGTTTCGATCGTGAGTCTAATTCCACTGAGAGTTACTGAACCTAAATATTTATTTTTCTGATTTTAGGACCAATGGACTTTACGAATGGGCCGTCAGTTTGAAATTTTGTTGCTCACCGCAAAAATTATAAATTTTAAATATGAATATTCTATTACGAATCTGGAACGCCTTAAGAAATTCGATATTTCTGCTGAAATCTGTGACGCGCCACACCCTTTTAGTTCAGAAGTTTATACACCAGATTTTTTCGGCCCTATATTCAAAAGCGTGTAAGTAAGAAAAAAATTTAGTTGAACCTATAAGTTTCAGCGCCTTACTCAAGCAACGCAAGATATCTTAAAACTCTAAAGTCCCAACAGAAATCTACAAGACACAGAAGAGATCTAGAAGGCGCAAGTGTGTTGGTTACATATCTAATGTGAAGATTGAAGAATGAAGTCAAAAATCTTTTGGTTAAAGAATAATTATATTAATTTTTTTATTTCTTTGCAGAATTAATTGGTATATTAAACATCCGGATATTGCTGAAGAACAACCAGATTTTTACATGAAGCCTTTTCATCCTAATTTATGGGCATGCATTTTGACGTTAATCGTTTTTGGCAGTTTCTTGGCTGTTTTTACAGAACTATTTATTAAGGAAAACAATTCATTTGTCGATCTTGTTTTTCTCGGATATGAATGTTTTTGCAATCAAATCGGCTGTCCGGATTTTAATAGAGCTTCTCTTCAAATTTTAAGCTTTGCGTTTCGGATCGCAGCCTTGTATTTGATCCCGGCTTATGGTGCAATGATTACTTCATTCCTGACAGTGAAAACGGTGGAAGTACCATTTAGAAACGCAGAAGAATTCGTTAGAGATGGAAGTTTTATTGCCGCATATTTTGATGACTATTTTATAGGTCAATATTTGAAAGTAAGTCTAGCCAATTTCAAGACGCCTAGAATTCAATTGAATTTTTTTTTAAAAATTATTTTTTATTTTGCAGACTAGTACAGATGTTACTTTTCGCCGTATGTATGATTCATATTCGTGGCACATTTTGGACGATTGTGATTTTCGTTCAGTAAATGAAAAATTTTGCTTTGGGAAAATAGCCTTTCCTTGTTGGGACAATGATTTTCATTTTAGAACTTTATACAATAGTTTTAAATGTAACTTTTTTAAAATAGAGCAGCCGATTACTTTTCTTTTTACTGGTGCTGTCCTTAAAAGGAATAGTCAGTTCAAGGAAGTGTTAAACTTTGTGTAAGTTTTGTGTGCAAAATAAACAAAAATTGCGTGAAGTTTTACTAAATTACGCTTTTGTTTTTTTAGCCTAATCCAATTTTACAATTCTGGGATTATAGAAAAATGGCAAAAACTAACCGAGAATTACTCACCAAAAACAGTTACGTTTTCAGAGGAACCGTTTAAGCAAATTACTATTAATCAAATGGTTCAAGTTTTTTGCATTTTTGGAATTGGAATAATCTTAGCTGTCATTATTTTGTTATTGGAGTTTTTGGTCGCGAAAATAATTCATGTAAAAGAGAAAAAGAAAATTTAAGGAATTCAATAATAACTAATTGCAGATTTATGTGGCTATAATTTAGTATTTTATTTGTATGTCAAATTGTAATTAGAGTTAGGCTGACATCAAGAATCTTTTTTTTTTTAATTTTAACTAACAACCATTTAGATTTATTTTTAATAATCCTTGATTTAAATGAAGCATTTTTTGCTTGAAAGACGAGCATGAAATGTCACTCTTCGTCGCATATATTATTCACACTCATGAATGTTTAAAAATCTATAAATATTTAAGAAAGTGGAATCGTTATGCTTATTACTTTTCAAGTTTAGATAACTTTAAAATGATAACCAGGAAAATAGACAATAACTGTTGAAAGGGACTTCAGTGTTATTAAATTTTTTTATTTGTCGAGAATTCAAAATCAAAGACTTTTTTATGTAAAAAAAAAATACAACTTATTTATCACATTAATAATTTAGTAAAAAATTGCTAATTTTAAACTCTCTTTTTCTGCAGAGAGTCAAAAATGTTTTATGTTTTGTTTTAATTAAAATTTCTCTCTTTTCTTCAGTAATTCATTTGTATGTTTGTATTTTTTTGATTACGTCACATTTTTCGTTCGTCAATTAAATTTATTAATTTTAAAGACTTTTCGATGTCATTCTTTGTCGCATATTCATATTCATGAAAGTTAAAAACTAATAAATTATTAAGAAAGTGGAACCGTTATGAGCTTTATGTTTCATTAACTAATTAACTTAATTCTTAGACGACCTTAGATTAACTTAAATGAGTTTAAAATAAAAACCATCGCAAAATATTGGAAGGGACGTTATGCGTGTAATTTAAATTAAGGGTAATAATTTTTGTAAAGGTAATTTAATTCTAAAAATTCTTTTTGCACCAAATAAATATTAAAATAATTTTGCACTTCTTTTTAAAACCGTGCAAAACGTTTTTTTGATTTCTTTCATTCTAATCCAAATAATTTAATTATTGTACAACAAAAAGAATTTTAACTTATTTACCATGTTCTTATGTTTTCTTTCCTGTAGTTGCCCACAGCAAACGCAAAAGGAAATGCTCTTCTACGAAATTTTGGCAATTATACTTTTGTTTGCAAGAAATAATTCTTGTGCGAATTTTGTTTTTGATTATTCCGAAGATTTAATCATTTCGACGATAACTAATGAGTTTGGAATTAAGCATTATATGTATGTTAAGACTAATGATTATCAAAATGTTGATGTCGTGAACTGGAAAAGATTTTCTAGAGATAACGTAATGTCCAGGATTGTTACTTACAATGAATTGTTCCAGTATTTGGTGATTGGTTCTTTTCAAAATGTGAAAACTATGATTATAGTGAAAGAGAAAAATTTGAGAGAACTTATTTTAATTTTTCAAGCTCTTCAAAATGTAAGTTTTTACTTTTTATTGAGTGAAAATTAAAATGGCAAAAATCCTAAATGACACACGTGGTTAGGTTAGCTTAGGTCAGGCCTTATTTTCTCATCACATGAAGACATTTTCCAAATTCCAGTTATTTAAGGGAGAGTTATTGCAAAGGATTCTTCGTTGAAAACTTTGGTTTTTTGAAATTATTTATTTAAAATTAATGTTTCGAGTTATCACAATCAAACCATGACTGAAAGAAATGATAAAAAGAAATTTGTTTGATTTTGTAAATATTTTTTTCAGATAAACATATTACATCGAACTCGCTATTTTACATGGCTTGTGTTTCTTAATCATTATAATTCTATATTGGACGATGCAAAATATTTATCGATCCCTTATAATTGTCAGTTCATGATTTCTTTTCCAACTGGAAAAACAGTAAAAATATTGGAAGTATATAAAATTAAAAATCGAACGTTCTTTACCGATTTAGGAATACTTCAAAATCATGAAGTTACACTTAATGGTGGTTATTTATACTCAAGAAGAATTGATTTCAATGGAACGAAATTGCAAGTTGAGACTCAAGATTTGCCAGAGGTAATATTTTTAGCTCTTAACGAGAATGTTAACCATGCTCCTTTTACAAAATGATTTTTCTAATTTTAGGACGAATTGACTTTAAGACATAAACGGCAATATGAAATTTTAACTATCATTTCGAAAATTATGAATTTGAAGTATGAATTCTCTTTAGTAGATCCGATTCGTCTAGAGAAATTCGATCTTTTTGGAGATTTATGTGACGTACCACATCCTTTAAGTTCAGATTATTATACACCTGATTTTTTCGGTCCGATGTACAAAACTGTGTAAGTTACAAGTCCGCGATGCGCCAACAATTCAATGGAAATTGCCCAATTAAAATATTTTGCAATATTTCGAAAATATTTTTAAACATTCGTGAAATGTTTTACAAATTTTTGGTGAAACCCATTAAAATATTTGAACGATACAATATTTACATAATTTTTTTAAAACATTATTATTCGATTCTGTTTCATCAAATGTTTGTAAAATATTCATCAAATGTTTGTAAAATATTTAATCAAGAAGTTGTAAAATGTTTCATCAAATATTTGTAAAATGTTTCATCAAATATTTGTAAAATGTTTCATCAGATGTTTGTAAAATATTTCATCAGATGTTTGTGAAATATTTCATCAGATGTTTGTAAAATGTTTCATCAAATATTTGTAAAATATTTCATCGAACATTTGTAAAATATTTTCAAAATATTTTAATTGTACATTTCCCATTGGAAATAGCTTTAAAAATGTAAACAGTTTTTGACCACGACTATGATAATCATTTTTATTCTTTTGCAGAGTAAATTGGTATATTAAGCATCCGGATGTTGCTGAAGAGCAAGGAAACTACTACACGAAGCCTTTTCATCCTAAATTATGGGCCAGCATTTTAGGACTTATCATTTTTAGCAGTCTTTGGAGTATCTTTTTAAAAGAAATATTAAAAGCATTCACTAATTGCGAGAAGAATTCATTAACGGACCTCGTTTTTCTCGGTTTAGAATCTTTCTGCAATCAAATCGGTTCTCTGGATTTTAAAAAAGGATCATTTCAGATTTTAAGCCTCGCGCTTCGAATAGCGCCCTTGTATTTGATACCAGCTTATTGCGCAAGGATTACTTCATTCATGACAGTAAAAACAGTGGAAGTACCATTTAGAAATGTTGAGGAATTCGTTAAGGATGGAAGTTACACTGCCGCATATTTTAATAATCATTTTATAAGTCGTTACATGAGAGTAAGTCAATTTTAAAAATGAGTCAAATTCAAGGTTTTTGTTTTATTTTTTTTGATGTTGTTTCAGTCAAGCACTGATGTTACTCTTCGCCGCATATATGATTCATATTCATGGCGCTTGTGGAACGAATGTGAGAGAGCTTCAGCACTTGAAAAATTTTGCCTTGGAAAAATAGCCTTTCCTTGTTTCGACAATGATTTTCATGTTAATCCTTCATACAAGGATTTTAAGTGTAATTTTTTTAAAATAGAGCAGCCGATTACTTTTTTTTTTACTGGAGCCGTCTTGCAAAAGAACAGTCAGTTTAAGGAAGTTTTTAATTATGTGTAAGTTCGTAAGATTGATTAATCAAAGTTATGAAAAAAGTATAACTGAATCTGTTTTTACTTTGTTTTTTTTTTTTAGCCTGATCCGATTTTACACCTCTGGAATTATAAATCATTTGCAGAAAATAACTGAGGATTTTTCAAAAGGAACGTTGAAATTACCAGAGGAAAAATACAAGCAAGTTAACATAAAACAAATGTTTCAAGTATTGTCCATCGTTGGAATTGGGATTATTCTAGCTGTCGTTATTCTAAAATTTGAATTTTTTGTCGCTAAAAAAATTGATCCGGAAAGGAAAAAGAAATTTTAAAGAAATGAGGCGTCAGTTTAGTTTTTCTTATTGCATAAACGATCTTCTTAGAATCGGTCCAGTTCGTGCATTCTCGCTTCCTTAAGAGATTTCAAAATGTTTTCTTTCACTGGTCTGTTTCCGGCAACTTCATTCACGGTCAATAATGATTTTAAATCTTAAAAACCACTTAATAAAAATTAACGTAAAGACTCTACGGATTATTTTTTGATTTGTGACAATGAAACCGATTAACGCCTTTGATTGCACTAATGACGATTTTAGTAGTATGTTATCAAATATCACTAATGTTTTATGAAGAACTGATAATTTGTACAATAGTAATCTAGAAGTGTTAAAGCTAAAAAACAAAATTTTGATTTTACAATATGATGTGTTAATGAAAGAAAAATAAAATATTTGATAATGAAATGTTGAAGAAAATGGAAGTTTTATAAACAGGCCGAGTAATTTTTGAACAAATTCAGATGAAGTAAATAAGCGGTATTCACGTATGGTTAAAAAATAAAGTAGTTTTTTCCTGCTTTACGTCATCAGCAGCCGAGCTTTATGTCCAAATATTTACATTATTTTACTAAATGTTTACATGCATTTTTGTAAATATTAGGTCAAAAAGCGGAGTTTGTTGGAATCTAGTGTGACGTTTTTACGAACAAAAGACGAAAATTCTTTTCGTCTTTGACCACTTGTGAATATCACCTACACAGTGACGGTTAGTGGTTTATAATTTCTATTGAGAAAATGTGTTATATTGTGTAATTCAAATTATTGTTTAATTTAAATGATAGACGTTGTGACACTGTCAAATAAATAAAGACGAAAATGCGTTTTAACAAAGTTTTGCCTATTATAATTTTGTTGGCAAAAAATAATTATTGTGCGAATTTGGTTTTTGATTATTCCGAAGATTTAATCATTTCGTCGATAACTAATTGTTTTGGAATTAAGCACTATATTATTGTTAAAACCAATGATTATCAGAATATTGAGACCATGAATGTGAAAAGATTGTCAAGTGATAACATAATGTCCAGGATTGTTACTTACAATGAATTGTTTGAATTTTTGTCAATCGGTTTTTTTCAAAATGTGAAAACTATGATTTTAGTAAAGGAGAAAAATTTGAGAGAATTTATTCTTATTTTTCAAGCTCTTAAAAATGTAAGTTTTTTTATTAATTAGGCAAAATAATCAGATTAACTTGCCCTGGCTGCAAGAAGCTAATTTGGCAACAATGTCAAATAATAATTTTCTTTCCTCCTCCTGTGAGAATATTTTTCCCAATTTCTTAAAATTACAGATGAACATATTACATCGGATACATTATTTCACATGGTTTGTCTTTGTCGAATTTAACGAATTCATGTTAGAAGATTCAAAATATTTGTTAATTCCTTATAATTGTCAGTTTATAATTTCATTTTCAATCGGAGGCAAAGCTCGTAAATTAATGGAAGTTTACAGAGTAAAGGATCGCACGTTCTTTACTAATTTAGGAATACTTAAAAATAACGAAGCAACACTTAATTGTGATTATTTATACTCAAGAAGAATAGATTTGAATGGAACGGGATTACAGGTCGACACTCAAAATTTACCACAGGTAATTATTTACTTTTTAACAGATATTGAAAAATTAAGATCAAAGAATATTTTTGGTCCAAGTTTATGAAGTTTTTTATAAATTCAAAACGTCACGATCATGATCGTTATCTAAGAATTTAATTTTTTAATTTTAGATCGAATGGAGTCATAGACATGCCCGGCAGTATGAAATTTTACTTATCATTTCAAAATTTATAAATTTCAAATACGAATATTTCCCTTTGGATGTAGCTCGTCTTGAGAAAAACGATATTCCTGGCGAACTATGTGACATGCCATTTCCTTTTAGTGCAGAAATTTATACACCAGATTTTTTGGGTCCTATGTTCAGAAGTGTGTAAGTAAAAAAAGAAGATTTTTGAGCTTCATTTATTTAATTTTGGCATATTAATTATTATTTTTTCTTTTGCAGAACAAATTGGTATATTAAGTACCCGGATGTTGCTGAAGAACAAGCAGATTACTACATAAAGCCTTTTCATCCTAATTTATGGGCTTGCATTTTGGGAATTATTATATTTTGCGGTCTTTGGAGCATTTTTTTAGAAAAAATATCAGAACAATTTATAAATTTAGAGAAAAATTCACTTGTCGATCTTGCTTTTCTCGGATTCGAATCATTCTGCGATCAAATCGGGTCTTTGGATTTTAAAAGACTTTCTTTTCATATCTTAAGCTTATCGGTTTGTGTTGCGCCATTGTATTTGATACCGGCTTATGGTGCAATGATCACTTCTTTCCTGACAGTAAAAATCGTAGAAGTACCATTTAGAAATGTTGAGGAATTTGTCAAGGATGGAAGTTATATGGTTGCATATTATGATGACCATTTTATAAATTATTACCTCAAAGTAAGTCAGTCCTATTAAAATTTTAATTAAATTATTATTGGAACTTTTTTATAATTTGCAGACGAGCAGGGATGTTACTTATCGTCGGATATATGATTCATATTCGTGGCGCTTATCGAGCAAATGTGAGTGGCCTTTATTAAAAGAAAAATTTTGCCTTGGGAAAACAGCCCTGGTTAGTTTGGATAATGATTATCATGTTGCAACGAGTCACATGTACGATTTTAAATGTAACTTTTATAAAATAGAGCAGCCCATGGCAGTTAATTTTAATGGCGCCGTTCTGAAAAGGAACAGTCAATTTAAGGAAGTTTTTAACTATGTGTAAGTTCACACGAATGATTAATTTTATTATTTCTGTATAAAACAATAGAACCATGTGAAATTGCTCTTTTATTTTCTTTTTAGTCTGATCCAATGTTACAATTCTGGAATTATAGAAAAAGGGCAAAAATTAACTCAGGATTACTCAGCAAAAACAGTGACGTTATCAGAGGAACCGTTTAAGCAAGTCACTATTAAACAAATGTTTCAAGTGTTTTGGATTGTTGGGATTGGAGTAATTTTATCTGTCGTTATTTTGTTTATGGAATTATCTTTCTCAAGAGAAATTCATGTAAAAAGAAAGAAGGAAATTTAAGAAATTAAAAAGGAACCTTAGATTGATGATGCTACAAAAATTAAAAGAAGAGTTTAGTTTTGTAATTATGTCACATTTTTATCAGAACTAGGCTTACTTAAAGATTATTCTTTTTGTTTTTTATTAACAACATATTTTTAATTTAATTTTTAATGATACATTAAGTAATGTTTAATAAAAGAAATTTTGCCTATATTTTTGTCAAAATAAATAAATAAATGAAATAATCAAAAAAAGTTTTTTTTTAATTTTAAAAGAAAATAGAAACGAAAAGAGATTGTAATGCATGTTAGTAAATGTTTATTTTCTTTTATTTATTTATTTTAAATAAAATGTAAATAGATTTCCTTTAAATACTTAAAGATTTTTTTTTTTTTCAATGAAAAGTAAACGAAATTAAATTTAATCGTTGATCAAGTATTTAAAAAAGCCAGCCAAAAACGAACCTTGCAATTATGACGTCACAACCGAGTCAGATCCTTTGTTCCTATTGGTGGAATTTTCGCGCCAAAAAAATCAGCGACTGAAAAAAGAGTTTAACTTTGTTATATTTAAAATTCATCGAACGCACTTTATCAGATAAATATATATCAAGGACATAGATCAAGTTCAAATAAATTTGTAGTGGCTCTTCATTTATTTTTAATAAAGTGAGATTAGAAAATGATTTAGTTTTTATCGCGCTTTCATTAGTTTGTCTAACACATTTCAAACAACACACGAATCCTTATCGTTTTTGATAAAAAATGGAAGTCGGGATTGAATTATTTTCGTGGTTATTAACATCTTGTTTGTTTATAATTTTACTATATTTACTCATCGATCAATATAATAATATTTGGGAAAAGAAAAAAGTTCCGTGTTTAAAACGAAAATTTATTTTCGGGAATGTTTATCCCGCGCTTAGAATCAAAGTGTCAATGGGTGACTTTTTCAAGGATTTATACTGGAAAGCAGGCACCAGCCCATATTTCGGATTTTACGTTACAAAAACTCCAGCATTGCTCATAAAAGATCCGGCAATAATCAAACACGTTTTAGTGAAAGATTTTAATTATTTCATGCATAGAAATTTTAATTTAGATGATAAAGTCGATCCATACGGGAACGGTAATATTTTTATAAATTGTTCATCGAGATGGAAACACATCAGAACGAAACTTACTCCAGTATTCACATCATCAAAAATTAAATACATGTTTTCTTTAATGGATGAAGTGGCCGAAGAAATGAAGAAAAAAATTTTAAAAGAAAAAGGGAGTAAAAATGAAATGGATGTGAGCGAACTTAATGCACAGTATACGACAGATATCATTTCGTCGGTTGTTTTGGGATTTAAAGCAAATAGCTTGACGGATCCGGAAAGCGTTTATAGAAAGTTTGGTCGAGCAGCTTTCGAAGCGACAGCAAGAAGAGCTTTTGAATTTGTGACGTTGTTTTTGACGCCTACGCTCGCTAATTTATTAAGATTCAAGGCGTTGCCGGAGAGTATAACAAATTTATTGAAGGGGACGTTGGATGAAATGGTGAAATATAGAGAGGAGAATAATATCCAAAGAAATGATTTGATTGATTTGTTGGTGCAGTTGCAGGCGAAAAATACGGAAGGGGCTCAGCCAAAAAATAATAACTGTAAGTATGTTTCAAAAAATTGACAAAAATCAATTTTTGTGTTTTTGCGGAGTTGAAATTTTTTTTGTTATCTGCAATTCTTGATGAGTTTGTTTTTGCTGAGCCAAAGTCATTGATAGTAATTTTAAGAAGTATCTAAGTTGCCTGTTATGTAATATGATAACCTTCAACATTTTTATCAATGCAAATGTCGATCACTACATGCTATTTTTAACAGCTGTTGGATATAATGACGAAATTGATTATTAAATGATTTGGTTGAGCAAGAAAACAAAATATTAGTAGCTAGGAGGCCCTGCGGCAGTCAGACACCCCTAAGTGGCTCATGACCATTCAGCCATTATCTTTTCAATGCCTGAAAGAGCGACTCAGATAATTAGGCTCATGCCACTTGATCTATCCAATTGCAGCCCCTTCCATCAGGTTGATGACATTACTGTATTAAACTTTTTTCAGCATTGACCTACAACGAAATAATCGGAACGGTTCAAACATTTTTCGCTGCTGGATTTGATACTACCGCCTCTACAATGACGTACACATTATATGAACTAGCTTTTGATCAAGATTTTCAGGATTTGGTAAGATCCGAAATTAAAGGCGCGTTAGCTGCAAACGATGATAAACTTTCTTATGAAAGCTTGCAGAATTTAAAGTACTTGGACTGGGCTGTTTCTGGTAAGTTTTTTAGCTTTTAAAATTTTAGCAAAAGTTATGTTTTTAATTTTCTTTTAGAGGCGCTGAGGAAATATCCACTACTTCCATTTTTAGACAGAAAATGTATGGCCGATTATAAAGTTCCAACGACTGGCCTCGTGATTCCAGCTGGAACTTTAATTTATATTTCCCTTAGTGGATTACAAAACGATCCTCAATATTTTCCGAACCCGGAAAAGTTTGATCCTTATAGATTTTCTGATGAAAGAAAGGATGAAATCGTCCCGTTTACTTACATGCCATTCGGTGAAGGTCCACGAAATTGCATAGGTCAGTATAATTATTTTATTCGAAATTTTCTCAAAAATTTAATTTATGGCGTTTTTTTTTTTTTGCAGGGATGCGCTTTGGATTGATCAGCGCAAAAAATGGACTTCAGCACATTCTCAAGGATTACAAAGTAGAACCTTACGAAGAAACTCCTAAAAAAATAACTTTTTCACGTAAATCTTTGCTTAGTGCACCAAGCAAAGTTATTAAATTAAAATTTACTCCTGTTAATTAAATTATACTGTGTCATTTTTTTGAGCTTTTCGAAATTTTTGGCAACCTTTGATTTTGACTGGAGTTACCCGGTTTGTCTTTCAATCGGCTACTTGCATGAATTTTTAAAACGTCATTAACCGGTTCTTAAATTCTTATTTAAGGTTTCCCAAGAAAAATTTGGTCAAAAAAATTTTATTAAACAAGTAAAAATTTAATTTGAAATTCAAATTCTAGGAAGCCCGCCAAAAATCACCATACGCCATGTTTGAGCTAATGACGTCACAACTGAGTTGAATTCTTTTATTTCATTGGCTGATTTTTTGTGCGCGAAAATTCTACCAATAAAACAAATGATCCGACTCAGTTGTGACGTCATATATTCATGGTAGGTTTTTGGCGGGCTTTCTAGAATTTGAATTTCAAAGCAAATTTTTCGATATTTAAAATTTGTTTCTTGATAAATTTTTTTTGGTAAGTATTGTTAATCAAAGAATTAATGTTTATTAAAAAATTTGCGATTTTAAAATTTATGCAAGTTGCCTATTCCTGGCGTATTTCTTTTGATTGGGCGATAAAACTTGCCAATCAAAAAAGAAAACAAAGAAAAGGAAGGGTTAATGGTGTCTACTCAATAATTAGCCTGAACTTTTCTTTCAAAATAATTAATGTTAATTAGTTAATGATAAAAAAATGCTGATAATTGTAGACTTGTTCGATGTGTAATTATAGACATTTTCATCGATTAGGATTTTTTTTTCAAATGAACAAAGTTTTCAGCTAGTATTTTTGCATTTGTCGACAAAAAAAATTCAATGCATTTCAACAAGATTTTAATTTTTCTTTTATTATTTTTAAAAAATAATTCTTTTAAACTAATTTCGGATGATCCCGAATATTTGATGGCTATGTCTGTCATTAATGCTTTCAGGATTAAGAATTGTATTTATATGAAGAATGATAGCAACGAAAAAGAAAATGTTGAAAATGTGAAGAAGTTTTCAATTCAAAGTATAATGACCAAGATTTTGTCTTACGAAGAACTGCTGGAATATTTAAAAATTGGACTTTTCCCGAACGTAAAGACAATAATTACGATGCGGGAGAAAAAATTGATAAAATTGGTGGAGTTTTTCCAAATTCTTCAAAAAGTAAGTTCTTCACATTGAATTTTGTGTGAAATCAATACTAATAGAATTTTTTTTTTTAGCTCAACATTAAACACCGGGAGCATTATTTTATTTGGCTCGTTTTCGTTGAATCATATGATTCCTTGGACGTTGACGCAAAAAATTTATTAATTCCGTATAACTGTCAATTTATAATTTCCAAGTCAGTCAGTAATGGAACTTACGACCTGATAGAAGTTTACAGTGTGAAAAATGAAACGTTTTTTACGGAATTACATCAAAAAAATGCCAAATTTCTTCCTAATGAATTTTTATATTCTAGAAGAATGGATTTAAATGGAACCGCATTAGAAATGAACACTTTATTTATTTATTTATTTATTTATTTATTTACAAACACAACAGCCCTACAGTAGCCTTTTACAGTGTTGTTTTAAATCTAGAGATCTTAACTAAATTTAATATTAAGAATTCTGTAAGCCAGCATTTTTGCGCCCAGTATTAACCGCAGTAAAGGCTTCTTTTAAGAAGGTACCAAAATTAGCACTAAGATCAAGCTCATGAAACTCATTGAAAGTTGCTAATATAGTATTCATTGGCGAATCATACCTTTTAATGTGGAAAAAAGGCCTTTCTTCCTGAATTCGCAGTCTCATATGAGGCACCGTTAGCTGTAAGGAACTCAAAAGACCGGGATCACGCAACTGGTTGTTCATGAGCTTAAATACAAAGAGCAAGGACTGTACTTTCCTCCGATTATATAGGGAAGACATTTGCAAAGAGTCTAACAGCTTCCCGTATGAGATATTGTACGGGTAATTTGGATAGAACTTATTTTCGCGGTAGAACATTACTCTGACGAAACGCTCTTGAATCTCCTCAATAGCATCCGACCCACTTTTAGTGGTTGGGTTCCACACAATAGACCCATACTCAAGTTTAGATCTCACAAAAGCATTGTAGAGACACAACATGACGTCCAGGTCGTGCACGTCATAAGTATTTCTTAGGATGTATCCCAAAGTTTTTCTACTTTGGCTTATGACTGCTTCAATGTGCGTCCTAAAGTGGAGTTTCCTGTGAAAAGTTATTCGACTCATTATCTGAGGTTCATCATTGTTTTATTATTTCCAAATTATCAGTGATCAAAATTTAAATTAATTTTGATTGCAGCTGTTTGAATTTGTAGCTATTGATCCAAGAACAATGAGACAGCTAGAAATTTTGATCGAAACTTCAAAAATCATGAATTTTCGATTTACCAATCATTACCTTGACACAATAGGCCAAGAGATAATTGTTTTACCCGGAGAAGTCTTTGTATTTCCTGTTGGTTATCAATCTTCTTATGCATCTGATTTTTTTGGCCCGATGTTTAAATCCGTGTACGTGTTAAATTCAATGAATTAATAAGTCAAGCAAAATTATCACATTTTATTTTCAGAGTGAATTGGTATATAAAATATCCAAACGTGTATGAGCAATCGAATTATTATACTCAGCCGTTTCATCCTGATTTATGGAAAAGTATTTTGGCTTTTATAATTTTTGGCAGTCTTTGGAGCGTTTTAATGAAATGGATCTTGCAAATATTTACTATTTCGGAAAATATTAAAATTCTTAATGCCATTTTCCTGGGGTTAGAATCATTTTTCAATCAAAGCGGATGTGAAGATTTGAAAAGAATTTCTTTTCGAATTTTAAGTTTTACATTTCGAGCAGCAGCTTTATTTTTAGTACCTGCTTATAATGCAATAATTGTTTCATTCCTGACCGTGAATATAGTTGAAATACCATTTACGAATTTAGAAGAATTCGTTAAAAATGGGAAGTATTTGCTAGATACTTATTCTGATAATTTTTTAAAGTCTTATCTCTCAGTAAGTATTTTATTTGAATTTTGAATTATTTTTTTTGTTAATTTTTTTTTTTTGTAGGAAAGCAACGATCCAACTCTTCGTCTTGTAATTGATAATTTCACGTACAAGTCAGATAAAATTTATTACGCCCCTGAAAAATTTTGCGTTGAAAATATTGCTTTCCAAATGATTGATAATGATGCCTATGTCGCTTTCGCATCGGATATTGTGAGATGTAAATTTTTGAAAATACAAAAACCGATTGCTTTTCTTTTTACCGGGGCATTGTTAAAGAATAACAGCCAATTTAAGGAAGTCTTTAACTATAAGTAAGTTCATTTTAATAAAATTCTAAATAAATATCCATGATTCATTATATTGTTTTTTTCAGTTTGATTCGTTTTTACACGTCTGGTGTTATAAATAAATTTCAAAAATTAACGGATGATCATTCATCAGCAAAATCCGAATCCGGTGACATGCTGAAACCAGTAAAAGTTGAACAAATAGTTCAAGTTTTGTCTATTGTAGGAATACCCGTGAAAAAAAGGAAATACATAATTATGTATCGAAATTGGCGGAATGGAATTATGTATTTTTAAATGAGTTTTATCTATTTTTGCTGATAATTTAATAAAAAAATATTAAATTTTGAGTCGTTAATTTTTTTTTTTTATAAAGAAATACTTAAAAATTTACCAAAAAAGCATAAAAATACATGATTCCATTCCGCCAATTTAGCCACATAATTATGTATAAAATAGGTAGGCTTTTTTTTTCTCGGGTAGGAATAATTTTAGCTGGCATCATACTTGTTTTTGAATTATTACAAAAGAAAATCATGAAAATTTGAAAAATGATGAGATTTGTGCATTTTAATATTAAAATTAATTAATTTATTAAAAATTAAAATTAAAATTTAAAAGTTATGTATTTTTTTTCTTTTTCCTAAAAATTATGCATGTAAGTCTGAGTTGAAAAACTTGTTATGACTAAGATAAATAAATAAATAAAATAAATTTCAAGTTTGTCGCAAGAAAGTTTTACATCTTTCATTATTTTGATGGAACCAGGAAACTAAAGATACCCGGGAAAAAAAATCATATCATGTTATAACAAAATTTCGAAACCTCGCGAAATCTTTATAAACATTTATACAACTTATACCCAGATTGGGACTATACCGCCTTATAAGCAATACTAAATCGTATTATAAGTCATTTTTTTTTTTCAAAAAAAAATTTAACAATTTTTGCTACAAAATCTTATATTACGTATAAGATTTTTGCGTATTTTTTATACCAGGGTATAGTCTTAATTTAAGTATAACAGATATACTTTTTTTTCCCCCGGGTATAGTCTTAAAAGAGTTGATCGTTTTATGATATGCAGTTCAAATAACCGTCACAATTTTTGTTTGTTTGATATGTAATCAACATCGATTACGATTTTTGTTAAGAAAAAAATAGTTTCCTAGTTGCATTTTCAATATTCATGGAGTTTAGCAAAAACTACAGTATTTCATGTGCATTATTTGAATTATTTATTATTTTTAAAAAATAGTTTGTCTTTCAAAACTTTAAATTCGATCCCAAAAGATTTATTTTCTAAATCTAATATAAATATATTTAAAAATGACAATTTGATCTGGTTTTGATATCTAAAGTATAAATGCAATATAATATACTTATAGTGATTATAGATATAGTTCTAATTATAGTGATTGTAGTTGACGCTTGAAAAAAATCTGGAACGTCATTAAAAACCGATCGGTTTCGATCGTTGCTTGTCGCTGGGTGTAATCTCGTTTTGCATTTTTTTTTTTTCAGGAATAAAAATCACCTATTTTTAGCTTATGTCATTTTTGTATAACAATTATAATGCAGTAATATTCTAAGCAATTTTCATCTATCAAATGCAAATAATTGTTATAGTCTTTTAAAATTTATCAAATAAGGAAAAATTAGAATGAAATGTATATCTCAAAAATATTTTTGATTCCTTTTTTATTTTTGGAAAATGTCTCGTCGGGAAAAAGTTTGAATCATTATGAATATTTGATAACTAAGTCTGTAATGATTAATTTCGAAATTCGGCATTGCATTATTGTTGGGGTCAATGACAATGTTACAGTTCTAAAAAAATTTTCAAGTCAAAACATAATTAGCATAACAAAAAGTTTGAAGGGGTTACTTGAATATTTGAAAAAAGGTTCTTTTGTAAATGTTGAGACGATGGTTGTGATGAAAGAAAAAAATTTGGGGAATTTGACCGAGATTTTTCAAATCCTCAAAGAGGTAAATTTTTTTTTAAATCGGCTGAAAGATTTTTTCGTTGTTGATAACTTTTTTTTTTCAGTTGAAATTGAAACATCGGACTCATCATTTCACTTGGCTTATTTTCGTCGAATCATATAAATCGCTAAAAACCGATGCAGAAAAATTATTAGTGCCATATGATACTCGATTTTTAATTTGTTATTCAAATGATAATTTAAATTACGATTTAATGGAAGCCTACAATGTTAGAAATCGAACTTTCTTTACGGAATTACATCTGCTTGAAAATGAAATAATTCAAACGAATATTTTTTTATATTCGAGAAGAATGGATTTGAATGGAACGGAACTTGAAATGAGCACAAATATCGATACCGCCGGAATAGAAATAAATGTAGGAAAAACAAAAGGGCTGCAGCAGCCTCTTGCATCATTGTAGTTATTTTCCGATTGCAGGAAGACGAAAATTTTCTAACCGTTCGGCATTTTGAAATTTTCAACGACACTGCTAAAATAATGAATTTTCGGTTCCACTATCAACTTTTCAATTTTGATGGCTCGTTTGATTTTGATGAGTTACCGTCATTCTTGACGGGAGAAATTTTTGACATTCCCATGCCTTTCCAGTATTTTCCATCGGACATGTTCGGTCCAACCTATAAATCTGAGTAAGTATCTATTTTCCTTCTGTTGTTTTATTCAAAAAAAAATCTGATGGCAATATTTTTGTAGGGTCAACTGGTATATTAAATATCCGGAAACTCATAAGCAAGCAGATTACTATACTCAGCCATTTCATCCTCATTTTTGGGGTTGTATTTTAATATTTCTCATAGTCGGTTGCGTTTGGAGTGTTGCTATGATTCGTCTGTCTGAATTAGAGAGAATTTCAATAACTGATTTCGTTTTTCTGGGACTGGAATGCTTTTGCAATCAAATCGGTGGCGACGAGCCAAAAAAAATTTCTTTTCGAATTTTAAATATTACATTTCGAATGGCTGCTCTGGTTATTATACCTGCTTACAGTGCGACTATTGCTTCGTTTTTGACAGTTAATATCGCTGAGATACCGTTTATGAACTTAGATGAATTTATTAAAAATGGGCGATATGTTTTAGCAAATCTCGGAGGCGTTATTGAAAATGATTTTGCAGTAAGTATTTAATTGTTTTTAATTAAAATTTCATTTTTTACAAGTTTTGTTTCTATTTCAGGAGAGCAAAAATCCTACTTTTCGCTATGTTCACGATTATTTAACTGTTAATCACAAACAAACCGGTTTGGTCAAGTTTTTTGAAATATTTTGTAGTGAGAAGAAAGTTGCCTATCCGTCATTCGATAGGGAAATTTACAAAACTGCTGATTTCGCAAAAAGTAAATGTAATTTTTTGAAAATACAACGACCGATTACTTTCATGTTTTCTGGGGCTCCAATGAAGAAATACAGTCAGTTTAAGGAAGTTTTTAATTATAAGTAAGATTATGTTACTGAGCTCTTAATATCAAAATGATTTTTGATTAATGTGTTTTTTTTTGTTTTTTTAGTTTAATGCGTTTTTATTCTTCTGGAATTATAAACAAATGGCAGAAAGTACTTGATGACACTTCTACAGGGAGATTAGAATCAGATGAAGCGTTTGAACCGGTCAGAGTTAATCAAATGGTTCAAGTATTCTCCATTGTAGGAATTGGAATAATCGGAGCTTGTGTTGTTTTTGTTCTTGAACTTTTATTACAGAAAAAGTTTTTCGAGAAAGCAACGATTTTTTTAAAACGAAATTTTCGGCTGGATCCGACGATTCAATCTGAGCCACAGGAAACATGAAAAATCTACAAGGGATGCGCTTTGGATTGATTAGCGCAAAAAATGGACTTTAGCACATTCTCAAGGACTACAAAGTAGAACCTTACGAAGAAATGCCTAAAAAAATAACTTTTTCTCGTAAATCTTTGCTTAGTGCATCAAGCGAAGTTATTAAATTAAAATTTACCCCTGTTAATTAAATTATACTGTATCATTTTCCTCAGTCTTTTCAAAATTTTTGGCCATTTTCTTTAGAGAATTTCTTTTATAGTAATCATCTCAAAAACAAGGATGATGCCGGCTAAAAACTGTTCTAATTCCTATTAAAGACAAAAACCATGAAAATTGAAAAAATTATCAAAGTTATACTTCTTGGAAACAAAAACAAAAAAGGATCGTATTGAATGTTTTTAAATCTCAAAAATAATATAGTTGAAGAAATATTTTCATTAAAAAGACGATTTAATTATTTATAAGTTTATGTTAATGATCTACTAAATAAATTTGATAAGAAATCTCGAAAGAAATAAAGAGCTGTTGTTTTCAATATTATTAGTTTTCCTTGTGTGACGTAATGACGGTTCTATTATCACAAATCTTTCAAAATATTCATAGTTTTTTTACTATTTTCCGGGATCCTTTTTCTTTTTTTTGTATAAAGTACTACGCCTATTCTTAACTTATAGTCATTTTTTTTCAATGAATTTAGATCTAATCTAAGTCGGTCGTTATAAATAACAACTATAGTGCCGCAATATAATCGGCAATGTTTTCATCAATCAACCGTTAACTATCGCAGTAATTCTAAAATACTATTTTTTAAAAAAAGAATTAAATGGATTTCTCCAGAATTTTATTAGTTTCTTTTTTATTTTTCCAAATTATCTCGTCAGAAAACAGAAATTTCTTTAATCATGATGAATATTTGATTACAATATCTCTTATAAACCATTTGAAATTACGGCATTGTATTAAAGTCGGGACCGATAACGATGAAAAGAATAATATTACACTTTTCAAAAAGTTTTCTAATCAAAAAATAATTAGCACAAGAAAAAGTTTTGAAGAGTTATTTGAATATTTGATGAACGGTTCTTTCGCAAATGTAAAGACAATTATTATTTTAAAAGGAAAAAATTTATTGAAAATTGTGGATCTGTTTGAAAATTGTCAAAAGGTAAATATTTTTATTTATTGGAGGAATAAAAAACATTCTTATTCATATTTCTTTTTCTTTTTAGTCGAAAATTTTACATCGGACTAGTTTATTCACCTGGCTTGTTTTTCTGGAATCTGATAAATCTCTAAGAAAAATAGAAAAATTATTAGTTCCTTACAATAGTCAATTTATCGTATCGTTTTTAGCCAAGAATGCAACATATGTTTTAATCGAAGTTTACACTGTTAAAAATCGAACATTTTTCACCGAATTAGGAATTTTTCGAAATAATGAAATTTCATTGGCAACCGGTGATTTATATTCAAGAAGAATGGATTTAAATGGAACGGTACTAATAATGAATTACGACTCTTATGAATCAGTAAATCCACATGAAGAATTTCAGTTGATTATTTTGGAGGAAATTGCAAGATTGATGAATACTCGTTATGACCGTATATATTTTAATGATACAGGATTAAGTTTGGAAACATTTCAAATTCCGGGAGATGTTCATGACGCGTTATTCCCATTCCACTCAGATTTTTTTAGCTACGACGTGATTGGTCCGGCAAGCAAAACTGTGTAAGTTTTAGTCGCCATTTCGCGAAGATGAACGTGATACAAAATAAATGACCGCAAAAGCCATTAAATCTAAAATTTGTTTTGATTTAATTTCAGAGTAAATTGGTATATTAAATATCCGAAAACTGAAGAGAAACCAGATTATTTCATTCAACCGTTTCATCCTCATTTATGGGCTTGCATTTTGGGTGTTATCATTCTTGGAATTTTTTGGAGTGGCCTAATGAAAAAATTAACAGAATTATATAAAAGTACATCAACACTGAATCTTATTTTTCTCGGATTTGAATCTTTCTGTAATCAAAACGGATCAAATGAAGACTTACGAAAAATTTCTTTCCGGATTCTTGTTATTACAATTCGAGTTGCAGCTTTAGTTCTGTTACCTGCATATGGAGCCGAAATAACTTCATATCTCGCAATAAGAGTAGTCAAAATACCATTTCATAATGTGTATGAATTCGTCGCGAATGGTCGTTATACTTTAGCAATTTACTCTGGCCATTTTATAAAATTTTATTTACAAGTAATTTTTATTTTTGTGTTTTGATTTTGAACATCAGTTTTACTTTATTTTATTTTTTTAATTTTAGAGCAGCAGTGATCCTACCCTACGTCTTATAAATAATAATTTTACGGCGCAATATAATAGGAATGAAACTGATTTGTGGCTCGAAAGATTTTGTCAAGAACAGATAGCTGTTGCATCCACGGATAATATTATTGATCAATCCGAGAATATTAAATGCGATTATTTAAAAATACAACAACCTATAACTTACACTCTAGTAGGCGCCATTTTGAAAACGAATAGCGAATTTCGAGATGTTTTCAATTATAAGTAAGTCTAATAAGGTTTTTAATTTATTAGATTTTAAATTTTAGTTTTTTTTATTTTTTAGCCTCATTCGCATTCGTTCAATCGGAATGATGAAAAAATTGGAAAATGATTTAATTAATTCTTTAGTTAAATCAAAACCAGACGACCTTTTAAAACCTGTTGAAATGAAGCAAATGGTTCTAGTAATTTCTATAGTAGGAATCGGAATTATTCTAGCTGGTGCAATCTTCATTTTTGAATTTTTTATGAAGAAATGCGGTGCAAAAAAAGTCTTAGTTCAAAGGAAAAGAAAAACGATTGTAATGTTAGATGGAAGAAAAATTTTAGGATAAAATAAAAAAATTGTTTAGATGGTTTTGAAAAAAAATTGAAAGAAAATCATGTAAGAATAAAATTTAATTTCTAAAAGTCATTAAAAAGAAATCGCCTTTGGTGTCTCTATCCTTTTTTGAATGTTTTCCTTGTGTAGGGCAATTAATAATTATAAAAAAGAATGAAGTCAAGAAAATAAAAAAATGAATTTAATAACTAACATTGAATTTTATTTTCAAAACTACATTAAAAAAAAAGAAATCGTTGAATTTGTCGCAAAATTTTAGTTTTCTTTTTAAAAACGATTTTCTTGGATATGATTATTTATTCTTTTTTAAATCTTTCCTTGATTACTTGATGAACTCTGAAATTATCACCGATTATTCAAATCATTAACTTTTAATAATTCATTAAATTCCGTTTGTTGCTTGATTGTTGAAGGATTTAAAAGAAAGTTACATATCTTGTCTCCATACTCTATTTAAATAGCACCGCGGATTAATCGGAACTCTTGATTAAACTACTCGCCGGAAGTACTTGACTCCATGATCCCGTTCTGTTCAGTTTTTAAAAAAGATAAATCGGCTTTAGAGTTCTAATATGAAATCAAAAAGCTATAAAATTGAATAAAAGAAACATTTGTGACTTACAGAAGGCTGAAGGCTTCATTAATATCCGGATTTCTTACTTTTTAAATGTTTATTTTCTTCGCCATTTTTTTTTGTTTCAAAACAAAGCTATATTTTCAAAATTTTCGAACGAAATTAGAAGCAAGTACTTCCGGTCGGTCATTTAAATAGCGATTCGAATAATCCTCGGTGCTATTTAAATAGAGTATGGAGACAGGGTAACAGATATTTTATTGTTTAATAACAATCGACTCATTCAAAAACTCTGAACAGGGAAAAAAAACTTAAACAGGGCTACATTAAAACCAAATTCCAAAAATAAAATAATTAACAAAAGAATGAAAAACGACAACAAAACTTTTGAAAAAATAAAATAATTGTATGTTTGTCAGTTGCAATCACCAAAATCTTGTTTACGAAATACTGTATAAGAGTTTACTGCACCTGCTAAGTAGTTTCCGGCGCGACATAATTTATTTTTGAAAATAAATTACGCAAAAGCTTTTTTAAATTACGAATGCATAATCTGGGTCGTTTATCAAAAATTATGATTATGCTGCGGTGTATTTTTCACCGCTGTTTTCATCAATCAACCGCACAAATATCGTACAATTTTTTCAAATTAATCAAAAGATGTATTTTTACAAAATATTGATGATTTTTTTATTATTTTTGAGAAATAGTTCTTTCGGGAAATTGTATTTTCTGAATGATCGTGAATTATTGATTACTATGAATGTTTTCGATAGTTTTGAAATTAGACAATGTATCATTGTTAGCAGAGAAATGGGAGACAATGTTATTTTAAAAGAATTTTCTAAAAAGAATATAATGAGTTTAGTAAAAAGTCTTGAGGAATTACTTGAATATTTTAAAAAAGGTTCTTTTGTGAATGTGAAAACAATGATTCTTGTTAAAGAAAAGAATTTGGGGAAAATAGGGGAATTGTTTCAAGTTTTGAAAAAGGTAAGTTTTTTTCTTTTGTCAAATTTTTGTTAAATTTTTTAATAACAATCTAATTTTTTTTTTACAGGAAAATATTCTACACCGGACTCATCGCTTCTCTTGGCTTGTTTTCGTCGAAAATTATAAGACCTTGCATGACGATGCTAAAAAGTTATTAGTCCCTTATAATTGTCAATTTATTATTTCAATTTCTTTTAACAATTCAAAATATGAATTGATGGAAGTGTACAATGTCAAAAACACAACATTTTTCACTGAATTAGGAAAATTTGAAAATAATCAAATTTCAATAACAAACGGATATTTATATTTAAGAAGAATGGATTTAAACGGAACAAAATTGATATTAAATTACGGAGTGCAGAGACAAAATTCTCCACAAAACAAAATCCAGAGTGCAGTTTTGCAAGAAATCGCTACGATGATGAACACTCAATACAACCGGATATATTTCAATGAACCAAGTTTTGCCCGAACGTTTCGAATCCCGGGAGATGCTCTTGAGGAATTATTTCCCTTCCAAGCTATTTTTTTTAAATTCGACATGATTGCTCCGACATATAAATCTTTGTAAGTCAAAACATTATTTACCAGATGAAAAATAGAAATCAAATTCATTTTAATTTTCAGAGTAAACTGGTATATCAAATATCCAAAATTAGAAGAAAAACCAGATTATTATATTTATCCATTTCATCCAAATTCATGGGCTTGCATTTTGGGAATTATCATACTTGGAAGTTTGATGAGTGCGCTCATGAAAAAATTAACGGAATTTGATAAAACTTGTGAAAATGCTGCATTACTCGATTTGATTTTTATGGGATTTGAATCTTTCTGCAATCAAATTGGATTTGAGGAAAATTTAAGAAAGCTTTCTTTTCGAATTCTTATGATTACGTTTCGAGCCGCAGCTTTGTTTGTTATTCCTGTTTATGGAGCAGAAATAACGTCGTATCTTGCACTTAGAGAAGCTAAAGTGCCTTTCGATGATGTGTATGAATTCGTTGAACATGGGCAGTATATATTAGCGATATATGGCGGCACGTTTGTAAGATTTTATTTAGCGGTAAGTTTCATTTAGTTTTAAATATGAATTTTGCAGGTTTGGGTATTTTGAAAATAAAAAATTTCAAATACTATTTCGAAATAAAAAAATATAGTATTTTCTATTTTTATTTCAAATAGCAAAATCAAAAACTATTTTCCATTTATATTTTTACTTCATCATCCAAGTATTTTTATTTTGAAAATAGTTTTTTCCCAAAATAGTTTATTTACAGTTCATTTAATTTTTTTTTTTTTTGCTTAGGAGACTTTTTTTTAAAAAAAAATTCAAGTCTTTTCACTTAATTTTGATTGTTTTAAGATAAGAAATTTTAAGAAAAATACTTTTAGATGTTTTTTTGTTTCATTTTACGAACACAATTTTTTTTCTGTGATAGAAAACTATTTTAAAAATCTATTTTATAAAAACTATTTGTAAAATACTATTTTCTATTTAAAATAGTTAGTCAAGAAACTATTTTCAATTTTATTTCAAATATAGTCAAAAACTGAACTATTTTCTATTTCTATTTGAAATAGTAATCTCAACTATTTTACCCAAGCCTGGAATTTTGTTTAAAATTTTTTTTTTTTAATTTTAGGCCAGCACTGATCCTACTCTTCGTCTCATAAACAAAAACTTTACAGTAGTACATGATTTGAATGAAACAAAATTATGGCAAAAACGGTTTTGCCACGAACCGGTGGCTCTTGTTTATTCTGATCATCTCATTCAATACGAAAATATCGAGTGCAGGTATTTGAAAATACAAACGCCGATAACTTTCACATTTACTGGTGCTCTCTTAAAAATAAATAGTGAATTTCGTGATGTTTTTCAATACAAGTAAGTTTTCCAAATCGTTCAAGTTCGCAGTTATTTCAAATTTTTGATTACTGTTGTTTTTTTTTCCAGTCTGTTACGCTTTCGGTCGTGCGGGATGATGAACAAATTGGAAAATGAAATTGAAAGAGCTCCGGAATCTGACGCAGATGAGGTTTTAAGGCCGGTTGATGTAAAACAAATGGTTCAAGTAATTTCTATTGTAGCTGTTGGGATCGCTTTGGCTATCGTTACCTTCATTTTTGAAATCGGTGTTATGAAATTTGCGGAAAGAAAACAACAAATTCAATCGCGTGACAAAATAAATGTAAAGGGAGGCCTTCATCCGACTTGTAAACCTGTTCGTTTTCAGCATTTAGCTTTCGCTCGAAGAAAATGTTGGCAAGTAGCTCGTAAATAAATGAGTTCACTAGTCGCATGACAATTATTGATCTTACTGGATTTTCGGCGGCTTATCAGTTAACGTAGTGGAAAGCTGATCATGTATTTTTTTAGCTAGCAATATGAAAATATTTTTTGAAAATAATTAGGGCTTGTACATTAGATGTATTTATTTTGAAATAAAGAGAATCTGGCCCGGAGGATTTTATTTTAAACCACGGCCGCCATCTTAGATCACTTCCCACGATTGCGGACTTAAGGAAAAGTCATTTAAAGGAAAAGAGAATTATTTAAAAAAATTTTTTCAATACCTGAAAAAGGTTTTATGACTTTTGTTTTACTATACTTTTCACTTTGCTCCAAAAACTTTTGACCATTTTTCCTTTTTTTAAAAAAATAAATTTAGTTTCGTTGAAGCTGTCGCGTTAAATGGTTGAATTTTTTCGTTCATTGAATTTCCTGAGATTTTTAAAAATTTTTTTGTTGTGGTATGTGAGTCACAAAAGGATAGTTAACTTCATAAAGCTGGGTAAGTTAATATTTTCAGACTACTTTACCATAAATAATCATTAAATACTCTCAAAACTAGTAATCAACTAATGCACTCAAATAATTTAAAGTGTGACGTTCAATACGTCTATAATTATCATTTGCAATACTTTAATATAAACCCTGAATAATTATCTTTTGTCGATTGTTTTCCGCGGGCTCATATTATGAAGTAAATAAAGACTCGTCGTTTTTTTTTTTTTTTTAATAAAAACAAAACCGAAAATATATAATGTATGCGAGCATAGCTTTGCTTTTAAACATATTCGGGTTGTTTTTGGAAAATACTGCAACTACGATTTTAAATTTTCACAACGATCGTGAAAATTCAATTCTTGCGTCAATTTTTAATAATTTCGAAATAAAACATAGTATTATTATTAAGAGTAATAATCATCGAAAAAATGAAATTATGAACGTTAAAAGATTTTCTAATGTGAATATTATGTCAGTGATAAAAAGCAGTGATGAATTAGTCGAATATTTTAAAGTCGGTTCGTTTATGAATGTGAAAACAATTGTTATTTTTAAAGAAAAAGAATTTGTGAAATTGATCCAGCTATTTCAATCTTTTAAAGAAGTAAGTTATTTATAATTGAGTGTTTTTTTTTTAAAACTGAAAAATCATTATCTTTTTTTTAGCTAAAGATAATACATCGGGTTCATCATTTTACCTGGCTAATTTTCTTGGAAAATTATGAATATTTCAAGGATGCCGAAAAATTATCAGTTCCTTACAATTGCCGATTTATAATTTGTTTCCAAACCAGTAAAGAAACTTATAAATTACTAGAAGTTTACAATGTAACAAACAGAACTTTTTTCACCGAATTAGGAATATTTCGAAATAATAAAATATCACTTGCGAGTGAGTTTTTATTTTTAAAAAGAATGGATTTAAATGGCACAAAATTAATGATGAATATTCGTTCAAAGGTAAAGTCTAAATTTTATTTTTTATATCGATCAATATTAAAATCTTTTTTTCTTTTTTTAAGAAACAAAATGGCGTCATGGCAGAAAGTTTGTATTTTGTTTTGAACGAAACCGCTAAAATCATAAATTGCCAATATGATTATCGCCGTTTCGCCATTCGTGGGCTGGATTTAGGAACCGCTGATATCACTGGAGAACTTCATGAATCATTAGTCCCTTTTAATGATGACATTTTTAGATATGATTTTTTTGGTCCTATGTTTAAAAGCATGTAAGTTTTATTTATTTCGCTTACAGGCTTGGGTAAAATAGTTGAGAGTACTATTTTAAATAGAAATAGAAAATAGTTCAGTTTTTGACTATTTAAAATAAAACAGAAGATAGTCTCTTGACAAACTATTTTAAATAGAAAATAGAAAATAGTATTTTACAAATAGTTTTTTTAAAAATAGATTTTTAAAATAGTTTTTTTAAAATAGATTTTTAAAATAGTTTTTTTAAAATAGATTTTTAAAATATTTTTTTTAAAATAGATTTTTAAAATAGTTTTTTTAAAATAGATTTTTAAAATAGTTTTTTTAAAATAGATTTTTAAAATAGTTTTTTTAAAATAGATTTTTAAAATAGTTTTTTTAAAACATATTTTTAAAATAGATTTTTAAAATAGTTCTTATCACTGAAAAAAAAATAGGTCCGTAAAATGAAACAAAAAAAAACATCTAAAAGTATTTTTTTTAAATTTCTTTTCTTAAAATAATTAAAATCAAATGAAAAATCTTGAATTTGAAAAAAAAGTCTCCTAAGCAAAAAAAAAATAGTAACATTTTTAGAATAAAATAATGTAAATAAACTATTTTGAGAAGAAACCATTTTCAAAATAAAAATACTTGGATGATGAAGTAAAAATAGAAATAGAAAATAGTTTTTGATTTTGATATTTGAAATAAAAATAGAAAATACTATTTTTCTATTTGAAAATAGTATCTGAAATGTTGTTTTTTTTCCAGAATGAATTGGTATATTAAATACCCAGAAGTGGAAGAAAGAGCAGATTATTATATCCAACCTTTTCATCCGAATTTGTGGGCCTCCATTTTAGCTGTCATAATTTTTGGCAGTATTTGGAGCTTATTGATGAAAAAACTAGTGCCCGATTCTGAAAAAAAATCATCATTTGACTTTTTGTTTCTCTCTTTTGAGTCATTTTGCAATCAAATTGGGTTTGGGGGCTTCAAAAAAATTTCTTTTCGAATACTGATAATTACATTTCGAATAATAGCTCTTGTTGTGGTGCCTATTTACGGAGCAGAAATCACTTCGTATTTGGCCATTAGAATAGCAAAAATACCTTTTAATAATTTAGAAGAATTTATTAAAAATGGAGAATATAATTTAGCAGTTTATAATGACTCATTCTTAGGGTTTTATTTACGGGTAAATATTTTAAAAATCAAATTTAAATTTGAGTTTTGTGTAATTTTTTTATGTTTGCTTTTAGGATACTAGTGACACGCTTCTTCGTTTAATTGATGATAACTTTACATGGAAATATCAATTGAATGAAACTTCTACAGCTTTCGAAAAAATTTGTCGTGAAAAATTGGCTATATTTTTCATTGACAACTCAATTCACGAAGTCCCTAAGTTCGAGTGTAATTTATTACAAATACAAAATCCTATAACTTACACACATACAGGAGCGATCATGAAAAAAAATAGCGAATTTAGAGATGTTTTCAATTACATGTATGTTTTTTTTTTTAAAAAAAATATTCTTTTAGCTGATATGAATTTTTTATTATTTTTCTTTTGCAGTCTGATACGTTTTCGTACATCAGGGCTTTTGAAGAAATTACAAAGTTTAGCGGATGAGTCCGTAAAAGGAAAACCAAAATCAAATGATTTACTCGAACCGGTTGCAATCAAACAAATGATTCAAGTATTTTCAATTGTGGGAGTGGGAATGATTCTTGCTACTCTCATTTTAATTTTTGAATATTTTTTTCATGTGGCAAATAAAACTTAATAAAATTTAATAAAAATAAAAGTGATTAACAAATCTTTTAAAGCTTGAAATGAATATTGCCAGCACGAAAATAACGTCATTTTTTTTTAATAAGTGAATTGCTTAATTAACAATATTAACAATAAAGTTAATGCACTAATCATAATTTTTATCTACATCACTTAATTGCCTGATATTTTCATGCGTTTTATTTAACACACCTTGGGAAAATCTATAAAAATTTAAATTACAATGTGCGTGAATAAAGTTATGATTAATATATTAGTTTTAATATTTTTAAAAAATTATCTGGCTGCAAAAATTATGAAAATTTATAGCGATCCTGAAAATTTAATAATAATGTCTGTTTGGATGATTTCGGGATGAAAAATTGTATTATTGTTAGTAGTAATTTTACCGAAGAAACTGAAATTATAAAAACAAAAATGTTATCTGACCGAAACATCATGACCGTTGTTAAAAATTTTGACGACTTGCTGGAATATTTGAAACAGGGTTCTTTTGTAAATGTGAATACAATGATTATTGTGAAAGAAAAAAATTTGTTAAAATTAGTGGAACTGTTCCTAGCTCTTCAAAAGGTAAGTTTTTAAATTATGTCGTGAAAGAATTTTTACAATTTGTTTTTTGTTTTTAGGCGGACATACAATATCGAACTCGTTATTTCACCTGGCTTGTTTTTCTGGAATATTATGAAGCTCTGATATCTGATGCTGAAAAATTATCAATTCCATACAATTGTCAATTTATTTTGTCATTTTCTGACAACAGCGCAACTTATAAGTTAATAGAAATTTACAATGTGAAAAATCGAACGTTCCGCATTGAATTAGGAGTGTTTCACGATAATAAAATATCACTTAATAACGGATTTTTGTATTCAAGCAGAATGAATTTAAATGGGACGACGTTGGAATTAAATTACGGCTATAGGTCCACAAATGCTCCAAGTGCACAAATTCAAAACAGCATTTTGAATGAACTCGTTGAAATGATGAATTCTCGGTTTGTTCCCCAAGTTTTTAGTAGCAGTGGTCGCGAAATCCAAATTCCAGGAGATGCCCATGAATCTATATTCCCTTTCCATTCTGATTTTTTTAGATATGACATAGTGGCTCCAATATATAGATCCTTGTAAGTCAAACAAAAATTCAGTTTTTCTGGTAAAATATTAACTTTACTTTAATTTCAGAGTAAATTGGTATATTAAATATCCAAAAATTGAAGGGAAACCAGATTACTATATGCATCCATTTCATACGAGTGCATGGGCTTGCATTTTTGTTATTATCGTACTTGGAAGTTTATTAAGTGTACTGATGAAAAAAATGTCACGATTTGACAAAACTTCTGAAAATTCTTCAACGCTTGATTTTATTTTTCTTGGATTTGAAACTCTTTGCAATCAAATGGGATTAAAAGGAAATTTTTGGCGGTTTTCTACCCGCATTCTTATAATTTCATTTAGAGTTGCTGCTTGGTTTTTAGTACCTGTCTATGGAGCTGAGATAACATCTTATCTTGCAATAAGAGTAGTTGATATACCTTTTCAAAATGTCTACGAATTCGTCGCGAATGGACGTTATACTTTAGCAATATATGTTAATCATTTTATTGACTATTACTTAAAAGTAAATGTTTCTATTTTTTTTTTTTACTTTTGTTTAAAAACTTTCGTTTAATATTTTATTTTTGGTTTTAGGATAGCAAAGATCCAATCCTACAGGTTATAAATAAAAACTTCACGATTAGATATCCAAGAAATAACTCAAATTTTTTGCTTACAAAATTATGCCATGAGCAAGTAGCTGTCATCTATGCTGACAATATTATTCATACCGGAGATCTTGAGTGCAATGTTTTAAAGATACAGCAACCTATAACTTATACGTTTACTGGGGCGCTTTTGAAAAAAAATAGCGAATTTCGAGATGTTTTTTATTATAAGTAAGTTAGTCCAATTGCGAATTTTATGGCCCATTTGTATTTAATTAAATTTTTCTGCAGATTTGATTTAAATTCGATTTTTCCGAGCATTTGATTTTAGTTCACTTTCTTTTTGCAGATTTGATTTTAATTATATTTTTGCAAATTTCATTTCAATTCAATTTTTTTGCCGATTTGATTTTAATTCGATTTATTGCAGATTTGATTTTAATTATATTTTTGAAAATTTCATTTCAATTCAATTTTTTTGCAGATTTGATTTTCATTCATTTTTTTCAGATTTGATATCAATTAAATTTTGTCACATTTGATTTTTATTCAATTTTTTTGCAGATTTGATTTAAATTCAATTTTTCCGCGCTTTTGATTTTAGTTCAATTTCTTTTTGCAAATTTGATTTTCATTCATTTTTTTTCAGATTTGATTTTCATTCATTTTTTTCAGATTTGATTTTCATTCATTTTTTTCAGATTTGATTTTCATTCATTTTTTTCAGATTTGATTTTCATTCATTTTTTTCAGATTTGATTTTCATTCATTTTTTTCAGATTTGATTTCAATTAAATTTTGTCACACATTTGATTTCAATTCAATTTTTCCTCGCATTTGATTTTAGTTCAATTTCTTTTTGCAGATTTGATTTATATTCCGCTTTTTTGCAGATTTGATTTTCATTCCGTTTTTTTTGCAGGTTTGATTTTCATTCAGTTTTTTTGCAGGTTTGATTTTCATTCCGTTTTTTTGCAGATTTGATTTTCATTCAGTTTTTTTTTCAGATTTGATTTTCATTCAGTTTTTTTTTCAGATTTGATTTTCATTCAGTTTTTTTTTCAGATTTGATTTTCATTTAGTTTTTTTTTCAGATTTGATTTTCATTCAGTTTTTTTTTCAGATTTGATTTTCATTCAGTTTTTTTTTCCAGATTTGATTTTGATTAAATTTTGTCACACATTTGATTTTAATTCAATTTTTTTCGATTCTATTTTATTTTTAGTCTTATTCGCCTTCGTTCAATGGGGATAATGAAAAAAATACAAAGAACATATGATATACCTTCAATCATTCCGACTGAAAATGACTCATTAAAGCCTGTTCAAGTGGAAGAAATAGCTCAAGTAATTTCGATCGTTGGGATTGGAGTAACATTAGCCATTATGATCTTCATTTTTGAATTTCTGCTGAAAAAATTTCCAAAATCAAAAAAATTAAAAAATTGTTTTGATGCCAAGGCCAGTTTAAAGAAAAAAAAAATCGAAATTAAATTTTCTTTTATCATTCAGAAATTATTTATTAATATGCTTGCTTACTTTGTTCTAGCAATTTATTGTTTACAATAGAAATATTTATTATTTGGTATTATACAGTAGTTATGTTTTTTTCCATAACCATTAAAATACGATTTGTAAGGCGAAAACCTCATTAAGAATAAACTTCATTCCCTCGTAATCTCCTTATATAATAATCATTATCGCTCTTTTAAATCAAAAAAATACTATTTAAAAATAATCCTGGTCATTTATCACTCATTACGATTGCCTTGTTTTTCCCACTCGGCAAGAAATATTTTACTCAAAGATTTTTTTGACACTAATCGAATTCGGTCGCAAAATAAATGCATTCCACCATAATATTTTCGGTTATATTATTATTCATGAAGATTGATTCTTCTGATCATGTTTCGAAACTTTCCAAACATCCCGAAGATGCGATCGTCATGTCTGTTGTTGATCGCTTAGGAATTAAGCATTGCATTCATATTAAAGACGCGAGTTATAGTGAAAATGATTTTGTGAATTTAAAAGAATTTTTTAATAAAAATTTAATGGTTATTGTTGGAGATTATGGAAGATTGAATGAGTATTTAAAGACGGGGAGTTTTTTAAACGTGAAGACGATGATTGTTGTGAAAGGGAAAAATTTGGTGAAAATGGTGGAGTTGTTTGAAGATCTTGAAAATGTAAGTTTGTTTGTTTTTAAGTAAAAAATTGTTTCTAAATTGTTTTTTTTTGTTATTTTAGGTAGGAATGATTTACCGGACACGCCGTTTCCTTTGGCTTGTGTTTGTGGAATCTTATGAAAATTTTAAAATCGATTGGGAAAAATTATTAGCACCTTATAATTGCGAATTCATAATTTGTTTTCCTGTTAGCGACGCTACGTATAAATTCGTGGAAGTTTACAAATTGAAAAATCGAGTATTTTTTTATGAATCAGGATTTTTTCAAAAGAACGCAATGTCAATCCCTGATTCGTATTTATATTTGAGAAGAATGGATTTAAATGGAACGATATTAGAAGTGAGCTCGCCTCCCGAGGTTAGTTAGCACGATCGCGCGATGATCAAAACCTTTCACAAATTTATAATTTTATAATCAATTTTTTTTCAGGCGGATAATTCTCCGAGATCCCAAAGACATTATGAAATCTTAAACGACACCGCGAAAATAATGAAGATTAAATTTGATTATCAACCTCTCATATTCACAGATCGTAGACTTTATAACGTTCCCGGTGACGTTTTGGAAGTAGTATTTCCTTTTCATGCAAATTTTTTTAGAGCTGATTTATTCGGTCCTATGTTTAAAACTTCGTAAGCAAAAAATTTTTGTGCAGTTTTTTATTTAAAAAAAGAGAATTGGAGATATTTTGTTTTAATTCGTAGCTCCATTGGTTTCTTGTGGAGTTAAAAAACAAAAAAAAGCTATCTCCATTTTTGTTTATTTAGAAATGATTGATTTTGATGCTTTTAATTATATTGCAGGATTAATTGGTATATTAAATATCCGAAAGAGACCGAACAAGAAGATTACTATATCCAACCATTCCGACCATCATTGTGGGCCTGCATACTTGGATTAATTCTCCTTGGAAGCGTTTGGAGCGTTCTGATAAAAAAAATATCACACCGGTGTAAAATTTTTGAGAAAATTTCAATAACCGATTGTTTGTTTATTGGGTTTGAGCGTTTCTGCAATCAGGTTGGCTGTAGTGAGGACATCAGAAAATATTTTTTCCGAATAATTGGAATTAGTTTCGAATTTGCTGCTTTTTTTGTTGTTCCTGCTCACGCCGCTACAATCTTATCGTATTTGGCAATAAGGATACCGATAATACCTTTTACGAATTTTTTGGAATTCGTCAAAAACGGACAGTATAAATTATCGTATCATTTAGAACATTTTTTGGATTTTTATTTTCGAGTAAGTTTTTCTTTTTCTTTAGAAAAATTAATTTTTTTAATTATAATAATTTTTTAATTTTAGTTTAGTCAGAATCCAATGCTTCGTAATGTCTACAGCAACATGACTTGGATCTATAACAAAACCATTAGAGAAGATATATGGATCGAAAAATTTTGCAGTGAAAGTATAGCTGTATCCTTTTCCGACCTTGACATTTATCATTTTAAGAATGTTAAATGCGATTTTTTAAAAATACAAAACCCCGTTACTTTTTCGTTTACTGGGCATCTTTTGAAAGATCATAGTCCATTCACGGAAGTATTTAATTATAAGTAAGGTTCCTCAGATATTGTTATTGCATCGGATAAATTTATAATTTTATTATTTATTTATTTTTTTTTTCAGCCTGATTCGTTTTTACCAATCTGGCATCGTAAATAAATTGCAAGGCGTGACAGAAGAATCTTCTCTAATAAAACCAGAAATTGATGAATCGTTCGAACCTGTAGAAATTGAACAAATGGTTCAAGTATTTGGTTTTGTATTGGCTGGAGTAATTTTAGGATCTGTTATTTTTATTTTCGAACTTAGGTTTAAGAGAATGTGTCAGACTAGAAGTAATGTTAAGTTGAGAAAGCGAAGAGATCAGTTTTTAATTCGGCTTGCTTCTAGATAGCGTTCAATTAATATTAAGAAAACTTTTGACACCCGAGTGAATTTTAGTTTTAACTAACAATTTTAAATTTTTCATAAACATTTTTTCAAGTTTTTTTTAAATTTTTTTAAATTTTTTTTAAAATTTTCTTTTCAATTTTTTTTAAAATTTTTTAGCTTTTTCTTCAATTTTTTTTAAAATTTTTCTTTTCAATTTTTTTTTAAAATTCTTTAAATTTTTCTTTTCCAATTTTTTTAAATTTTTTAAATTTTCTTTTCAATTTTTTTTTTAAATTTTTTAAATTTTTCTTTTCAATTTTTTTTTAAATTTTTAAAATTTTTCTTCAATTTTTTTTTAATTTTTTAAATTTTTCTTTTCAATTTTTTTTTTAAATTTTTAAAATTTTTCTTTTCAATTTTTTTAAATTTTTTAAATTTTTCTATTCAATTTTTTTTGAAAATTTTTAAAATTTTTCTTTTTAATTTTTTTAAAAATTTTTAGAAGTTTTATTTTTAATTTTTTTGCCTTTGTTTAATGGAAATAATGAAAAAAATACAAAGAACATAAGACTAATTTTCATTCACTCCAACAGAAAATGACTTTTTAAAGTAGGGAGCTGAACATTTCAATGAATCGTCTGCTACGTATGGTCCGCCATTTTGAAAACTGAAAGCTGCCATGATCTCGAATTGAAACGGGAACATCCCAATTTGGAGATTTTTCAATTCGAGAATGGCGACCACCAAATTCGAGATAATGGCAGTTTCCAATTTTGAAAATGGCGTACCACTATGAAGCAGACGACTTATCAAAGTGTTCACTCCCCACTAGGCTCCCTAAGAAAATAAGTGGCTTAAGTAATTTCGATTTTTGGGATTAAAATATTTTTAACCATCAAAATCTTCGTTTTTAAATTTTTTTTTTTAAAAAAAATTGCAGTGTCGAAAAAATGAAAAAATTGCTTTGTTGTCAAGGCCAATTTAAAGAAATTAGGAAAAAAGAATCGGAATTAATTTATTATTTATTAATAAACTTTTACAATAGAAATATTTATTACTTCCTATTATCCAGTAATTTTGTTTTTTCCTTAGTCATTTAAATAGGATTTGTAAGGCGAGAAACTCATTAAGAAAAGACTTCATCGCCTCTTAATTTCTTTCACTATTAATAATTATCACTTTTTTAAAATCAAAAAACACTATTTAAAAGTAATCATAGTCACTTATCACTAATTACAATCCCCTTGTGTTTTTCATTCGACAAGAAAAATTTCCTTGATAGTTTTTTCGACACTAATCAAATTCGGTCGCAAAATAAATGTATCCCACCATAATATTTTCGGTTATATTATTATTCATGAAGATTGATTCTTCTGATAATGTTTCGAAACTTTCCAAACATCCCGAAGATGCTATCGTCATGTCTATTGTTGATCGCTTAGGAATTAAGCATTGCATTTATATTAAAGACGCGAGTTATGGTGAAAATGATTTTGTGAATTTAAAAGAATTTTTTAATAAAAATTTAATGGTTATTGTTGGAGATTATGAAAGGCTGAATGAGTATTTGAAAATTGGGAGTTTTTTAAGTGTGAAGACGATGATTGTTGTGAAAGGGAAGGATTTGGGGAAAATGGTGGAGTTGCTTCAAGATCTTGAAAATGTAAGTTTGGTTGTTTTTTTTTTTAAATTACAATTTTTTGTAAATCGTGTTTTTGATTTTAGAATGAAAAGATTTACCGAACGCGCCGTTTCATTTGGCTTGTGTTTGTGGAGTCTTATGAAAATTTCATAAATGATAGGGAAAAATTAATAGCACCTTATAACTGCGAATTCATAATTTGTTTTCCTGTTAGCGACGCTACGTATAAATTCGTGGAAGTTTACAAATTGAAAAATAGAGTATTTTTTTATGAATCAGGATTTTTTCAGAAGAACGCAATGTCAATCCCTGATTCGTATTTATATTTGAGAAGAATGGATTTAAATGGGTCTATATTAGAAGTGAACGCGCCTCCTGAAGTTCGTACAATAGCACCATCACAGGAAGCTTAAACAAATTAATAACTGTAAAATCAATTTTTTTTTTTTAGGGGGAAAATACACCGAGATCTCAAAGACATTATGAAATTTTAAACGACACAGCGAAATTAATGAATTTTAAATTTGATTATCAACCCCTTGGAAACATTGATCGTGTTCTTTATAACATTTCCGGTGAAGTTTTGGAAGTGATATTTCCATTTCACGCAGATTTTTTTAAGATAGATTTCTTCGGTCCCATGTATAAAAGTTTGTAAGAGACAAAACCTGTTGAGTTTTAATCATTTTTAGTGTTTCATAAAAAAAACAAAAATGGAGATGTCTGGTTTTAAGTCGTAGCTCCATTGGTTTCTTGTGGGGCTAAAAAACAAAACTAATTATCTTCATTTTTTTTTTTTTTTTTGAAGAAATGATTGTTTTTGGTGTATTTTAGTATGGGCGATAATCGTCAACTATCGTTGCAGGATTAATTGGTACATTAGATATCCAAAAGAGGGCGGACAGGAAGATTACTATATTCAACCATTCCGACCATTATTGTGGGGCTGCATACTTGTATTAATTCTCCTCGGAAGTATTTGGAGTCTGTTAATGAAAAAAATATCAAACCGGTGTAAAATTTTTGAGAAGATTTCAATCGTCGATTGTTTGTTTATTGGGTTCGAGTGTTTCTGCTATCAGATCGGCTGGAGCAGGGACATAACAAAATCCTCTTTCCGGATGATCGCCGTTACTTTTCAATATACTGCTTCTTTTGTTGTACTGGCTTACGCCGCTACAATCATATCGTATTTGGCAATAAGGTTGACGATAATCCCTTTTACAAATTTACTGGAATTCGTTGAAAATGGGCAGTATAAATTAGGATTTCATTTTGACCATTTTATGGATTATTATTTACGAGTAGGTAATTAATTTTTTTTAAGATAAAATTCTTTTTTAATAGTAAATTTTTTATCTTGCAGTTCACTCAGAATCCAGTGCTTCGTAACGTTTACAGCAATATGACTTGGAGGTATAACAAAACTATAAGAGAAGACTTATGGATCGAAAAATTTTGCAGTGAAAATATAGCTATAACCTTTCCCGACATTGACATTTATGATTTTAAGAATCTTAAATGTGATTTTTTAAGAATACATGTTCCCTTAACTTTTACTTTTACTGGGCATCTTTTGAAAGACCACAGTCAGTTCACGGAAGTTTTTAATTACAAGTGAGTCTGCAGGGATTGTTATCACACAGGAATAATCTTTAAAAATTTAATGACTTTATTTTTTTAGCTTGCTTCGTTTTTATGAATCTGGCATTATTGACAAATTGGAAAGCGTAACAGAAGAATCTTCTGTAACGAAACCGGAAAGAAATGAATCGTTCGATCCTGTAGACATTGAACAAATGGTTGAAGTATTTTGCTTTGTTGTGGTTGGGGTAATTTTAGCAGCCGTTATTTTCATTTTTGAAATTTGTTATAAAAAAATGTGCCCGAGTAAAAGTACTGTAAAGTGGAGTAAGCGAAGTGATCAGTTTCTCATCCGGCTTGCGTCTAGATAGCATTTAATTAATATTAAGGAAATTTTTCATAACCCGTTGAGTTCCACCGAATTTTGTAATTGACAGTTTCAAGGGAAAAATCGAATTTTTTATAAACATTTTTTAATTGGCGCATAATGAAGTATCTCTATTTGGTGCATTCGGTCTTTTTGAGCACAATTTTTGAAATGCATGAATATTTATTTAGTTAAAAATACTTTTTCCAATACTTTCCGCAGTGTAAAGGTAATGGAGATTTTTTTCCTGTTTCAATGACTTTGCTTGTTATAAATTTTGTACGTGAATAAATCATAACTTTTTTAAGTGAAATGAAAGTGAGCTAGTTTGAAAATAAAATTTGAACCAACAGTTGCGTGATTGCTGTAAATTATCTCACCCGAATTTTTCATTATAAAATAATGTGAATGAGTTGTTTTGTAAAAGGCAATAATACAACGCAATGCACAACCTGACGTTATAAGGAACAACTTTTCCGTTTAATATTTTTCCGTGAAAAATCGCTTTCCCCGGAAAATCCGGAAATGTTTACGTTTCACTGACATCGCCGACATGGGGCTCGACTTCGACTGAAAAATGATCGGGGATTTCAAATTTTCGGTTCATTTTGTGATTCGAAGGTAATCCTGTCAAGTTTAGAACTTTGCAGAGCTTTGCACCTGACTTAATTTTGCCATATGAAATTTGCAATTTTAAGTTGTAGTTTTAAGGTTAAAATTGAGTTACCGCGCTTGAAAAAAATCACGTGTCGACTGTTCCTCGTTGCACTATCCAATAAACCATGTCTGATCAAATTCCGTTTTTTACAGTGAGAGACGTTACTTGTTAGCTGTAAGTTTGATTTCAAGGAAGAGGTTTGTCGACGATTTTAAAAAAAAAACGCTTGGACAAAAGACAGTTTGAAAAATTCAACCTTAATAGCGTTCGATTGTTATTTAAAATTAAATTTCGTACCAACAGTTGCGTGATTGCTTTTAATTATCTCAAGTCCAAGTCTAAGTGTTGTTTATAATGGGAAGCGGAATCGTTATTGTTTGTTTTATTTTCGTAGTAGAATTTTCTTTTAAAAAAATTCGCTGCCTGAAAAAGAAGAAAATGTGGTTTCTGGTTGTTGGAAAAAGTTGCCATGTTCTAGTGACCTGCGTCATCGGTCGGCAATAAAATCGTCTAAATTCATGTACGAGCTGCGAATAAAGCGGGCCCAGGATCCAGGATCCTCTGGATCCAGTAAAACTTCAGCAAATATTCCAAATATTATCTTTGATGAGAGGTGCAATAGTTGTATCGTTCTTTATCTCCGTACCAAAATTTTTTTATAAAAAATTTGAGTTTTCGAGGAAGGGAAAAAAGCTGACAAAACTAATTTCACAGAAATAAAATTAACTAGAAATTTTGTTATAGGAACGATCATAATTAAACACTTATTATTCTACACAATTATTTCACCACTTTTATTAACATTAATATTTTAATTTCCTGCGTGTAATCTTCCTAATCAATCTAAAAACACGTAAAAATTTTATGCAAGCTTGTGCTTGTGCATTAATAATCCAGGAAAAATTAGTTTCATTTGCACACAAATAGAAAAAAAAAACAAAAAAAAAATCGAAACCTTACGTAAATATAAAAAGGTGAGAAGTTAATTTAGGAATGACGTTTATGTTTATCATTTGTGCATTTGCCGATTTTTTATTTGATTAACATTTGAATAGTCATGAATGTGAAAAGAAATGAGCCAGAAGGAAAATAATGTATTTCCAAAAAAATTTTACTTTTGTTTTATTATTTTTCGGATTTTATTTTTACAAATCACTTAGTTTTCAGTTTAATCCTTCTGAAACTTTAATCATTAAATCTGTTATTAATAATCTAGCAATTCGTCATTGTATTTTTATCAAAAATATTCGAGACAAAAATATAACAAATTCAAAAGAATTTTCAAATCAAAAAATTATGACAATTACATTGAGTTATGAAAAATTTGATCAATATTTTCGCATCGGGAATTTCTCAAACGTGGCATCAATAATAATCATAAAAGAATTGAATTTAAATAAATTAATTAAGTTTTTTAAAGAATTTGAAAAAGTAAGTTTCGATTTTTAAATTTTTTAAAAATTAGTAATGGAAGATTCTTTTTAGATAAATATTTTACATAAAATTCATTTTTTCACTTGGCTAATTTTTTTGGAATCGTACGATCCGACGGACGGGAAAAAATTATCAATTTCTTACAATTGTCGATTTATAATTTCTTATCCGACTGGAGGATCAAAATTTAAATTAGAAGAAATATACAAATTAAAAAATCGAACATTTTTTTTAGAATTCGGATCTTTAAATTTGAATCAATTAACATTAGCTAATGATTATTTATATTCAAGACGAATGGATTTTAATGGAACGATTCTAACTATGGACAGGAAATTAAACAAAACCGCAAGTATCTAAATTATTCCATTTAAAAAAAATTCTTTTTACTAAATTTTTTTTATTTCCAGAAAACTCGTAAAAAGAGATTCAAACGTAATCGTGATATACTAAACGATATTGCAAAATTAATGAATTTTAAATATCATTATAAAGAAAATGATAACGCTGATTACAGATATCTTGATATCGCAGAAGATGTATCTGAAATAAATTTTCCGATTCATTCAAGTTTGTTTAAACCGAATGTTTTCGGGCCTATATTTAAAGCTGTGTAATTAATTTAAATTTTTTTGAATTTAGTGAAATATTTGTAATAATCGTGATTTTTTTTTTTTTTAGGATTAATTGGTATGTAAAATACCCCCATGTCGGAGAAGAAGCTACTTATTTCATTTACCCTTTCGACAAAAATTTATGGTGCTGCATTTTGGCGTTTATTTTTCTCTGCAGCTTCGTTTTAATGCTAATGAAGAGAGTAACTGAAATATTTCTACATAAATTGAAAAATATGTCAGGCGTTGATATTGTTTTTATGGGAATGGACTCTTTCTGCAATCAAGGGAGCAGCCTGGATTTGAAACAATTTAAATTTAGACTAATTTTTTTCGCACTTCGTTTTTTAGCGTTATTTATCATACCTGCTTATTCCGCAGTTATCACTTCTTTCTTAGCAGTAAAAATAGTGGACATACCATTCAGAAATTTGGAGGAATTCGTTAAAAATGAAAAATTTGTAATATTATTAAAACCTCGGACATTTATTAAACATTATTTTGAAGTAAATATATTAAAGCGATATTGATAAATATGATAATTCTTTTAATAAATTTTTTTTATTTTTAGAGTAGCGATGATCCAGTTCTGCGTATAATATTCCAAAATTTCAGTTTGATTTACGATGATTCGAAAAAGGATATCCCGTCGCCTTATGAAAATTTTTGCGATGAAAATATCGCAGTTGCGTTTTATGATAAAACTATTCTTTTAAAAAAATTTAACTGTAATTATTTAAAAATTTCAAATCCGATTGGGAAATCATTAACAGGGGTGTTGTTGCATAAAAATAGCCCGTTCAAAGAAGTTTTTAATTATAAGTAAGTCATTGTTAAACTAGAAATTTAAAATTTCAAATTGCAAGATTTTTTAATTTTTTTATTTTTATTTTAGCTTAATTCGATTTTACACATCTGGTATCCAAAAAAAATATCAAAGGAGAATTTCAGGCGATTTTATATTAGATTCAGAGATTGATGATTCTTTAAAACCTGTTCAAGTTGATAGATTGGTTAAAATATTTTCGATACTAATGGCTGCAATTATGCTATCAGCAATAATTCTTTTCATTGAAGTCATATTTAAAAAATACAACTTTAAAAGAATTTTTCGGTTGGATTATTTACAGCGAAGAAAAAGAAGAAATGTTTCAAAAATGTTCGCTCAATTTTTTGGAACAAATAAAAAATTTTGATAAATTGCTTCAATTTTTTTTATTTATATGAAACAAAAAATCAATCCAAAGAAATTAAATTTGAAAGGTCAAATTTAAAATGTTTCATTTCAATTGAAAATTGCACGTCACTGAATAAAGATATATATTACACAACCTAATTTTATTTTACTCCATGGCTCACACGCAATTTTTATACTCTGCTGTTTTTTTTATTTTCCCAATAACACATCCGACTGAATCTTAACATTTCCTTTTTCAAGTTTTCATTTTTCGAATCTGGCATGTTAGTGTTCGATTTCCGCCCAAATTTGAGGCGCAATGTTATTTGTTGCCAAGTTATTTCGATCATCAACAACATTAATGAAAAAGTCATTGAAACAGCTAGAAGCATGTGCAATGAAGTAGTCATTCTTAAATTAATGGCTTGAAAGTCTTTATGGGCTTTGTCTACTTCTCGGCCGAATATGATACGTTGAAGCTTGTAAAGAACTCCCGATGCTCGAATAGTTATTAATCTGAAAATTAAAATGGTTACTATTAAAATCAGGATTGGCTTGATCGAAGATAATGGCAGCTTGAGCAAAGATAGTGGACGCTCGTGCAAAGATAGTGGACGCTCGTGCGAAGGCAGTGGACGCTCGAGCAAAAATAATGGACGCTCAAGCAAAGATTATGGAAGCTCAAGCAAAGATAATGGACGCTCGAGCAAAGATGTGTGCTCGAGGAAAAATAATGAACGCTTGAGCAAAGATAGTGAACGCTCAAGCATCGTCAATGGGCGCTCAAGCAAAAATAGTGGACGCTCAAGCAATGTCAATGGAAGCTCGAGCAATAATAATGGACGCTCGAGCAAAGATAATGGAAGCTCGTGGAAAAATAATAGACGCTCAAGCACAGATAGTGGACGCTCAAGCAAAGATAATCGAAGCCCGTGGAAAAATAATGGACGCTCGAGCAAAGACAATGGACGCTCAAGCAAAAATAATGGACGCTCAAGCAAAGATGTGCGCTCGAGGAAAAACAATGGACGCTCCAGCAAAGATAATGGAAGCTCGAGCAAAGATAATGGAAGCTCGTGGAAAAATAATGGACGCTCGAGCAAAGACAATGGACGCTCAAGCAAAAATAGTGGACGCTCAAGCAAAAATAGTGGACGCTCAAGCAAAGTCAATGGACGCTCAAGCAAAAATAGTGGACGCTCAAGCAAAAATAATGGACGCTCGAGCAAAGATAATCGAAGCTCGTGGAAAAATAATGGACGCTCGAGCAAAGACAATGGACGCTCAAGCAAAGATTATGGAAGCTCAAGCAAAGATAATGGACGCTCGAGCAAAGATGTGTGCTCGAGGAAAAATAATGAACGCTTGAGCAAAGATAGTGGACGCTCAAGCAATGTCAATGGGCGCTCAAGCAAAAATACTGGACGTTCAAGCAAAGTCAATGGACGCTCAAGTAAAAATAGTGGACGCTCAAGCACAGATAGTGGACGCTCGAGCAAAGATAATGGAAGCTCGTGGAAAAATAATGGAAGCTCGTGGAAAAATAATGGACGCTCAAGCAAAAATAGTGGACGCTCAAGCAAAGATGTGCGCTCGAGGAAAAATAATGGACGCTCGAGCAAAGATAATGGAAGCTCGAGCAATAATAATGGAAGCTCGAGGAAAAATAATGGACGCTCGAGCAAAGATAATGGAAGCTCGTGGAAAAATAATAGACGCTCGAGCAAAGACAATGGACGCTCAAGCAAAGTCAATGGGCGCTCAAGCAAAAATAGTGGACGCTCAAGCAAAAATATTGAACGCTCAAGCAAAAATAGTGGACGCTCAAGGAAAGTCAATGGGCGCTCGAGGAAAAATAATGGTCGTTAAAGCAAAGATTATGGATGCTCAAGCAAAGATAGTGGACGCTATAGCAAAGATAATGGACTCTCAAGGAAAGATGGTGGACAGCAAAAAAATGGAGTATAAAGCATAAGCATAGGAAATTTAAAAATTTTTACATATTTTGATTTAACAAGCAGAAGCTTAATTTTTTATTGGGTTTGCTGAACAAAACCAACTATGTCACCAAGTTCAATTTGATTTGCACGTGCTCAAATTTAAAAAATTGACTTACATTTTATTAAAAACTCCTCGGTAAGATGATCCAGGTCTTAGTGCGATCCCCGTGTAAGTATTTAAAATTGATTCTGTAACTTTTATGATCGGGCAGGGAGTTTTATCTTGAAGAATCCGGTAGTTGAAAGCTATGATAGCATGTCTTTGTTTGTTGCAAAGGATCTCATAAGCTTCTAAATGTTTTCGTGGAAAATCCTTCATGGGCATTAGTTGCTCGTTGTAGATTTTCCTTACAGCCGGATTTGGATCATACTTGTTTAAAAAAGAAGTGAAACAATTTTTTTTTGAAAGGGTAGCAACAAGGCAAAAAAAATTTTCTTCTGCGAACTTACAGTAAAATAAGACGCGATAAAAGGATGATAAATAGCTCCCATTTTGAAGGTCCCATCTTGGGCGAAAGTCTCCAAGTCCGTGAACGGTATTTTCGGCCTTAAGACTGTCAAACAAGATATTAACGCTGCGGAGTAAGCAGGGACAAGAACGGTAGATGCCAAAAAAGTGGACAACCTTGCCATTCGTGATGAAATTATGTGTGGTTTGTGAATGCAATCTGCATAAACAAAAAATTAGGTTTTTCCAAAAAAAAGTTTTTTCCTTTTTTTACCAAAAATTCTTACTTTGAAAACACAATGCTGAAATAGGGGTCAATGCTTGATCGTAAATTGTAAATCCGTCCAAAGATAAATGCTTTTGCGCCATTTTTGCTATTATTGCAATAGCGATAGCAGATGTAAATGCCCAATAATAAAGAGCTCTTTTTAGACCAGGGTGAATCGGTTGTAAATATAATCCCCAACCTTGTTCATCTTCTGTTTCGAATCTGATGTAAACGTGACTTCTGCAAAAACGGAAATGGTTTTAATTCACAAAATTTGAAAGAGAATAATAGTTATATATTTACTTTACGAGGAGAGTCGGTGCAATCATAAAATAAAAATTAGGATTGTAAATATGATATGGGGTTGTTTGAGTAGACGCATCCGGTTGAATATTTCTTCTGTCCAAACTATTTCTGTAAATGTATTTCGTCCTGCAAAAAAATTGAAATTTTAATATTTAATATTTTAAAGATAATCGACGCTCAAGCAAAGTTAGTACACGCTCAAGCAAAGATAGTGGGCGCTCAAGCGAAGATAATGGACTCTCAAGCGAAGATAGTGGACGCTCAAGCGAAGATAGTAGACGCTCAAGCGAAGATAGTAGACGCTCAAGCGAAGTTAATGGACGCTCAGGCAAAGATAATGGACGCTCAAGCAAAGAAAATGGACGCTCAAGCAACGATAGTGGACGCTTAAGCAAAGATAATGGACGCTCAAGCAAAGAAAGTGGACGCTCAAGCAAAAATGCATTTAGTTTTGCTATACTCACGTGAAGTTAAGAGTTTGAGCAAGATCCAGCCATATTTCATGTTGAGTGCATTCCATGCCTGTTCTGCATGGTTTCTGCAAAAATAAAAAATTCGTTAGAATTTATTATTAAGGCAAAAAATGATGGACTTACCTCTGTGGTTGTTTCCACGTACAAAACATCGCCGTTCATATTCTTCCTTCGCATATAAAAATATTTATCGATCGTGATTGATTGAAAATTACGATCCCAAACACCGATATGAGTGTAAACCATTATCGAGTTTTTTTTTACTTGATAAATTTCATTAATGTCATATTTTCCGTTCAATTTTTGTGCCACGATAAATTGACAATCATACGGAACTTGAAAGTTAAATTGAGATAATTTTTCAGCGTTTCTTGGAAGAAACATCATCCATGTAAATGTTGAAAAATCTCTTCTGAATGATATCTGCAATTATTAATCAAATACTCGATAATGAAGAACTTGGAAAACAGCTCAAAAAATTTTAATTTACTTACTTTTTCTTTTATATCATTCACTATTATTTTAGTATCAATTTCATTATCCGACTTGACAATAATCATCGTTTTTGAATTAGAAATACTTTGATTTAAAAAATGAATCAAAAAATCGGAAAAATCAAGATACGAAAAAAATAAATTTTCTTTTGAGAATTCTTTTAAAAGATTTGAAAGTTGATTATGATTATTACAAGTTTCTTTTACTAAAACGCAGAAACTTATTCCTAAAGGTTTAGTTAATGATAGAATTACATTTTTATCGTTTTCAGTAAAGCACGAATTACCTTTTTTCGAGATAAAAGTAAGGAGGATATAAATTGTAAACAAGTACTTCATGTTTGAGCCACAGAATGAAACTAATATTATATTTTTTTGAAAAATGTTACTGGGTAAAGAAATTATGATAAAAGGAAAAAAGATGAGTAAATAATATATTTTATGACATTTACAATTTGTTATATATTTTTTTGGATGGTAATTTTGATAAAATAATAAAGAAATATTTTTTTATAAACGATTTTTAACGTTTCCTTTTTTTTTATTAAAATGTCAAATGCTTCATAATGAGTTTCATATTGATTTTTTGGAAAATTCATTTTTTTTACAGAAATTTATTAACTAGTGGTTTCGCCAAATTTTTTTTGGCTGTCACCAAATTTAGCTCCCTTAGTTGGCAGGTTCTTTTTAATCAATAATTAATGCCCTTATTTCACTGGGAAACTAATCATGTTTGTTTTTTTAAATTAGACAATTATTATGCAATTAGTTGCATTAAAATGTAATTACAAGAAAATTGTTTAATAAGATGAATTATGAATTTCAATCAAAATATAATTCAAAACCAGTCTAGACAGTTAATAAAAACAAAAAATTAATTTCAAAACCATTTTTTTTTTCATTTTATTTTTTTTTAAATACTAAAAACTTATTTGGAAAAACATTAAATAATTCTGAATATTTTAAAAGTTTAAAAATAGTTTTGCGTTTAGAAATTCGAAATTGTGTTTTTGTCCCAAATTTTCATCAAGAAAATACATAAAAAATTTTAAAAAAATTTTCTAAAAATTTGATAATAACTTCAGTTATGAGTCATGAACATTTGATTGTATATTTTGAAATTGATTCTTTTCCTAATGCTAATACAATAATTTTGATGAAAAAATCGAATTTGTTAAGAATTAATGAAATGTTTGAAAAACTTGATGCTTTAAATATTATGTATAGAGTTGATCGATTTACTTGGCTGATTTTTCTTGAATCTTATAACCCAGTTGATGGTCAAAAGTTGAATAATTCCTTACAATTGCAGATTTTTAATTTCAATAAAAGAAAATGAAAATAAATTAATGGAAGTGTACAAAGTTAAAGATCTATTGGGTTGTTAAAAATTGTCGGGCCGGGCAAGGCCCGGGCCTTAAAATTTTGGGCTTGGGCGGGCTCGGGCCCGACTGTCAAAAATGTAATGGGTTTTGGGCCGGGCTCGGGCCCGAAAAATTTAAAAATAAATTTTAAAAATTGTGTGCCAGTTGCCTCAAAAAAGGCAATTTCAAGAAAATAGGGCATGGTCGGGCCCGGGCCTTAAGATTTTTGGCTTGCACAGGCTCGAAAAATAAATTTTGAAAATTGTGTGCCTCTTGCCTCAAAAAAGGCAATTTTAAGAAAATCGGGCCAGGACGGGCCTGGGTCTTAAGATTTCGGGCTTGGGCGGGCTCGGGCCCGACTGTCAAAAATGTAATGGGTTTTGAGCCGGGCTCGGGCCCAAAAAATTTAAAAATAAATTTTAAAAATTGTGTGCCAGTTGCCTCAAAAAAGGCAATTTTAAGAAAATCGGGCCGGCCCGGGCCCGGGCGCAAACTTGCATTATTTATTGGGCTCGGTACCCAAAAAATTGGCCCGAACTAGAGCCTACTACTACGTAGGATTTGTCACATAGTTTGTTTTCGTAAACAAATTCATTAACAAAACTCAAGGATATTAATCAAAACAAAATATGTGACAAATTGTCAAAAGTCTTTTTGCATGTGCAACTAAGTACAATTTCAACTTTTTTTTGCATCTTTTGGGACAGCAATGATCCACTACTTAGGCACATATATAACCTGAGTTTAGTTTATTTTGAACCTTTGGGACCAAGCTTAGTTAAACGATTTTGCCATGAAAATTTAGCGATGACAGCTGCTGACGATACTATATATTCGCTGGGCTTTAAATGCAAACTTTTAAAGATAGAATATCCTTTAACTTTTGCCATGACCGGTATATTGCTAAGCCCAAACAGTCCGTTTAAGGAGGTTTTTAACTACAAGTAAGCGTATGCTAAAAATTTATTGTATAATATTGTATAATATATATATCATCTTTGTTTTTGAAATTTTTTGTGGGAAATTTTGATCTTCACCCAATGTTGCCAGTAAAATTCTTTCACGGCAAAAATTTAATTTTTGCAAGTATTTTAACAAAAAGACTATTACAGAATGATGTGCTTGTTTCCAAACATGTAGCCGATTATTAAAATGAATAATATACTTTATAAGTTCATGCTAAAACTAAAAAATTTCAAGTTTTTGTAAATTTTTTTTGTTTTTGAAATTTCTCAGCCTTATTCGTATTTTTTCTTCTGGTATTCAAAAAAAATTGCAAATGGAAACTGAGATTCATCGGGTTATTAATCTTAAGGAAGATACTCTTTGCCCAGTCGAAGTCAAGCAAATGGATCAATTGCTGTTTTTAGTCGGATTCGGAATTTTACTGTCACTCATAATTTTTTTACTTGAAATTTTCTGTGGAAAATTTAGGTGCAAATAATAATTAAGGAAAAAAATGCAAGCAATTATATTGCAGTTATGCCCCTGCACGACAGCTTGTGATATTAAACAATAGTTCAAACAAATTTCTTATTATTTTATTGAAAATAAAAAACAAGGTCACGACTATTTATAACACAAATAAACATTTTAGTTGCTATGTTTAAAAAAATGCAGATACTTTGGCTGCTGTGCAACAAAACTTTGAATCGTATAGAGTTGATGACTTTCTCCAAAACACTTTAGTGGTGTTGAAATTGAATACTGAAGCAATTAAGCTTGTAAAAATAACCGTAGAGATAAGAATTTCCCCACTTTTCTTTTGATGCATAAGTAATGAAAAATAAATTTCAACTTTTATACTTTGATTATCAATCAAGCTACGCTTTGAAATTTTTTCACCGCTTCTTTTGTAAGATAAACAATGTTTACATTTTCTTTTGTGATTTATGATTGCCCTAATATTTTTTCATCTCAAAATCTATTTTTAATCCCATTATTTAATGTTGGATTGAAAAATTTTTGCATTAACGGCCGAATAGTCTTCACTTCATTTTTTAAGTGCTTTGCATTTGAAATTCTTATGACTAATAGTTTTTTGTTTTATGTAATATCGCTTTCGCAATGAATTTTTTTTAGTGCTTTCGTCAATTATTTAACATGTAATCTTTCATTATTAGTGTCGTTATTTTCCGTCAGAAACGAAATCGATTTTTGCTCGGTGTCAAAAGAATAGGAATAATTTTTTTTTTCGAGTCCGTAAATAAGATCAGAATCAAGTCGAAATGTGAGGACAAAAAAAGTGCATTGTACTGTGTACGGATAATAGTCGTGGTATCGCATGAAAGGACGATAATTTTAAAATTGAAGCAATTATCTATCGTCACTTGTATTGTTTACGAATAAAAAAAATGTCCAAAAAAATTGTCACGATTGTTCCAAGGAGTGTAAAGGAAATTATTTCCGCATTGTCAAGTGTGGCTCTTTCTGCTTCTGAACGAATAAAATAAGTAAAAATAAAAAATAAAAAAATTTTGAAAAATTAAAAAAAAATTTAAACAATTTAAAAAAATTAAAAAAATTTTAAAAAATTTTAAAAAATTAAAAAAAAAATTTTTAAAAATTAAAAAAAAAATTTTAAAAAATTAAAAAAAAAATAAAATTTTGAAAAATTAAAAAAAATAAAATTTTGAAAAAATGAAAACAATGAAATTCAAAAACATCTACAAAATTTTAATCATATTTATAAGTATTAGAAATTTATTCGGGGAATTCAATTTTCCACTGAATCGTTTTGAATTTATTAAATGTGTATCAATCATCAAACGTTTAGAAATCCGGAACAGCATTTTAGTTTCAAACAGTCTTCATCAAAAAAACATGTTTGAAAACAATAAACATTTTTCAAAAGAAACCATACAGACGATTACATTCAGCTACGGGAAATTTATTGATTATTTTGAAGTTGGCATTTTTCCTGATATAAGTACAATTATAATTCTAAAAGAATTTAATATCTCAAGCATCATAGAAATGTTTAAAAATTTTGAAAATTTAAATATTACATTCAGAGCACATCGGTTTTCATGGCTCGTTTTTCTGGAATCTGATAATTTAATCTACAGTGAAAAATTTACTGTGCCTTACAACTGTAGATTTTTAATCGCTCATAAGAAACAACAAAACGAGTACAAATTAGCGGAAGTGTATCATGTGAAAAACAAATTATTCTCAACAGAATTTAAAAAACAGACAATGTCAAATGACTTTTTGTATTTGAAAAGAATGAATTTAAGTGGCACTGAATTGTTGATGATTACACCAGCTAGTGACTTGGTAATATTTTCAATGAAATTATTTGTTTAATCTTTTTTGTTGTCGACGTGACTTTATTTTTAGATTGAAAAATCCCCAAGAGCAAGTCGACAAATAACAATTTTTGATGACATCGCCAAAATGATGAATTTTCAATATAAACAAAAAGTGGTAAATATAACTGATGCAAAAAATTTAATCGTCGGTGGAGATTTTCTTCACAGTGCGTATCCTTTTCATACGGATTTTTACGAGCCTGATTTTTTGGGTCCAATGTTCAAAGCTATGTAAGTTGAAGCTTAAGTGTTTAAAAAAATTGTCGTAAACAATGAAAAATTTTTTTAGCGTTAACTGGTACATAAAATATCCATTAATTGAAAATCAAGGAAATTACATTCAACCATTTCACGTTAATTTATGGAGCTGCATTTTGTTGTTCATTCTTCTCAACAGTCTGACTTTGATATTTACAAACAATTTTATTAAGGAAAAAGTTTCATCGGTTGAAATCGCTTTCGCCGGTTTTGATCCCATCTGCAATCAAGATGGTACCAACGATTTCAAAAAAATTTCTCTTCGAATAATTTGTTTTTCTTTGAGAATAATGGCAATTTTTATAATATCAACTTACAACGCTGAGATTGTATCATACCTTGCAATAAAAATACCGGCGATACCGTTTAGAAATTTGGAAGAATTTAGCAAAAACGGGCGATATGCTTTAGTTTTGCCTGAACGAAGCTTTGTTGAATATTATTTTAAGGTAATTTTCTAATTTTTTTTCTTGTTGTAACTTGTTTCTCAATCCCTCAGTAAGTTAGGTTGGGTTAGGTTTAACCGTCATTTTTCATTTTCAGGATAACAATCATTATTTACTCAATCACATATATGAAAATTTAAGTTTGATTTGTAAGAATCCTCTGCCAGAAGATATAAGTCAACGATTTTGTCACGAAAATTTGGCTATAGCTACTGTAGATAATGACATTTATCAAGCTAACATCAAGTGTAACATTTTCCCAATTGAACGTCCAATAACGTTTTCATTAACTGGGATCTTACTTGAAAAAAATAGTCCATTCAAAGAAGTTTTTAATTACAAGTAAGTAAATCTGTCCGTGCTCAATTTGTCAAAATGATTTCATGTAAAGTTGCGACAAAAACTTGCGACAGGTTGAGACAGGAGTGTAGAAAACCAAAGTTGAAAGATTAGACCAACCAACCCTTCTGATTTTTTCGTTAACATTTTAAAAAAGGTCAGTGAGCTCAGGTACATTTAAAATTTGGTTTCGCACTCCTCTGAATCTTTTACGCTTGACTGCGCCAATCCGATTTGTGTTTAAATTCCCGCAGCTGTACTTGATTTTTTTTTTCAGTCTTATTCGTTTTTACACGTCTGGGATTCAAAAAAAATTGCGAATGAAAGCTGAAGAAAGACATACAATGAAATCAGGAAAAGATAATTTAGACCCGGTTGAATTAAAGCAAATAGTTCAGCTATTGTTTACACTCGGGTTTGGATTTGTTTTGTCGAGCATAATTTTCGTATTTGAAATTTGTCAAAGAAGAGGTTTGAGGAATTTTAATCGGATTGATCTTGGTTAGAGTTTCTGAAATCTGTGATTTATAATTTATAATTGATAAAAATTAACGACTTTCTAAAAATCTTAAATAAAATATGGAATATTTTTTTTCATTTTTTCCTCAAACATTTTTAATACTAATTTTTCCTATCCAAAAAAGGCTAATCATATGAATAATGAAAACCTGATAATTACAGAGAGTTTATAAATTATCCATCATTATTTCTTTTGTTTACACGCCCTCTACAATATTTCGTGTCTGCTTCACGCTATCGATGCGAAATATAAATTGTCAGTGAAACATTGCTTATCGAAATACAAAGAAGTTAAATTAATAAAATGATTCGGATTTTAATCTTATTAATTTTCCTTAATGTAATTTTGTCAAAGTCATTTTCTAATAATTCTGAAAATTTTATTATTGGAGCAATAATTAACAGCATCGAGATAAAACATTGCATTTTTGTATGTGGTGATTTTTATCAAGACAATACAATTGATACTGTGAAAAATTTTTCAAGTAAGAATATGATGATAACGATTAAAAATCATGAGCAGTTAACTGAGTATTTTGAATTTGATTCTTATCCGAGTGTTGGCACCGTGATAATAGCAAAAGAACCGAATTTGTTAAAGTTCGTTGAAATGTTTCAAAAATTAAGTAAGGTAAGTTTTTGTTTTTTTTTTAATTTTTTTTAATTTTTAAAAAATTTAATTTTTTTTAATTTTTAAAAAATTTTATTTTTTTGAATTTTTTAAAAATTTTATTTTTTTGAATTTTTTAAAAATTTTGTTTTTTTAATTTTTCAAAAAATTTATTTTTTTAATTTTTTAAAAAAAATTTTTTTTTAGTTTATAGTTAATTTTATTGTTTATATTTTTTTCAGTTAAAAATCGTGAAAATTAAAATATAAAATAGGTAAAATGTACGAAAAAATGTTAGGAATGCATGGGGTGTAAAACCTGGGATGTTAACACGCAAAAATTGAATGTAAAAAATGTTAACATTCGAAAATTTACACCTCAAAACTTTCAAAAAAAGTAGGAAATAGTTCATTTCATACTTAGTATCAAAAATGGGTCTCTACGTCGAGAACGGCGTTGAAACCCTGTGAAAAGGTGAAACCCGAGCGAAGCGAGGGTTTTCACAGGGTTTTACGTTTTGAGGGTTTGTTTCAAGTTTCGAGAGTTTCAAGCGTTTCGAGGGTTCCAAGGGTTTTAAGCCGTTCTCTACGTTGAACCCATTTTTGTTGAAAGGTTCTTTTTATCACGAAAGGGAAACCAAAAAACCCCCTGCAAACATGACTGAGTGATGAAAAAAAATTTTAACATTCAAGGATTTTATTATATGGGATTTTACATGGGATTTTTTTATTTAATTTTCGGGGCAAGACTCATAAAAATCAAAAAATGAGTTTAAAAAACTCCCGTGGCAGTTCCCGTGGCAATTTCGGGATTTTGAGTGCAGCATTCGACAGAAAAATTTAAATTTTATCAGATAAAACCTACAGAGTCCCAGAATTCTTGCGGGAACTGCTTAAAATTCTCATTTTTCAATTTTTATGAGATTTGCCCACGATTTTTGAAGTGAAACGTCTTTCAAATTGTATCTAAAAAAAAAAAATAGGTAAAATGTGCGGGAAAATGTTGACATTCGAGGATTTTACATGGGATTTTACATGGATTTTCAAAATTTATCTTCAAGTTTCACCTCAAGTCTGATGCGAGTTTGCTTAAGCGAGATTCACAATTATTTTTAATTAGGGATGGACAACGAAAATTTCTAGCATTTTTTGAAAAATCGCTTAAATTTTAGCTCCCGACCTAAAAACATCCAAGGATTCCAAATCTGACTTTTTTTTCGCCACGAGAAATTTCGAGACAAGACGAAACCAGGCGAGAAAAAACCGGATTTGGAATCCGGAGATGTGTTTAAATCGGAAGCCGAAATTAAATTTCTCTTTAGTCTCGCCGTCCATCCCTAATTCAAAATAAAAAATAAAAAATAAAAAATAAAAATTTTTCACCTACAACCTATAATTTTTTTTTTCAATTCTATCATATTTTTCCTCATAGTTAAACTTTTTTAATAATAAGCTTTGCCCCCTACGAAAGGCTAATCGTATGAATAATGAAAACCTGATAATTACAGAGAGTTTATACAGATTATCCATCATTCTTTCTTGTTTACACGCATGGAATTTCATGTTTGCTTCACACTGTCGACGCGTCAAAAAAAAAAAAAAAAAACTTGTGAGTGAAAGTTTGCCCTGTAAAATCTAAAGTATCTATACAAATGATTCGAAGGTTAATGTTATTATTTTTCTTTAATGAAGTTTTGTCAAAGTCTTTAAAATTATTTCCCAATCGCTCTGAAAATTTGATCATCACAGGAATATTTGAAAATATTGGGATAAAACATTGTATTTTTGTTTGTGATGATTATCAAGAGGGAACGATTGATACTGTGAAAAATTTTTCAAGTAGGACCATGATGTTAACGGTAAAAAATCATCAGCGATTAATTCAGTATTTTGAAATGTATTCTTATCCAAGTGTTGGCACCGTGATCATAGCAAATGAGTCAAATTTGTCGAAGTTCGTTAAAATGTTTCAAAAATTAAGTCTGGTAAATTTTTAATAAAAGTTTCAAGTAAGTTTCTTTATTTACTAATTTTGTTTTTTTTAAAGCTAAAAATCATCAACAGAACTCGTTACTTCACATGGCTAATTTTCTTAGAATCTAAATTGTTAGAAAAAAATCAAATTAATTTGTTAATTCCTTACAATTGCCAATTTATCGTCGTTTATCCTGCGGATGGAAACGAATACAAAATATTAGAAGTGTTTCAAGTAAAAAAGAAAACATTTTTCAGTGAGGTAAAATCATTCGAGCAACTACGATTTTTTTATTCGAGGAGAATGGATTTAAACGGCACAGAATTTATAGCAAATAGTTATCAGGATGTAATTATATTATATCATTCTTTTTTATTTTTAAATTTTATCAACATTTTACATTACATATGTTTTCAAATTAACAGGGGTACAACCGAGCAGATCAGATAAGAGCGGAACGACAATTAGAAGTTTTAAACGACATTCTTGAATTTTTGAATTTGGATGTTAGAATAAAAAAAATTCCAAAGCCCAATTTCAATCAAGAATTTGACACTCCCGGAGATCTACTATTAGAAAGTTTTGTTCTTCATTCGAGTATGTACAGATCCGACGTTTTGGGACCTATGTTTAAAGTTATGTAAGTGAAACAAAATTTATTTTTATCAAAGCTAAATTTATAAATTTCGATGATATGTTTCAGAAATAATTGGTACATAAAGTATCCATCGGTCGAACAAAACACAGATTATTACACTCAGCCCTTTCATCCAAAATTATGGATTTGCATTTTGATGATTATCATTCTTGGGAGTTTAGTAATTTTGTTTATTTCAAAAGCAGAAGAAATAAAAGCTACTACGATCGATCTTGCTTTTCTTGGATTCGATTCTTTTTGCAATCAAATCGGAAGTGGAGATGTCAAAAAAATAAAATTCAGGATTGTGACATTTACTTTTAGAATAACAGCATTGTTTATAATTCCTGCTTATGGTGCGACTCTCCTTTCTTATTTAGCAGTGAGGATACCTCAGGGGCCATTTACAAATCTAAAAGAATTTACAGAAAATGGGGAATATGTTTTAATGATCAGAGCTAGTTCTTTTACAAGATATTATTTCGAGGTAATAAGCATTATTTTTATTTAGATAAGTTTGACGGTTAAATAATTTTTTTTTTTTAGAGAAGCAACGACCCTTTGATAAAGAAAATACACCAAGACTTGTCGTTAGTTTACACCAACAGAACAAAAACTATGCTGACGAAAATATGCGATGAAAAAATGGCTTTAGCTAACTACGATAATGATATATATGGGCGAAGAGTACCGTGTGATATTCTAAAAATTAAAGAGCCCATATCTTTTTATTTTTCTGGTTATGCTTTAGCTAAGGGAAGTCCATTCAAAGATGTTTTTAATTATTTGTACGTTTTGAAATATTTGATTTATTTTCATGGCTGATTTTGATGTGGTTTTATTTTCTTTTAGCCTAATTCGGTTTTATGAATCTGGAATTCAGAAAAAAATGCAGGAAAGATCCGAGGAATTATTTTTAAAATCATTCGAGGATCCGCTGGAACCTGTTGAAATTAAGCAAATGGTCCAAGTGATTTCCATAATTGCCTTGGGAATCATTTTTAGTGGAATTATGTTAATTTTTGAAATTATAGCATGGAATTTGTGCCGGAAATGAACAAAGAATGATGAACGCTCATAACGAAAAATATGTATACGTGCGCATGAATAGTGTCGCATAGCAGGCTCCAGTTCGAGCCGAGTTTTTGGGGCCCGAGCCTGGCCCGAGCTCAATTCGGGTTTTCAGAGCCCGGCCCTGCCCGGTCCGATAAATAATGAAAATTTGGGAGCCCGGACCTGGCCCGGCTTGATTTTCTAAAAAATGGCCTTTTTGAGGCAAGAGGAACCCAATTTTCAAAATTTATTTAAAAATTTTTTGGGCCCGAGCCCGACCCAAAACCCATTACATTTTTTCATTTTTAGCCTGAAATCTTTAGGCCTGGGCCACACTTTTAACAACTGATGAGATCGTGAATGTTTGCCGTGAAATTTCACCCACTCACTATCATACTTTATTTGATATCAATCTCATAAGTCTGTTTTTCGAATGTTTATTTAACAAATTCAAAGAAAACAAAAAAAATTAGGTTTGAGTGTTAAATATTTTATTTCCTTAAAAACAAACCTTTTACCTCTTATCAAACGGATAAGTCAATCAACAGCTTATTGAATCGTAAAATAACAACGGTATTTCAACGATTTTATAACAAGTAAGGTTATCGTTGATGAAGTGATGCGTTTTTTCCTACAAAGAATGGCTAAAAACAAAACAGGAAGATTATTTTACCTAAGTATTTTTATTAATATCATATGGTCAGATCTTTGTGCAGCCGAGAGTGAGATTTCTTTACAACGTCAAAAAATGATTTTGTCATTATCTCGAGATTTGCATGTTAAAAATATTATACTATTTAAATTGCCATCGACTAAAATTAATAGCGATATTATTTTATTTGCAAGATCACTTTTTGAATCGAATATTTATTTTTCGTTTTTAAATTCGAGAGAGATTCAATTATTAATAGATGAATTTTCCGACTCGAGAGTTGCTTTTTCGAAATCGTTGGTTTTAACATTTACGAAAGAATTAAATGATGAAATTTTCAAACTTATAACGAGAAACGAAGAAAACGCGTACAAATTTTTGTGGCTCGTTTGGGATGAGACAAGTGAATTGATTTCAAGAAGAAATTTTTATAATGCAATGGATCGAAACAATTATTTTAATATCCCGTACAATACTCAGTTGCTTATTGTTGAAAATGGTATTGATAGGGAAAAGAATGTATCATGCATATCGGAGATTTATCATCCCCGTATATACAGTCGAGTCATGTTTACTCGCCGGTTTGGGACTTGGTCAGAAAGTAAAGGGATTGATATACCGGAAAAAGACATCTACAAAAGAAGATTCGATATGAATGGAACTGAACTGATTATTATTTACAATCCAGTAAGTATTAACAGATAAAGTCTGAACAAGATATTTTAAACATTCGTGAAATATTTTGAAAATATTTTTAAACGTTTGTGAAATATTTTGAAAATATTTTTAAAACATTTGTGAAATATTTTGAAAATATTTTTAAACGTTTGTGAAATATTTTGAAAATATTTTTAAAACGTTTGTGAAATATTTTGAAAATATTTTTAAAACGTTTGTGAAATATTTTGAAAATATTTTTAAAACGTTTGTGAAATATTTTGAAAATATTTTTAAACGTTTGTGAAATATTTTGAAAATATTTTTAAACGTTTGTGAAATATTTTGAAAATATTTTTAAAACGTTTGTGAAATATTTTGAAAATATTTTTAAAACGTTTGTGAAATATTTTGAAAATATTTTTAAACGTTTGTGAAATATTTTGAAAATATTTTTAAAACGTTTGTGAAATATTTTGAAAATATTTTTAAAACGTTTGTGAAATATTTTGAAAATATTTTTAAAACGTTTGTGAAACCCATCAAATATTTGAATGATACAATATTTACATAATATTTTCAAAATATTTCATGATATTAATATTCGATAAGATTCACCCAACATTTGTAAAACATTTCACAAACGTTCAAAAATATTTTCAAAATATTAGACTTCCCATCGAGAAAGCTTTGATTTGTTAAGTTCTTTCACTTTCCGACAAATCAAACCCGGCATAAGATTGTTTTTCTTTAACTTTAGCTTTTGGCATGTAAATTTTTTTTCGGGCAAGCTCCCTTAGACAAAAAATTAAATTTAGTATTTGATTAGTGGACCAATTAAAAAACACATTCACCAATTAATGCATTTGCTAAAAAATCTAATCGTATTTTCGCATTCATTAGGATAAAATCGTAGATCCTAGATGGAAGGAATATTTTGGAGATGCTATTATAAATGCTATGAATTTTCGGTGAGGCAGTAAAAGATTAAGACCCTGTTGTTATAATATATCTTAAATTTTGTAAATATGTTTTCAGCTACGTCCTGTATCCTGAAGATACTCCAGACAAAGAAAGAATTGGATGGTGGGAAATTTATTTACGTTCAACTGTATTTTCTAGCACAGAAGAAAAAATTAAAGTAAATCAATGGTCTGATTTGATAGGATTTATGGCAAAAGCAGAGTAGGCACAGATGGGAATTTAGAGAGACATCGTATTTACAAAATCTATCACTTTGAAATTTTCCAGAATGCCAATGTACATTCGACGTGACGAATTAGCTGAAGACTACGGAATTTCGCAATACACCCGACCGTTCTCAAAAGGATTATGGCTAGCAATTATAATGTCAGTAGTATTTGACGGTATGTGTACCGCTTTATTACTCTATGTAACAAATCGTGCAGAGCCTTCGAAATTTGATTTCTTCAGCGCTTTACTTCACCCGTTAGAAGCTTTTACGAATCAATGTGAGTAGCAAAAAAATACAAGAATTATTCAGCGGTATAAAATCAAAATGTTTGATTTTAGTTGGTAGTGAAGACCCAGAAACAAGATGGATTAAATTAATGATAATATCGGCAAGATTCGCTGCTTTGTTCATAGTCCCGGCTTATTCAACATTTTTATTGTCATACATTTTGAATCCAAACGTCAAGCTCCCTTTTACAAGTATCGAAGAATTCGTCCAAGATGGATCCTACAAAATGGCGTATACGTTAAATACAAATTTCGAGAACACAGTGACTGTAAGTATTTTTCATAAGTTCCTATAAAAATGATCAATATATCGTAATTATTCATTTGAATAGATATCTGGGTACGTTTGGTTAAAAATGGCGTATGAAAAATATTCTTTAAAACCGAGCGAACTTCCTAGAAACGAAGAAGAGGTAAGAGAAAAAATATGCCAGCTCAAAAAAACTTTAGTTATTTTTAGTTTTGATAAATTGTACGGCGTTAAGTGTCAAGTCGTTAAAATTCCAAAACCGATTTTCACTGCTTGGTACGCTTATATGGTAAGAAAAGGATCACCGTTCACGAGAATTTTCAATCGAATGTAAGTTTCGATTTACAGCCTCGGTTTTCTCATAATGAAAGAAAGTTATTTTGGTATTTGACTTTTTAGTTTCAAAACGTACCTTTCGTCAGGAAGATACGCAGAAACAGACAGAAATTGGTATTTTTACATGGGTTCAACTGAATATTTACAGGCCGGATATTTTCAAAATAAAGAAGGAGACGACACAGTGGAAATAAAAAGTGTGGCTCCGATTTTCCAACTGATGGTCATGCTTTACATAATATCAGTCATGATTTTGTTTTTAGAATGCTTTTTTAAAAGATTTAAAAGATGCCTGTTTCATTTAAAAGATTCATTAAAATGTTAGTCCGCGTATTTTTAGCTAAAAAATTAGTTTATTGCGACAATTTCAAAATTCATTTTCACCGGGAATTTCATATCTCATGGAAACTTCCCAGAAAAATATAATTAAAGAAATAATAATTGCTACTGGGATGACTCCTAAAATAAAAAAAACTTTTTGCAGATCCAAAGGAACAAAATAAGAATCATCTTTTTTTTTCTTTTGCGGAATTTCTAAAACCGAAATCATTCTTTTGATCTCGCCATTAAAGTAAAATCGTCTTAACACTTTATTAAAAATACTAATAAAAGAAGAATTCGTAGCGAGTTGCATTCCTGAATTTATTTTCAGTAGCGGTGGTTGGATTTTTAATATTTCACACGGTGAATCTTCAACGGAAATAGCTTCATCATTGTAAGCAATGAAGACGTGTTCTTTAAATTTACACAAAATTTCAACGCCTTGCTTTACATTGCCCGGTAATAATTTATTATCGATCCACATTTTTTCATTAATTTTAATCATGACAGGATTTTTGTTTGTCTAAAAGAAAAAATAAAAATTAATAAATTGTTAGTTAGAAATAATAAATAAATATTTATCTTGAACTTACTGCAAAATAAGTTCGAATGAAAGAAGAGCGAACTGTTAAAATTTTATAATTTTCTTTTTGTGATAATTCTTCGAGATCATTGAACGGTATTTTGGGGAATTGAACGGTTAAAAATGCGATTATAGCCGCTGAATACGAAGATATAATAATAAAATTTGTGATTTTTGGAAATAAAATTGCAAATCTTGTTTTCCAGTATTTCGACTTAGAAGTGCCAGCTGTAAAATTAAAACTTAATATACAAAAAATTAACAAAAATTTCTTTTGAAAAATGTACTAACTCTGACTACAAAAAGAATCCAAAGCAGAAAAACCAAATCGTAAAAAAATAGAAAATAATGACTCATTTTTGGAATTTGAATAATATTCTAACCAAACTATTATGATTGTAGAAGCAATAATTAGAAGAAATATAGAGATCCAGACGTTTTTATGAAATGGGCGGAAATATGCTTCGAATCCGATTCGATTATCCGATTCATATTTTATGTGCATATAAGCTCTGAAAAAATTCTTTGTGAAAATTTTTTGTTAAAAGAAAAATTGGCAAAAATTACTTACAAATATATAAATGTAGGGCCGAAAATATTTCTTTCGTAAAAATCGGAGTGAATAACAACTGGTGGGATCCCGATGTCGATCCCAGATGCGAAAGATACATCAAAAGTATCATTTCCGTAGCTTGAATCAAATACAAATTCTGAAATACTGCCAAAGAAATTTTTTTTATAACTTTTTGATAAAATTTTTTAATACGTGCTAAAAATTACCTGAAATTCATAATTTTTCCCATGTCATGTAAAATTTCTCTATGACAATTCGCCCAATACATCAAGTTTAATCTCTGAAAATTAATAAAATATTTTTTAAAGAAAGAAAATAATATAAGATCTGTATACGCACATTTGACATTTCTCCGACATGCATGTTGTATCCGTAAAGATTTAATCTTCTTTGGTAAAACGTTAGATTATTGATTTTTAATCCATTTTCATTGCTCCACTCGCCTAATTCGTTTATAAACTTTTTTGTATTAGCTTTTAATTGATACAATTCTGATATTCGATAAAATTTTTCTTTTGAATTTACAATTATAAATTGACAATCAAACGGAATGAATATATTAAATTTTTCTTCTTTTGTAAATAAAATCCAGACGTACTGAGATATTGCACGTGAATAAGTTTCTGGATAGGCCAAAAAACTCTGCAAATATAAAATTTTTTTGCAACTTTTGATTTTTTAGTGATTTTCTTTTTGAAAAGATTAACTTACTTCTTGCAAGATATTTACTAAAGCACTTTTATCTTCTAATTTGACGATAATGGCTACTTTAACGGATAAAGAATTGATTTTCAGGTAATTATCAATGAATGACTCCTTCTCGGGAAAAGTAACATAATAATTTAAATTAGATAATCTTTTAACAAATGAATTTTTATGACCAAAATCAGAACTAAATATGACGCAATGTTTGAACTTAAAACTTTTTCCCAACTCATTTAAAATTTCGATTTCGTTATTAGATTTTGTAAAAGTTTGATTTATAAGAAATAATAAAAAAATTATAGTTGTTATAAAAATCATTTTTATTAAAGAAAAATTTTTAACACGATTTTTTCCTGCTTTGTGAGGAAAGAAGCCGAACACGATGAATCTATAAATAAATGATAAAACACTTTCCCCAGTTCCTGTTCATTCAGCTGTTAAGTTCATTCAAAATATATTAAACATAGATTACTTTTCGTGATAAAAAATTTTCTTGTGTAACTAAGAGTTATCATTTTATTTTTACAGGAAAAATTTACAAAAACTGAAACATTTTTTACCGTGATAAAACTGACTGTGAATTATTTATTAATTTATGCCTCGCATCGAAACCAACGACGAATATAATGAATAAGTTTGAAACGAGAGCTAAAAGTAAAATGAATAACTTTCATATAAGTTTCTTTAATAAAATTCCTTTTAGGCGATACTTACGTCTTTATAATTTGTTAAATTCATTATAAAAAAACCATAGCCACGGATTTTTATCGGATTTTGACATTTTTGAATTAACATTTTTAAAAAATACCTTTGCTTATTCATACCATAAATCATTTCCGTATTAAGAGCGATGAAGTACATCGAATTTTGTTGAAAGAAAATTTATTTTAAAACAATCGCGAAGAAATATTTTGTATCTTTATTTGCTTACAACTTCGATCATTCTTTCGACTATCATGCACTGATATCCTAGTAGAAAAAAATAGGCCCAGATGACTGTTCCGTTGACTAGTTTTTGTATCAAGCTTAAATTGCTGCTTTCCTAGGAAACATAAATAATTCAAAATTTCTTTGAATTGACAGCAATTTCTTAATTTAATAAAAAGCTCAGCTTGCCATAAAAGCGCCTTACTAATGCCAATTAGATTTTCTTGAGATCGAAATACATGAAAATCTAATCAGCGTTTGTTAGGCGTTATATTTATAATTCAGTGATAAGTTTACATTTATAACGCCTCACAAAACGAGATTATATTTTCCTGTATATGACTTCACCATAGTCTAATCACTCATTTTAAGGCGCCGGACGGGATTCCCAAGTATGTGACATTTTTGTAGTTTTTTTTAGGAATATGAATGATTTCCAGACGAAAAAAAATTAAAAAAGCTATTAAGTTTCAATCACGAGCAAAAAATTACATCATTTTATTAACATTGATTATAGAAGATTGTAGCTAGTTCGATTGAATTTTTATTAAAGTTTTTCTTTTCTAAGCGCCTATTATAATATGATTAGGCTTCCGTGAATATATTATTCATGATAATCTAATCAACATTTTTAAGGCGAAAGCTTTTCCTTTCTAATTTCTTTTCATATTTTTCTTGACAAACAAAAAGGCTGCGGCATGAAAAATATGAAATTTTTTTGAAAATTAAGACTTCGTTAGGACTCAGAATAGAATTCTTAAATTTAATGTTTGCTAAGTGAAAAATAAATTATTAGAAAGGAAATTCGCCTCGGGTGTTTAATTTTCTTTTAATAAAAAAATTTTTCTTTTATTTATACTTTATTTTATTACAGATAAGTTCGATGAACAAAACCATAAGCGCTAAAAGTATCCCCGTTGGCACAAGCCCGATCGCGGGTAATATCTGAACCATAGATATCGGCGTAAAATCCTCATCATAGTTGTTTTGCCATTCAATCGCTTTTGTCAGTTTCTCCCTTTTGATAATTCCCGAAGAAACAAATACGATCAACCTAAAGAATTTAAAAATTACTTATTCACCTTGAAAAAATTTTCTTTTGCCTAATCAAAAATTTACTTCTTTTTAAAAACTCTCGTGAAAGGTGAATTACGACTCATCCGAAAACTGCAATAACCGTGCGTGAGCTTATAATTAATTTTATAAATTTTGCAGTTAGTTTTTAGCTTATAGTCATCCACTGCAACCGTCACCATCGCGATTTTTCTATCGCTGCACAATAAATCCGCGGCTTCTTTATAAGTATTAGGAAATTCTTTTTTATTTATAAAATTTTCTTGATATAGTTGATTTAAGAGCGGATCGTCGGTTACCTAAATAACAAAAATAAGAGTATTTCTTTTTGAAAAAATTTTCATTAAATAAAATTTAATACCTGAAACATTTTAAGCATGTAGGTGTTATTCATGGCCATCAATTTGTAAGTTCCATCAATAGCAGCCCCTTCAAAATCAATAAAAGGAACTTTTGGCATCTGCACCATTAATTTTGATAAAATAGCAGCAGAATAAGCTGGCACGATAATTACTGCAGCCATGTATGGCATTATATAAGCGATCCAAATTGATAAATGGTTGAATTTTTCAGAGTCAGCATCATTTCCCCCTTATTAATTAAAAAAATTAAATTATGTTATAAATAATTAATATATTTATGTAACTTACCTTGACAACAGAGAGAATAAAACGGAGTGAATACATGTAAATATGAATGATTTTTTTTGCAATAACTGATAATACCGAATACAAATGTGGATATTATCAAAAAAGCAAGAATTGAGTACCATAAATTATCGTCAAATGGCATAAGGTATGATTTCCAATTTTCCTTAAGATCGGTATCAAACTTGATTGCAAAATAAGCACTAAAAAAAATTGTCCCTGAAAAAATGTTTCATCCTGCTCTTGAATATGGATTTTAAACTTACTAGGTAGCGCACGTAGGACTCACTAAATCCGACACGTCATTAAAAGCATGATGCGCTATTAAACAAGTGGTGCCATCTGGAGCCATTACATTGTTTGATTTGTTGCCCAGCATTTCGTTAACGGGGACTAAACTAATTTAATAAATTAAAAATTAGTACGGAATATAATTTTTAGAAAATTTGAAAATCGAACCTGAAATTTAGCATCAGCGAATATGCCGACCATATTTCACGGTGTTTAACTTCAGGTTCAAACCTGTTGCAGGAATTCATCTAACAATTTTTGAATAATTAATTTAAATTTTTTGATAATAATTAATGAAGTCTTGTTTTTTTTTATATACTCACTGATGTATCGTTTTTTCCGTCGGCTCTGATAAGTGTTACACCATTCATATTTTGTCTTCGATAATAAAATTTATTGTTGGGTACTAACCCGGTTGTTTTGGCCCAAGCTCCGAAATCAACAGAAAAAGGCCCATTATGTTTAACGTTGTACAATCCTTTTATTAAAAATTTATTTTCAGTATTCGACCGGACTAATAAAAATTCACAGTTATAAGGAATGGAAAGAGCATGATCAATATTTTCGTTAGTGAATAATATCCAAGAAAATTTGGCAACTTCAACCGGATTCTGTAACAAAATTTGAATTTGTCAATTTTCTTTTAAAAAATTTTTTTTGTAAGTAATTATTTTAAACTTACATTTTTAAATAAATTTTGCAAAAGATTAATGGGCATTTCTTTTATGATGATCCCGATTTTTAAGTAAAATGACTCAGAATAATTAAGAAAGCTTTTTAATTGTTCTGTATATATTTGAGAAATGAACAGACCGTGTTGATAACTTTCTTTATAATTAAATAAAAGTGTCCGATTAGACTTTACGATAAATATGCAATGTCGAAGCTGAAGTTCTTTGAAAATTGTTACGTCAAAAATCTCGTCGAATTTAAACGGCTCAATGCAAGAAAATAATATTAAAATACATTTCACAGCTTTATAGTATTTCATGTCCTGTCAATTTTTTTGTAATTAAAATAAACCTTGTCCTGATTTTTTTTGTCAAAGGTTCTTTTTTCTTTAAACTTTAATACGAGATTTTTTTCATTTTAAAATTCTTGAAAGATAAAATAATCAATTAGTCATCCATTTTTCAATATTACAATTTTTTTTTTAAATGTTTGAAAGTATTTATTGTTTCTCATAAAATTGAAAAAAAAAATACATTTTATTTAAAGCTCTCACATGCACAACGTACGAATAATTGCGTCCAACACAATACACGAAAAGAATATTATTAACCGACGATTATCAGCATGTTTTTTTTCTCCGGGTAGCATAGTACATTTAATTATTTATTCTGAAATTATTATTGGTGCTGAATTGTATCCAATAACAATAAAATAAAAATGGGATTTCAATTGACGAACTTAACGTGAGCGTGAAGATAATTATTTAGCAAATACAACAAAAAAAAATAAATGATATGATTAATATTGTTTTTCTGTAGTTTGGCGTCGATACTCTGGGTCATTTAATATTGAATTTTAATTATAACAGATAGAGATTAAAGGATTAAACTATATTATCCCTGGTTTTTGACTGACTCCAGAATCGCATGTTTAGCTTGTGTAGGGCTCAGACATTCCAAACCTCAGGTAGGCGTAGGGAAGTGGCGACCCCACCGCCCAGTGGCTACGCCACTGCAAGCAGCCAAGACCGAAAGGTCTTTAAATATTTCAGGCAGGCGGCAGCAGCCTTACCAGTACTAGCTTAAGGCTGAAAACAATACTGTCGGTTAGGCTTAAGACCAGATAGCAGAAGGCAGAGTTGTAACAACGGTATGGCTCCTGTACTGCGCAACCGCATTAGTTTTTCCTTGTATAGCCATCACGGCTAAAAGTTTCCTGAGAAAGACCCAATATAGTCGTTTTGGCTGGGGTTTTGCTTAACGCCATACGCTGCCGTGATGGCCGCCGAGTTCAGCTTTGAAGTGGCATTGTAAGAAGATTGTTTCGATGCAAGAGCCTTTTGAATAAGAATTTTCTCAATCACCCATCCCTGTGCACTTATGTTATTTTCATTTAAAAAGGAATCAACCCTCCTCTCCTTGTTGACCTCCCAACTTTTTTAATATCGCATTCGATATCCCCAAGAGGAAACATATAGAGATCCTATCAGCTGAAAAAATTGTCAGCTATCATTATAGATATGTATCTGATTAATTTATACTGGAAGAATCTTATTTAACAGACATTTTTATCATCCCCCCCTCTTTCTCTCTTCCTTTTTATTTATACTAAACGCTCGTGCAGAGTAATCGTTAATCTTCGTGGCACTAATAAAAAATTTTATGGAAAGCCCACCGAGAATTTCTTTGCAGCGTATGTCAATATAAAAAATATCCTAGCTGAGTGCTATGAACAAGCATTGACTTGATGATTTATACTATCAATGAGAGCGGCTCGTTTTACATGTTGATACTATCATGTCATAAATTACTTTAAATATCATGCTTTGTAATTGAATATTTCAGAATATGGGAAATTATAATGGACAGAAATTTCCCCGGGAAGAAAAAATTAATTCCCGGGAATTCATGGGAATATTCCCCTGCTGGCAAATAACTTCACAAATTTGGGAATTCATTGCGCCTGTGTTTAGCTCATGGTAATGTCTTTTTACTCAAAAACCGTCCACTAAAATGTCCAAGCTAAAATTAGATTTTGTCAAATATTACAAAATTTTTTACTTTAATTAGGATTTTTAGCAATTAAGGCCTTCTAATAGGGATCTTTAACAAAGCCATTTTTTTCTAAAAATAGTACTTCTTTAGCAAATTTTCAAAATTCCTAAAAATTCCCGGAGTTGGGGAATATTTCCGAAAATATAAGCGGAAATATTCCCTTGAAAATAAATTCCCGGGAATTTTAAAATTTAAGCTAAATTTTTCTGTCAGCTTTGAGGTCTTAAGATTATAAAATCTGTGTTTTTTCAGCCTTGATAAGGACAACATAAAGTGTCGAATCTAGTTAGCAAAAAAAAAAAAAGATTCAATTATTTAAATCAAGTTCTTAATTCCAAAATTCATCAAAAGAAATTTAATGTATTTCACACTAGATTTACAGTTTATATGAAAAAATTCAAAATATTCAAAAAAAAAAGGGTTTTTTTATTCACATGTACCCTTTTCCCGCTAAATTATCATTTCCCCTCTTTTTTGTTGACGTAGTTCCCACGGCTACTACCAGCAGCGCCACCGGCGCCCCCTATCTAACCAACGTCATTTCCCCGCTACCCTCAGTTATATTCGAACTTCGCAAGCGTGCGCATCGTTTAAAAATTTAATAACTAAGCAAGTTTTTTTATTTGATCATTTCTTGACACTAAACCAAGTATTTGTTTAGTGAGTGAGCGATATTCTCAAAAAATAAAAATAATTTTGGTGCGTTTCATAATTATTTTTTTTTTTTAATTTTTTGGTGCCAATTTTTTGAATTTTTATTTTGCAGGAAAGCGATCAGAGCAGAGCAAAAGTGAAGTGAAGTGAAATCCGTCACCATTTGGATGCACTCATTGGATATTTATTGGATTACTCATGGGGAGATCTTCGCAGAGGAGGTGGACGCACAGCTGGCTTGACACTCGGTAAGTACTAGAGCATCTATTTTTTTATTTTCCCTTAAGACTTCCCTTTAGGCCTCGCGAAGTTCAGGCGCGAATCGCTTTAAGGAGAGGGGAGGTTCCTTATGGGTTTGTATAGGCCTCTTCATCGACCATTTTGTTGAAGGGGGAAGGCGCGGAAAACTAATCAGGTGTCCAGTGGAAGCTGAGCTCAAATAAAATAATTGACAATCATTACAAAATACAATAATTATAATTTTTTTTATCGAACATATTTTTAATAATCACTCAGAATTTTAAATTGCCTTATAACTGTTACTAAAAAAATTTAAGAAATTAATTATTTTTAACGAACTTGTATTAACTTGTTCTCGGATTTCTTTTTCTTTTTAAAAATCTCAATCATCAAACATATTGAAGCCAAAAACATACCGAGCGGTATAAGATTCAATATTGGTAAAATCTGCGTAATCTCAATCGGCTCGAAAGTTTCCTCCTCAACATTTGTCGGTTCTTTGTCAATAGTTTCATTTTTTCTTCTCATCATTCCCGATGTATACAATCCAATTAATCTACAAAAATTATTATATTATTTTCAAAATCGAAGATGAATTTTTAGTTTTTAACTTACAGTTTGCCAAAAACGTGCTTAAAAGGAGATTTGACTTTCATCCTAAAACCGCAATAAAGATGCAAAACCAATTTTGGAATTTTAAAAAGTTTGCAATTCGATTTTTCCTCCAGATTTTCCAAATGATATGGAATAAATGCGAATTTTTTTTTGCTGCATAGTTTAGTTATTGCTTCGCTATCGATATTCGGATATTCATCTTCGTTAATGTACATTTTTTTGTAAATTTTACTCACAAGCGAATGTTGGCTTCTCTAAATTAAAAAGAAAAATATTTGACAAATTCCAATTTTTTTTTTCTTTTACATGCATGATTAATATTTTTTATTTATCTTACACTAAAATACATATTAACAAAAGTCCTATTAAGCGATCCTAATTTATACGTTCCATCTTGGGCAAACGTGTTTAAATCTGTAAATGGAACTTTTGGCAATTGAACCGTTAGTTTTGCTAAAATTGCAGCCGAATATGCTGGCACGATGACTGTCGCTGCTAAATGCGGCATTAAATAAAGAATCAAAGAAGATAATCGAGTTAATCTTTCATGATTTAAATCGATCCCATCTAAAAAAAAAAATTTTTTAAACTAAAATTGAAATAGTCGATTGAAATTTTTTTTGATATTTTACCTTGATCGCAGAAAGAGTAAAAAACCGCGAAAGGATTTATGTTGAAAATTTTATGTGTAAAATATCCGACGATTTTAAAAGCTCCAACGAATACTATTAGGAACCCGAAAAGTGACCACCACATATCATTGCTGAAAGGTTTGAAATAGGCTTTCCAACCTTCTCCCAAATCGCTTTCAAATTTTATAACCATGTAAAGACTGAAAAAATAGGAGTTTTAGAAAATTGATTTTTTGGTCAACAAAATTTGTTGTTTGGCTATATTTACGGCATGAAACATGTCGGATACACTGCATCTGGGAAATAATTCAAAGAATGTTGAACCATGGCACATGGGGTGCCGTCTGGGGACATTGGATCATTACTTAAACCTTCGTTTTCGATGACTAAACTGAAAGAAATAATTTTTACAAGATGTAAGATTAACTTTTTTTTAAAGAACGAAGAACAATTGACAATTGTAATTGAAAGGGTTTTTTCTTTACCTGAAATTCAGCAATCGGGCATACTCTACCCAAATTTCACGATGTAGCTTTTCAATTGTAAAATTGTTACAAGTTGTCCCCTGCAAAAGTTTTAAATTTATTGAATCTTTCTTAAATAATTTATTGTTAATTGTAATCAAAGATAGTTTTTCACCTTAACATATCCATAACTATCTCCCCTTACAAGTGCCACTCCCCTCATATCTTTTCTTTGTTCATTAAATTTATCATTTAGTATCAAACCAGATTTATTAGACCAAATCCCAAAATCAACAAAAAAAGGCCCGCTAGACTTAACGTAATAAATTTCTTTTATCAAATATTCATTATCTTTACTTAATTCCGCTGCTACAAAATCACAATTGTAAGGGATGTTAAGTGCATGGCCGATATCTTCTTTAGCAAATATCATCCAAGTAAATTTAGCAACTTTTACCGGATCCTGTGTAAAAAATCACGATCAGAATTTGATAAAATTAACTTCTCTTTATATACTTACTTTTTTAAACGAATCTTTTAAAATTTCAATCGCGTTAATATTTACAACGAAACCAGTTCTCATATAAAAAGACTCAGTATTATTTACAAAAAAATATAAATCCTCATTCTGAACATATGTTATAAATATATTATAATTATAAATTTCTTTTTGATTTAAAATAATAGATCTTGAATTTTCTACGATTAATACGCAGTGAAAAATTCTTAATTCTCTAAAAATTTCTAAAGCTACTTGAATTTCCTGATTTTTAAAATCTTTCGCCATTATTAGGGGAAATAATAAAATTGCTATAAAATATTTCATTTTAGCAGTATATTTTTTACTACTACTTTCTCTTAAAGATGACTAGAAACTATTCTTTGTTTTTCCTGATTTTATTTGAATTGAAAATCAGTTGTGCTCTGTGATTTGAATAATGAAAGCATTTAATCAAAGAACATTTTACTAAATGAGGAAAAAACATCAACGAAATGCTTTCGATGTGCCAGGGGAATCCTATTTTTACATATGGCAATCTTTTAGCGCCTATGTTTAATGATACTTTTCTTTTACGATACTTATCGTCCAGTAAGTGATTTGTTAAAAAAAAAGAACATGCTAAATATTATTTTTGACATAAAAATCCGGTTTAACCGGTTTCACCAATTCTTTTAATTAAAAAAACTAATGTTGCAATAAATCTTTTAAAATGTATCTAATATTTTATTTAGCTTTTTCTAAGAAATTTTATTATCCTCAATATTTTTTATTAATAATTTTAACTTAAATTCTATTATTATTATTCTTTCTTTCTTTAATATGAATTTTAATTATTATAGTAATTAGAAGCAAAAAGATTCAAAGAGGGATAAGATTCAGTATAGGCGAAATTTGCGAGCATTCTATCGGCTCAAAATCATTTACTTTCTTTTTCATTCGATTCGAAAGCCTGTTCTAGATGCATTAAATTTGATTAGTCTTAAAAAAAATAGCTCAATAGTTTTTAAATAGTCGGAATTTAAATCAGGCGCGAAAAACTCAAATGGAAATTGAACGGAAATAAAATAATTGACAACCATTACTAAATACAATAATTATAATTATTTTTTTATCTAAGATATTTTAAACAATCACACAGGAACTATCAATAATTTACATATTGTTTCATAGTTTTTTCCAAAAAATTTTAAGAAATTAATTTTTTTAATGAACTTGTTTTAACTTGTCCTTGGATTTCTTTTCTTTTTAAAAATCTCAATTATTAAACATATTAAAGCCAAAAATATCCCAAGCGGTATAAGATTCAAAATGGGCAAAATCTGCGTAATCTCAATCGGCTCGAAAGTTTCCTCTTCAACATTTGTCGGTTCTTTATCTATAGTTCCATTTTTTCTTCTCATTATTCCGGATGTATACAATCCGATTAATCTACAAAAATCATTGTATTATTTTCAAAATTGAAGATGAATTTATAGTTTTTAACTTACAGTTTGCCGAAAACGTGCTTAAAAGGAGATTCGACTTTCATCCTAAAACCACAATAAAGATGCAAGACTAATTTTGGAATTTTAAAAAGCTTGCAAGTTGATTTTTTCTCCAGCTTTTCCAAATCATAAGGAATGTATGCAAATTTTTTCTTTCCGCATAGTTTGGCTATTGCTTCGCTTTCAAGATTAGGATATTCATCTTCCTTTATGTACATTTTTTTGTAAATTTTACTGACAAGCGGATGTTGACTTCTCTAAATAAAAAAGAGTAAATTCATCATATTTTCCTCATGATTTGTTTGGTAAGCAAACCCATGAAAAAACTCAGGGTTGATTGCCAAAACGAAATATGTGACAAATTTTAAGTATTTTTTTTCAACTTACATTAAAGTACATATTAACAAAAGTTCTATTAATAGATCCTAGTTTGTATGTTCCATCTTGGTCAAACGTGTTTAAATCTGTAAATGGAACTATTGGTAATTGAACTGTTAGTTTTGCTAAAATTGCAGCCGAATATGCTGGCACGATGACTGTTGCTGCTAAATGCGGAATTACATAAAGAATCAAAGACGATAATTGAGTTAAGCTTTCATAGTTTAAGTCAATCCCATCTAAAAAATTTTTTTTTAAAATTATAATTGAAATAATGTTTTAGAAAATTTTTGAAGTTTTACCTTGATCGCAGAAAGCGTAAAAAACCGCAAAAGGATTTATGTGGGAAATCGTTTTCGTAGAATATCCGACGATTATAAAAGCGGAAACAAATACTATTAGAAACCCAAAAAGTGACCACCACATGTCATTGCTGAAAGGTTTGAAATAGGCTTTCCAACCTTCTCCCAAATCGCTTTCAAATTTTATAACCATGTAAAGACTGAAGAGAAAAACAAAAGTTTTAAAAAATAAAAATTTATTTTGGTAAAATTTTTTTAGTTATACTCACGGCATAAAGCAAGTAGGGTACACAGCTTCTGGAAAATAGTTCAAAGAATGTTGAACCATGGCACATGGAGTTCCATCTGGGGAATTTGGATCATTACTTAATCCCTCGATTTCAATAACTAAACTAAAAAAAACAATTTTTACATTAAAAATTTCTTTTCAAAACACGAATTAACGAAAATGGACAATTTTATTTGGCAGATATTTTATTTACCTAAAATTCAGCAGTCGGGCATATTCTACCCAAATTTCACGATGTAGTTTTTCAACTGTAAAACCGTTACAAGTTGTCCCCTGCAAATTTTTTAAAATTCAAATTTTTTTAAATCAATTTATTAGCTTAATCAAAGATAATTTTGTACCTTAACAAACCCATAGCTATCTCCCCTCACAAGTGCGACTCCTCTCATATCTTTTCTTTGTTTGTTGAACTTGTCATTGAGCATCAAACCGTATTTATCAGACCAAATCCCGAAATTAACAAAAAAAGGTCCGCTAGACTTAACGTAATAAATTTCTTTTATTAAATACTCATTATCTTTACTTAATTCCGCTGCTACAAATTCACAGTTGTAAGGAATGTTAAGTGCATGGCCGATATCTTCTTTAGCAAATATCATCCAAGTAAATTTAGCAATTTTTACCGGATCCTGTATAAAAAATCACGATCAGAATTTGATAAAATTTACTTCTTTTTAAATACTTACTTTTTTAAACAAATCTTTTAAAATTTTAACCGAGTTCATATTTACAACAAAACCAGTTCTCATATAAAAAGACTCAGTATTATTTACAAAAAAATATAAATCCTCATTCTGTACATATGTAATAAATATATTATTATTATTATACATTTCTTTTTGACTTAAAATAATAGATCGTGAATTTTCTAAAACTAATACGCAGTGAAAAATTCTTAATTCTCTAAAAATTTCTAAAGCTACTTGGATTTCCTGATTTTTAAAATCTTTCGCCATTATTAGAGGAAGTAATAAAATCGCTATAAAATAATTCATTTTAACAATATATTTTTGACTACTACTTTCGATTAAAGACGACTGGAAAGTGTTCTTTGTTTTTCCCGATTTTATTTGATTAGGAAAAGGAAATCAATTTTGCTCTGTGATTTGAATAGTGATAACATTTAATCAAAGAACATTTACTAAATGAGAAAAAAACATTAACTAAATGCTTATAACGCGCCAGGGGAATTCTATTTTTACACATGGCGATCTTTTTGCGTCGTTGTTTAATCGTCCTTTTCTTTTATGATGTTTATCGTCCTGTAAGTGATTTGTAAAAAAAAATAATGCTTAAATATTTTATTTTTTTCATAAAAATCAGGTTTTTCCTGTTTCAATCAATAACTAAAATTCCACAATTTTTAAAATGTATTTAATATTTTAAAAGAATTTATTTATCCCAAAAATATGATATTTGTTTATTAATAATTTTAACTTGAAATTTATTATTATTTTTTCGTTTTTTAATATGAGTTTCAATTATTATACTTATAAGAGATAAAAATATTCCGAGGGGGATAAGATTTAGTATAGGCAAAATTTGCGAGAAATCTATCGGTTCGAAATCATCATCATCCTTCGTCTTTTTTATTATGTAAACTCCATCGATTCGAAAGTCTGTTCCAGATGCATAAAATTTGATTAGTCTAAAAAGAAAAATAATTGAAAACTCTTTTAAAAGGTAAATCTAAATTTTTACTTACAGCTTATTAAATATTGACTTAAAAGGTGAACCGGCCCTCATCCTAAAACCGCAGTAAAGATGCAAAATATATTTTTTAATTTTTAAAAGTTTGCAAGGTGAATATTGTTCCAAATAATGCGGTTCGTAAGGAATAAAAGCAAACTTTTTTTCGTAGCATAATTTTTTTATGGCTTCATCGTTCACAGTCGGGTATTCTGTTTTTTTTATAAACATTTCGCGGTATATCTTGCTAACTAATGGATGTTCACTCCTCTAGAAAATTAATTATTTCTTTAAAAATCATTCGTTATATTTTTTTTTAATAAAAAATATTTCTTACCGAAAAGTATTTAATTCCAAAAGTATCATTTAGCGTTCCCAGTTTATAAGTTCCGTCTCTGGCGAATGATTCTAGATCCGTGAAAGGAACTCTTGGTAGTTGAACAGTCAATTTAGCTAAAATAGCAGCCGAGTACGCTGGGACGATAACAGTGGCAGCAATAAACGGCATTAAATAAGCGATGTATGATGATAAGTTTGTAAATTTTTCATTATTTAAATCCACTCCATCTAATAAAAAGAAGAAGAAAATTATTGTATTTGAGTGTAGCATAGAAAAAAAAATTAGAAAAAAAAGAAAAAAATTATTTAGATAAAAAAATAGAAAAAATAGAAGAAAAAAAAAATAGAAAAAATTATTTTTATAGAGCATAGAGGAAAGCCTATGGCATTCAGGAATGTTACCTTGACAACAAAAAGAATAAAAAACCGCAAAGGGATTTATATAAAAAATCGTATTCGAAAAGTATCCGATGATCATGAAAGCAATGACGAATATAATTAAGAAACCGAAAGTTGAATACCATAAATCATCATCAAATGGCTTAAAATAGGCTTTCCAACCTTCTCCAATATCACTTTCAAATTTTATGACCACCGTAAGTCTGAAAAAACAAAAAAAGACGGATAAGTAAGAATTCTTTTTTTGTAGAAAACACTTCGAATACTATTTACGGCATAAGGCAGGTCGGAAATACTGCATCTGGGAAATAATTTAAAGAATGTTGAGCTATACAACATGGAGAACCGTCTGGAGCCGTAGGATCAGTCGGCTCATGATTCAAATGATCGTCCACAACTTTTAAACTAAAACCAATAATATTTACTAATAATTCGATTATTTTGAAAGACATTTTTTTAATATTTACGTGTAATTTAGCAAGTATCCATAATCCACCCACATCTCACGATGCTTGATCTCTTTTAAAAAATCGTGACAAATTTTCTAAAAAAATTATTTTAATGTAATTTTAATTTTTTTTAAGAAATTCTTTTCATGAACTTACATATCCGTTGCTATCTCCCCTTATAATCGTAGTTCCTCTCATATTTCTTCTTTCTTCATCAAATTTACTATCAATTACCAAGCCGGACGTATCAGACCAAACCCCGAAATCAACAACAAAAGGCCCGCTATTCTTAACATAATAAATTTCTTTTAAAAAATATTTATTTCTTTCGCCTAATTCAACTGTTAAAAATTCACAGTTATACGGAATCTTGAGTTTATTTCCAATATTTTCGTTAGCGAATATCAACCAAGTAAAACGTGCAACTTTTAACGGATTCTGAAAGAAAAATTAATTAAAATCTATAAATATAAATTTATTTTATAATGACTTACTTTTTCAAAAAAATTTTTCAAAACATCAACAGCGTCAATATTAATTATTAATGCAGTTTTCATGTAAAATGATTTAATGTCACTGAACAAAGGAATCAAATTTTCTTTTTGAACAATAGCAATAAGTATATTATTCTTGTAAATTTGTTTATAATTTAAATTAATTAATTGCGGATTTTTATCAACTAATATGCAATGGCCAATATTTAAATCTTTAAAAATTTTTAAAGCTACTTCAATTTCGTTGAATTTAAAATCGTCAAGAGAGATCGTGAACGGGAGCAAAGAAAAAGCCATAATAAAATTATAATATCTCATTTTATGCAAATTTAGATTTTTAAAAAAACTCAGTGCAATATTTTTAAAATATTTAATACAAATTTTCTCACTCTCTTTAAAGGGATCACACCGAAAACTGCAATTATAATTCCCCCATTTGATTCGAATAAAAATTCGTGCTGCTGCATTTAATTGATTACAAAACCATTTAATTAACAAACATTAACTTAATTACAAAAAAAAATAAAAATGTCGCGCCATGGGCGATTTAATTTTGTTTACAATCAAACCCCAACATTAATTTAATGAATTAATCCCGATACATTGTAAATTAAATACTAAAAATTTTCCGTACACTTTAGATAATTCTGACTGCAAGCTGATTTTTCTCGTTAACAAAACACGTTGCTTCTATTTTATAATTTAATCATAGTAAAAGTTAACTACAATCTGTTTTGTATCCAGCTGGCCTCATTTTAATGTCTGTAAATAAACAACCACCCGTCTAGTCAACAAATTTCTCATTTATTTTAAATTGAGATTATCACGAATAATTCTCAATTTATCATCAGAGTATAAAAATATGAAATGAAAACATTAACAGTAAAAGAAAACTAGATAAAAAAACTTGCATTTACCGATTTACTAATTGTAATGTTTTTTATGACTTAAATTCGGCTTAACATTTAGGCCAATCTTATTTTGCTCATTGACTTTCAAGTCTCAATTTTTTTCTTTGCTCATAATTAAAAATTTTTGTTAATTAATAACATCAGCTTGAAATCTACTTTTTTTTTCTTTTAATAAAGATTTCGATTACTAAACTTGTTAAAGACAAAGCCATTCCTATCGGGATTAGATTTAAAATCGGCAAAACATGCGAGATCGTTATTGACGTAAACAACTCATTATCCAACGTTCTTCTTTTAATTATGTTCGTTTTATTTATACGATTCATCGTTCCAGACGTGTGGAATTTGACCAATCTAAAAAAGAAATATTTTGTTAAAATTTGAATTCGGATTTGCTGAAAAATTCCCCAACTTACAGCTCCTTGAACATTTTACTGAAAGGCGAACCAGGTCTCATTCTAAAACCGCAATGAATATAAAAAATCAATGTCGGAATTTTGAAAAGTTTACAATTTGACACTCCTTCGAACAAATCTAGCTCATACGGTATAAATGCAAAATTTTTATCAGTACAAAGTTTATTTGCAGCTTCTTCGTATACATTCGGATATTCATTTTCTTTTAAGAACATAGAGTTATAAATTTGACTGACAAGTGGATGATCGTTTCTCTGTAAAGCGCGAACGGAAATAAAAATTGGTTTTTTAAAAGTATTTTAAAAATTGGTATTTTAAAAGTATTTTAAAAATTGGTATTTTAAAAGTATTTTAAAAATCGGTATTTTAAAAGTATTTTAAAAATCGGTATTTTAAAAGTATTTTAAAAATCGGTATTTTAAAAGTATTTTAAAAATCGGTATTTTAAAAGTATTTTAAAAATCGGTATTTTAAAAGTTTTTTAAAAATCGGTATTTTAAAAGTATATTAAAATTTTCTTTTACCTTAAAATATTTAATGACGAAAGTATGGTTAAGGCCCCCGAGCTTATAAGTTCCGTCTTTAGCAAATGTTTCTAAGTCAGTAAATGGTACTTTGGGTAATTGAACAGTTAATTTTGCTAAAATGGCAGCTGAATAAGCTGGCACGATTACAGCAGCCGCAATGTATGGCATTAAATAAGCAATCGAAAATGATAAGTTAATATTTTCATCTAAATCCTCTCCGCCTAAAAAATAATAATGAAATTATAATAAAATCAGAATTTAATTTAATTTAAAAAAACTTTACCTTGAAAGCAGAATGAATAAATTGTCGTGAAGGGATTTATATCAAAAGATTTTGTAAAATATCCGATTATTATAAAAGACGTTGTCGATAAGATTAAAAAAATTAAGATGGAATACCATAAATCTTCGTCAAATGGTTTGAAATATGATTTCCAACCTTCTCCAAAATCATTTTCAAATTTTATAACCATGTAAAGACTGAAAAATAAATAAAAATCGTATTTCAATGAAAAAAATGCGATAATTTCAAAATATATTTACTCCAATAAAAATGTCGGCTGTATCATATCCGGAAAATAGTTTAAAGAATGTTGACCGTATCCGCAGGGAGAGCCATCTGGTTGCATTGGATCAGTTGAGTCATTATACAACATATCATTCACAACCATCATACTAAAAGTAATAAATTTTACAAAATAATAAGTCTTAATTAAAAAATTAAATTTCTTTTACCTGAAATTCAGCAACCAAGAATAATCCAGCCACATTTCACGATGTTTAATTTCAGTTGTGAAATTGTTACAAATATTCTACAACATTAAATTATTTTAAGACTTTAAACATGTTTCATTTACTTCTTTTAACAAACTTACAAATCCGTTACTATCGCCTCGTATAAATGTAGTCCCTCTCATATCTTTTCTTTGTTCATCAAATTCTTTATTAAGAATCAAACCAGATTTATCAGACCAAATCCCAAAATCAATAACGAAGGGCCCATTATTTTTTATAAAATAAATTTCTTTTACTAAATATTCATTCGTTTTCTCTGATTGAACTGTTAAAAATTCGCAATTATATGGAATAATGAATTCGTTTGCAATATTTTCATTACCAAATATCAGCCAGGTAAATTCGGAAACTTTAACCGGATTCTAAAAGAAATTTAAATTAAAAGAAACATAATATTTGATTTATTATTTAATACTTACTTTTTCAAACAAATCGTTTAAAATATTAATTGTGTGCATTTTCATCACGATTCCAATTTTAAAGTAAAGAGATTTTTTACTAAAAAAATCTTTTAAATTTTTATTTTGAATAAAAGCAACAAATATATTGTTATTATAAATTTTTCTATAATTTATAACATCTGAATATGGAGAGTCGGCGACTAATACGCAATGATGAATTTTTAATTCTTTAAAAACAGCAAAAGCTACTTTGACTTCATTATCTTCAAAATTATTATAAAATGTTGTTATGCAAGGAAATAATAAAATTCCCAAAAGAAAATATTTACATCGATGCATTTTCGACCAAGATTTATTATCAATATGCTCACAATTTACACGACAAACATTTTTTCATAAAAATAATGTTTTTATAATTGTTGTTACTAAAAGAAAGGGCTTATTAAAAATTCATTTGATGCATTGAAATGGAACCCCTTTCAGACCTATAATTTTAATGTATTATTTTGACTCAATTCTGTGAAAGTCACAGTTAGAATGTGGGAAAATAACATGGCTTTCTTTTTACATTTGCGTGGCGTATAAAAGATTTGAAGATTTTTATCAAACGCTTTTATTTTACTTTTCGCTTTCAACATTTGTCTTTCAATAAAAAATTTGATGATTTGTTTGATTTCGTGAATTTTTATCCTTTTTGATTAAATCAAAAAGACAACTTCGCTTATTTCTTTATTAGCATTTTTATGAAAATATTTATTCGCAAAATTGATTTATTCAGTATTTTTCGTTGCCTAAAATTCCTGACATTGTTTGCATTACTTCTTTACAAAAAAAAATTGAGAATATAGTGTTGTGCTATTTAAATAGTTGTCTTGCATAAAAATCTGGCTCGGTAATTTTTAATTCGTTTTTATTTCTTTTCCAGGCTTCTAATCGACGCTGAAATGAGTCAACTCGTGAAGGAAAATAGATGTCTTCAATGTCGTAGTTATCATCAGAAGAATTTTTTTAACGAAGAAACGGACAATTTATAAGGTTTGTATAATAAAGCAAAATAAGGCAAACCGCATCTTGAAAATAATCTATCTGTTGTTAAGCTAAATAAATTTTACATTGAAAATTTCTTTTTAAAAATAACATTCGGCTAACTTAGTATTTTTCAATAATTAATAAATTTCTCTGATAAAACAGAACTAGCAGATAGTTTTCTTTTAGATAATTCTTTAATAAAACTTGATATTTGATTATCCATTTGAAAATTAAAACCTTTCATAATAATTTAACGTTTTATTTTTTAGTTCTTAATTAATGATTGATCAAATCGTAAGTAGATTGAAATATTATTGTTTAAAATGTAGAGCAGAAAAAATTATAAACATGGAAAATTTCAAGGACACTATTAGCTGGATTTTAAAAAAAATGATTTTCGTCGCATAGCTCTTTTTTGTACGGAGTTGTTCTCGCCCCTCCTCGTCGCTCATTCACCCCAAGTAAAGTTGCGCGCGCGCTCATTCACCCCTTCTCAGTATTCAGTTACATTTAGTCAAGTGCACATCGTTTTAAATTCATTCAGGTAAATTAATCTGATTTTTTTTCGGTAATTTTTTTGTGAATTTTATAGGTAAAATATTTCGTGCTTTCTCATTTAATTGATTAATTTTCTTAATTATTAATTTAGAATTTTTAATAAATCTGAAAAAAAATTTTTTTCGAAATTATTATATTCATGATTTTTTTTTTGGAAAAATTCGAGGAGAAAAAAATTTTGGATAGTCAAATAACGAATCGGATCAATTCTATAAAGTTTAAGGGGCTTATTTTTATGGAGTAATTTATTTTTATTAGATGGAAGCTAAAAAATTACTCTGAAAAAAATTTAGGTGTAAAATAATTTCTCGTTCAAACACCATTTTTGTTCAAGTCCAGTCTTGTTGACCAACGTTTCTTTCTTCTTAACAAGTAAAGACGCGCGCGCGCTTTCCATCCTTTTCAGTATTCTATTGGAATTAGTGAAGTGTGCATGGCTCTTTCCGTTTATTCAAAGGTATCCAGATTTTATTTTAATCAATACTTTTTTTTAAAATGAAGCTCGAGTTTAATTAAACCAAATTAAGTTATCCCAAAATATTTTGCAGTTTTTTTTTTTTTTTTTTTTTTTTGAAATTAACTTTGCTTTACAAGAAATTTTTCAATCAGTCGCTCCACAAGAATGTGAAAAAATGTCTTGTCTAGAATAATTGTCGTAAAAATTTTTTTAACGTTTTAATTTAATTTTCGTTTATTTCAGATTAACAAACTGCAAGAAATTCTCCTGTGCTAATCATCACATCATCAACTACAAGCAAACTTAGATTCAATGGGAGCGTTCGTCAGTAAAAAAACGGAAGAGGATCAAATAGCATCAGTAAATGGTAAGTCTTTTTTCATTTTTTTCCCTTGCTAAATCCAACGAAAGTCTAATAAGAGACGCCCAATTTTACTTAATGTGGTGCTTCCCCTAATTGATTTCATATTTTCCGTTTCAAGTTAGAGACTTACTTTTTATTTTTAAGAAAAGATTTTTGAAAAAAAAAATGAATAATAACTGCTAGTAGTCTAGAGGAAGTTGTAGCGCTCATTTTTAATTTATCAAAATATTATTAAATTATGTTTTCACTTATAGAGAATTGGGATTTGAAATGTTTGGACTACTTTATGGTTTCGCTAAATTAATGAATTTAAAAAGAAGAAAATTCTGTAGAGTTATTTTCAAGGGAGAAATTCGAGGGCAGAAACATTTTTGATTAGAAAAATAATAAATTAATTAATTACTGAGACAGTTTAGAACATTATTTTTGGGAAAGGTTGTTTAGCAGCTTGAATTTCAAAAAAGTCGATTTGCGTCACATAGCTCATTTTTGTACGGAGCTGTTCTCGCCCCTCCCCGTCGTTCACTCACCCCAACAAGTAAATTTGCGCGCGCGCGCGCTCATCCACCTCCTCTCAGTATTCAGTTACATTCAGTCAAGTGCACATCGTTTTAACTTCGTTCAGGTAAATTAATTTGATTTTTTTTTGGATAGTCCATTAGCGAACTGGATCAAATCTATAAAGTTGACGGATCTTATTTTTAATAGATGGAAGCTTAAGAATTATTCTGATTAAAAATTTAGGTATGTTATGGTTTCTCGTTCAAATACCATTTTTGTTCAAGGCCAGTCTTGTTATTTTCCCTTTGTCGTTGATCAACGTTTCTTTTCTCTTGCTAAACTTTCTTAACAAGTCAAGACTTGTGCGAACGCTTTCTATCCCTTTTCAATATTCTTTTGCAATTAGTGAAGTGTGCACGGCTCTTCCCACTCATTCAAGGTATTTAAATTAATTTTTATCCAATTTTTTTTTTTTAATGAAGCTTGATTCTTATTGTAATTATTCAAAAGGCTATTTAACAGACTGGGTTATCCAAAAATATTTTTCAGTATTTTTTAAATTATTCTGATTTTTTTTGCTAGGGGTTTAAATCATATTATTCAGTTAGTTATTTTTACAAGCAAAATAGTTGATGTTTTCTCAGTTTCACAGCAGCTAATTAACTTATTTATGAATAAATTAGGACTGATAAATCTTTCAGGACCTTTTGTTTAGGAATAAATTTTTTTTAGTAGATCAAAGCCAAAAATTGCAATGAAAATCCATTTGAAAAAAAAATTCAAATATAAAATGGTTTCTCGTTGAAGGTCAATCTTGTCAGTTTCCCTTTGTCGTTCAACAACGTTTTTCACTTCCACCTGCTAATTTTTCTTAACGAGTCAAGACGCGCGCGCACGCTTTCCACCCTTTTCAGTATTCTTTTGCAATTCGTGAAGTGTGCACGGCTCTTCCCAATCATACAAGGTATTTAAATTTTATTTTTATGAATAATTTTTTTTCAGTGAATCTTGATTCATATTGTAATTATTTTTAAGGCTGTTTAACAGATAGTGTTATCCGAAAATATTTTCCAGTTAAAAATTAAAGTCTTTTAATTAGGGTTAGCAAGGAAAACGGTTGAAAAAATTCCATGTGTAGAATAATTGTCGCTAAATATTTTTCAAATTTTTAATTTTATTTTTATTCATTTCAGATCCACCATGCGTAGCATATTTTCTAGAGGTGATCATCAAATCATCAACTACAAGCAAGGACAGACTTCGTGGGAGCGTTTCTCAGTGGAATAAAAAAATTAGAAAATGGTAAGTTTCTTTCCTTTTCTTTTTTTAAAATAAAAAGTAATCGTTTTGCTTAATTTCATTGACATAATAACATAAGACATTCAAATGATATAAATGCAAAATGAAAGTTGCTTGAAAAAAAAAATTACAGTTAGATTCAACTTTAATGTGGCTAGACTTTTCTCTTCGATTAAAATTTTCGGTTGCTTCATTTTTGATGATTGAAAAATTTTTTTTTGATAAAATCTTGCTTTCAACTAATTCAAATAAAGACATAAGTTTAATCGTTAAAATAATATTGTTTGGGAAAAAAATTATTGGGATTAAATTTTCGTGCCGCTGGACTCTTCCATTCGACTGAACTTTTGCTGTTGAATAGTTTGCTTTTTTCTAGAAATCCCTTTCGATTAAAAATTTTTGGAAAACAAAAAAAAAGTATAAAGCAAAGGCCATTGAAAGTTTTTTTTGTCGGCCAGCAAGATACCAACTTTGGTGCGTAGAAATGAATTCAGTTCTAGGTATAATTTATAGTTTTGCCAATCTAAGAAAATTTTAAAATGAATTTATCGAAATTTAATAAATAATTGTTCTTGTATTTTTAAAAAACTGACAGTTTTTCTCTTTGTTTCAGGAAGACCATTTCAAGGGAGAAGAGCACGGAAGAGGGCGTAACGGGCTCCGGCTACCTTCCCGCTACTGGGACCCAGGTCCCAGGTCGCGTGGGTGGAAACCAAGGAAGGTAGCTGGAAGACCCTATAAGAAGAGGAAACTTCATCATCATGACAACGGAAGGGGATAGCATCGCTGGATTTAGAAAATGGTAAGTTCCTTTTTATTTACTTTGAATTAAAATTTTACTTTCTTGAATTCTGCCATGCATTAACTTCGCTTGGTTGATAGAAAAACTTTTAAAAAGCTGTTCGATAGAAAGACACTCAAGGAGAAGGTTTTATTCGGAAAAAGAATATGTCATTTTCAAGAAATTTAAATTAGATTAATTATTTTTATAAACGTACTGATTAAATTGGAAGTACTGAGAGTGTTGCATTTAGTTGTTTATCCTTACTCAAAAAAGTTTCTGAATTGATCGTTTTTGTCTTTTGTTTTTTGCTGCTTGAGCACTGACCAAGATATCGAATTGTTTCGACACAGGAAAAATTATTATAAAGATTACATCAACAATAAAATAAAAAGTCGTTCGACAGGGAAAAATTTTAAAACGGTATTTGACAAGAAGACACTAAAAATAATTATTTCAAAAAGTAGACATAGCGAGAAAAGAATTTGGCATTTCAAGAAAGTAAAATAATTAGATCATACATTTTTTTTATTTATATGGAGGTACTAATAATTATGTTGGGAAGTTTCAAAAAATTTTCATTTAGTAATTTGTCCTTAATCGCCTGAGCTTAATTTCTAAACTGGTAGTTTTTAGCTTTTCTTTTTTGCTTTAGCACTGACCCAAGAACCGTCCATCTCTTAGAATTTTAATTATTCTTTCTAAGTGTTTGACAAAAGGTAAAAAAGTAGACCGATTAATGGAACAGAATTTTCTGTAAATCACTTTGCTAGGCTCTATTTTTCATAACCGGCTTCCATTTATGCAAGAATTAAAAGGCATCCGCTTTCCTTTGAAATGAGAAAAAAAAAATCGTGCCTATTGAAAATAGTATCCAATGTATTTTTGATTCCAATAAAAGTTGGTATGTTTGGATTAGTACCTCCAGCTTGTTTTGTTGGTGACGGGAATACTTTTAAGAAAACCTTTTGAAAAATGTACCACCGCTAGGAACAACAGGGATGGGCGAGTATTAAATTCCAGTCGCTTCCTTTTTCCAACTTTTTATGCCCATGATAATTTTGAAAACAGCAAGACCCACTTATGATAATTGTAGAAAATTGATTTCATATTTTCTGTTTCAATTAAGAAACTAACTTTGCATTTTAAAAGAAAATATATTTGAAGAAAAAATTAATAATCGCTGCTATCAGTAGTTGTAGCGCTCATTTTTTAACTTATGAAATTATTTTAACATGATGTTTTCACTTAGAGACTTTTATTCTTGTAGGCTCCTTTGATTGCTCCTTTTTTAAAAAATGATATATACAGTATATAGTCCTCATTCCATGATAATCTAATTTCTTGTTTTTAAAAAAATAATGAAGTGGCCCTTTTTATCTTAAACTGATTTAATTTTTTCGATTAGTAAAAACTGATAATTAACGCCCATCCCTGAATTTAGGTGGAGGAAAATTATTTAACATTCCAATGTTTGAAGTCTTGATCCTCTTTGTAAATTGCAAGAGTAAATATTTGTTTGGAAAAAAATATTTGTATGTAATTACTGAGAGAAAAGGACTTCAACATTAGGAAATGTTTAGGTCGATGACATTTTTTTTCATTTTAAAATTTCTAAAGGGTTATCTGAACTGAGAAAAAATATGCACCGTACGAGGGGGCTACTTTGTTGATTGCGGGGCGTCTTTGTGCTGGGCCAGAAAAAAAAATGACGACTTACAATCCCAGAAACGTCCAGAAATGTGATAAATAAACCCCCGCAATCTGCAAAAGTCGCCCCCTCGTACGATATTAATTTTCTGCCCTCGTAATTATTATTTTGGAATTTATATTCTTATTATAAAAGTCTTTTTATATATACATGTTTTTTCTCGGTGTACTCGACTAACGAATGTTAGATGACATAGTTAGGACTCCCTAATTTGGCTTTGTTTTTTACCTTTTTAATTCCTTATCGGAATGGATAGCCAATGAGCTGACTTTTAAAACTAGTCTCATGATGATAAAACGAAGCCGAATCAGGGGGTTAACAGTTACTCAGACCGTCCGATAAATGATTTAGTAGTGCCTCTAGGAAGTCCTAATGTTTTAAAGTCCTATTTCTCTTGATAAAAAAAAAAGGAAGAAAGTATTTGGAAAAAAAATATTTATTTTATAATCTCATCCAGGATAACGCTTTAAATGTTAGGAATTCTTAGGGTTTTGCTAATAAAGGAATTTTGCAATTGAAAAATCATTTATTAGAATAAATAATTTATTTATATTTTAAAAAGTATTTTTACAAATTATTTACACATTACAAATATAAAAACTAACACTTAACCCCTTATTTTCTTTTGTTTCAGAAACAGAACTTCAAGAAAGAGGACACGAACGCTTTAGGGCCGTTGGGAACTGGGGACCTTCCCTCCCATGGCCATCCTTCCACTTCCTTCTCCTTGCTACTCCGTCGGTGATGTCACGTCGAAGTAAAAGCAAAGCGAACTAGAAGTGAGCTTAGACTTACGCTTCGTGGCCTGGCATCGCTGGCATTCCCTGAACACACAAGTCCCCCCCCTTCAGTCCACCGGGGCTGATGGGGGTGCGGGAGCCTTCTCTCAGCCCTTAGGGGCTGGGAGAGGAAGGCCCCACCTTAGCCGATCAGAGGCTAAGGGGGGGCGGGGGTCCTCCCCGGGATCCGACATCCCGGGCCGGAAACTGGAGGGGGCCCCCACCACCCCGGGACCCGTTTTTTTGGGTCCCGGGGGGGGAGAGAGAGGGAAACGTCCCGGACGGTCTGTTTGACATCTTTTTACCTAGAAAAAAAGGCGAAAAAACGCGGGTCCATTTTTGGCGCGAATAAAAAATTGGCGGGAAAAAAGCGCGCCAATTTCGGGCGCGAAAAAAAAATTGGCGGGAAAATAAATTGTATTGGTCTATTTGTTTAATAATAATTAATAAAGAATTTTTATTTAAAAAAATTGTCTTCTTTTTAAAAAGAGTTCCTTTTTTTTTATAAAAAGGAAAAAATTTCCTTTTTTTTCAATTTTTTTTTGAAAAAATTGTCTTTTTTTTTAAAAAAAGTTCCTTTTTTTTTATAAAAAGGAAAAAATTTCCTTTTTTTTTCAATTTTTTTTTGAAAAAATTGTCTTTTTTTTTAAAAAAAGTTCTTTTTTTTTTATAAAAAGAAAAAAATTTCCTTTTTTTTCAATTTTTTTTTGAAAAAATTGTCGTTTTTTTAAAAAAAGTTCCTTTTTTTTTTATAAAAAGGAAAAAATTTCCTTTTTTTTTCAATTTTTTTTTGAAAAAATTGTCTTTTTTTTTAAAAAAAGTTCTTTTTTTTTATAAAAAGTAAAAAATTTCCTTTTTTTCAATTTTTTTTTGAAAAAATTGTCTTTTTTTTTTAAAAAAATTTCCTTTTTTTTCAATTTTTTTTTGAAAAAATTGTCTTTTTTTTTAAAAAAAGTTCCTTTTTTTTTATAAAAAGTAAAAAATTTCCTTTTTTTTCAATTTTTTTTTGAAAAAATTGTCTTTTTTTTTAAAAAAATTTCCTTTTTTTTCAATTTTTTTTTGAAAAAATTGTCTTTTTTTTTAAAAAAAGTTCCTTTTTTTTTATAAAAAGGAAAAAATTTCCTTTTTTTTCAAATTTTTTTTTGAAAAAATTGTCTTTTTTTTTAAAAAAAGTTCCTTTTTTTTTATAAAAAGGAAAAAATTTCCTTTTTTTTCAAATTTTTTTTTGAAAAAATTGTCTTTTTTTTTAAAAAAAGTTCCTTTTTTTTTATAAAAAGGAAAAAATTTCCTTTTTTTTCAAATTTTTTTTTGAAAAAATTGTCTTTTTTTTCTTCGCGCCCGAAATTGGCGCGCTTTTTTCCCGCCAAAAATGGACGCGCGTTTTTTTCGCCATTTTTTCTACGTAAAAAGATGTCAAACAGACCGTCCGGGACGTTTCCCTCTCTCTCCCCCCCCCGGGACCCAAAAAAAACGGGTCCCGGGGTGGTGGGGGCCCCCTCCAGTTTCCGGCCCGGGATGTCGGATCCCGGTGAGGACCCCCGCCCCCCCTTAGCCTCTGATCGGCTAAGGTGGGGCCTTCCTCTCCCAGCCCCTAAGGGCTGAGAGAAGGCTCCCGCACCCCCATCAGCCCCGGTGGACTGAAGGGGGGGGACTTGTGTGTTCAGGGAATGCCAGCGATGCCAGGCCACGAAGCGTAAGTCTAAGCTCACTTCTAGTTCGCTTTGCTTTTACTTCGACGTGACATCACCGACGGAGTAGCAAGGAGAAGGAAGTGGAAGGATGGCCATGGGAGGGAAGGTCCCCAGTTCCCAACGGCTCTAAAGCGTTCGTGTCCTCTTCCTTGAAGTTCTGTTTCTGAAACAAAAGAAAATAAGGGGTTAAGTGTTAGTTTTTATATTTGTAATGTGTAAATAATTTGTAAAAATACTTTTTAAAATATAAATAAATTATTTATTCTAATAAATGATTTTTCAATTTAAAAATTTCTTTATTAGAAAAACCCTAAGAATTCCTAACATTTAAACCCTTCTCCTCTATGAGATTATAAAATAAATATTTTTTTTCCAAATACTTTCTTCCTTTTTTTTTTTATCAAGAGAAATAGGACTTTAAAACATTAGTACTTCCTAGAGGCACTACTAAATCATTTATCGGACGGTCTGAGTAACTGTTAACCCCCTGATTCGGCTTCGTTTTATCATCATGAGACTAGTTTCAAAAGTCAGCTCATTGACTATCCATTCCGATAAGGAATTAAAAAGGTAAAAAACAAAGCCAAATTAGGGAGTCCTAACTATGTCATCTAACATTCGTTAGTAGAGTACACTGAGAAAAAACATTTCTCCTAGTCGAAGAAATTTCCTGACAATTTCTTCTAGTCAAACAAATTTCCTGAATATTTCTCCTAGTCGAACAAATTTCCTGACAATTTATCTTAGTCGAACAAATTTCCCGATAACTTCTCCTAGTCGAAGAAATTTCCTGACAATTTCTTCTAGTCGAACAAATTTCCTGACAATTACTCCTACTTCTTGGGATAAAGCAAAAAAGAAAAGCTAACAACTGTCAATTTAGAAATTAAGCTCAAGCAATTAAGGACAAATTACTAAATGTAACCCTTTCGGAACTTTCCAACATAATTAGTAGCTCCATATAAATGAAAAAAATGTATGATCTAATTTTACTTTCTTGAAAATGCCAAATTCATTTCTCGAATAAAGTCCGCTATGTCTACTTTTTGAAACAATTATATTTAGTGTCTCCTTGTCAAATACCGTTTTAAAACTTTTTCCTATCGAACGACTTTTTATTTTATTGTTGATGTAAGTAATCTTATAATAATTTTTCCTGTGTCGAAACAATTCGATATCTTGGTCAGTGCTTAAGCAGCAAAAAACAAAAGACAAAAACGGTCAATTCAGAAATTTTTTTTTTAGTAAGGATAAACAACTAAATGCAACCCTCTCAGTACTTCCAATTTAATCAGTACGTTTATAAAAATAATTAATCTAATTTAAATTTCTTGAAAATGACATATTCTTTTTCCGAATAAAACCTTCTCCTTGAGTGTCTTCCTATCGAACGACTTTTTAAAAGTTTTTTTATCAACAAAGCGAAGTTTATGGCAAAATTCAAAAAAGTAAAATTTAAATCGAAAATAAATAAAAAGAAACTTACCATTTTCTAAATCCAGCGATGCGTTCTTCCGTTTTTTCCTGCGAAGTTTCCTCTTCCTAACGGCTCCTCCAGCTACCTTCATTGGTTTCACCCACGTGACCTGTACGAAACAGTAGCGAGAAGGTAGCCGGAGCCCGTTACGCCCTCTTCCGTCCTCTTCTCCCTTGAAATGGTCTTCCTGAAACAAAAAGAAAAACTGTCAGTTTTTTAAAAATACAAAAAAAATTATTCATTAAATTTCGATAAATTCATTTATTTCCCCCCGATTTGAAAATTTCCTTAGATCGGCAAAATTATAAATTATTCCTACAATTGAATTCAGTTCAACGCACCAAAATTGGTATCTTGCTGGCAGACAAAAAAAGCTTTCAATTAATTACCTTTGCTTTATACTTCTTTTTTTGTTTCACAAAAATTTTTAATGGAAAGGAATTTCTACAGAAAAAAAGCAAATTATTCAACAGCAAAAATTCAGTCGAATGGAAGAGTCCAGCGACACGAAAATTTCCCAAACAAGATTATTTCAACGATTAAACTTATGTCTTTATTTGGATTAGTCGAAAGCAAGATTTTATCATAAAAAATTTTTCAATGATAAAAATTCAAGCAAAACGATTAAATTTTATTTAAAAAAAAAAAAAAAAAAAAAAAAAAAAAAGGAAAGAGACTTACTATTTTCTAATCTTCTTATTCCACTGAGGAACGCTCCCACGATGTCCGCCCTTGCTTGTAGTTGATGGTCACCACTAGAAAACATGCTACACATGGTGGATCTGAAACGAATAAAAATAAAATTAAAAATTTGAAAATTATTTAGCGACAATTATTCTACACAAGGAATTTTTTCAACCGTTTTTCTTGCTAACCCTGATAAAAAGATTTTAATTTTTAACTGGATAATATTTTCGGATAACACTATCTCTTAAAAAGCCTCAAAAATAATTAGAATTAGAAACAAGCTTCATTGAAAAAGAAAATTATTGATCAAAATAAAATTTAAATACCTTGAATAAATGGGAAGAGCCGTGCACACTTCACTGATTGCAAAAGAATACTGAAAAGGGTGGAAAGCGTACGCGCGCATCTTGACTTGTCAAGGATTAGGAGGGGGCGAGTTGTTGGAACGACAAACGGAAAATAACAAAGACTGACCACGAACAAAAATGGTGTTTAAACGAGAAACCATTTTATACCTGAATTTAAGAAGAGTATTCTTTTTGGCTTCCATCTACTAAAAAAATTGATTTCTCAAAATTAAGGTCCTAAAACTTCTCTGACTTGATTCAATTCCCAGTTTGATTATTAAAAATTTTTAATTCTCCCATTTTTCCCCAAAAATAAAATTATGGATTTAATTCCGTTAAAAAATTTTTTTTTTTTTAGATTTATAGCAAAGTCCCCATTTAATAATTAATTCAATTAAACTGATGAGAAAGATAAGGATACCGAATATTTTGCTCTTAAAAACCTCTAACTGGATCAATATTATTTAAACACCTTTCAAAAAAATTAGATTAATTTAAAAAAAAAAAACTGGAAAATATTTTTGGATAACTCTTTGAAATAATTTAAATACGCTTCATTAAAAAAAAAAAATTATTGTTAAAAATAAAATTTAAATACCTTGAATAAATGGGAAGAGCCGTGCACACTTCACTAATTGCAAGAAAATACTGAACAGGGTGCAAAGCGTTCGCGCGCGTCTTGACTTGTTAAGAAGGGTTAGCAGGAGGGAAGAAACGTTGATCAACGACAAAAGGAAAATGACAAGACTGGCCTTGAAAAAAAAAAGCGTTTGAACGAGAAATCATCTTGCACCTAAATTTTTTATCTACTAAAAATAAGGCCCTCAAAATTTATAAATTCGATTGGATTCGTTGTTCGATTATCCAAAATTTTTCTATCCTCAAATTTTTTCCGCCCAAAAAATCATGAATTTATTGTCGTCGGCAAAATAAATTTTGTTCCCAGACTCATTGCAAATCTCAAATTAATAATTAAGTAAATTAACTGCGGTAAAAAAATGAGAAAACGCCAAATATTTTACTAGCTGGTAATATTATTTAAACACCTTTCAAAAAAATTACCAAAAAAAAAAAAATTCAGATTAATTTACCTGAATGAATTTAAAACGATGTGCACTTGACTAAATGTAACTGAATACTGAGAAGGGGTGGATGAACGCGCGCGCAAATTCACTCGTTGGGGTGAGTGAGCGACGGGGAGGGGCGAGAACAGCTCCGTACAAAAATGAGCTATGTGATGAAAATTAATTTTTTTTTAAAGTCCAGCTACTAAACAATTTCCCCCAAAAATACTGTTCTAAACTGTCTCAAGAGTTAATTAATTAATTAGTTTTATAATTAAAAAATTTTCTGCCCTTGAATGTTTCCCTTAGAAATAACGCTAGAATTTTTTTTTTTGAATTTCCTAAAAATGATTTATTTGATTTCTCTGAAGGTGCAATCAAATTAAAAGGAGCGTTACATCAGAAAAGGACTCGTCAACAGGCCTTAGTGTCAGGTAACTTTTGTCAATGAAATTAAGCAAAACGATTACATTTTATTTAAAAGAAAAAAGAAAAGGCAAAGAGACTTACCATTTTCTGATTTTCTTCTTCCACTGAGGATCGCTCCCATGATGTCTGCCTTTGATTGTACTTGATGATTTGATGGTCATCACTAGAGAATATGCTGCACTTTGTGGATCTGAAATGAATAAAAATAAAATTAAAGATTGGAAAATTATTTAGCTGCAATTATTCTAGACAAGAAATGTTTTCACCGGTTTTTCTAGCTAACCCAGATAAAAAGATTTTAAATTTAACTGGATAATATTTTCGGATAACACTATCTGTTAAGAAGCCTTAAGAATAATTACAATAAGAATCCAGCTTCATTGAAACAAAAAAAAAAATTTTTGATAAAAATAAAATATAAATACCTTGAATAAATGGAAAGAGCCGTGCACACTCAACTAGCTGCAAAAGAAATGGGGTGGAAAGAGTGCGCGCTCGTCTTGACTCGTTAAGAAGGATGAGAAGGTGGGAGTGAAAAACTTTGCTGAACGACTAAGGGAAACTAATAAGATTGACATTCAACAAGAAACCATTTTATATCTGAATTTTTTTCAAATGCATTTTTTTGGCAATTTTTAGCTTCGATTTACTAAAAAAAATGTTTCCTAAAAATAAGGTCCTAAAACTTCTTCGAATTTGTTCAGTTCCCTGCTTGATTATTAAAAATATTCCTATTCCCACAATATTTTGCTTTTAAAATTTGTTAATTGGATAATATTATTCAAACACCTTTCAAAAAAAAATCAGATTAATTTACCTGAATGAATTGAAGACGATGTGCACTTGACTAAATGTAACTGAATACTGAGCAGGGGGTGAATGAGCGAGCGCGCGCAACTTTACTGGTTGGGGTGAGTGAGCGACCGGGAGGGGCGAGGACAGCTCCGTACAAAAATGAGCTATGTAACGAAAATCAATTTTTTTTAAAATTCCAGCTACTAAACAACTCTTCCCAAAAATACTGTTCTAAATTGTCTCAAGAGATAATTAATTTATTAATTTCATAATCAAAAGTTTTTCTGCCCTCGAATTTTTCCCGTTTGAAATAACACTATAGAATTTTTTTTCTTGTTTCGCCGAAAATGACATTCCGCAGGACTGTTGGAGATAATTTGTAAAAAATTTAAACAGAAAAGGAAGTCGACTTGAAATTTCAAAATGATTCGCCTAACACGAAATTCGAAACACTTCTGCTTGACAGGAAATCAAATGACGGGAAGGAAATTCAAAAAACCCTTTGCTTCTCAAGAAATCAAGAAAACATTTACTTGATCAGAAATTCCAAAAACCTCTGCTCAATAATTAAATTTAAAACAAATCTTCTTGACAGGAAATTACAAAAACCTTGGCTCGACTTCCGGTAAGTTCCTCTATCTTGAATTAATGTGAACGAGGATATTTCATCGACAAGCTTCATCAATTAAAAGATTAGTACCTTCTGTGCCCATTATAAAGTAAAAAACCTCCTATGGCTGTCTTAAATTGGCAAACCATTCTTTAAAAATTTTTTTAAGTTACCGCCCCGGGTGCCAAAAGGACTAAACTACGCCTCTGCTTCTTGAAAAAGATTCATGCTTTCCAAGTAAATTGAATTTGGGGAGAGTTTAAACAAGGAAGATTAAGACCAGAGAAAATTAACTGAGTTTGCTAAAGGAAGAAATTCTCTGCACAAAAATTAATTGAGGAGGGCAAAATTTTAAGAAGTGAAAAGATTTACGAAGGAGAAGAAATCTTGTCATTAATTCAGTTATAAGAACAAATCAGCTGTGGTTACTGCAATCAAACATAAGCGGTAGAAGGATCAAATATCATTCAATTAGCAGCAGAAAAAGGGTTTGCCTAAATTCTGGAGTATGTTTTACAAACAGCCGGAAAAAATTTAACATCAGAGCAAATAGATCCTATTAAAGACCTTCAGGATAATTTTTATATAATTGAAACCATTGCATATTTTTATTCAAGCTTGTTAAAAAAAATTATTCGCCACTTTCACCATTTTTTTTAAAAAAAATAAATTTTTGCTTGAATCTACTAAAAAAAATTGGAGTAATTATCAACGCCAGATCTTTCATTATTAAAAATCATTTACTGGGGGAACACTGCTTACAATAAAATAAAAAAAAATTCAATTAATTTACCTTGAAGAAATTCATCGAACTGTGCACTTTACTGAATGTAACTGATTACTGATGAGAGACAAGGTTGAGGGAGGGCGAGCGCGCGCAACTTCACTAGTTAGGGTGAGTGAGCTAAGGGAAAAGGCGAGAACATCTCCGTACAAAAATGAGCTATGTGACAAAAACCAATTTTTTCCAGATTTTTAAAAAAAAGTCCAGCATTAATCTATTAAAAAACTTGCCCCTAAAAAACAATGTTCAAGAGTGACAAGAGTTGATCTATAGATACATTTATTGTATTAATAAAAACTTTTTTATCCTTGAATTCATCTCCTACAGAAAAAAAACATTCTTAGAATTTTTCTTCACAAAATAGAAATTGGCCAATAATAAATTTTAAGCCTAAGAACCTTCTAAAGATAAATCAATATGAGCTTTTACATCTGCAAATGATATTTCAACAAGTCTAAGTGACTTGGTCAAAATCATAAAACAACGGACTAAAAGCACTCACGAAGTGAAAAATTTATGATTAAAAATTTATTGGATCAAAATTTATATAATACTTACTTCATGATTCTTGTTGTTGGTTTCTAAAGTACTCCTCCTCAGCAAAGAAACGAAGAAGCCAAACGAAGAGACGTCCATGTTTGAAAATCCTCTGTAAATAAAAAAATATCAAAATTAATTTTAAAAATTATTTATTGATTATAAAAATAAAAAACAAATATATCACCATAATAAATTTTTCTAGAGTTAAAAACTCATTGTGGAATATCGAAGCGATGTTGTGCTATGACTACGCTAGAAGATAATTTTTATTTCTCTAAAAACAGCAAAAGCTTCTTTAATTTCATTATCTTCAAACTGTTGATTTTTTCAAAGCATAACAGCAAAAAATGCCAATAAAAAGTGAGAAGTTATAAAAAATTCAATCTATTTTCTGGACATGAAAAATCGACCCTTTTAGGTCTTCAATATTTAATCAATTTTTCTTGAAAAAAAAAAACTTAAAAATGGCAAATGTTTTATATTAATTATAATAACAACAATTATAATAAAATTTCTTAACAGATTTTTTCTTTCTATTTGAGTGCTCAGCTCTAATAAATTTTCTTAAACATTTAAATTTTCTAAAAACTACTTCTAAGAATAATAAAACTACTGCGGTAAAAATCCCACATGGTATGATGGACAAAACTTGAACCATTTGGCTCATTTCAACCGGCTCGATAATGTTGTCGATAATTCTAGGTGGAGGATGCTCAGTCGTGATTCTTTCTAACTGTTCGATGATTCCAGGTTGATAGTAACGAGTAAGCCTGAAATTACAAAAAAATTAAAATCCTCCTAACATCCAAAAAATAAAAAAAAACACATGTAGTTGAACAATTTAGTAAATGGACTATGCCGCTGTAGGGGTAAAGAAGAATACGTAAAAAGTAACGGTTCTTTTATTTGATAAAGAGGACATTTTGATTTAATCGACCACATCCTGTCTCCTAAATCTAAAATGGCTAGTTTTTCATTGCATATTCTATTCAGTCCTTCTTTTAAAAAAATTGCTTCTTGTAAATTTTCATATGCCTCCACCGCGTAAGGATTATTATTTAACTAGAAAAAAAATACAAATAAATTAACATATTGATGTTTTTATTGTCAATATAATTACCGATAAAGTAAATCGAGGGTAAAATCCAGATTCATTAAATGAGTTCAACTGATATTCTTTGTTTTTTGCAAATTCCTCAATGTTTGTAAATGGAATTTCTGGTAGTTGGACGGTTAAAAATGAGAGTATAACGGCTTCGTAAGAAGCAATTATAAACATTGCAGAAAAGCGAAATGCAAATAAAACTATTTTAAATATTATTGTTCCGGAGCCATCTGCAAAAACAAAAATTAAAATTAAAATATTCATAATTTTTAAACTAAAAATTGTTAATTTTTACCTTGATTGCAAAAAGTTTTAAATGTAATAAATAAACAATCGATAAAATTAAAATTTTGCGATTTATCTAAAATTTTTGTCTTAAAAAATGACATTATCGTTAAAATAAAACTTCCAAAAATGATAAATGCTAAAATGCACAGCCACAAATCGCTTTGGAAGGGCTGTAAGTAATAATCCTCTTGAGTTATATGTTTGGGGTACGATATATACCAATTTAACCTAAAATAAAAATATAAAAAGTTTTTAGAAAGGATGTAGAACAACAAGAAGGTTTAATGTAAGACGTACTTGAAGCTAAAAAATGGACCAATCACATCGCATTGAAACCAATAAAAATCACGATAATATGGAAAATACCTCCATGTTAGATCGCTATCCTTTAATATTGGATTACAAATCGATTTGTCATCTCTCTCGGGAACGAATACTTTTTTATACCTGAAACAAAATCATTTTTCCTAAAAAATTTTTATCATTAAAAATAAGTGTGAATAATAGATGTAATAATTTGGACGCTTTCTTACTTCAAGTTCAACAATTTTTCCATATCGTATATTATGCCCAGTTGTGCGCATCCTGGTCCAAAACATTTCTAAAAAAATTCAAAAAAATTATTCGATTTAAAATTATTTTGAAGAAAATATTCAATCATCAACTTACAGGTGTTGTATATTCTATAATTAATTCCGAATCATTCAAATTTATCCGTCTTTTGAGAAAAGGAAGATTCACTACGGTCAATCTTTTGCTATAATCCCATGATCCATAATCATAAACCATTGTTGAATTTTTTACTTTGTAAACTTCTGTCAATTTAAAAGTTGTAAAATTTACTGGGTAAATAAAAATAAATTCGCAGTCGTAACGCACAAGTAATTCCTGATACGGTTCCACGCTTAGCATTTTATCCAAAAAGAAGAACCATGAAAACTGGGAAGATCGATATAATACATCAAACTAAAACAATAACATTTGCTAAAAGAAATTTTTACATTCTTTTGAAATAATATTCCAAAAATACCTTTTCTAGTTTTTCCAAAATCCAAATTACGTTTAAAATATTACTTTCTTTAAAAATAATCACAGAGCTTACTTCAGGGAAAGAATCATTTAAAAAATATTCATACAGTTCCTGTATGTTTATACAAGTAATCGAAATAAATTCAAAAGAAAATTTCTTAAAATTATAAATATATTTTATCCCATTAATTTTTTCATCGATAATTATTCCTTGATGTATATTTAAAGCTTCCATTAGCTGCACTGATATCGTCACGAGAGTTGAATCGGCTTCATTTTTTAAATGACTAAAACTTTTTTTAAAAGCAGAAAAGAGTATGAAAATTGTTGTCAAAAAGCGAAGCAATATTCTTCGTGTCATTTTTCTTTTAAAAAAATAATGTGTAATTTTTCATTTCCTTACTCGTTAAAAATTTAAAAACAAATGACAAAAATAAACCCTTTTTGAAAAAATGCGATATTATTCAACAAACGTACACAAAACTATTAAAAAGATAAAAAATTTCTGCGTCTATTGTTCTTGTGTGTTGTTTGCATTTTACAAAGTCATTAGTACAAAAACTGCGATAAAATGTGCTTTATTCGAACTTTAGCATAATGATTTAGCTGATACTTATTGCTTTATAGTTAAAGGAAATAAAAATAAAAACGATTTAGCTGAATAATTTATTAAAATAACTAATTTTTTCAAGCTCAAATAAAAATTTCATTACCTTATCACTAATGCGATGTACCCCCCCTGATGTTTAACTAACGATTAATCTTCATCAAAGATTAATCACTTTTCAGCAGGAAGGATTTCGGTTGTTTACCTTTTTACTTTTAATATTTGTTCAAAAAAAATGGATTAGTTCCATTAAATTTAAAATTTAATTTAAATAAACAACAAGATTATTTTTTCTTCTTTTAACAAAAACTTCAATAGCAAAAACTATTAAACCTAAAATAATTCCGATTGGCACGAGACCTAAAGCAGCTATAACTTGAGATACTGTAATTGACACGAATTCTTCGCTGTAATTAATTTTGTATTCAATTGGTTTTGTTAAATTTTCTCTTCGCATCATGCCCGTAAAATAAAATCGATTTAATCTAAAAATTTAAAAAAAATTATGATTTTTTAAAAAAATAAAAAAAAATGGAACTTACATTTTATTGAAAATATATTTAAATGATGAATTAGGTTTCATTCGAAATCCGCACTGGCCCCGCATCATAGGTCGCGGAATTTTGAAGATCCTACATTTTGATCTTAGCTCGAGTTCATCGAATACTGGTGGTAAAAATGCAAATTTCCTATCTTCACACATTCTGTCAGCAGCTTCTTCATATTTATTCGGATATTCTTTTTCATTTATAAACATTTGATGATAAATTTTACTAATAAAAGGGTCCTCACTTCTCTAAAAAATAAATAATGTTAGTAGTGTACAATTATTCTTTTTAAAAAAAAATTTTTAAAATTTCGTACCATAAAATATTTTTGCTGGAATGTGTTGTTCATAGCCCCTAATTTATAAGTTCCATCTTTGTAAAAAGTTTCTAAATCCGTAAAAGGTATTTTTGGCAACTGTACCATTACTTTTGCTAAAATAATTCCTGAATATGCTGAAACGATAACAACAGAAGAAATATATGGCATTAAAAAAGAAATCCAAACTGAAAAATTGGTAATTTTCCTCGTGTTGATTTCGTCTCCCCCTAAAGCAAAAAAAGGATTTATTACTTCTTGCATTAAAAGAAAACAATCTGACTTTTCGAATTTATTTTACCTTGAGAGCAGAAAGAATAAAAAGGTATAAAAATATTGACATGGAAATACATATCATAAAAATAGCTAATGATTCCAAAACAAATAGTTGATACAACAAGAAAAATAATAATAGAACCCCATAATTCTTTAGTAAAAGGTTTGAAATAAGATTTCCATCCTTGTCCGATATCGTTATCAAATTTTATAGCTATAAAAAGACTAAAAAGAAAATCAATTAGCCCTTAATTTCCTTCAATGAAAAAAAAAAAAATATTTAACTTACTCCGCTAAACAAGTGGGATTCACCGTATCCGGGAAATAATTTAAAGAATGATGCCCAAGAGCGCATGAAGTTCCATCTGGAGCCATTGCATCTGTCGATTTATTGTACAGCATATCATTAACAGCGATTAGACTAAAAAAAAAAATAGTCATTAGTAAAAAAAAAGTCCAACCAATGAGGAAATTTGAAGTTGAAATTTTTTTGGTACCTAAAATTAAGTAACAAAGAATATTCCTCCCACATTTCACGATGCTTTGCTTCGAATGTAAATCTGTCGCAAAATGCCTGGAAATAATTAGAAAAATAAGAATTTTTGAAATATTTCCTGTATTTGAAAACGCAAAATAGTTTTTTTAATGGTTTCTTTTCTCTTCCGTTTTTCCTTTTTTCCCCTTCTTTTCCCCCTTCTTTCCCCCTCCTTTCCCCCCTTTTCCCCCTTCTTTTTTCCCCTTCTTTTTCCCCTTCTTTTTCCCCTTCTTTTTTCCCCCTATTTTTCCCCCCCTCTTTTTTTCTCTTTTCTCTTTTAATTCTTTTTTCCCCTTTTTTCAAGTCAAATCTTTAATCAAATCTTTCTAAAACGATAAATTCACTTTCATTCTTTTTTTAACGTACTTACATTTGCATCTCTATCAGCTCTTATGAGAGCCACGCCGTTCATATCTTTTCTTCGACGACTAAATTCACTCTCCACAGCCAGACCAGATGCTTTAGACCAATTTCCGAAATCAACAACGAACGGCCCACTAAACTTAACATAATAAATTTCTTTTATTAAAAATTCACTTCCTTTCCCCGTTTGAACTATTAAAAATTTACAATTATACGGAACGTTTATTTCATGACCAAAATCTTTATTTGTAAACAACATCCACGTGAATTTAGAAACTTTTACCGGATCCTAAAAAAAATTCCAAAGTTAGTTTTCATAATAAACATGTAACCAATAAAAAGCGAACTTACTTTCTCGAACAAATCTCGTAATATATCGACCGCGTTTATTTTCAATACAATCCCAACTCTGAAATGATCGAAGTCTCTGTAATTAAAAAACCATTTCAACTGTTCCGCGGTGACTTGAGCTGTAAACAAATTATGAAACACTCTACGGTTCAATTTAACTTCATTTGGAGATTCTACGATTAACATGCAATGACGAATTTGAAGAAGTTGCAAAATTTCTCCCGTCACTTCACTTTCATGATTTTCAAAAGAACTCACAAAAGAAAATAAAATAAGGCAATATTGGACGATACTAAAAACTTGTATAATACGTGCCATTAATAAAACTTACAAAGAGAAACTGGTTGAAATCAGTTTCACTTAATGCCATTATAAAAAATATTTCCTTCATAATTATTTTTCAGACTCGTGAAATATTTTTTTCCCCTTATTAACTATTGAAATTTTCCCGTTGTGTGTCGTGTATCGTTTGCACTGATAAATCTAATCGCTATCCCGCCCATTACTTTCACTCATTCGTGGCTTACAAGGAAAATAAATTTTGGTAAAATGGGAATATTTAATTGAATCCGTCAGGATAATTAATAAAATATAAACCGATATTATCAGAAATTATATATTTCTAGGAATATTCGTGCGATTTATGTATAAAGTATGATCTTTATCAGAAATTCTTGTTTCCCTTTCCTCTTACATGTTTTTCCTTTAAAAAAGATTCTATTATGCTCAGGTAAAAAATCTTCATGCAAACATTGAATCCGCATTTATAACTCCCTCATGCGGAATCTGTCAGAATAAATATTTTTTATTATTCGGGCAGAGTATTAGTGAAATTGAAATATTATTAAAAATTCTTACGGATTCTGACAGAATCCAAATATTTTCCAGTCGTGCGGAAACTGTTCGAATGTATATTTAATTAACTGTTTTATGACCCCATTGGGTCAGGGTAACGATGTTGGGCTGGATTTTTATGTATAAATTATATATAAATTTTAGGGCCCCCTGAGATTCAGGCCCGGAGGATTTTTTTTAAACCACAGCAGTACAGCTTTTATATAAAAATTATATATTTTATACTGTATATAAAAATCTAGCCCAACATCGTTACTTTGACTGGCACGAATCATCGAATTTAATTTTTTGTCCTTGCTTAAACTTTTTGGTGTTGGAGGAGTGAAAATAAACTTAATAATTTTGGCTTTGCCGACGTTTCGTCATTATATTTAAGACTTCATCAGGGCTACAATATAAAAAATTAACAGGGAAAATTAACATCAACGCATACAGATAAAAGAAAACAATATTAATTAAAAATTAATTTTTTGTGGTCGCATTACGATGACAAACCGACCAACACAGACTGCCCGTCCCTGCAGGTACAAAAATTTTTTGCCGAAAATGTGCTCAGGATTTCGTCGAGCATCCTATGTTCGAAGTATTATACTTCGATCATGAATTAGAGGGAAATGTGTTTACAGATCAACACAACGCACGAGTATACTTAATCACGCCTATTTGAAAAACGTGTGTTTGTTATCGGAGATTTTCATGAATATAAAAATTAATAATATGGAAGAGTTAGTTACCTAAAAATATTCAGGAGTTAGTGGACGCAGAAAAGGGAAGTTTAATCCCCGAAAAATCCAGGGGCAGGTATGAATTGAATTATTCTAAATTTTCTGAATGGCAGAACTCAAACAATGTAAAAGACAAGTACGCAGAGGAGATTTCATTAGCATATTTTGCCGATTTATCGAAAAAAATATGCACCTACTTCATTGTGGGCATATCGTGCAATGCTGAAAAGCATCATAAAGTAATATCCCATAAAACACCAAACATTTCAAAACGTTTCAGAAACCGTAAAATGTCCGACTTTTTAAGGTTTCAGAAACGTTTCAGCTGGGAAACGTTTCTGAAACGTATCAGAAACGTTTAAGGTTTCAAAAAGTCGGACATTTTACGGTTTCTGAAACGTTTCGAAACGTTTCCAAGGGCAGTGTTATATGGGATACTATTAAAATCGGATTCTGTCAGAATTCAAAAAAATTTACTTCCGAAGAATCTGTCAGAATCCGTAAGAATTTTTAATAATATTACAAAATCACTAATACTTTGTCCGAATAATAAAAAATATTTATTCTGACAGTTTCCATAGACCCTGAAAATATTGGGAAAAATAGTTACCATATTTCCAAATTTCTATTATTAAATTCAAAGCAATAATAATTGCGTACTTGATATTTTAAGAATTTACTTTAGAAGAATTATTTCTTTAATTAATAAATATGCAGTAAAAATTATTATTTTTTTGGGGAAATTTGAATATTTGAAATATTAATTGAAATTAATCATGAAATCATTAATTAATTACTGATTCTTATTACGAATCAGTGAAATATAATCAAAATTTATCTTGATGGTAAAAAGCATACGTGGGTAAGCTACTTAAAAATTAACGATTTCAATCGTTTTGCATGATAGGCAAATTCAATCAAATTTTTAAATGATAAAATAAGGTTCGTAAAATATACCCTGTCTCCATAAATAAATAGCACCGAGGATTATTCGAACCGGTAATTAAATGATCGACCGGAAGTACTTGCTTGTGATTTCGTTCGAAAATTTTGAAAATAGAGCTTTGTTTTGAAACCGAAAAAGATGGCGAAGAAAACAAACATTTCAAAAATCAAGAAATCAGGACATTAATGAAGCTTTCAGCCTTCTGTAAGTCACAAATGTTTCTTTTATTCGATTTTATAGCTTTTGGATACCATATTAGAACTCTAAAGCCGATTTATCTTTTTTTAAAACTGAACAGAACGGGATCATGGAGTCAAGTACTTCCGGCGAGTCATTTAATCAAGGGTTCAGATTAATCCTAGGTGCTATTTAAATAGAGTATGGAGACAAGGTAATAGTGTGAAGTGGTGGAAAATGCTAAAAAATAACCCTGCATTTAAAAAAAAATAAAGTAAACTTGTGAATCGGCTTAACCCGAATGTCCGGACCATTTTTAAATTCTGTTTTTTTAATCGATCTTTCTGATTTTAAGGGATAAATATTGTCAAAATAATCAATAATGTTATTTAGTTACGGTTGATGATGCACAAAGTTATTTTTCTGACATTTTTGCTTATTTTTTTAATTTTTAAAGTCAAAAAATGGAAGTCGGGACAACACCGACATTTTAGTTTCAGCTGATAATTATTGAGAAATTTGTTATATACTGAAACTGTCATGCAATAAATGTTAAGATTTGGGCTAATTATACTATATTTTAGAATGGATGTAAAATTCATTTTTTACTTCAGTTTAACCATATTTGCGGATAAAATTTTAAATAAAAGTCCGGGACACGATTTTTTACTTTTTTCAAGAATGACCCGGAATCAAAAAATTGTCCCACACTAGTGGAGGAAATGACGACAAAAATATTTCAAAAATATCATTGTAAGAACATTTCAAAAAAATCGGAGCCCGACGAGGGCATGAATTTTCGTCGCCGGAGTCTCCAAAAATCAACCAACCAACACGCAAATGGAGGAGGATTTCTATTCAATGTCTTCACCGCAGACTCCAAAAAATGATCCTTCCGTTCCATCATTAGACGACGACTATGGCGTAATTTGTGTAAGTAAATGTAAGATAAATGTGAAAACAAAAAGCAAAAAAAAAAATGTGAAAAAAAATTAATTCGATTTTTTTCCTTTTGAGTTGTATTTGGATGCATGAATGGAGCGAAGAAGACAAAAAATCAAAAGTTTAGGAAAAGGTTTTATGTAAAATTTTTGTAGTAGATTTTTGCTGAATGTAATCATTAAATTAGCATTTGAACACCTGTGATTTCGGTTATGGGTGATTCTCACGAAAATGAGCCTTTTTGAAAAGAACTATTCACAAATTCAAAAACATAAAAGACTCATTACGAAATGAAAGGCAAGATATGCAATTAAGATATACTTATTGCTGATTTGCGTGACAAAAGTTATTAGAGGTATTTTCAATGTTTTTGTTGTAGCAACTGAAGAGTCAACGGCTCACATTACTTTTACTTCAGACTTGTTACTACTCCTCAGTGTTGGGCATTTTAGGACTAATTTTACTTAAAAATTAAAAAATTAAAAAAAATGTTCAAAAATAATTTTCCAATTCATCGCATCATGTCGTTAATCGAATTCGATATTTATTCGTTATCGAAAATTTAGTTTACCGTTTAAATAAATTTAACTTTTTAACGAAAAAAATCAATAAGCTAAAAATTAAAAATAACTGTATCTAAATTTCGCATTCGAAATTCTAAACATAGTTGCCAACTGGGATTGAAAAATAAAATTTGAAAAGAATAATAAACAAGCCAAAAAAAAGTTTTTTGAATCGATTAAAGTTTAAGTATAATACTGTATCTGGAAAAAAATAATGGAGCAACGAGATGATGCTGCAGGTAAAACTAGATTCTTTACGCGTTCACGTTTTGTTTCGAGAAACATTTTACTTAAAACAACCGTTCATTTAGATAGTGACGATGATCAGCAACAAGCTGAAGACGACGCCCTGTACAAGAGCTTAAGTGAAAAGCCAATACTGGACGGCACATTTTTTAAGCTTCACGCTGTTAAAAAAAATGAAATTTTCGCCAGTTGTAACCTGTGCGAAGGAGGGAAAAGACTCAAAGCATCGACCAGCAGTTTGTCAAATTACACAGGCCATTTAAAAGTTTGTATTTTAGCCAAACATTAAATTTTCCAAATTTTTTTGTAGATAGCCCTCTTCAGATACAAGGTACGGAGTTGCTTTTCCTAAAATAATTCTCACCTTTATTTTTCCCCCGTTAGAGATGTCATCCCGATAACATTCAAAGATTTAACCAATATAGAGACACGAAAAAATTAAAGACAGGAGTTCCTATTGCAAAAAATTCCCAGGGGCGTAGCAGCTGTAAATTTAATCAAGATATTTTTAACAAAAATATTACTAAATTTATACTAAGTACTACAGTACCATTATACACTGTAGAAAATCCATCGTTTCGCAAGATCTTCGACGGTAATGAAATAGCAAATTAAATTAGCATCGAATAAGGCTTTTAGAATGCAATGATTTTAATTTACAGACATGGAAATTAAGAAAGGGGAAGTATCTCTTAAGCATATGAGTCGCGCGAAGCTAGCCACAGAAATTGACCTGGCCCACAAGGAAGAAATGAAAAATATTTATGAAGCTATCAATAATGCAGCTTATGTTTGCACAACTTCCGATGTGTGGAAAAACAAAAGCAGGCAATTTTTAGGAGTGACGGCACATTGGGTAAAGCCTTAGTATTTCTATAACTTCAGTCTTTCCATATATATTTTATTCTTCTTGAAGTGCTCGCTCTTATCTGAGTATAGGCAATCTCTTAGCTGTCAGCATACTGTTGTTTTCTGTGTCACTAACTACCTTTCACAGCATTGAGAGTGGAGAGAGATTAAGACACGTTTGTTTCTGGGATAGGGTATTAATTTAATTTTTTTGAGACAGATCGACGAGATGACGCTGGAATGCAAGTCGGCAGCTATTGCTTGCTCCAGGTTCCCGGGTAGCCACACTTTCGATCAAATCGGAAGTAAATTAAGTGAGATTAACCGGTCGTTCAGTTTAAATCCGGCAGACGAAAAGTTTACGGGGACAACCACCGACAACGCAACAAATTTTGCAAAAGCTTTTCGGGAATTTGGGGTTGAGTCCGGTAACATTGACAGAAACGAAGGAGAGGGAGAAAAAGAAGCTGAAAATTTAGAAAGCGAAGAAATTATCGGTAGAACAATATTTCAAAACCTTTTACAATGCATATTATTTCCACCTCATCATGTTCTCTTTCTTTTTTTGAAGATGAAATTGTAATAAATGAAACAAGAGATGAGAGGGAAGGGGAAGAAGAAGATAGCAGCCCTGAAATCCTGTTACCAAGTCACGTTCGATGCTCATCGCACACTGTAAATTTAATTTGTGCAGCTGATTTTTGTAAATATTTAAAAAATTCGGCGTCCCCGCAGCTAAAAAGAATGCATCAAAGCGCGTTAAAGAAGTGCAATATTTTATGGAATTTTAGCAGGTCGCCACAAAAGAAGGAAAAACTGTTCAATGTAATAAAATTCCACCTTCCTCGGCCAGTAGAAGTAAGATGGAACTCTTTGTTTGATTCTTTCAAGTCAATACTTAAAATTCAACAGAAAATTGATGACATATCCACTAATCTAAATTTTAAAGACTCCGAAATATTACTTAAATCTGATTTCGAATATATAGAAACTTATTTAATGTGTATGAAGCCACTTGCGGAGGCATTGGACATTTTGCAAGCGAACAATGCAGTATACGGATTCTTAATTCCTACCTTGATTTCCATTAAGGTATTAATTTTTTTAATTTTTTAAAGGAATTTAAATATATAAATTACCTGCCGAAACGTATTACAACATCTGCCTGACTGAACGTCCTCAACTTTTTTTTGCTTTATCATGCTCTCTCTCTTTCTCTCTCATTCGCCGTTCAGGGCAGTTATCTAACTTATTCAGACATTAACACAACCTTTACTTTTCGCAGGTTAAATTATTGAAGTTGCTTAAAGAAACCAATTTACAATTTGAAAGCAATCATCAAATTGCAAAAATTAAGGAAGAAATAATCCAGCACTTGATTAACAGCTTCGATAAAAGATTCGAGCCGCAGTTAATTATCAAAGAAGAGAACATGCCAAAATTTTTCGCAGCCCTTTCACACCCATATTTCAAAAACGAGTGGTTAGAATATTTTAAAGAAGATCGCGAAAAAATCAAAGACGCATTTTTAGATATATTACAAATTTATATCAACCCTTCTGATATCCCGGAAATTAGTTTATCAAGTGCACGCAAGCCGGAGCATTTGTCATTTTTCCTGTATTCAATGGATGCAACATCTAGCATTCCAGTTGAATCAACAGGAGCAAGGAATATTATGGATGATTGGTTCAAAGAAAGTAGCAAGGAGCTCAATGTTTTAAACTCTTACCCCATAATAAAAAAAATTTTTTTGCGTTACAATACATTACTATGCTCCAGCGCACCTGTAGAACGGTTATTTTCATACGCCACGGTTTTGGATCTTCCCAAATATAATCGCCTTACCGATAAGCATTTCGAAATGCGTGTTTTATATAAAGCTAATTCAAAGCAAAATTATAAATAATTTTTTTAAATCGACTACCTTTTTTTGTAATATATCACGGAGAAACCCATTTGGGTGGGTACAACTGATGAGGGGATATCATTGCTCCAATTTTAAGCAATGTGCTGTGACAGTTAAAATTTTTAGGAATCATCATTTAATTTTGAACATTGATTGGCGGCGGTAGTAATTCTTAATTTTGGTCATTGATTGGTTCAGCGGTAGTAATTCATTAAAAATTAGTTGCTGAATGCCGAAAAATCATTACCGAAATTTTTAGCAATCAGCAGCGTCAAAAGTTTCTCCGTGATTATTTTTGATGGTTCTTTTTTTTTTTTTTTTTTTGGTTTTTCCCGCAGGCATTTATCTTTGACACAAGGCGTCATATCGAAATATTTCTAAATTATGTTTACGAATTATTCTTAATATTATATTAGCATCATTCAATATTGAACGCACTTCGCCATATTTCATATTATTGAAAAAAATAAAAATTAATTTTAACTTAACTTGTTTCCGATAAAAGTTAAATTTATTTATTTTAATGAAAAGAACTCTGAAAATAAATGAATAAATGTTTTTATTTTGAATAAAATATAAATCGCAATAGATTTTACGAAATCATTCTTGAAGGTGCGAAATAAATTATGGGAACGATTTTTTTAACTTTTATCGTAAATTTAAAAAATGCCCAACACTGCTACTCCTTCGACTTGTTACTTCGGTCAGTTACTTCGGAGCTAATACTTTGAAGCTGAAACTTCGAGTTGTTACTTTGGAGCTATTACTTCGAACTGTTACTATGACTCGATACTTCGAAGCTGATACTTCGACCTGTTACTTCGAAGCTATTTAGGGTCTAAGATTTGAAATTTTATACAATTTTAATTATTAAGAAACACCTAAGAGTCTTCTATAAGTTCCCTCAACGTTTTTAATTTAATACAATGAAACTTTTAAAATCTGAATCACTCACGTATGTTCCATACTTGCTCTGATTTTGTATGTGGACATTGCTTATAGTCTAATGGACTTAAATGCCATCTGGGAGGGGACGGGGGGAGGAGGAGTGTGAGAGAAAAAAAGATTACTCGTCTTTGTTCATAAATTTTTTACCTTAATGCAGTGACCTTACATAAACTAATTATTGCATTATTTTTCACCGTCCTTCCTCACCCTTTCAAAGATTATGGACTCGTTGAATCTAAATTTTTATTAATTTTTGAATGCTGGTTAAGAAATAATTAGTTCATAACATAATAAAGGATTGGCATTTGGTTTGAAAAAGTCACCTGACCACCAGTTTGCCACCCTCAACTACAGTTTAACAAAGAAAATAAAGAGTATCGACCTGTAAATACAATAGAATAAATAGGTCTAGCCGTGGTATATTTTAAGAAAAAAAAAATGTTTTCAATAATTTATTCTTTATGAAAGAATTTGAAATACTTTAATGATAATCGCATTTTTTTGGAAACGTTTTTTTTAAAAAATAAAATCGAAGTCAGAACTCTTACCGACTGAATATCGCATTCGTTGATTTTTCTTAAAAATCTTTTGTTGTCTTCAATTTAAGCCAAAGAGTTAAATACTAGTTTCCTTTAAAGATCTGCTATCCACAGTTAAGAGAATGAAAGAACGGTGTCTTTTACTATCTGCAAAATTTTTTTTGCCCTGGGTTGCTAAGTAATAGCCTAGCAACGGATTAAACTTAAAATTTGATTGAAAAGGATATCTCGGACTATGGAAGTTCCATAATCCGAGATATTCTAATCAGTCAATTAAATACTTTGGAACGATAGAAACCAATATAATTAAATTTTGATGTTTGTTAACTGGCCGGGTTAAGCTGGGCCTAAGCCCAAATTTGAACTTACTACAAGAGGTAATAAGTGTAGTTAAGAAAAAATCAACCTTTTTTCCTTTCGGTTTTTTTTCTTTGCGACTGTTTCGGACTTTTAAAAGCAGCGCGGCCCATTGAATACTGCAATTTCTAAAGAGCCTAAAAGCCTGGTCATCAGATCGCCTTCCTGAGACGAGACTTTCGAAGGTCTCGTCTCGAGTCTCGATCTCGAAAATAAATCTAACAGTAAGTCTCGTATCTGTCTCGTCTTGAAAGTCTCGAAATGAAATTTTTTCGTTTTGATTTCACAGACTAAAAATTCTGGAAATAAGCTGACACTGCTTGCCACTTGCATTTTTGGGGTAGCCGATCTTAAGTATAATACTTTTTAAAAAATGAGGGGCCGCTAAGAGTCTTAACTAAGGACTCCCAACTATTTTAATTGAATAAAACAAGTTTTTATTCGATTCTTAAACACGTATATTCCTAAATTGATCTGATTTTTCATGTGGAAATTGCTGAAAATCAAATATCAGAGAGGGGGATCAGAGATGGGGGTGCAGTTTAGAAAGGGGGGATGCAGAAGAAACGCGCTCGACCTTGTTCAAAGATTTTACTTAGTGTAAACTAAATGTTCTATAATTTTTAGCTTCCCCCCCCCCTCCCCCCCCAAAAAAAAAGTTGTGGATTCTTAAAATCTTTCAATTTACACTAAAATGGCTCTCTTGGTGACTAAAATAATTTTTCATGAACGAAAAAATGCTTCAAGATTCTCTATTTAAATTCTATCGTTGAAAATGGCCAGCTCATAAAAAAGGATTCGCATTTAGTTTGAAAACTGACCTGACTGTCACCCTCAAGCAACAGTTTAACAAAAAAGTAAGAGTATCGACCTATAAATACAATAGGATAAATAAGTCTAACGGTAAATTGTAAGAAAAAATCTTTTCAATAAATTTTTCTTCATGAACGAATTTAAAATACATCTTATTAATATTCGCATTCTTTCTGTCAACATTTAAAAAAAAAAAAATTAAAATTCAACTATTTAAGATTGAATTTTTCATGTATAAAATCTTTTTTGCTTTATCAACCAGCCAGAGAGAATTGCAAAATTACAAATAAAAATTATAGAAATAATAGCAGAAAGAGATAAACGCGGAAGCACAGAGATTAAAAAATTTTGTAAAGAAAATAACATTTTGCTTATCCATGACCACTATATTTTTAGACAAATTGTTCAATTCTACGAAGAAAAAAAATTTTTAAGTCAAAAGATTCATAGTTTCAATACGAGAAACAAATTCTACCAGACACCAGTAACTTTTAATAAATTTGGAGACAAAACTTTAAATCATGAAGTACCAAGACTCTTTAATACCTATATGTTGGGTTTCGAAATAGTTCAAGAAGAAATGTCAAAAACTAGCTTGAAGAAAAAAATAAAAAATCATTTACTAAATAGTTATTGCAAATAATAATAATAATAATTCCCTATGACGAGTAGGGCCGAAAAAGGCCCGTTGTCATGGGGGGTACTAAAATCTTGTAAATTTTTTTGATTAATAAATAAAATTCAAAATTCAAATTCAAATTATATTGAGTTTGAATACAGAGAAATATACATCCATTGAAACTCTCGTTAGTATAAAATTAAAGACTATTTAAATTTGAAAGACATAAATTTATTAAGACTATAGAATGGATACTTTAATAATAATTCTTTCAGTTCCTTTCTAAATTTTTTTATCGGAAGGTTCTTTAACTTGCCAGGAAGCCTATTATAAATTTGACTGGGAGAGAACTTTCCTGAGCTACTTTTTTTATTGGCGGCTACATTTAGCTTGTGCCTTGTATTATATTCATGAAACATATGATTTCGTTTGAAAGTTTCATTATCAACATGAATTTCAGAGCACAATTCTAGAATATATAAGCAGACAACTGGAAATATATGTTTTGTTTCAAGAATAAACTCTTGCAATGTGAGTTACTCCTTTTTTTAAAAATAATACGTAAGCACCTTTTTTGAACCTTCAATATTGCACTTAAATGTTGCATATAATATCCCCTATACATCTGCACAAAGCCCGTTCGGCCCGTCGGCCCGCGGCCCGGCCCGGGCCCGGGCTGAGATTTTTTAAAAACGGGCCAGCCCGTTCGGCCCGTATTATTTTCCCGGATGATAATGCTTGACTGCGGCAATATAATTACCATCTTCGTTTTTACTTTCCTTTCCTTCCCACAAAATCATTACATGCCATATTTAACTTATTACTTCTAGTTGTTACTTTGAAGCTGATACTTCGAGTTGTTACTTCAAACTGTTACTTTGACCTGTTACTTCGGAGCTGGTACTTCGAGTTGTTACTTTGACCTGTTACTTCGAAGCTAATACTCTGACCTGTTACTTCGACTTGTTACTTCAACGTGTTACTTCAAGTTGTTACTTCGGAGCTAAAATTCATAAAAAGATTAGCTTGTTTTAATACCCGAAATAGAAAAAGGCCCGTTTTCTTTACAAATGATATAATCCAATGAAGATTTTTGGCCGACTTATGTCTTCCTGTAAGGGGCTGTTCAAATATTACGTCATCATGAAATCGCCTCATTTTGACCCCCTCCCTCCCCTTGTCAGGAAAAATAAGCATTGTCTAAACCCACCTTTAAAATTACGGCTTATTTTCCATTCCCCCGCCCCGGAATTAAAACCGGGGAAATTTTTTAAAGGTTTTTGATAATTTTTTATTTAAGTATTTTGCTTATTTCTAAATTGTATGGAAAATTGTATGGAAAAAGCTATCAATAAGGCAATGCTGAAGGAGATAAATACGGCATTGCTGAAAGAGATTGCAGCGATGCAATTTCTTGACGACTCAGCAGGTGCGCGGATTTCTAACCTTCAATTGGGGGAAGAGGAAAAGTTCTCCGAGTCCGTAGCAAGAGTGGCATCCCTTATTTCAGGAAGCATATGCTTTGCGGTGCATTTTGGTAAGTTTATGTTTCTTGTCAATGTCGCGACAGCTGTGTATATGTGAGCGATTTAATAATCCATTGTTTTGCTTACAGCATTTCAGAAGGAAGTGGCGATCATGTCTGCCAACGCTCTCAAATACGTCGATTTCGACAAAACGTGGTCAGAGATGATAAATTTAACGGTTGAGGAGGAAGCCCCACTTCCCTACAAGCTTTACTTGCAGCGTCTCATCGGAAAAATTGCGAAGAATCGTGAAAAAACCACGGTCAACGGTTTACAGAGCTTTCACAAAGTTCGGGCGTTATGTAGCCTCTTAAACAACGACACATTCCTCGATGCCATTACAAAGGAACGACCAAATCTAGCTGGAGCCCTGGGCCAGTTAAGAAAGAAATTGGAGATCTTCGTCAGAGCCACGTTGGGAGCAAAAAAAGGAGAAAACCCCCCCACGCGAATTTACGAGGAGGCCGTCAATGAGGCCCAGAAATGTGCGACGCAAATGAAGAACTGGAAGAAAGAACTTATCGACGAACAATCACCACTCGGTCCCAAACGTTTGCCCGACATTTTGCGATCACGGAAAGTGCTGCGAGGAGTCTTGGTACACAATTTTATAAGGTTGAGGACTCATGTTTATGATTTTAAGAAACTCAAATCGGACGTTGCTAAGATTGTGAGTCACTTTAAACTGCACCCAAATCACCGAAAACTCAAAATTGTGAAAGTCATGGACTCCGCCGATAGGTTGACCCACGCAGAGGTCAAATTAGTCCATTATATGTCCCAAAAAGGGTTTTTTAAGGGGCACAAGAATGAGCGATTCTTTATAGGAATCTCGAAATTAAGCTGCTCGATGTGCGCTGCCTTCATGTCAAATGTCACAGGAAAGGTGAGGTTTAAAGGCTATCACGGAAAAGTTTACGGCGACTGGACGTTTCACCAACGGTCGGAACCTGAGCTGGTGAAGGCGACTCTCGAAACCATCGCCACCCAGTTTCAAGCAGGGAAATTACTGGCTTGCCCTTACTTGCCTGACTCCGCGAGCACCAATACTTCGGAGGAAGAATATCAGAGGCCCGAAGCGCCAAGCATCGAAAACGATGCCAACAACCTAGTGACGCTCGAGCAAGCGGGAAAAGTAATTAACGTTATTTCTAAGGTTATATCGTGGTCGAAACGCCAAGTGGCGGCAATATTAGGATCGAGCAGCATGGGAGTTTTATAAGGGCTAGGCTGACGGGAAAGTGTGAGGTAGAAATAAAGTTAAAATGTGTTTATGATTGTAGGAATTAAGTGAGCCAGATTTATTCATCGGGCTGTACCGATACTTGATACTAAGGGAATGGCAAGCTAGGGAGACACAAGAAAAGGGGAGACTGAGCAGTTTGGGGACGGCCCTAATTGATATATCCGTTGATGATGGTAGGTGTATTTTTAAAATATCTTAATACTGAGATAATGATCGAACCTTGTTACTAATGGTGTTGTAATTTATAGAATGGGCTCTAAGTGCCGGAGTCGTAAGGGAGATTCGGATGCTGACTGTATCAAATAGCATAGGGGTTTACTTAGAGAACGGAGAAACCTTAACAGTGGACCGGTCTGGATGTACGCAAGGCTTTGTCGTACAAGCGAAATTGACTCAGGAGGAGATTTTTCGCCAACCGGATGGGAGTCTCAAATTGGAAGATGTGTTAATCGGGGAGGTACGGATGGCGTACCGGGAGGAAGGAAGAACTGAGCGGAACTTCGAGGAAGGAAATGCATAGGAAAGGGAAAGTGACGGATTTAATGTGCTAGCGTGTGAAAGAAACAAAATTGTCGATGAGTTTAGTGTCAACGTCGCATTGTGTTCTTTTTTGAGTTATGTGTCGATTTTTTTTTTTTTTTTCCGTGTGTTTTTTTTTTTTTTGCATTGAGTGTAACGAATATATCGCTAAAGCCTTGCATCCGTGACCAAATTCAACTTTTGGTTTTGCGCATTTTTGAAAAATTCTTTTTTTTTTTTTTGATTGTCTTGACGAGTTACGAACCTGTCTGTCTGTCTGTAACTCTGTAACTCTGTTTGAGACGAATTTTGTGACACGCTTATCGTCAAAACCGCTATACATGAAAAAGTGAAAATTGGCATGTACAATGATCTGGAGAAGATCTAGCTTCCAATTCATTTTGAACGAATTCCGCCCAGCCGTTTGCGGGAAAACCCGGAAAAACGGAAATTGTTTACTTTTTCATTACGGTTTCGACACGGGATTCAATTTCGACTAGTCGGAGGTCAAAGATTTTGAATTCCTGGTTTATTTTTCGTGAAAGTCAATCCTTCCGGGAAAAACCGGAAAATTATGTGCATGGGATATGAGACCTTTTCAATCAATAACTGGAGAAGGTTTCATTGCTTATAGTCAGACTCTAATTAATATTGGCGAGTCTTATGGAAAGTTAGATGCCCATTGCCTTTTACCTCATCCTACCACAGTTTCTAAGAATTTAAAAGAAGAAGCTGAGAAACAGAGAAAATCTTTAGTAGAAACAATTAGTCCCATTATAGACGAAGGATTTTGTAGTGCTACAACAGACATGTGGACGGATCCCTACCGGCATCTGGCTTACACCACCCTCACTATCCATTTTATTAATGACGAATGGATTTTAATTAACCGTGTTCTATTTACGTTTAACTTTCCTGACCGGAGAAAAACTGGAGAAAATATCAGGCAAGAGCTGAAAAATTATTTCCTTCGGATAGGCCTAAAATCGGACACTAGAGAAAAGTTCATTTATGTTACGGACCAAGGCCCGAATTTAATTTTAGCTTTGAGTCCGTATTCTAGGATTGATTGTGTTTCTCATGTTTTGAACACCATTTTGAAACATACTTTCAACAAAGACTTCGTAACAGAGTCGAATCTGCCAGACGTTGATTTTGTGATGGAGGAGGTGAAAGAAACGGTCACATTCATGAAGCAGGCTGGGCTTACTCAATTTTTGGCCTCTACCTTACATCAACAGGTCGAAACGCGTTGGTACTCAAGGTGCGAGATGCTTGAAAGCTTTCTGAAAAATTACGATGAAATGGAAAACATTCTTACCACTAAAAATGAGGAAAGGAGGATGTATCACGTTGAAAAATCTGTGTTGCAAAATATTGTGGATTTTTTAATTCCTTTTAAGGAGATTTCCACACAGCTAGAAGGTGAAAATTACCCTACTTTGCCTTTAGTAATACCGCTAGTTGAGACAACTCGTTGAGACAACGCTAGTTGATCTGCTGAGACAATGTTTAGAGAGCCACTTTATATCATTTGAATTGTTGGAGGAACGGAATGCCAAACTACACGAAGAAAACCAGAAACTCCACTCCGTGATGAAATTAAGAGAGAAACATGTAAAAGATTCGAAAGGACGTAGCTCAGGGTGACTCGAGGGATTCCCAAGTGCAAAACCAAAAGAGGTATGTTGCACGTAAACGACCCGTAAATTGCCCGTGAATAAGTTCAAACAGGACACTCTAGGACTAACTTTTACTCTTCTTTGATTACAGGATCTATTGAACTCCCCATAATCAGGTCATTTTCCATGGAAACGTAAATCTCTGGAAGCGATTCGACTGAGCTTAAAGTGATGCTTAGCGACTGCATGAATTCCAATAAAGGAATACAAAGTAACTTATATCTTTCTCAATTTTTTTTCTGTTTAAAAAATTTAATAATTTTATAAATAACGATTTCTTGCAGGAGGCATGACTAAATATATAGAGAGCTTAACATACAAAGTAAGCAACTTCAAGCTTTGCATGAGATCGTTTATAAGCTAGAAACGGATTCAAACGCCACGAGAGACCTTATTGAAAAAGGTACAAGTGTGGATGCGAACTTTGATATGTCGATATTCCCTACTGCCAGTATGGCAATCTTAAAGGATTACGTCTCAACATTGCTTCTTCCTCAAAATTATGATAGCCCACCTGTGGTATATGGCCGAAAAACCGAACCCATCGCGGTCGAAAAATATGAAAAAATTTATAATGTTAGATTAGATAAGTTAATTTAGGTGTTGTTATCCCTTGTAGGCAAGCTTAAATTTTATTTTATTGAAATAATGTCGATTTTTCTTTTTAGAACTAAAAAATGCGGATTGGTAGTAAGCCTAACACATCCATTTTTAGAGGCATCGCCTGACAGAATGTTAGGGAACATAGTAATTAAAGTGAAATGTCCTTTTACAAACAGAGTAAGGCCCATTAATCCCGAAACGGTTCCTTATTTATACCTTAACGAAGAGACTGGATGTTACGATCTAAATAAAGACCACCCTTACTACTACCAGGTTATGGGGCAGCTTTTTTGCACAAACAAAAATATTGCTCATTTTCTCGTATATACAAAGAGGGATTTTTTACGTGTTATTATTAACAGGGACCACGTTTTCATACAAAATATGGTGGATAATTAAAAATATTTTTTGAAAATCACTTCAGACCAGCTTTATTAGATAGCAATAAAAAATTAAATTGGACACAAGGATTACGGAAGATGAGGTGGGCGACGTGGTTGTGGTTGGGCTCGAAGAAGACATCAGCGCAAGAAGTAAATTTGAGCCGTATATAAAAATTATCCAATTCAATAATGTGAGGCAGGGGACCTGTAAGAAGTGTAATAAAACGTATAAGATGACGAACGGAAACACCTCGGGGGTCCGCCGACATATTGGCAGTTGAATTATTCTAAATTTTCTGAATGGCAGAACTCAAACAATGTAAAAGACAAGTACGCAGAGGAGATTTCATTAGCATATTTTGCCGATTTATCGAAAAAAATATGCATCTACTTCATTGTGGGCATATCGTACAATGCTGAAAAGCATCATAAAGTAATATACTATTAAAATCGGATTCTGTCAGAATTCAAAAAAATTCACTTCCCGAAGAATCTGTCAGAATCCGTAAGAATTTTTAATAATATTACAAAATCACTAATACTTTGTCCGAATAATAAAAAATATTTATTCTGACAGTTTCCATAGACCCTGAAAATATTGGGAAAAATAGTTACCATATTTCCAAATTTCTATTAAATTCAAAGCAATAATAATTGCGTACTTGATATTTTAAGAATTTACTTTTGAAGAGACTGAGAAATATGCAGTAAAAATTATTATATTTTTGGGAAATCCAAACAATTGAAATATTAATCCGAATTAATCATTAAATCATTTCAGAAATGAAGAAAAATTGCTTTGATTAATAAATATGCAGTAATAATGATTATTTTTCGCAAAAATGAGAATAATTCAGATATTCGGAAAAACAGTTATTATTTTTCAAAAAAATTTTTGTAAATCGAAAGCAATAATAATTTAGTTTCTTGTGCTCCGCCAAAGTTACTATAGGTAACGCCTTAAGTTACTAATTAAATTAAAATTATAACTCGTTAGTTACTTGTTTTTGTATTTTCCAATAAACTCCTTCCACAGCTTGCCAAGCAAAATCTTATCATTTTTCCCCATTCCGACCCAGGGATCATGGAATGTTCCTAAGCTCTGTTTTTTATTTGGAAATTGGAACAGCCGCTTCCTATTTTAGCGTTTAAATTTTGAGAGGGAGAAGACTCTTGGGGAAGGTCACCTAAAATTTTGCACAGAAATTTTGCCACACCTGTTACATTTAAAAGAAAAATCTGGGCTTGTTTAGCAATCTCCCTAAAAAAATTGGACGAAAATCACGTCGAAAACAGACGACATCTAGACATCGAAAAAAACGACTGGTTTCTGCACATTGGGTTTAGTCAAATTTCAAAATTGGTCAATGTCATCCTGTTTTACGGTATACAGCAAATTCAACGCATTCCTTAATGCATAAAAAATCTTTTTCTATGAACCTTATTAATCATAATAAATATCACAACAATACGTACGCTTGATAGATCTTTTCTTTCTTCTAATAAATTTTTTCAAGTATTTTAATTTCTTTCGGAATATTTCTAAAAATAATAAAATCAAAGCGATGAAGATTCCACAAGGCACAATAAACAAAACTTGAACCAATTGATTTATTTCGACTGGCTCGATGATGTTTTCTGTATCTCTAAATGGGGGCTGCAGGCTTGTTACTCTTTCTAACCGTTCGCGAATTCCAGGTGCGTAGTAGCGAATCAGCCTTTATTTAAAAATAAAAATTAAATTTTGATAACTAATCCAAAAAAAAAAAAAAAAAAAAAAAATCCACTTACATGTAATTAAACAATTTAGTAAATGGACTATGACGCTGCATAGGAAAACAAGAATGCGTGAAAAGTAACGGTTCTTCTATCTGATAAAGAGGACATTTCGATTTGAACGACCACATTTTATCTCCTAATTCAAATATGGCTAAATTTTCTTTGCATATTCTCTCCAGGGCTTCATTCGTAGGAATCATTTTTGGTAATTGTTTATATGTCTCTATTGTGTAGGGATTTCTACTTAACTAAAAAAAAATTTTAAAAAAATATAAATAATTTTTTGATTTTAATATACTACGAATCTTGAAAACCATTTCGCGACGGTGTTTCTCCCTTACGAATATTCAAAATAATTCAACGACGGTGATTCTCCCTTACGAATATTTAAAATAATTTAGCGAAGGAGTTGCTCCCTTACGAATATTCCAAATAATATCGTGACGGTGATTCTCCCTTACAAATATTCAAAATAATTTCGCAAAGGTGTTTCTCCCTTACGAATCTCGTAAAAAAAAATTCGCGAAGGTGTTCTCCCTAACAATTTCGGACCAATGTAACCAATGTAATGAAATATTTCGAAGCGTTTCTGTCCAAAATATCGGAGCAATGTAACCGCGGCCTTAAGACTCACCGATAAGAAATATCGAGTATAGTATCCAGATTCGTTCAACGAGCTCAAAAGGTATTCTTTATTTTTCGAAAATTCTTCAATGTTCCTAAAAGGAATTTTCGGAATTTGGACGGTTAAAAATGAAAGTATGATAGCTCCGTACGAAGCGATTATGAACATTGCAGAAAACCGAAGTGCAAAAATAACTAATTTAAATATTATTATTTCGGAACCATCTGAAAAAAGAAAAATTATTTCTATGTTTGTTAAAAACCCCCAAACTTTTTGATTTTTACCTTGATTACAGAACGTTTCGAATGTAATAAATAAACAATCGATAAAATCAAAGTTTTGTGATTTGGTTATATTTTTTGTTTTTAACGTGATTATTAAAATTAGACTTCCAATAATTATAAGTGATAAAACAGCAAGCCACACATCGATTTCAAAGGGCTGTAAAAAATAATCCTGTTGGGGAATGATTATGGGATATTTTATATACCAATTTAGCCTACAAGAAAAATACAAGAAAATTACAAGAAAACTTTACATCACTTCTACAATATTAATAAACGTACTCGAGACTGAAAAATGGGCCTATTACATCGCACTGGAACCAATAGAAATCACGATAGTAGGGAAAGTACATCCATATCAGATCACTATCCTTCAAGGTTGGATTGCACATCCATTTCTCAGCTCTCTCCGGAACGAAAATTTTTTTATACCTTAAACCAATGTTTTATTAATTTTCTAAGCTTAATTTTTAAAAAAATAAATAATATTACTTGAGATTCAGTAATTTTTCCATATCATAAACGATATCTAACTGAGCGCAGCCTGGTCCATAACATGTCTAAAAAAATTTTAAAAAAATTAAATTGTTTGGTTTAAAGTTATTTTCAAAAAAAAAAATAAAAACCTACATGTAAGTGTGAAAAATATTCTATAGTTAATTCCGTGTAATTAAAATCCATTCTTCTTTTGAGCATCAAAGGATTTATTAATGTTAAATTTTTTTCATGATCCCAAGCTCCATAATCGTGAATCATTGTTGAAGTTTTTATTTTATAAATTTCTGTCAATTTATACGTGGTAAAATTTACTGGGTAAATAAAAATAAATTCACAGTCGTAGCGCACAAATAATTTTTGATACTGTTCGAAGTTTAGGTTTTTATCCAAGAAGAAAAACCATGAAAATTGGGAAGATCGATATGATATATCAAACTGAAATAATAGGATTTGTTAAAAGTAATCTTTATCTTCTTTTAAAATAACATTCTCAACATTCAAAATACTTGTCTTAATTTTTCCAAAATCCACGTAACACTTAATATATCATTTTCATTGAAAATTATTGCCGTTTTTACTTCTGGAAAAGAAGCTTTTACAAAATAATCATAAAGTTCCTCGATATTTTTATAAGAAATCGGTATAAACTTAAAAGAAAATTTCTTTAAAATACAAATATTTTTTATCCCGTTAGTTTTTGCATCAATAATTATTCCTTGATGTATATTTAAAGCTTCCATTAGCTGTACTGACATCGTTACCCATTTAAAATCGCCTTCAAAATGGCTCAAACTGCAAGGTAAAACATTTAACACAATAAAAAGAACACTTAAGTAGCGAGTCGAGATTTTTTGTTCCATTTTAAATTGAATCAAGTGAATTTTAGCCTTCCTGGCTAGACGTCACAAAAAAAATGTCAAACATACAACAGATCTTGTTGGGAAAATCCGATCATTACAATATTATTAAAAAATAGTTGAATAACAAAACTATTAAAGAAGATAACGATTTCTGCACCTATTGTCCATGTTTTCTATTTTTGGTTGCATTTTATAAAGTCATTAGTGCAATCGAGAAATACAATCGAATGTGCTTCTAGTAAACTATAACGATAATGATTAAGCCTAATTGTTATTACATCCTAATTAAAGAGAATAAAAGCGAAAATGATTTTAGTGAATAATTTATTGATGCAATCAAATTTTAAGGGTTTTCAGTGTTCAATTTAAAACCAAATCTAAATATCTCTTAAATGGCTACATTTTAGCAGTTTTTTTTGGCAAAAGTTTGAATGTTTTTAATTTTTTTATTAACATTTTCATAATCAATAAAAATTGATTAGCCAATCGCAAAATATTAAGTCAACTATACCCAGTGCGCAGGAAGAAGGTTTTTCGACATATCCTCTTAAAATTTAACAACCCGAAATAAATTATATTTCTTTTTGTTTCAGATTTATACCATGGACAAACTCTCAGATCTCATAGAATGCCCCGTTTGTTTCTACAGACTGAACCCGCCGATTGAAACCTGCGATAATGGCCACGCCATTTGCCTCGACTGTCGAGCTTGACTTAAAAATTGCCTCACATGCCGCGGACGCTTCATCAAAAGCCACAACACGCTCTTAAATAAAATAATCGAAGCCATTCCTCTAAGCTGCGAAAATTCAACCAACGGCTGTGACAAAATTGTTACCGCCAGGTGAAAAAGAAGAACACGAAATATTATGCGATTATCGAAGCATTAAATGTTTCGATATCGCATGCAATAATCAAAGTTTTGTATACTGCAATATCGGAGCTCATTTCAAATCTCATCACAATGTTAAACATTTCGATTTCGATGAAAAAAGATTTTTTCAAGTAAAATTAAATAACGATAATGAAAATAGTTCGTTCGGTATTTTATATGAACGAACTTTTCGTAAATGTTTCTTATGGAAATATATTTTTGATAAAGAAGATGATGTTTTGTTAATTAAAATTTAATACGTAGGAAAGAGCGATAAGTCGACGAAGTATTTGTATGAACTTAGTTTTAATCAGGGATATGGAATTAAATTCCTAATTTGATTTTCCTAATTTAAAATTCCTAAAAAAAAAATTCCTAACTTTATTATTTTTGAATTAATGATTTTTTTTATATAAAATATTAGGAAGTTTTATTATACAAATAGGCAAGCATAATAAAAAATTGTATACAAATAAGTAGTTTTAAAGTTTGTTGAGCAAATTTTGACGATGTAGCAAAAAAGTTTTTTAATTCCATGTGATTTGAAAGTGAAGTATCATTATTGTTTTTCGGAAATGGCCTTACATCTAACCGGTTGCTTTGAAATGTTTTTCAGTTAGTCGTACCTCAAGCCTTTCTATTCAGCTAGGAGCTCCAGTGTTTTGAAAAACTTTGAGTTTCCACCTGGGGTCGATTTGCGTCGCGAGATTTTCCTATACAGTGTGTATATTCCTATACTTTATTTTTTCTTCATAATTATTTTTTTTGAGATTGTTCCATGTTTAATAAAAAATATAGGTAATGTGCTCGTGATGTATCTCTTGACGTCACGAATTTAAAACCTAGTTATGCTCTTGTTGCTGATTCGCGTGCCAAAAGTTATTACAGGAGAATAAGAGGGGCCTTCTTGATCAATTACAAATTTTTTCTTATAATTTATTAAAAGTAAGAATTTATTGGAAACGTGAATTGAGAACGAATGATGACAAATAATTAATAAGACTATTCACGATAATGAACGAATATTTAATGACAAATGAATCCATCATTTCACACGATACTCAGTACTTGTACTCACGCAAATGGGCCTTTTTGGAAAAAACTATTTACAAATTCAAAAATATTAAAGATTCATTACGAAATGAAAGGCAAGATACGCGGTTAAGATATACTTATTGCTGAGTTGCGTGACAAAAGTTATTAGAGTTATTTTCAATGTTATTTTATGTTATTTTCGATTTAAGCGATACCGAATCGTCGACACTAGGAGAATTTATGAACTCTGGTGAGAACGGTTGATTGTAACGATCAGGCCTAGGCTTTATGAATTATCGAATACTCGCTCATCTTGTGAAACATACTATACAATTCAATTAACCATTTAACCAAATTAATAAACGTTTTATCCGTTTAGTGTTGTTCTTTTTTTTTTTTTTGCTTTGCTTCTTTTCCAAAACCAAAATGCAACGCCCCCGCGTCCACGCACCTCAAGCCCAGACACGGATTCACCCAGAAGAACTGGCTGCGTTACGGCAGGTAATGCCCAATTTTCTATTTGTGTATAAAATTTTGACTTTTTATCATTTCCAAATCCCGTTTAGCTTGGTTACACTAACAGAAATGCCAAACAAAAACAAAAATAGGAAAAAGAAAAAAAGGCAAGAGGAACATGCGGAACAAGTGGAACAAGCCCTCAATCCATATTCTGCATTTTGTTGAGTGCATTTTTTTTAAAAATTATCAAATCTAGTATTTAATTAATACAAAGGACGTGAGGTTTAAAATTTAATTTTGTCATCAATTTTATAAATTTTAAAACTGAGAAAGCTCGTAAATATTTAATGCATTGTGCATAATGACTGGAGTCGAACTCCTGATGAATGACCAAAGTGCAAAAAAAGATGTAGATAAAATCTTGTTGCTATCAGCGTATAGATCACCCAGTGGTAGCATTAAAAATTTTTTAGAGCGCTTTGCGAGGCTTCTGGACTATTGTTTGGAGTGGGGTAAGATCTTGGTGGTTGGGGATATTAATATTAATTTACTGGATGGCCGAGATAGGAACGTCGTGGCCTATCGAAACATATTGGCAAGTCACGGGCTCGTGACTAAGATCGAAGAGCCCACTAGAGTCACTGACACCACGGCATCCTGTCTCGACCATGTCTTAACTAATCTCGCGGAGTCTGAGTGTAGGGCTGCAGTGCTCATCTCGGAATTGTCGGATCACTATGCTCAGACTGTAGAATTATTAGGCACTGGGGTGGAAATTAATGGGGATTTAAATAAATCAGTTAAGTGGGGGAGAAAATTTTCGGCAGCCGGTGTGGTTGAGTTCCAGCAAAGGTTGGCCAGAGAAGGCTGGGGCTCTGTCCGTGCTGCATCTTCCGCTGAGCTCAAGACCGAGGCTTTCCAATCGGTCCTTATATGGCATGCGGAGATCTGTTTTCCGCTACGAAGGATCCGCCCATGGGATCCTGGCCGGTTGAAATGGGTTATTACTGGGATATTGAAATCAACGGAAACTTTAATATGGTTAGGGGAGATAATTAAACTACCGGGCAATGATTCCCTGCGAGAGAGATACAAGCTCTATAAGACCATCTACAAGAAGGTCCTTGTGGAAGCTAAGGCCATGGAGGTGAGAAAAAAAGTTGAAAGAAAGGAACTAAAATGAGTGAGAGAAAGAGATTTGAAGAGTTAAGCCAGAGGTTAGAGATGCATCGATTAATGAATAAGAAGAAACCAAGTGTTACCCGGGTTGAGAAGGAACGAAGATTGAGAAAATGGCTAAACGAAGAGTTACGCAATGAATCTATAAGTGACAAAGTAACTGTGAGTTTAATCAGGATTAAGGAGAAAAAACCCAAATTAAAAATAAAATGAATTAAAACATCAGTGGAAGACCCCGAATGGAAAATAAAAATTATAAAAAAGGAAGGAGGAGAAGAGGGATAGATTTATTGTGAAAATGTGTAATGAGAAGTGATAGATTACTTAACCTGATGATTCTATTGCTGAAATTAAGTTTTGCTTGTCTTCATTCACCTCGTCTTGCGTTGAGAACTTTGGTTATTTGTATAATACGATTTATAAATCCCCACAACTGAGGGTATAATTCACCTATGGTTATCCATAGGGTTTTATAGCAAGACGAGGGATTCAAATACCGCGGAATTAATCTGATATTTCTGATTTGTTAATTACCAATGATACCACTTCAAAATATCGATCGATGACGTACATTCGAATTATGAAGTTATGCTCTTGTTGCTGATTCGCGTGAAATTTGCGGAAAAAAAGAGTGGAAAAAAGAAGGGGAAAAAAGAAGGGGAAAAAAGAAGGGGAAAAAAGAAGGGGAAAAAAGAAGGGGAAAAAAGAAGGGGAAAAAAGAAGGGGAAAAAAGAAGGGGAAAAAAGAAGGGGAAAAAGAAGGGGGAAAAAGAAGGGGGACGAGAGAACGAATGATGACAAATAATTAATAAGACTATTGACGACAATGAACGAATATTTAATGACGAATGAATGAATCATTTTACACGATACTCAGTACTTATCACTGATATACCGAACCTGAGACTGGCTTTGAAAAGGAAAATCCCGGAAGGGGAAGAATTGGAGGTTTCGGCAGAGTAAGTATTATTCCTTTTTTTCTTTTAAACCTTAAAATTGATTAAGGTTGATTACTTGATTAACCAACTGATTGAATAATGGGCTAAAATTATAAACCCTAATCAAATAAGTAGCACTTTGCAAGGTTCGATTTTAAATTTTATTTTCCTTTTTTTCACAGGTTAAATGAAGTCAGCGACGTCGCTGTAATTGTGGCAATCATAGCATTGACCGTAGTTACGATTATAGCGGCGGGAGCAATCTCCAACATCTTAGGTTAATATGTTGCGATTGAAAAAGAAATCATCAATTTAAAAAAAGGTAAAAATTTTTTTAGTCTTAAGCTCATTAATAAAATGATCCGGTAACTTTCAACACGGTGTCTAAAGGTCAGTATATGCCTTTAATGTGTTAGTGCTATCAAATGCAGACAGTATATTTTACACTTATCCGGAAACGGAAGGGAAGAAAGGCTCTGAGAATGTTTGCTCATTACATAAATGATTACTTAGAAGAACAAGTGCAACATTTATCAATATTTTGCGATTCTTGTGGAGGTCAGCAAGAGAATTTTTTCATTTTTTCGTTTTTTATATTACTTGGTAAATATGGAAAAGAAACTAAAAAAGATTACCGTGACATTTCCGATCCGTGGCCATTCATATCTCGAATGCGATAAAAACATGGGATTGATTAATTCAAAGGCAACCGCAATATTGCCCAAAGGCTGGGTTAAAATCATGGAAGAGAGTCGGCAAAATCCATCCCCTTTTATAATCAAGAAAGTAAAGCATTCGTTTTTTAAAGACTGGGTGGCATTTTTGGCCATTCATTCCAGCCATACTAAACGGTAGGCTTCCATCTTATGCAATCTTCAAATCGCTGATTCTGCAAAAAAAAAAAAAAAAAGGGGGAAATCTGATCAGTCGGGTGTGACCATAGCCAAGAGTGACTTTGTTGATTTCGTGAGTGACATTGTTATCTTCTATTAATCGTATTTTTATATTGCCACTTTTCAGGTTTTGCTTACAACCATGAAAAGAATAGTAAGAAGAATGGAAAAAAACGTTTCGCAGAAGAGAAAATTGAGATTTCAATCGTCAGTAAATTGACAGAACTCCTCAGACCGTGTTCTTTTAACACGGAGAGGAACCTCAACCTTCTTCAGTTAGATTCTTACAACGCTCTGGAGAGTAAACCGATAGAAGAAGACCCTCTTAAATGGTGGAGAATGCAGGTAGTGCAGTATCCAACGGTTGGTGTTATGGCGCGAAAATATCTTGGGACGCCAGCAACTAGTGTACCTTGCGAACGCCTGTTTAGCGTCGCAGGCAGTGTAATCGACGACTTTCGTTGTTCTTTAACTCCTAAACATGCAGAAGAGCTTATCTTCCTAGCTAGCAATAGGCACTTAAGATGAATTAATTTTAATTAACAAAATTAGATATCTGATAAATTGATTTTCAGTAACACATATTTCAATTAAATCACTTAATTGTAATATTTTAATTTAAATAATGCAAGAAATGGCGACCTAAAAATGTTGACCGAAAATTCGAATTGCTGAAAATTATGCAAAGACGTTGTATAAATCCATTCCGGTTGAGCAATTTTGCCATGTTGCCCCTGTTGTAAATGTTTCATTGGATGACGATCTATGCAATAAAATTAGAATATTATTTTTACAAGCTGCTCCAGAGTCTGAATTCAGTAAATTTGAGGAGGGTCTAAGGTCGCAGAAGAAGTTAACAATAATATTTTGCGATTTTATAAAAAAAAAACAATCAACGGTTGTTGATTTAGCTATTTCAACAATCTTACAGAAAAGTAACGCGACCGAAGTTTCGCGTTTCAGGTTTTCGCGTTCCGAAGTTTCGCGAAAACCTGAGCGAATAAAATTTTTTGAAAAGATTCCAACAAACTGGAATTATTAATTTACAACCCAACGAAAATTAATTATTCAAAGACGAGGATTGTATTTATCAAATGATCTGTCAGCTGATATTTGGTATCAGCAGATAATTTATTAGGTTTATTCGCTGGTCCAAAATAATTTTGTGCTATCTGCGAGTTCAGGTTTACAAGTGCCGTTCATAAGCTAAACATAGTGAATCCATGTAAATTTGAACTTGCAGATAGCACAAAATTATTTCGGCCCAGCGTTATATTTTTCAGGCTGAGGAGCACACACAGCCTAATTTTAAATTTTTTTTGTTAAATTGAAATTCTTTGCGTTTTACATGGAATCATGTAAAAAACTCAGTATTGCAATGCTAGGAGTAACAACGGTTGCTGTAATATATGTATTGAGAAAGAAAATAGAAGAAAAAGAACAAAAAATTATTGCCTTAGAGGAGAAAATAATGGAAATAACTAAAGAAAATCAAGTAATGAAATCTAGATCGAATATTTGTCGTCCAACAGCTGACATTTATATTTTTTCACAGGGCATAGAGTCATAGAACATCACAGAACATGGGGGATCAATATAGACATGACATTCAGGTAAAGTCACACACTTAAAGAAGCAGATAATTTTTATTTTCCAATTCAACTCCCGGCGACGACGGCCAAGCTGACGATAATTTTGTTAGTTCACGTATACGACACCAGATCTAGTGTCTATACTGCTCTCTGGGGAGCAGCATTTGGAGGTTGTTGCCACGACTTTTCCCGCAAACCATAAGATTTTAAAATTTTAATTTTATGTTTTGCCTGTAATCAATATTTTTTTTTTATAGAGATGGTCTGAGATGGTCTTAGCTCAGCTTGGACCGCTAGCTGACGATAATAATCAAGAAATGATTGAGATCATTCGAAATGAGGCAGCAGCAGCCATTAATGAGATTGAGGGGTTTTCAGAACCGGAAGATGTTGAAATATTAATAGGAGCTAATGAAGGCAACATGCCAACACATCACCAAATTGAGAATGTAAACGAGTTTCAACAAGGCAATCAAATTTTAGAAAATGATCTGCCTCAAGCTCAATTGCAACAACAATTCCAAAATTTTATGTAAGTAAAACTACCGAAGATTCGGAAGAGGTTTTGGAAGAAAATAATCTTACGTGCAATGATGTTAAAATACTCGAGAACTATACAGTATATCAAAAGAATAGTATATTACAATCCTAGGGAAGCAAACGACAAAATTGCCCCTCGAGACCGGGTTTGAGGGGCCTTAAATAGGTTGAGAGGGGCAAGTCGTTTGCTTTTCTTGGATTGTAAGATATTTTACATCACGAAGAGCTTCGGAAAATGCGATTTTCAAAAACTTCCTAGGGGGGAAAATCGCACTTTCTGGCTCTGAGTGATGTAAAAGCTTATTATGTTTAAGTCAGCAATGAATGAGAGGATTTGGAATGGACCAAAAAAAGACTCACGCATGGGCCGATTTTCAAGACGCTCCGCTTGGTGGAGGGAGGGGAGGGGGCTGAATCATGTTAGCCCCACTAATTTTGACTCCCCTCCCCTCCCTCCACCAAGCGGTGCGTCTTGAAAAGTTCCACTTCCTCACCTAGGATTGAAATATACTATAAATATCTACATAATTTCTTTTCAGATGCATTATCTGCCGAACTAATATCATAAGCCACATAATTTGGCCATGCCGCCATGTTATATGCACAGAATGTAAAACAAACGTTTTACAAGCAGAACGTGTTAGGTTAATTTTTAGGCCTTTTAGGCCCCGCTGCTGCATATGCAGGACAGAAAACGTGACTATCAAACGATTTTATCTAAATTAAATTTAAAAAATTTTAATCAAATGATTTACCAAACCCGCCAGTTGAAACCTGCGATAATGGCCACGCCATTTGCCTCGACTGTCGAGCTCCACTTGAAAATTGCCCTACATGCCGAGGACGCTTCATCGAAAGCCACAACACGCTCTTAAATAAAATAATCGAAGCCATTCCTCTAAGCTGCGAAAATTCAACAAACGGCTGTGACAAAGCCGGATGAAAAACAACACGAAATATTATGCGATTATCGAAGCATTAAATGTTTCGATATCGCATGCAATAATCAAAGTTTTGCCTACTGCAATATCGGAGCTCATTTCAAATCTCATCACAATGTTAAACATTTCGATTTCGATGAAAAAAGATTTTTTCAAGTAAAATTAAATAACGATAATGAAAATAGTTCGTTCGGTATTTTATATGAACGAACTTTTCGTAAATGTTTCTTAAGGAAATATATTTTCGAAAAAGAAGATGATGTTTTGTTAATCACAATTCAATACGTGGGAAAAGCTATTTAAAGGGGGCTTTACTTTAATTCAGAACAAGATCCAGATGATAAGCTAAGGAAATTACGTCCTTTTTTAACATTTGAGGAGTTACGTGCAAAAAGGGCACTTTTTTATGGCAGAAGTGCCCTTTTTGCACATAACTCCTCATTTATAAAATCCCTAAATCGAGAATTATTCAAACCGTTTAAAAATTTAACGATTGATGAAAAATTAATTTTGCATAAAGGACGCTTGGCTTTTAAACGGTATAAACCCTTAAAAAGGTCACGTTTTGGTTTAAAATTATTTGCAATTGGCGATTCTCTTACTGGTTTTATTTTAAATTTTATAGTCTATGTGGGAAAAAAGACTGAGATAGGTATTTCACTTATTTCCAAAGAAATTAGGGAAAGCGGGCCAAATTTTTGTAACACTTCTGTGGCCGTATCTAAAAACCATACTCTATTTTGCGATAATTGGTATACGACCCCAGCCCTGGCTGATGTACTTCTTGCATTTAAAACGAATATTTGTGGAACAGTCAGAGTGAAAAAAAATTTAATGCGATTAGATTTAATTTTTTGTTCAACCAAATAATTTTTGTGGCGATTCAGCAAACAGGCACACTTGACCATAATCATCGCTGTGAAGGAGAAGCGGTGGACTCACATCTCAATCGAACAGACCCAAATTGTTGAAACAGCAAATTCCATTCCGCATCCAGATGGTCAGTTTTTTCAAATCGTGCGGCTTTTAGGATGGTCAAAAATAGCCCGATTATTAGTCTAAGTATAAAATCATCAGTTTAAAAAAAAAAAAAATGTAACACTAAATCAGGCGACCGCCAACAGTACGACAGGTTAGACTTCGCGATCTGCGATATCTAAATTTATTGGTACCGTTCATTCGTCACAAATGGAGTAAATTGCTGCTGGTATCAGCTACGCTGATACCAGCAGCAATTTACAGCTGCCAGCAATCTGCCACAAAATTCGACGACCAGTTACGCTGATACCAGCAGCAATTTACTACATACAAGCAATGACCAACTACATCAAGAGACAAAAGGGCTTTGCCGAGCCCTATCCAAGGTGTCACGTCACAGTGGAACCCAAAGCTGAACCACGACCCGGACTCTTCTTCAGAGATGGACCTTATCACCAACGAAAATGCTGGACTGCCATCAACATCTTCAATTTCTGTGCATTATAAATTACATGCCGTTAAGGGCAAGGAAGTGTTTGCCTCTTGCCTAACTTGTCAAGGGGGAAAGAGATTAAAGGGCACTCCGTCTTCTTTAAGCTATTTCACAGGCCACTTGAAAGTAACATTTTTCCACTTTTGTTTTAAACTTTGGCCGTTCATGCAAAATAAGAAATGCGTAATTAGCGAGCTAGTTACATTGTCTGCATTTTTCCCTTTCTTTATAGAGATGTCATCCCGATGAGTATAAAGAATTCCAAAATTACAAGGGGGAAAAATTACAAAAAACTAGCCAAACAGAAACAAGTCAAAGAAGCAAAAGACAAGCTTTAGGAAGGAGCACGTGTAAATTTAACGAACAGGCATTTCAGAAAAATTTAACAAATTTCATATTCAAAAGTAATTCTGAAAAGCACTCGCCTGGAAACAACCTCGCGTTTTCCCGGCGTGTTACAGTCCGACCAAAATGACGTCTTTTTGACGTCATTGTGGTCGGATTGGTTGCTTGGGAAATCAAGTTCAGAGCAGGGAAAATACGAGCAGATCTTATTTTAGCATTCCTAAGGACCCGGTGTTAATTAAAAGATGGGCCCAGGCAATACCATCCGTTAACACAAAATTATTAAACTATAGAAGTAACAGGGTATTTGGGAATGGATGTGGGAAGTATATGTCAAGGATGAGGTTGTTTGTTCTAAACAGGGCATTTCCAGCCAGAGGATATTAAAAGAAAATAGGTTAGCGGACAAGGGGACGATGCCATTGAGGTAAGTTAATAAAACGAATTCCACATCTATCAATAAAAGTGTAAAATTTTAAAGACTTGAAATTTTTTTAGGTAACCCTAAAAAAACCTAAGCTAGTAAAAAATACCGTGCCTTTTCTTTTTAAAACCGTTGGCAATGATAAAGAAATGTCTGAGAATGATAAATCTATTGCAGGAAAAACTTCCGTAGCAACCGTCAGTTTCTAGGAACTACAGCTCATTGGGTATTCACAATTTTACTTTTTGATAAATTTTTTGAGAAGTTCGATGTGAATGGTGAAGAAGATGAGGAGTTTCAAGAAAACCCTAATTTTGCGTTGCCAAGGCATGTCCGATGCACTTCTCATACCATTAACCTCGCTTGCTCGGCCGACTATAACAAGTTTCTTACAAAATCAGCTTCCCCGTTACTCAAAAGGGCTCATCAAAATGCGTTAAGAAAATGTAACGCATTATGGTCTTTAACACGATCGCCTCAGAAGAAAAAAAAGCTCTTTAAAATCATTGCTTGCAAGCTTCCACGTCCTGTAGAGGTCAGATGGAACTCCTTATACTATTCCTTTCTAGCCATGCTTCGAATAGCTTCAAAAATGTATTTAATTGCAAAAAAGTTAGAATTGAAAGAAGCTTTAACTAAAACCGATTTTGAGTATTTAGAAGCATATACAGAGACAGTGAAGCCTTTAGCAGAAGCTTTGGACTTGCTGCAGTCGGATGATGCCGGGTACATTTTTCGCCAGTTAGCACGGAAAAGGGGCTGTAGATGCAATAGGGGGAGTCATAAAAAGAGAAGCTTGGACCGGACCAGTTCAGGACCGGACAAACTTTCTATATTTTAAAAAAAAAAGCTTCCGGGAAAAGAGGATGACCCCGAAAAACAGATATTACACACAGTTCAAAATAATATTCTTATTTGAGAAAAAAAAAAGAGTTTCAGCCTAAAAGTTTCAATTTGAAGTCAAAAAAGTTTCATTGAAACTTTTTGACTCCAATTGAAACGAATTAAAAAGTTTCAAAATTTTCAAATTGAAAAGTTTTAATTTTAATTTGAAGTCACTTCAAGTTGAAACTTTTTGTGTAAATAGTTTCAGGAAAGTATCATTTGAAACTCGTTTGCATTCAATTTGAAACCGAAAAGGTTTCATCCCCCCAGTGAAACCTAAAAGTTTCAATTTTTCTCAAATATTTTGAACTGTGCAGTTAAAAGTAAAAAAAGTAAAATATTCATTCTGATTCAGATTAAGTTCAGGTTTAATTCAGTGTTTTACTCTTTGGACTGTCTATTCCATGCTGAAGAAAATTTTAAATGCATATCACAACATACAAATCCAATATTACAACCGGTTGAAATAATTTTTAAAATTACAATCTAAGGGCTATTCCCCGAAAAAGGCCCCGGGTCTTTACAGAAGAGCAAATACCCATAAAATGGGATTTTTACGTGTGCCGGTAAAGAATGTATATCTGGAGGAGGACGAAGAAGAAGAGAATGTGCCGGAATTCTGGTTAGAAGAGGAAAATGTTGGGATGGATAAAGAGGTAGGAGGAAGAAGACGTTTACGAAGATTGGGATGAGACGGATTATATTTCCTATCTATGTGTTTTGGACATATCCCAACATCTATGGTGACGCAACATCTATGGGTTGCGGTTGCCATACCGCGGAAGAGGTTGGAGTAGAAGTAATTGGAAATGAAAGCGATAAAGAATGATGCGGCCCTGGTCTTTACAGAAGAGCAAATATCCAAGTTTTTACAAGAAGCACCAAATGCTCAGTATTTAGCTGCTAAGGTAATCATTAGTTTTTCTGAATATTGTGGCTAGAAATTCTCTACTGAATGACTAACTGTTAATTCTTTAGGTTATAACTATCTTCGGTAGGGTGGGGTGGGGTAAAAAATAGCCGAAATCGTGCTGACGTAATATTTGAATGGCCCCTTACCAATGATACCGCTTCAAAATGTCAATCGTTGGCGTACATTCGAATTATGAAGATAAGTTACGCTCTTGTTGCTGATTCGCGTGCCAAAAGTTATTACAGGAGAATAAGAGAGGCTTTCTTGATCTATTACAAACTTTTTCTTATAATTTATTAAAAGTAACAATTTCTTGGAAACGTGAATCGAGAACGAATGATGACGAATAATTAATAAGACTATTGACGATAATAAACGAATATTTAATGACAAATGAACCCATCATTTGTCCATTTGTCACGATACTCAGCACTTATCACTGATATGCCGAACTTGAGACTGGCTTTGAAAAGGAAAATCCCGGACAGGGAAGAATTGGAGGTTTCGGCAGAGTAAGTATTATTAATTTTTTCTTTGAAACCTTAAAATTGATCAAGGTTGATTAACTGATTAACCAACTGATTGATTAATGGACAATTATAAACCTTATTCAAATAAGTAGCACTTTGAAAGGTTCGATTTTAAATTTGATTTTTCTTTTTTTCACAGGTTAAATGAAATCAGTGACGCCGCTGTAATTGTGGCTATAATAGCATTGACCGTAGTTACGATTATAGCGGCGGGAGCAATCTCCAACATCTTAGGTTAATATCTCTTTTTTATTTTTCTTTACTTCGTTTAATAGCCACCTAGTGAAAGGTTTGGAGAAGATTTTTAAAGGAAAGGATTTAGAACTGGTTTTTAAGACAGAAAACTCCCTTAAAAATATTCTGGGAAGTACTAAGGACAAGATTAAGCCTTTGGAAAAATCGGAAATATATCTTTTCGAAGGTAATGAGTGCAAAGCTGGTTATGTTGGACAAACTAAGAGAAACATTTCCATTAGAAGCAAGGAACATTTGGCACATTTTAAGAATGGAAGAGAAGGGAAGTCAGCGATAGGAGATCATATGCTGACATCTAGACACAAAGTGAGATTGCTTAAGAGTATTAGTGATTACCGGTTTTTGAACATCTGGGAGAGTTTATTCATTTATAAATTCAGGAAAAAGGCTAAATGGAGAGAGAAGGTGAATTTAATCAACGGTGACAACGGGCCTATTAATTTTACAAGTTTGTTTGATGTGATCTAGTCTGTAATATTGTTTTTCATTCTACACTACAACTTGACTGATTTCTAACACCGTAAGTCCATTATTTCATGCCAGTTTTTAAAAATCAGAAATTCAGTGTGTAAAATCAAAAACTGGAACATGGTAACAACGCTTGCTCCATCTAAATGAACATTTACTCTATGGTCGCTTTGTCGCTTGGGTCGCTTAAACCGAGTAACGGTTTTCTGCTTTTTTGAAAATAATGATGGCCGACGAATTTATGGAGTGCACCCCTCCAGAATTAAGGGAGGCGGCTAACTCGGCTAGAAATGATTTAATACCTAAAGTGTCAGAAAAAAGATATGACCTGGCTTATGAAAAATTTAAAAAATGGCGTACTGCGAAAGGTGTTCATTTAACTAGTAAAAACGTTCTTTTGGCATATTTTAAGGAGCTATCAGACAATTATGCTCCATCCTCTTTATGGTCATTTTATTCAATGTTAAGAACCGAAGTAGATATTTATGAACACATTGACATAAAAAATTTTCACAATCTAATTGCATTTTTAAGAAATAAATATAAGGGTTATAAACCTGTGAAAGCCAAAGTGTTCACTGAAAGTGAAATTGGAAAATTTATTCAAGAGGCGCCGGATGAAACTTATTTAGCCACCAAGGTACATATTTTAATTTGAAATCTCAAAGTATATACACCGTTAGTTAAACACCGATTATTGGGATGATGTATATCATGCTTTTTGTGTTTCTGAAAGTCAGATTAAGTCTTTTGTTAACTTAAAAACTCATTTTCGCCATCCTCCTCTGGAAATACATCAAAATTTAGGCAAAGAGGATTTCAGGAAATTCGTTGTATTTAAACATGTATTGTTTTAAGACTTAAGTGCGAAATTTTTTAATGGATCCATGTAGATTTTTCTCTAATATATTGCATAAAAATTCGTCACTTCGATTTTTTATATGAAAAATAAATTATTTTTACATTTTTGAAATGATTGCTGATTTATTTGCTTACTCCTGTAAAAAAAATTAAACAAGCTTATAGCACCTATGAAGGCTTTATATTTATCGGCAGATTAATAGAAAGCATTATTGGTGCTAGCAAAGCTATTCCTACCTATTTTTTAAAAAAAATTATTTACTCTGAATGGAGAAAACCAAAGAAACTCCTAATAAGGAAGGTAACTATATTTAGAGCAAATTTAATTAACTCTAAACAGAGAACAACAACTCTCTTATGGAGGAAGTTCGGTAAAATAACTAAACTCTGATAGGAGTTTTATACTTGCATCTGAGTATAAAAATCAACTCGGTATATGAGTTCAGTATCTTCTTAGAAATCTGATACTCTCTCATGAGTTTATTTATTCATTCAAAAAATATCATAATTTACTCTATCAAAAAGTTTATTAACTCAAGTGAAATTAACTCAGTTCCAAATAAGACCTCCACAGAGTTATTTAACTCTAAAATTTTTAACAGTGTACTAAAACGAACAGCTGTCAATAAGTGAGATAATTCCTTTTAAAACACCATATATGGGCTTTGTGATTGAAATTTTAAAAAAAAAATTTGAAGTTTCCAATTTATCAGTTTTTTTAAGACCTTAGAAAAAGCCGAATTCAGGGCTTAATTCGAAGAAATTCCGCAACTGAAGAAGCTAGGTAAAAACTTTGAAAGCGGTTATCAATTAATCCATAATGATGACAAGATCATTGATAAATATCGGATAGTATACTGTTAAAAGGAAAAAGGATAACAGTGCTTTTCAACAAAAACAGGTCTTATTTACGACTTAATATTATGAATTTCTGAGAAATGGCGAAAGCAAAAGAACCCTCATTGACAAGTAAAAAGTATTAAATAAAGCGTAATTAATGTTTAAAATAATTTTTTTGGTTGTTTAAATGAAGTTTTCGGTTTTAAAATTATTTTTTTCCTTAAATTGTGATAAAATCCGTTTCCTTACAAAGGCTTTAAAACTTTTTCACTCAGTACAAAATGTGCAATTCAATTTTGCGAAAAATTCTTAAAATCGGCCAAAACGTATGTTACCTCGGAAAACCAAATCGGATAATTTTTAAAAGGACTCGGGGAACGTAAATGGTGCATTCTAGCAAGTTATGGGTAAAAATAATTTTAAAAAATTTCAATAATTTCAAATAAAATTCAAGAAATCCACAAGAAATTCATAAAATACATGCGTAATTCAAAAAATTCAAGTGAAATTCAAGAAATTCAGACGAAATTCAAGGAATTCATGTAATTCACATGGAATTCACGAAATTCAAATGAAATTCAAGAAATTCAAAAGTAATTCAAGGAAGTGTACACCGAAATTCAAGAGTGAGTACCCCCTCGGCCCAGGCAATACCAGCCGTTAACACAAAATTATTAAACTATAGAAGTAGCAGGGTATGCTATGACCATTTCCGGCCAGAGGAAATTAAAAGAAAATAGGTTAGCGGACAAGGGGACGATGCCATTGAGGTAAGTTAATAAAACGAATTCCACATCTCTTGAAATTTTTTTAGGTAACCCTAAAAAAAACCTAAGCTAGTAAAAAATGCCGTGCCTTCTCTTTTTAAAACCGTTGGCAATGATAAAGAAATGTCTGAGAATGATATGTAAATTACAGAAAAAACTTCCGTAGCAACCGTCAGTTTCTAGGAACTACAGCTCATTGGGTACCGTAAACCGGGGTGACTTTGGCCGGGTGGGGTGACTTAGTGCCACACGTTTTTCGACGGATCTCGGTCTAAAACATTCAAACATTTCAAAAACGGGTGGCACAAATTCACCCCACCCGGCCAAAGTCACCCCGGTTTACGGTATTCACAATTTTACTTTTACTTTTTGATAACTTTTTTGAGAAGTTCGAATCGATGTGTATGGTGAAGAAGATGAGGAGTTTCAAAAAACTCCTAATTTTGCGTTGCCAAGGCATGTCCGATGCACTTCTCATACCATTAACCTCGCTTGCTCGGCCGATTATAACAAGTTTCTTACAAAATCAGCTTCCCCGTTACTTAAAAGGACTCTTAAAAGTGCGTTGAGAAAATGCATTATGGTCTTTAACACGATCGCCTCAGAAGAAAGAAAAGCTCTTTAAAGTTATTGCTTGCAAGCTTCCACGTCCTGTAGAGGTCAAATGGAACTCTTTATACGATTTCTTTCTAGCCATACTTCGAATAGCTTCAAAAATGTATTTAATTGCAAAAGAGTTAGAATTGAAAGAAGCTTTAAACTAAAACCGATTTTGAGTATTTAGAAGCATATACACAGACCGTGAAGCCTTTAGCAGAAGCTTTGGACTTGCTGCAGTCAGATGATGCCGGGTACATTTTTCGCCACCTCGCACGGAAAAGTAACTGTAGATGCAATAGGGGAAGTCATAAAAAGAGAAGCTTGGAATGAAGTAAAATCAAGGCGTTTTAAAATAGTTGAAGCAAAACACTTGCACGAGTTTTTGAAGCAGTGGAGAAAAAAAAATTATTCGGGCATCAAAAGTTTTTTTGTAAGCAAAGAAACAGTTGAAAAGCATAAAGATAATTTAGATTCAAGGTGAAAGGAAATAACCTCAATCCCGAATGTCCAAGCTTGCCATTCTTTCAGACCCGATTTTACTAATAAGGCATGTTATTAGAACGTCAGAACCGGACAGAAAATCGTCAGAAAATCAGAACCGGACGAAATTGTATATTTTAAAAAAAAGCTTCCGGGAAAAGAGGACGACCCCGAAAAACAGATATTACACACAGTTCAAAATAATATTCTCATTTGAGAAAAAAAAGAGTTTCAGCCTAAAAGTTTCAATTTGAAGTCAAAAAAGTTTCAAAATTGAAACTTTTTTAATTTTCAAAATTGAAACTTTAAAGTTTCAAAATTTCAATTTTCAAATGTCAAAGTTCCATTTTCAAGTTTCAAAATTGAAACTTTTTGACTTCAAATTGAAACAAATTGAAAAGTTTCAAAATTTTCAAATTGAAAGTTTTAATCTTAATTTGAAGTCAAAAAAGTTTCAAAATTGAAACTTTTTGACTACAAATTGAAACTTTTTGTGTAAATACAGTAGTTTCAGGAAAGTATCATTTGAAACTAGTTTGCATTCAATTTGAAACCGAAAAGGTTTCATCCCCCCAGTGAAACCTAAAAGTTTCAATTTTTCTCAAATATTTTGAACTGTGCAGTTAAAAGTAAAAAAAGTAAAATATTCCTTATGTTTATTTTGATTCAGATTAAGTTCAGGTTTAATTCAGTGTTTTACTCTTCGGACTGTCTATTCCATGCTGAAGAAAACTTTAAATGCATGTCACAACATACAAATCCAATATTACAACCGATTGAAATAATTTTTAAGATTACAATCTAAGGGCTATTCCCCGAAAAAGGCCCCGGTCTTTACAGAAGAGCAAATACCCATAAAATGAGATTTTTACGTGTGCCGGTAAAGAATGTATATCTGGAGGAGGACGCAGAAGAAGAAGAGAATGTGCCGGAATTCTGGATAGAAGAGGAAATTGTTGGGATGGATGAAGAGGTAGGAGGAAGAAGACGTTTACGAAGATTGGGATGAGACGGATTATATTTCCTATCTATGTGTTTTGGACATATCCCAACATCTATGGTGACGCAACATCTATGGGTTGCGGTTGCCATACCGCGGAAGAGGTTGGAGTAGAAGTAATTGGAAATGAAAGCGATAAAGAATGATGCGGCCCTGGTCTTTACAGAAGAGCAAATATCCAAGTTTTTACAAGAAGCACCAAATGCTCAGTATTTAGCTGCTAAGGTAATCATTAGTTTTTCTGAATATTGTGGCTAGAAATTCTCTACTGAATGACTAACTGTTAATTCTTTAGGTTATAACTATCTTCGGTAGGGTGGGGTGGGGTAAAAATGAGACACCCTTTATCGGAGTTTCTAGACTGAGGTCTCTTCAAAAATGCTGTTGTCTCATTTTTACCCCACCCTACCCTATAATTGTCGCGTGTAGAACAAATGAGATACTTGAAACCACTGTAGATGACGTTGAATTACAAGGAAACCTATATTTAGTAAAAATCCCTGCGACGAAAATCTCGGTGGATCGGAGTAGCTGTAAATTCAACCAAGAAACCTTCAACGAAAATGTCACCAATTTCATTTTAAAAACGACTATCCCTTTAAGCATAGTGGAAGATAAGAATTTTATGCAATTAAGATATACTTATTGCTAATTCGCGAGACAAAATTATTAAAGTTATTTTCAATGTTTTTGTTGTAGCAACTGATAACTTTTGCGATTTAAAACAAACGTGTTTTTCCAAAGCTTTCTCGAATCTGTTCTGTGATTCGGACTACAAAGAAGAGGAAGGTGAAGGAGGAGGAGATTCTAATGAGGATTCAGACTACGAGCCATCAAATGAAAAAGAGGCAGAATATCATGGACCAGAAAGCTGCGATTGTTCTGCAATATTAAAGTTAATCCGGGAATATTTCAAAATGTATGTTGGAATCCCAGAAAATTGGATGTGGATGATAAATTTCTTTTTTTTTTCCCTTGTATTTTTTAGGCAGTCGTTTGAAATACCAAACCAGGCAAGCGAAAATAGTACCCTAAAACACAATAACAGCTTTACGATCTTTCACCAAAATGTAAGATTTTCGATGAACAAGAAAAACGAGCTAGATGAAATCTTGAGTGATCTAAACTATCCTGATGTCGTATTCCTTACAGAGATGGCTCTAAGACAGGATGAAGTTATACACTACTGCCTAAAAAATTACAAGTAAATAGACTCCTACTGCAGATCTACAAATCATAGAGGAGGAGGCGTTGTTCTGCCAAGACAAACTGCTAGAAGGGTGCGCCGTCCAGATCAATGAAGGACTTTCAGGGCGTTAGTTCATAATTTTGTCAAGAGATGGCGATGCTGAAATTTTAAAGAAAATCTAAATCCACGATTGTTTTGGAAAATACTTTTTTCCTGTAGATCGGGTTTTCCTATAAAATAAATGAAGTAGATGTTCAGTTATTTTGAAAGATTTCAAAACAAAAGTTTGCAATTTAAAGTTTCCTGGAGTGAAAAAACAATCGTGGATTTAGATTTTCTTTAAAATTTTAGTGTCCCTATCTGTTGGGAAAATTACGAACTAACACCTTGAAAGTCTCACATTCAAGCAACACAAGCATCATTCTGATGAGTGCCTACAGAACACCCTCAAATGCTAAAGATAATATTGAAAAAAATTTTTTCATTATTGCTGATTTGGCTAAATTTTTTACAGATATGAGAGTGAAGAGAACCAGATTGTGAAATTGCCAAGACCCCCCTCTAGGCCTACAGTGGCTATTACCGTCCAAAGAGGTCGAATCTTTAATGACATGTTATAGTTAGATTATGTAGATTCCTATGAAGACCATTGTCAAATAAGATTTAAAGAGAGATTTTAATGTTAACTTAATTTCAGCTATGTGAATAAAAGGTCTCTCGTGGCGTTTGAATCCGTTTCTAGCTTTTTTCGATGAACCTCCACTTTAATCGAACGTGCAGAAAATTACCTGAAATTTAAATATGTTGGGGGTAATATAAAATTAAAACCTGATGTTGTTTTAAAAAAACCCGTGGACAATAAAATTGCCTGTGAATATTAATTTTGCGAATGAATTTACTAGCCTTGAGGTGGGTATTGGACGAGGCGGTCAGGGATGTAGATAGGCTGTCAAATCTTTTGGAACAACTGAGGACGACCCGGGATGAGCTGGATCAGCAGCGGGAGGCGATTGGAGCGGAGGTTCATCGAAGAAAGCTAGAAACGGATTCAAACGCCACGAGAGACCTTATTGGAAAAGGTACAAGTGTGGATGCGAACTTTGATATGTCGATATTCCCTAGTATGGCAATCTTAAAGGATTTAGAGAAAGAACTTAGCATTAATAACGGATTAAGATTAAGTTTGGTAAGCACATTACTGCATAAAAAGTTCTTGTTAATTTTTGAAACGTTTAGTCTTTCCAAATATTACTTATTACGTTTCTCTTAGGTTAAAAAATTAAAGATGATGGTGCATTTATTGACGGTCTTTATTGAGGCCCTCCAGGAACTGGTGAGTCGATTTTCCTTGCCCGGTATCATTTAAAGAGTTGAAATTCGTCGCGAAGTTTAACAACGCTTATTTTTATTTATAGCCATTAAACGAGTCAGAGAAATACGTGGAGTTGTATCGTTACTTGATAACAAAGGAGTGGACAGCTCCGTCTATTGAAGAGAGAAGGAGGCTGAGCGGGTTACGGGCGGACTTAGAGGTCGCAGTGGAAAAAAGTAAGTGGTATAAAAGACTGTGTAGGCGTCTTGTGGGCTGAGTTGATATTTCGCTTGCCCAGAATAATTTTGTGCTAAGTGCACTTGTCAGGTTGACGTGGATTCACTATGTTTATCTTATGAAGAACGGGTGTCAACCTGACAAGTGCCGTTAGCACAAAATTATTCTGGGCAAGCGATTTATTAAATTGTCGTTTCAGATTGACCTTTAGGTTCGTCTGGTCGTCCCATGAAGTCAAGTCAAGTCATAAATATAGACATCATTGGGCCGAATAGGTTCATGCCACGGAAAAAAAAATCGTTAGCTTTAAGAAATCAGTAATTTTATGTGATATAGAAAACTCGCCGACGATAAAGGCGGTCAAGGAGACTAGCTGGCAAACCCCGCCATCAACACGAATGGATTGGCCAACGGTCGACGGCCACGAGCTAATTGATTAGCCCTGTTTTGTTTACTTTTAGCTTCCTCAATAGAAAAAAAAACAGGAGAAAATATTAGGCAGGAATTTGTAGATTTTTGCTAAATGTAATCATAAAATTAACATTTGAACACATGTGATCTCGGTTATGGGTGATTCTCACGAAAATATGGGCCTTTTTGGAAAGAACTATTCACAAATTCAAAAATATTAAAGATTCATTACGAAATGCAAGGCAATATATGCAATATTGCCTTGCATTTCGTAATGAATCTTTAATATTTTTGATTAAGATATATTGATTGCTGATTTGCGTGACAAAAGTTATTAGAGTTATTGTCAATGTTTTTGTTGTAGCAACTGAAGTGCTCTGGTTATCATTGTTTGAGTCATCTGGGATTTAACTTTAACTTTATGTATGTTAAGTTTGGAATAATAATAAGAAAGATTTGTTGAATAAAAAGAACGTTCTAGCAAAATTTATAAAAGTATAATTTAATTCTAAATTTGAACTCTAAGCAAGGGTTATCAAGTAATATAATTTTGTTTGTGAAATAAAAAAAATAATTAACATCCAGAAAATCAGTTAATTAATGATTTCGAACTCCATCGAAACCCCGTCCGCTTCCGAGCGGACATAACATTTGGTGGCAGCTCAAGGGATATTTACTTCCCGGACCGAACTCACAAGAATCGAACTCGTAAGGATATAACAATGGTAAGCCAACTAAAAACACGTGTCTCCTTTTTTTCCGACAAACAAACAATTTTAACATTCCATAATGTACCTTCTTTTTTTAGAATTTCGGTCCATTCCTTGACGACGACCTACAACCTTCCGCACAATCAGGCTGTGTATCCTGAAGTCAATCCGATTGTATTCCACAACTTTAATGATTAATATCATCCAGAACTGCCGAATCATATCGACGGCGAGATCCCGAACCACTTGGGGCCTCTGGTAGCTCTGCGCAAAAGCGACGTACCTCCGCCCGTGTCTCACCCAAGCTGTCAATGTTACTGTAACCCGTAACCGCCGACCCGAGGTACCAAAAGACAGGCGCATTCTTGAACCTCAGGTTCCCGACTTCCAGAGGGTCTTCATCTGGCAGATCTCTCGCCATCACGAGGTAATCTGTGAGCCCTATTCGACTTGCAGCTTCTAGTAGCTCTGCGCAAAAGCGACGAACCTCCTCCTATGCCTCACCCAAGATGTCAATTTCGTCCGCATAGCCGAGTAACTTCGCCTCGTTTCTTCCTAGAAAACAACCTCAACAATCAGCCTGATAAATCGGCTTCCCGAAATATTTCAATTCTTTTCCAAACGCCTTATTAATTCCCTGTTGTTTTTTTCTTTCAGAACTGGAAGCTGCCTTGGCTTATATTTACAAAAAAAGAACTTCTGGCTATCATTTCTATGAATAATATTACTAACAAAATTCCCTCGATCACACGAGAACATTTGTTTTAAGTTATCTAATTTCAGTTTTCTTTTTTTTTTTTAATTTTTGAAACAAAGATTTTATTTAGATTACCACCTCGTCTTGCGGTGACCATTTTGTTTATTTGTATGGTATAATACCATTTATAAATCCCCACAACTGAGGGTATAATTCACCTATGGTAACCCATAGGGTGTTATAGCAAGACGAGAGACTCGAACGATAATTAACCAACTCGGACTACAGAAATTTCGTTCCTTTTTTTTTTAAATCGGCAACTTACTTATCTAAAAAAAAATCTTCTTTTAAAAAAATTAACCGGACTGTGGGGCTGTGGTTCCTGCGTATCCCGTCATTTGTACATCTAGAGGATGAAAACGATTTCCTCCGCTTCACACACCAAACCAACGATGGGTTCCAACTTTTCACCGCAAAATTTCAATCCCACCACGGCGGTAAGCCGCGAACTCTCAAAATATGCGGTACCGTACGAGGGGGCAACTTTGGTGGTTTATTTAGTTACATTTCTGGACTTTTCATGACATTATATTTTTTGGCCCATCACAAAGACGCCCCGCAATCCACAAAGTAGCCCCTCGTACGGTATTTTAGATGCACCTCATTCTTTGGTTGTTGCCTTTTCTCAACTGAACGCAAAAAGAACAAAAGCAGAAAAGAATTTATAACAATTCATCCTTCTTTTCCAATTCGTGTTCCAATTGTTCTGCATTTTTTTTGTACTTTTTGCCCCTTATTTAAAAGGAAATCTACTTTTCGTTTAAAAATCCTTGCCCAAAAACATTTTTCAGTTGAAAGAACAATATTAAATAGAATATCAAACAACACCTGGATCTAGCTTGATCCGTGAATTACAATAAGTGTAATAAAGTTTTTCGTGTCATTTATTTACTTTTTATGCTAAATATGAGGGTCGTCATCTGCTACCCTTACTTTGGACCAACTTTATTTTTTCGTGGCCATTTAGTTGTTGTCAGCCATAGCAGAAAGCAACTATTTGGAAGAAGAACATAGTTTATTTTTCCAAGGGTACAACACCTTGGAAATTTGGGGGAATTTGTGTCCCCAAATTTTAGAACGTACGTCTTTTTTACTTTTTTTTTTAACTTTTGAAAAAAAAACGATTTTTTAATTATTTCTTTTAATTTTCAGCCTTTCAAGACTCACTCTGTCAAAAAGAAGAAGAGGAAAATACATTCCAAGTGGACGTTCCAAGTGAAAGGTATTCTCATATTACGAGGAAGATGAAGACATTCATTTTCTTCAAGACATTGCCGAAATCATTGAAAAGGAGGAGGAAGAGGAAATTTTTAGATAAGTCTGGATACGATTCTGGAATTTGATAACCTCGAGTCAGGTAAGGCCTTGACTAGATTAGAAAAATTCATTTTAAATGTGGCAAAGTATGATCTTCTTCATGGAGGATCATCTTTTATTCCGTATTAAACAATGTTTGCCCTTAAAGGACTAGGAGGGCATAATAAAGGCCTATGTTAAATAAAAAAAACTCGAGTATTTATAGTGAGTCTTGTTGCACTTTATGGTCATTTTATCAATTTTTACATGTCTTATTTAAAAAATTTTATTACAACCATTTTTTTTCTAGCAAACGAGTTATTCACTGTAATTACGGAGCCGGTGACTCCAGAATCGAGGACTCCCTCCATAACTGTGGAAGGATTTCAAATTTGTAAGTATAAAACAAAATATTTTTTTAAAAATAATTTTAATTTTTTTTTTTACAGATACTAATGAAACCTTCTTCAATGGAGGGATTGAAAAATTTAGGGAACAAATAAGTGGTAAGTTATTTGAAAAATTTGAAAGATTTGCAACTCATCAATTGCAAATTTCATGAATTCAAACTTTTTCTTTTCAGAATTTCGATCGCCTCCGCGGCCGCCATTAAGGACAATGAACATGGTGGTGGACTTAATACAATTGAGAAGCGATGACAAAGAAGACGACGACGTCATTTGTAAAAATTAAATGTGTATGTAAATATTTTTTTTTTAAATATAATTTGTAAAAATTAAATTTGTTTATTTATTTACAAAAAGGGGGTGAAAAAATAAAGGGGCGATTAATATAAGGGGTTAACAAAGGTGCAAAAGGATCTGTTGCCTTTTCCTGAAAAGGTTTTAAAGAAAATCCCAAGAAGAAAGTTGGAAACTAAAGGGGTGAAATAAAAGAGGTTGCAGGACGGGTTCAGTAGCTTCGAGTTTTTTGAAAGTAGATATAATGTTTTTCTGGTGAAATATTGTACCTACTAGGGGATCTGAATTTAGGCAAGATTAATGAAATAAGTGCTTTCAGAAATTCTTGTAGCAAATATCGCACTTTATATCATTTCATGCAACATCTCAGTTTAGAAAATTTTAATCTCACTAAAAATAATCATGGGCCTATTCTTGATTTGCTACTTTCAAACTACAAATGTAGTGAAGTTACGAAGGCTCAAAAAGCCGTTAAAGTTGAATATAAGCGGGAATAAATACATCGTTAATAACAAAATGGTGTACGAAATTAACTATTTAAAAAAAATGCATGTAAACAAATTATTAATTTAAAAAAAAAAAAAATGGGGAGGCAGTGGTGCACCCTGAGATGGGGTCATCACAGCTTTCTCGTTTAGCGATTTCAGCACCTAGCCATGCAAACTCAGTTTGGATGAAAGTGTCCTTTTCTAGTGATGTTGCCTCTCGTTTGTGGAACCTTTTCATCTGCATAGTCTATTTTTCTTATGGATCAGAACACCCTTATCAGATATCATATAACCAATAAAATCAATTTTTGAAAATTTTGGAAAAAATAATATACATTTTCGTGCTTGGTACTTGAATACTTTGCTCACATTCCAAACAACGTGGCGATTTTATTGCAGAAATTAAGTTTCTTCTCTCTTTTCACCTCGTCTTGCGGTTAGAATTTTAGTTATTTGTTTGGTATAATACCATTTATAAATCCCCACAACTGAGGGTATAATTCACCTATGGTTACCCATAGGGTGTTATAGCAAGACGAGGGGTCGCTTCCAAGGATACCGCTTGAAATGTCGACAGGAACATGGAAACGATTACTCATCCTCCGTTAAAAGGCGTGAAGCCTTATTGCCGCATCACAGAGATTCCGCCATTCAGACCTATCCCGACCTGCATCCCGTGCGACTGTATCCTCCCACTTAAGCCGCGGCCTTCCCAATGGCCTAGGCCTAGTTTGACGATCATCCAGCACTTTTCTGACAGTCCTCGTCTGCAGCGCTCGTGCTACGTGTCCCGCCCAACGTAGCAATTTTATCATTAATCGGTGAGCCTCCGGATCTCCTCATTTATCTCATTTATTCATACCATCCATTGGGTCCTAAAATCCTTTTCAGCAGCTTATTCTCGAAGGACCGCAGTTAAAGTCCTAGTCTCACAACCGTTCAAAACAGCGGGGCGCAGGACGGAGTTGTAAATAATTAATTTGGTACGGAGGAATAGGGACTTGCTGCGGAAGAGAAGGCCAAGGGCCTAAAGACATCGGTTTCAATCTGGATCCTCTCATTGACCTTGTAGTTGGTATCACTGTAACGCGTAACCATCGACCCGAGGTACCGAGGTTAATTAACATTTGCACACATACACTATAAGGATCAGTGAGGGCTGTAAGCAAGTAGAGACGCGAAACTCATTTGTGCCATCACAAGTATGATATTTTGCATTGCGGATGAAAAAAAAAAACGATCTAGTTTTCAAAATGATAAATTAAAAATTTTCGAAATTGTATCAAAAAACAATGAAATATTCCATTTTTCCTCCCGAACTGACATTTATCGAAAACATTCAAATTATTAATGTGTTGGGGCCGATCCTAAATCCCAACGAGGTTCTCCTGATTCAATTAAAATAAATTCTTCGTCACTGAAGCCAAAAACAAATTAAAGTTGTCATTAAATTTCATTTTTTTTCCTAGTTTAAGTTGTAGTTAAAGCGCTTAAACGAACACCCTTGGGTTCAATTAATTTAACTTCGAATTAAAAGAAAAAAATTACAAGTTAAATCCTTAACTGCACTTGGTTACACCGAAAACGCGCTAACCTCGAATTAGTTCACCTAACCTGGGTTTTAACTAAGACTTAAGGCAAAGTTAGTTAGTAAACTGTAGATTTAACTACGGTCGGTATTCATTTATTGTTATTATGGTAAAGGGATTGTTTCACTTAAATAAACCAAGGCTAGGTGACATCCTGATTCTTACTCAAAATAAATTCGAATTATTCATAAAAATTCATTCAAAGATAGAAACACATTAGTCATTAAAATATGTCCTTGAGCAGGCAAAAAGCTAGAGCCTATCAGGAAAAAGGGAGAATCAATTTGATGCTTCGGCCAATTAAAAAACTCGAAATCGCGTGGAAATCAAAAATAAATTTAATACAACAGTAGACTATTATGATTAGACTGTGATAAAAATTTTAACCTGATCGATCACGTCGTTTAACGCCAATAAAATTTCCAAATGATGAAAAAAAAAGTTGAAGGAAATGAGCCAAATTTCGTAAGATAACCAAAATAGACACAAACTTAGATAGATAACCAACTTTAAAAAAATTATAAACGACTAAAAATGAAATTCGAGCTGTTGGGATCAAATTTTGAAAAAGCAAAAGTGAATGCATCATAATTCTTTAAAAAAAAAAACTTTATTGAGTTTGTGCAAAAAAAAAATTTTAAAAAAAACTCATTTAAAGTTGGCTAAAAATCGTTTTTTTTTAAAAATGCAAATAAACTCACCACTATATCCTTTATTTTTTCCAGTTAAAATGTTATCCACTGTATCCTAATTTTTCTTCTGCCTACAAGACATTTTTTCTTGCACACCATAACACTGGATAACACTTAAGAAAAACCTACATGATAAATTTGAAAATATTTTAAACAATAAAACAGATGGATGCGTTTTAAAAAATCCAAAACACTACCGAATAACCGATAAATTGGCCGAACAGCTGCCATCGTTCCATTCACTTTGACGGTAACGGACTTGACTGAACAAGCAGAGCAAAGGTGGTTGGTTAATCCCAATAATTCTTACTGCAGAAACGTTCAATGCAGAAATTAACACAAGCAAACACTTCCCTTTTTTTTTTTGTTCATTGTCATCATTGTCAAGTTTTAGAAATTTTTATTATTATTTTTCTTTTTTAAATGTGATTTCAGCCAGTTTTTATTGCTTTTATTGTACGGTGAGAATATGTTTAAAATACGAGTTAAACGCAGGTAAAAATACTAGAAGCAGCGCTCCACACTTACTGCAGAATTCGAATAGAGTTGTTTTTATTTATTTAAAAAAAAAAAATCGAGGGGCACACCGGGATTTTGGATTTTTCCTGGTAGCCAGGTTGGAAATAAGTCAAGAAATAACCGTAAAAATGGTTTTTGAGCAGACGTTCGCCCGTTCGTTCGTTCGTCCACAAAAAAATTTTCGTTTTTTGAATCCAAAAGAGCCAGCGCTACAAAAATTGACAACCGCCTTCCTCGGGCAAGGGGAAAACCGTTATTCCAAAGGCAAGACCATCCGTCCAAATTTGTGGCTTCGGCGGAGCCAAATAAGACCAAATTTCGACATTTCGAAAATTTTTCCGAAAACGGCGCTAACGTTTTTTTTTTTTTTTCCTACAGAGATACCTGATCTTGTAAGGAACAACTTTTCTCTTTAACATTTTTTTCGTGAAAAATCGACTTCCCCGGAAAATTTGAAAATCTTTGAGTTTTACCGACAGCGCTGATATGGGGCTCGACTTCGAGTGAAAAATGGTCGGGGATTTCCAATTTTCCGTCCATTTTGTGATTTGAATGTTACCTGGCCAAGCTCACGGCTTTGGCGGGGCGGAATAAGGCCAAACTTAGAGTTTTCGGCAATTTTCTAGACAACGGCTCTAGCGATTTTTTTTATATTTTGTGTGAAGATGTCTGACCTTATTTGGAACAGCTTTCCACTTTGGTGTTTTTCAGCAAAAAATCTCCCTCTCCGGAAAATTTGAAAAAAAAAACCGAAAATTTATAAGTTTTACCGACAGCGCCGACATGGGACTCGACTTCGACTGAAAAATGGTCAAGGATTTCAAATTTTCGGTCTATTTTGTGATTTAAAAGTAACCCTGCCAAATTTAGGACTTTGGCTTTGCCAAAAAAGGCCAAACAATGAATTTTCAAAGATTTTCTCGAAAACGGCTCTAAAGGTTTTTCTTATTTTTTGTGTCAAGATACCTGAGCCTATAAGGAACAACTTTTTCCTTTAGCAATTTTCCGTAAAAATTCGGCCTTTCCGAAAAATCCTGAAAAATCGAAAATTTTGAAGTTTTACAAATAGCGGTGATAATTTCGACTAATTAATAGTTAGGAATTTTAAATTTTCGGTCCATTTCCTGATTTCAAGCCACCCCCGACGTCCCAAATCCCTAATAATGCTTTCATCAAATGAAGCTACTACGCCGCGAGGAAGTGAGTAGTCCTCCCCGGACTGCTATTCCCCTAGTTTGTTCTTGAAGCGGATTCTTAAGTGGCAGCTGTAAAATCCATCCGAACCTTCGTGTCTTTGTTACGGTTTTCAAAAGTGAAATATATGAAGGGCTTCAACAGATCAAAAATTTACGACAAGGGTCTTAACAATTTTACTTCCCCATTTCATGTTTCAAAAAAGTCATTGAAAATTCATGTATCGACTCGTCCACCTGGTTTTCACCCTTCTTTTATTTTGTTGTGGAAACGTAATATTATCACCTGTCATAATTTGCGTGTCATTATTGATATTTTTTCCATCGGGAACTTTCAAAACGATTGTTCTAGTTTTCCCCAAAAGATGGCGTTAGTGTTTTAATAATGAAATTTCACTGGCTAATTGATTATATTGAATTTTAAAACTTTTAATATCTAAAAATAGATTTACTAGCTAATCATAATATCTATCACTAAAATGGTTAGTTTTTTTCATTTGTTTCTTCTTTTGCGAAAACCAACTTCCAACATTTTCTTATAAATTTTTAAAATTTTTTATTAATACTTCGAAAATTAGTAAAATTAAAGCAATAAAGATTCCACATGGTAAGATGGATAATACTTGAACCATTTGACTTAACTCGACTGGTTCTAACTCATTTCTTTTTTCTATTATTGGAGGTTGTACATTGTTAATTCGACTCAGGCGTTCGTGGATTCCAGGTGCGAAATAACGAGATAGCCTGCGCATAAAAAATATTTAGCTCTTCCCTGTTTTGAAGAATTAAAATAAAATCACTTACAAATAATTAAATGCTTTAGTGAACGGACTATGGCGCTGTAGAGGCAATGAAGAATAAGTAAATAATAACGGTTCGTCGATTTGATACAGAGGGCACTTGGATTTTAACTGCCAGATATAATCTCCTAATTCTAAAATAGCGAAATTCTCTTTACATAATCTTTCCATGGCTTCCTCCGTCGGAACTTTTTCTAGTAAATTATTATACGCTTTAACTGCGTGAGGATTACGATTTAACTAGAAAAAAATGAAATAAAATAAGTTGAATATTTATCATTTTGAAATTTTAGTGCTCTACTCACTGATAAAAAATTCCGGGGATAATCTCCTGACTCGTCAAATGAACTCAGCTCATATTTACCGTTGTTTATAAATTCCTCAACGTTTCTAAAAGGGATTTTTGTTATTTGAACGGTTAGAAACGATAATATTATAGCGGAGTATGCGGCTGTTATAAATAAAGCCAAGAAACGGAATGAAAAAATTAAAGTTTTGAATATTATTTTTTGAGAGCCATCTGCAAAAAGAATTAACACTTTAAAATCCATTTTAAAGGAAGCTGGACATAAATATTTACCTTGATTACAAAAACAATCGAATGTAACGAATAAATTATCGATAAAAACAAAATTTTGCTTGTGTTTTTTTAAAAATGACATCATGATTAAAGTCATATTTCCAAATATTACAAATATTAAAATGGCAGACCAAACATCGCTTCCAAACGGCTGAATGTAATAATCAACTTGGCGAGTGTACGTGGGATATTTTATATACCAATTCACTCTAAAAAATGAAAGATTATCTTAATTCTTCAAAAAAAATTTAGCAAGTGATGAGAATATGAAAAGATGATTCTTTTTTTAACAAGATTAGGTTATGACGCTCAAATAAAGCAATTCTACCAACATGGTCGCAATGTACTTTTTCTCCTTCTTTGGGTGCTTAGGCGATCGATCCGACGAGCTCCTGTTTCCTCGTCATGATGATTCTTCTCAGGACAATAAATAGTGCAGTGGTGCCCCTCTTGCCTTCTGCACAGCTGTACTGACGATGAGTAAGATTTTCGCCTACAACCGGTACTGAAGTGCCAGCTGCCGCACTTAACGTGGCTGATTGCAGTGGAAAACCACTGGGCGGTGGGAGCGCCACTTCCCTACGCCAACGCAATGTACTTACTCAAGCTTAAAAAATGGACCAACTACGTCACATTGAAACCAGTAAAAATCAGAGTTGTACGGGAAATACAACCACAAGACATCACTATCTTTAAATATTGGATTACAAGTCGAACTATTTATTTTTTCAGGTATAGTTCTTTTATTAAACCTAAAAAAAAATTCAGTGAATTACTATCAAAGAAAAATGAACAAAAAATAAATATATTACCGAAAGTGCATCAATTTTTCCATGTCATAAACCATTGATAACTGAGAGCAACCAGATGCAAAACAAACTAAAGGCCACTAAAAAAATTTACAATTTTTTAAATTTTTCTCATAAAATTTAATTAATAAAAAAATTGACTTACTGCTGCTCCTAAGAACTCTATCGTTAATACTGAATCATTTAAATCCATTCTCCTTTTAAGCATCGGAAGATTTATTAACGTTAGTCCTTTGTCACGATCCCATGTTCCATAATCGTTGATCATTGTTAAATTTTTTACTTTATAAACTTCTGTCAATTTATAAGCGGTAACGTTTACTGGGTAAATAAAAATGAATTCACAATCGTAGCGCACGAGTAAGTCTTGATATGATTCCATGTTTAGCAAGTTATCCAAGTAAAAGAACCATGAAAATTGGGAAGATCGATATAATAAATCAAACTAAAAAAATTAAAAGATTTGTTAAAAGAAATTTCTATATTTTTTTCAAATAACATTTAAAATACCTTTTCCAGATTTTTTAAAATCCATATTGCATTTAATATATTGTTTTCCTTTAAGATTATCACAGTATTTACTTCTGGGAACGAACCGTTCACTAAATATTCAAATAATTCTTTAATATTTTTATAAATAATTGGTATAAATTTTAATGAAAATTTTTTTAAAGTAGAAATATTTTTTATCCCATTAATTTTTTCTTCGATAATTATTCCTTGATGTATTCCTAATGTTTCGATTAATGGCTCTGATATTGACATAACTGTAGAGTCTTTTTCACTTTTCACATATTTGCCAAAATCATATAAAATTACAAGAAAAATAACTAAATACCAAAAAGAAATTTTTAATAACATATTAGTTCTATTTATGTAATATGTCTAAATTCTGTGATAATTACTGACCTTGTGAGAAAGGAAAAATCCAGCCATAATATTGCATTCAACAAAAGTATTAAAAAATTGTCCTTAATTATTCAACTTGGTTTTTGTTTGGATATCATTAGTAAAATCAGATAACTCAGTCAATTCAGATAATTTAAAATTGCATATCCCGCAGACGGTTTAACACTATGTACTGCGTAAATTACGTCTGATAATATTTCTTTTGTGCAACAGCTTTGAGTTTTTTAACTTTAGAAACATTATTTCGAAACACAATATAATAATAGAGATAATGATTCCGATTATTGTTATGGAGAATACTTGAATCATTTGTTCGATTTCAACAGGCTCAAAAATATTTTCGTCAGGCGGTTTGACAATTTTTGAATACGTGCCCATTTTTTCCATGTGATAATGAACACCGGAAGTATAAAATAATAACAAGCTGTAAAAAAAAAAAATAGTAAAATAAAAATTGTTCCACACTGAAATTTTTTATGAGTAAACTTACACATATTTAAAAAATTCAGTGTACGGGCTGTGCTTTGGTAATGCGTTTCCCATAATAGTCCGAAAAACTGGCTCTTCTATTTGGTAAACTTTGCACGTACCTCCAACATTGAAAGTATTTCCATCAAATGTGATGACAGCATATTTCTGATGACAAACCTTGTCACCAATTTCATCAAACTTCGCATCTTCAAATCTTTCCAACACACTTTGCGAAACTAAATCATTGCTCGACTGTAAAAAAAACGATTAAAAATCTTTTTTTTGTTAAAAAACGGTTAAAAATCTTTTTTTGTTAAAAAACGATTAAAAATCTTTTTTGTTAAAAAACGATTAAAAATCTTTTTTGTTAAAAAACGATTAAAAATCTTTTTTGTTAAAAAACGATTAAAAATCTTTTTTGTTAATAATAATCATTTAATTTTTAAATTACCGATAAAATTTTTTTCGGAAGTCCTATAATTTGCGGGAACGCGCATAACTTATACTCATTACTTTTCACGAACCCTTCCAAATTCCTAAATGGTATTATAGGTATCTGAACAGCTAAAAATGAACATATTGCTGAACAATAAAAAGCCGAAACGAACAATGCAGCCAACCGAAAAGTAAACACTAAAATTTTGAGTGTGGATTTTGGGCAGCCATCTGAAATTTTTTCAAATCAAATATATTTGAAGAGAAATTATCTAAAAAAATTTCTTTTGTTCATTACCTTCATTACAAAAAGATTCGAACGATATAAAAATACAATCGATTAGACTGCAATATAAATTATTTTTTATAATCGATTTTTTAATGAAAAAAAATGAAGATGTTATAGTGCTGCCAATGATTATAAATACAAGAATGCTTATCCAAAGATCTTTATTAAAAGGTTGAATATAATAATTCGCTTCTTTTGAAGATTCAGATGGATCTCTAATGTGCCATGTAATTCTAAAAAAATTGATTTAATTAATTATAATAGCAATCAATTTTTAAAAGATTTATTTCATACTTACACGAGCTTAAATATAGGAACAATTAGGTCGCAGTCCTCAAATTTATATAAGCTTAAGTGAAATGGTTGAGGATGAAGCGGAACATCGACGTTTTTTTCTATTATTTTACAGTCGCCTATTTCGTTCTTTGGAATTTTTATTACTAAATATCTTAATACAAAATTTAATAAAAGAATTTTTTATTTAAAATTGATCTAATTTATTCTTTTCTCTTACCGAAAATTCATAGCTTTTCCCAAATCCCTTATAATTTCCTCATGAGAACAGCCCTTTCCGTAACATCTCTAAAAAAAATTATATCTTTTCAAAAGAAATTTTTTTAAAAATATTTTTTTCTAAATATATTTCTTACGCGATCTCCGTCTTCTTTTGACATTACTAATTCCGTATCATTCAGATTTATTCTTCTTTTTAATAACGAAAGGCTCGTGATACTTATTCCAGAATAATAATCCCACGTCCCGAAATCAAATAAAATAGTTTTGTTTTTCAATTTATAAATTTCAGTCAATTTATATTTTTTATTATCTTCGGAATGGATTATTATAAATTCACAGTTATATGGCACCAAAAAGTCTTCGGATTTATACTTCAAAGACTCTTTTACAAAAACTAACCAGGTAAAAGAAGTAATCTTGTATAAAATATCAAGCTAAAAAAAATTATTTTAAAAAGCGGCAGGGTTATGCAGACATAACCGCAAGTTTTTACGTAGGACTACGTTGTCTGCGGACAACGGGACGGACGGGATTATGTTTTCGACGTATTAGTTATGAAAATGCCTATTTTGGTTTTCTTTGATATGCGTAGGCGACCTATAATTCTTAAAAATTGTGGTATGGTTATTGCCATAACCATATTCTCTTCGGACAGACAGACAAACCACCTGGGCCCCCCCCCCCCCCCTCCATAACCAAAATATTATTTTTCTCTCACACTACCCTTCGCTCACACTACCAACCTTAAAAACATTTTCCCATGATCGACAGTGGTTGTGAGGGCACTACCGGGTTTTACGGAGGACTCCGTCTCTATCGGAGTCTATATTTTAAGAAAATAATTCCTACTTCAATGTAATGTATTGAAAGGTGATTTCATTTCGTCGTAATTTACAAACATTTAAAAAATAAAAACTCCCGAAACCGAAAATAGCTTATATCTTGAGAACTGGGTCGAATTATAAAAAAATGATTTAATTTGCGATTTGTAAGGATGTTCTTATTCTCTATGTTCTTATTCAACTGCGATTTGCAAGAATGTTTTTATTCTCGGTCTTTTTATTTCCTTCGAGGCTCGCTTCGCTCGCCTCGAAGGAAAAAAGACCTCGAATAAAAACATCTTTAATCGTAGTTTCATCGTATATAATTAATAACGTTAACGAAAAGGGGAGAATGAAGAAAAGGGGAAAAAAGAAGGAAAGGGGAAAATGAAGGAAAGGAGAAAATGAAGAACATGAGAAAATGAAGAAAAGGGAAAAATTAAGAAAAGGGGAAAATGAAGAAAAGGGAAAAATTAAGAAAAGGGGAATATAAAGAACATGAGAAAATGAAGAAAAGGGGGAAATGAAGAAAATGAACAAAAGGAGAAAAAGAAAGAAATGAGAAAATGAAGAAAAGGGAAAAATTAAGAAGAAGGGAAAATGAAGAAAATGAAGGAAAGGGGAAAATAAAGAAAAGGAGAAAATGAAAAAAAGGAGAAAATGAAGAACATGAGAAAATGAAGAAAATGAGAAATGAAGAAAATGAGAAATGAAGAAAATGAAAAATGAAAAGGAAAAAATTATGAAAAGGGGAAAATGAAGAAAATGAAAAAATTAAGAATTCTCGGTCTTTTTATTTCCTTCGAGGCTCGCTTCGCTCGCCTCGAAGGAAAAAAGACCTCGAATAAAAACATCTTTAATCGTAGTTTCATCGTATATAATTAATAACGTTAACGAAAAGGGGAGAATGAAGAAAAGGGGAAAAAAGAAGGAAAGGGGAAAATGAGGAACATGAGAAAATGAAGAAAATGACAAATAAAGAAAATGAGAAATGAAGAAAAGGAAAAAATTATGAAAAGGGGAAAATTAAGAAAAGGGGATAGAGCTCAAAATGGATAGATGTCAAGGGAAAGGGGATAGATGTCAAAAAGATTCTGACATTTCATTTTTCCCCAAACATTATAAACATGTTTGTACTCTTCGTCAGAAAAAAATATTTTAAATAAGAATAACGTTTAAATAATGATAAAAATAACGGGAAAAAATGTGTCGTTGGTTGCCGTAGTTTCCTTCGAGGCTCGCTTCGCTCGCCTCAAAGGAAAAAAGACCTCGAATAAGAAAACATCTTTAATCGTAGTTTCATCGTATATAATTAATAACGTTAACGAAAAGGCGAGAATGAAGAAAAGGGGAAAAATGAAGGAAAGGGGAAAATGAAGGAAAGGAGAAAATGAAGAACATAAGAAAATGAAGAAAGAGAAGAAAAAGAAGAGAAATATGAAAATGGAGAAAAAGGAGAAAATGAAGAAATGAAACATTTTATGATGAAGAAACATTTTATGATCCTTTTTATTTTCGACCCTTCTTATTTTCAAATAACCCAGCTCATCTTCTTCCGTCAAAGATTTGAAATTAAAAAGGTCAAATCTCTGACTGAAGAAGATGAGCTGGGTTATTATATCGACGATATAATAAATTAAGAAAAATGAGAAAATGGAGAAAAAGAAAAAAAAAAGAAGAAAAATATGAAAATGGAGAAAAAGGAGAAAATGAAGAAATGAAACATTTTATGAAGAAGATTTGAAGAAGATTTTTATGAAGAGATTTGACCTTCTTATTTTCAAATCTTTGACTGAAGAAGATGAGCTGGGTTATTATATCGACGATATAATAACCGAGCTCATCTTCTTCAGTCAGAGATTTGACCATTCCTCAAAGCCATCGAAATGTCTACTGTCATTATATTCCCTAGACTAAGTAATAGACTTCTTAGGCCAAAAATCGGGGATTTCCTTTACGATCAAACGATTTCTCGATTTCTTACACGTTGTTAAATGTGTAACACATTATTCAATCAATTTAATCTTCCCATCGCCGAGACTAACACCATTAACTTGCCTTTAGGATTATTTTGGAATTCTTCCAGATCCATAATCTCTATTACATAATTCTATTACATAATAGTAAAATTTTTTTAAATTTCTTTCAGCTAAAAATTTGTCCAAAATATTTTGTAAAATTTTTTAGGGCTCAAAAATTTCAATTTCAAATTATGTCATTGGTGCATACAAACAGACAGACGCACAGAGGGACAGAGAACATTTGCTGCTATTTGGAGCTCAAATATTTATCAAAAATTAATTTTTGTCATATAGTTCCTGGCTTTTTTTTGGAGCTTAAAAATTTGTCTAAAAATTTTTTCCCCCATTTTTTCTAAAAGTTCTAAAATTTGTCAAAAATTTTTTTGGATGTTTTTGAGCTCAAGATTTGACAAAAATTAATCGCAAAGACTTTTTGGAGCTCTAGAATGTTTCAGAAATTTTTACTTCATTCTTTTGGAGCTCAAATATTTATCAAAAATCGTTTCTAAAATTTATTATGCTGAGTCTCCACTTGTGAGTTAATCAACAACTTTGATTAACTTACCTTGTCCATTTACCTTTAAACCAAATGTAATATGGTTTTTTTTAGTCAATGGCATTGCTCATCCAAACATTTTTTGTGTTTTTAGATGTTTGTTGATTGAAAAAATAAAAGGAATTAGATGGTAGAAAAGTTAATCCACAAGATAAGTTAATCAAAGTTGTTGATTAACTCACAAGTGGAGACTCGGCATTAGAGCTCAAAAATATGCCAAAACTTTTCCTAAAATCTTTTTAAACTCAAAATGATATCTCAAATTTTTTTAAATTTTTTTGAGCTAAACATTTGTCCAAAATATTTTGTAAAATTTTTTAGGGCTCAAAAATTTCAATTTCAAATTATGTCATTAGTACGGTGCGAACAGACAACCGGGAAGGAGGACAGAGGGACAGAGAAAATTTGCCAGGTCGCCCCCTAACAACGTAGTCCTACGTTAAAAAATTTCACAATTTTTTGATTTAAAAAATGTATTCACCTTTTCTAATTGCTGCAAAATTTCTTTCACTTCTACCACATTATTTTCTTTCACAACAACAGCTAAACTAGCATAAGGAAAACTCCCATTTACAATAAACTCAAAGAATTTTTTAAAATTTTTATGAGCTATAAAAAAATAATTCATCGACAATTTTTTAAAATCGTACAAATCCACACTTCTTTTATCTTTATCATCAATAACGATTCCTTGATGAATATTCAAAGCTTCCATTAGTGATATTGATATTGATAAAAAATTCTCTTCCGTTTTTATATGTTTATTCGAATAAGTAAAACAATTTTCGATAAATAAAATAATAAATATATTCAAACCGCACACAATCAGATAACATTTCATTGTTTTGAAAAATTTTATTTCCTTCAATTTGACGTCGGGCCACCTCTAGAAATAGAATAACGAAGAATAACGAGATACTATTAGCTAAATATGTAATGGTTCATTTTAAAAACATTCGAATTAACCCCCGAGTGTGAATTTCGATACTTAAAAAGCAATCGGCATTTATTCATAATCGCCAACTTCAAACTTAATGTTTCTTACGCACGAAAGCAAATAATAATTGTTTACTGCTGCGCTAAAATTTTTTTAAAAAAAATCTTGATGCTTATAAAACGTATCGTGATGGCTTAGCTGACTATATTATTTGAAAAGTTGAAGGCGTTACCAATAATGACTGTTTACAGCTTTGTTAAAAATCAATTATTTTAAAATTTAAGATTTAATTAGCCTAAAAATTGAACTATGCACTCTGAACATAATTTTTTAAGTAATTATTTTAGAAATAAATATCTAAAATCATGCAGTGAACTTTTTTTTACATCTAAAGAAATTAATATTTTTCACAAAAATTGCTAAAAGAAAAATTAGTAAAGCGATAAGAATCCTACATGGAACTATTGACAAAACTTGAACCATTTGATCAATGTCAACTGGATCAAAAGTAGTTTCCTTCAATACTGCAGTAAAAATAAGTCTGAGTTATTTTTTATCATTTAATCTAACAAAGCGTTTTTTTAAAATTACTTCCAAAATTAAAAAAACGAATACAATTAGTATTCCAATTGGAATTATTGATAAAACTTCAAATATTTGTTTCATTTCAACAGGATCGAATCGATCTTCAGTTTTTGGTTTCACCGAGCTATCAAAATTTCTTTTTTTTATTCTTTGAAAAACTCCAGATGAATAAAAATTAAGAAGTCTGCAATGAATAATTAAAATTAAATACTTGAATTTCTTATTTTGACTTTTGAATTTTAAACTTACATGTAATTAAGAACTCTCGTGAAAGGGTTATGCTTTTTCAGTGGTATAGATGTGAAACAGTAAGTGACAGGCTCCTTGATTTCAATAATTAGACATTTTAATTTGTTTTTGTAAATATCATGATCTGCAGCCATTATTGCCAATTTCCCATCGCACATTTCATTTACTTCCTTTATTTTTTCTCTGAAGAAATGTTTGTTGACGTGACTGATAACCGGGTCAGGGCTAAACTGTAAAAAAACAAAAAGACGTTCAACAAGAATGTAAATTATTAGCAATAAACTTACTTCTAAAAGAATTCGAGGAAACCGTCCTGCTTTCGCATCGAAACTTATTAAATATTTCCCGTTCTTAACGAATTCGTCCAAGTTTGTAAACGGGATATCAAACCGCTGAACAGTTAAACAAGAAATGATGATGGCACTATAAGCAGCCCAAATAACGAATGAAGTTAAACGGAAGGAAAAGCTGATCATTCTGAGAGATATATTTTTACAGCCTTCTGAAATGAGAAATAAAATCTTTTGTTAGTTTCAGATTTTTTTATGGCATTGATATTTTCATACCTTGATTGCAGAACGTTTCAAGTGGTGCAAAAAAACCATCTACATTACTGAATTTTATTTCTTTTTTCTTATTTAATATGCGTTTCCTTGAAATCCTTTGAATTATTATAATTACTGATCCAACGAAGATAAATGAGATAACTGCGATCCATGATTCAGGTCGAAGTGGCTCTACGTAGTAATTCGTATTTTTCGAACGAGAAGGAGCTTTGATGTACCAGTTAATACTAAAAATTAATTTTTTTTAATTATGAAAAATTTTGATGATTATACTTAACAATGCGCACTACTCTCACTATGATTTGAATATTGGGCCGACGAAATCAACCTCTAGAATATTGAAATCTATGTGAATCGGAAAAATGAATTGCAAAAAATCACTCTCTCTTGATATTAAATTATAGTTCATTTTTCCTCTAAAATCGCTGTTAGGGTTTTGAATCCAATAAAACCTAAAAATAACAAAAAATTAAAAATTTACTCAACACAAATATTTATTAAAAAAAATTTTTTAAATATTACCGAAAATTTAAAGCCTTTGAAAAATCTTTTAAAATTTCAAAATGAAGGCAGGATCGTTTTGAACCACAGACCTAAAAAACAAATGTATTGAGTAACTAGGCCAAACGAGTTCAAACTTTTATCAATTGTCTTACGTTTTTAGGCATATAAGAATTAAGAAATAGCTCCGTGTTATTAAAATTTAATCTTCTTCTATAAAACGGAACGTGAGCTAATGCCAACCCAAGATTTGAATCCCAAGTTCCAAAGTTTAAAATAAAACTCGAGTTTTTAATTTTGTAAACTTCAATTAATTTATATTCAATCTTATTTAAAGGATGAACTACGATGAATTCACAATCATAAGGCACGAGCAGTTCCTTATAATTATCTTTATCCGAAAATTCTTTCAAAAAAATTAACCAAGTAAATTGAGATACTTTATACAAAATTTCAAGCAATAAAATTTTAATAAATCATTACAATTATTTTTTAAAAGAAATGAAAAACATACGTTTACTTCCTCTGTGTAATTGCTCTAAAAAAATCGTAATATTAAAAATATTTCCCTCGTTCAAAACGATTATGGTTTTAACATTCTTAAAAGATCCTTTAATTATATAATCGATCAACTGTTCTTGATTAAAATAAACACTATAGAAATAATTAACAGAAAATATTTTCAAATTTGGCGATTTTTCATTGTTTTGAATTATAATAGCATCTCGGATTTTAGAAACCTTCATAAGTGATAAAGTTATTGACTCGGCATCATTGTTAAATTTAAATTTTTTAGCGGAAGAATGGCAAAAACTTAACAAGAGAAAACATAAAATGAAAATCGACCAAACCGCCATTTAAAATTTTGCGTCGAAAATATTCTATCGGATGGAAAAGAATAAAAACGAATGATTCAAATCGGCTACCAATTTTATTTTTTTAATCAAATAAAATGAATCAGTCTAATGCATTTATGACAGTTTGAGATACTAATAATAATGATTAATGTATATTTTTGACTAATATTTTACAAGAGTAAAGTGGTGCCAGCAATGCAAACAATTTGAACTGAGTTCATAAACTTAAGAATAAATTGTGAAAAGTGAAATAACCTTTAGTTTTTCCGTAAACTGTATTCGTGCAGATTAAAAGAAACCATTTGGGATTCTTGACATAGTTTGTTTTTGTAAAAAACCTTATTCACAAAACATGGGTTGTTTATTCAAAACAAAATATGCGACAAATCTAAAGTAGTCCCTTTTCCTGCGCAAGTAAACAACCACTACACAGTTCAAAATAATATTCTCATTTGAGAAAAAAAGAGTTTCAGCCTAAAAGTTTCAATTAGAAAGTTTCAAAATTGAAACTTTTTTGACTTCAAATTGAAACTTTTTCAATTTGAAGTCAAGATTTGACTGTTTCAATTTGAAGTCAAGATTTGACTGTTTCAATTTGAAGTCAAGATTTGACTGTTTCAATTTGAAGTCAAGACAAGTCCAGATTTGACTGTTTCAATTTGAAGCCAAAAAAGTTTCAAAATTGAAACTTTTTATGTAAATAGTTTCAGGAAAGTATCATTTGAAACTCGTTTGCATTCAATTTGAAACCGAAAAGGTTTCATTCCCCATTGAAACCTAAAAGTTTCAAATTTTCTAAAATATTTTGAACTGTGTAATTTTTATTTTTTTATGACGGACCAGTTCGAACCGCTTATGACGTCATTTTTTGCTTGATTTTTTTTTACTTAATAAAAGTGCCTTTTTAAAAATGATTTCAAACGTTGACAAAACAAACGCGATGAGCAATCCGATCGGAACAATTGACAAAACTTCAACCATTTGCCCCATTTCAACTGGTTCAAATTCTTCTTCACTTTTCGCTTCAACCAAACTAGCGAAATTCAACTTTCTTATTCTTTGAAGAACTCCCGACGAATAAAAATTTAGTAGTCTGCAATTCAAAATCAAAATTAAAAATAATTTTTCAAAGTTTTTAATATATCATACTTACATGTAATTCAGGGCTTTGGTAAAGGGATTATTCCTACTAAGTGGAATGACCGTAAAGCTGTAAGTTATCGGCTCTTTTACTTCGATTATTTGACATTTCGTTTTACTTTCATAAATATCGTTGTCGATAGCCATTAACGCTAATTTTTCATCGCACATTTCATTCACTTCCTTCGTTCCTTTCCGTTCCTTAAAAAAATTTTTATTCACGTGACTGATGACGGGATCGCGGCTAAACTGCAAAATAAAATACAAACGTCAAACCAAAATTAAAATTATTTATTCGCCGACAGATTTTACTTCTAAAAGAATTTGAGGAAATCTTCCGGCATTCGCATCGAAACTCATTAAAAATTGTCCATGCTTGACGAAACCTTCCAAGTTCGTAAACGGGATTTTAGGATGTTGAACAGTTAAATACGACGTGATTATGGCGCCATATAAAGCCCAAATAAATAATATAGTAAAACGAAGTGAGAAACCGATTACTTTGAATGGAATTTTTTCAGTTCCCTCTGAAAAATAAAATAAATTAAAACTTATTTCGTTTTATTTATAAGCTCTGTGTTTTTTAATGGGGTTTTAAACCAAAAACGATCTAAGTGACAAATTTTAATCTTGCCTTGATTGCAGAAAGCTTCGACTGGCATGAAAACGCCATCAACAATACTAAATTTAAATTTGCTTCCTTCGTTCAAAACCCGTTTCCTTGAAATTCTCTGAATGATTATTGTTATAATACAAAGGATGATGTATGCAATGACTGCGATCCACGAATCTAGAGCGAGGGGCTCAACGTAGTAATCCGTATTTTTTAAGTGAGATGGAGCTTTTATATACCAATTAACACTAAAAATTAATTTTGTGAATTAAAGTAAGTGTTAGAGTATCTGAAGTTTTCTGCTATTTACTTTGATTTGAAAATTGGGCCAACGAAGTCGCCTTTAAAAACATTAAAATCTGTATGAAGAGGATAAATAAACTGCAAGAAATCGCTTTCCTTCGGAATTATTTCATAATTTAACATTCCTCTGAAATTGCTTTTGGGAGTCATAATCCAATCAAAGCTAAAAAAAAATTAAAAATTGAATTGTGACGAAGAAAAACTATTAAAAAACTAGAATTTTACCGAAAATTTAAAGCTCTAGAAAGATCTTCTATTATTTCCAACTGAATACAGGCTCGTTTTGAATTACAAACCTAAAAGAAAAATTAATTAATTTAAAAAAATACAAACATTATCAATGTAACCATAATTATCTTACTTTTTTTGGGAGATAAGAATTAAGAATTAATTCTGCATTTTTTAAATCCAACCTTCTGCTATGTATTGGAATTTTAGGCGCAGATAAGCCTAATTTTTTATGATAAGTTCCAAAAGTATTAAAATAAGTCGAATTTTTTATTTGATAAACTTCAATCAACTTGTAACGGATTTCATTTAAATCATAAACAATAATGAATTCACAGTTGTAAGGCACAAACAAATCTTCAACCACATCTTCATCTGAATATTCTTCCAAAAAAATTAACCAAGTAAATCGAGATACTCTATACAAAATTTCAAGCTGTAATATTTTAATAAATTATTAAAATTATTTTTTTAAAAGAAATTTAACTTCCACTTACTTCCTGTAATTGTTGAAAGAGATGTTTAACATTTAAAATATTTTTTTCGTTAAAAATTATAATAGTTTTAATATTCGCAAATGATCCTTTAATTATATAATTAAACAACTCTTCTTTATTAAAATATAAACTGTAAAAATAATTGGAAGAAAATATTTGTAAATCTCGCCATTTTTCCTCATCTTGAATAATAATGCTATGACTTATCCCAGAGTGCTTCATAACTGAAAGAGTTATCGACTCTACATCTTTTAAAATATTATTACTAAAACATTGACATAAAACGAAGAAACAAGAAAATATAATTAAAAATAAAGTATAAAAAATCGACATTTAAAATTTTTTTTAAAGACTATTATTTAATTCAAGGTGCCCGATTCAAACGAAAAAGTATGAAAACAAATGATTTAGATTACGTAAGCGTTTTATTTTTCAGCATAATAGCGCGAGGAAATTACGTTGCATTATTAGAAGATAATTATCTTCGATTGCATAAACAGTATAATGTTGTTATGATAGTCTAGACATTAATCATAATGTATTGTTTCTAAAAGTTTAAAAAAAATTTCTTTGTGAGATAATGAAAGGACATTACGATTTTGAATGTCTCAAAATTAAGATGGCTGCTTTATTATTGATTCTATATTACTCGATTATTGCGTTCCCGAATTAAAAGAAATTCGGTAACAATAAAAACTTTGTTAAATTAAAGAATAAAACATTTCCATTGAATAAAAATAATGACAAAATCAAAAATTCCAGGGGGAAAATGTTCAAATAAGATCATGTTAAATAAAATTATTTGTAAATACCCGAGAAAAAGTGGGTTTGTAAAAACTTTTTAAAAACAGATAAAATTCTATACAAAAGCTGTAGAATCTTTGTAGAAATAAAATCAATTGGATTTTCTACAAAAAACCTAGCAATTTTTATAAAGACAAATAAAAAAATCTCATTTTTCCATCACTCTCTATTTTTTCCCATGAAATTTTAGAGAAACTTCGTTGAGTTGTCTGAATGTATTTAATCCTATAAATATTCTATACCTATTGCAACTGATTTTATTTCTATAGACCCACTTTTTCTCGGGTACTTCCAGCAAAATTTAAGAAAATCTTATAAAGCCTTATAGCGAATTTCGCCCCGATAAAGTCTGATATCGATTTTTCGGCCTAAAATAGACTAAAAATTTTATAAAATCATGTAATATCTAAAAAAATTTCATTTGAATCTTATAATGTCTTATAAAATCTTATCAGGGCGAAATCCCTTATAAGACTTTATGAAAAGATTTTCCCCCGGGTTTGCAGCCAGACGATTTTTCTCTTATAATATTTTCAAAATAAATTTTAATTTTTATAAAATTTTATAATACTTCTTAATTTTTTTACATAAAATTTACAAAAAATTTCACAAATAAACGCAATCAACGCCAGCACTATTCCAAATGGGACTATTGACAAAACTTGAATCATTTGATCCATTTCAACAGGTTGAAACTCGTCTTCATCATCTGGTTTATACGTCATGGCAAAATCAATTGTTTTTATTCTTTGGATAAGTCCAGACGTGTAAAAATTCATGAGTCTACAACATTAAATTAATTAATCGAGGCTTAAAACTGTAATAAAAAAATATTTTACTTACATGTAATTAAAAACTTTAGTAAATGGACTATTTTTCTTTAATGGAATTATCGTGAAACTAAGAAGAATCGGATTTTTAATGGTGATGACTTTACATTTAATTTTATTTTTGTAAATATCATAATCGATTGACATTAGTGCGAGTTTTTCATCGCAAATTTCATCCACTCCTCGTGAAGGTTTTGATTTTTTAATGAAATGTTCGTTTACGTGTTTGATGATAGGGACTCGGCTGAACTGTAAAAATATTATCAGTCATATAAAAATTTTTTATGATTTATTAAAAATTTAATTACTTCTAAAAGAATTTGAGGAAGTTTTCCTGCTTTCACGTTGAACCCCATTAAATATTGACCGTTTTCCACGAAGCCCTCTAAATTCGTAAACGGGATTTTAGGTATTTGAATCATTAAATATGAAGTTATCGTGGCGCCATATATGGCCCATATAAACATAGAAGTGAAACGAAAAGCGAAACCAATTGTTTTAAATGGGATGTTCTCACTGCCCTCTGCAAAAAAATTAAATTATTTAATATTAATTCTTCGATTAATAAATTCTAAATACCGAAAAATTTGCTTTGAAATTTAAAGTTTAAAAAGCCCGCCAAAAACCAGCCATGAATTTATGACGTCACAACTGAGTCGGATCCTTTGTTCTTATTGGTAGAATTTCCGCGTGCAAAAAATCAGCCAATGAAATAAATGAATTCAACTCAGTTGTGACGTCATTAGCTCAAACATGGCGTATGGTGATTTTTGGCGGGCTTTCTAAAATTTGAATTTCAAATTAAATATTTATTTGCTTAACCAAATTGTTTGAGAAACCTTGAATAAGAATTTAAGGATCGGTTAATGACGTTTTAAAAATTAATTTTTATTTATTATTTATTTTTATTTATTTCAGAAATAATAAATAAAAATTAATTTTTTACCTTGATTGCAAAAAGTTTCAAGTGGCATGAAGATACCATCGACACTATTGAATTTTAATTTGCTGCCTTCATTCAAAATTCGTGTTCTTGAAATTTTTTGAATGACGATTGTTATTGCTCCAATGAAAATGAGTATGATTATTGCAATCCAAGAATCAAGTTCTAATGGCTCCACGTAATAGTCCGGGTTTTTTGAAGAAGATGGTTCTCGAATATGCCAGTTAACACTAAAAAAAATTGAATAGATTTGTCAAGACTAATTCTTTATTTTAAATTTCGGAATTTGAGATGTCATTTTTCCAAACTAAAAAATCAATCTAACTCTGATTTGAACACTGGTCCGACAATGTCACTTTTAAAAACATTAAAATCCGGTTCAAACGGATAAATAACTTGCAAAATATCGCTGTTTTTCGGTGTTATGTCGTAATTTATTATTCCTCTGACTGCGCTGCCAGGCGTAGAAACCCAATCATAACTAAAAAGAAAACACAAAAAATTCATATTGAGTGTTAGAGCCAAATGTAATAGTGAAAATTTTACCGGAAATTTAAAGCAGTCGCAAAATCCTCTATGAATTCAACGTGAACACAAACGCGTCTTGAATTACAAGCCTAAAAAAATAATTTCATCAATTAATGTAAAGTCACTCCAAATTTGCAAAATATTTCTTTTACATTTTCTGGAAGATACGAATTCAAGATCAATTTTTCATTTTTAAAATTCATCCTCCTTCTGCATATTGGAATATTCGTTATGTTCAATCCTAATTTTTGGTCCCACATTCCAAAATCAAGAATCATTGTCAAATTTTTTATTTTGTAAATTTCAACCATTTTATATTTGATTTCATTTACAGGATAAACGATTATTAATTCACAATTGTAAGGCACCAGCAATTCTTCATAAATTTTTTCATCCTCAGGTTCTTCCACAAAGATTAACCAATTGAATCGAGATGCTGTATGCAATATGTCGAGCTGTAACATTGTAACAATTAATTATTTTCTTTTTGGCGTTTAAAAAATGTATTTACTTACTTCCTCTAATTGTTGTAACAAGCTCTTAAGATTTGAAATATTTTTCTCATTAAAAACTATTATTGTTTTCACATTAATAAACACATCCCGAATCAAATAATTAAGCAACTCTTCTTTATTAAAATATAAAATAGGTATATAATTAAACGAAAACAATTTTAAATCATGCCAATTCCCTCTATCAATTTCTTTATTTGTAACAACAATACCGTGGTGTATTTCCAACTTCCTAATCATCGCCATTGTGATCGAATCTACATCTTTATTATATTCAAAATTTTTATCAGAAGATTGACAAAAACCGACAATCAACAAAATCGCAATTAAAAAAATAATCGACATTTAAAATTTTTCAAAAATAAAATCCTGCACTTTTTGAAATCTGGTACTAAATGAAAAAAAAACGATTTAGTCTAATGATTTTATTTTTTCAAAACAAAAGGACGAATCTTTCGTACAAATCGCAGCATATATCAATAGAGGTTAATTATCTTCCGTGTGAACAATAAAATGCCTCTACGACAGTTTGAAAAACATTAATAAAAGTCGTTTGTATTTTAAAAGATTTTTAAAGGAGAACTCCGTTTTTGTTTTCGGTTATGGAGGGGGGGGGGGGGGGGGTCCAGGTAGTTTGTCCGGAATTCTGTCCGTCTGTCCGAAGAGAAAAATAATATTATAATATTATATAATATGGGAGAAAAATATTTTAAATATTTTAAATAATTTAATTATATAAATTTAAAATAATTTAAAAATAATTGCAAAATGATTTTACTTTTCTAAAATTTAAGCAATTTTAAATATCAACAAAAAAAATTTTTTTTACTATAACGGTAATAAAATGACTAATTTGGGTTGGGCAATCAGGTTGTGTGTCTGTGCGTCTGTCCGAAGAGAACTTGTATCATTTGATCCACATGAACTGGCTCGAACGCATCTTCACTTTCCATTTCAAAAATAGCATGAAGTTCAATTGCTTAAAATTACTATAATAATAAATAATAAAAAATTGATCAAACCACATTTTTCTTTGACTGTTATGTAAATTATTTCTTTTAAAGGTTGAACTGGTATATTAAGCGACCAAGCTTTGAAGAACAAGCTGATTACTACATGCATCCATTTAATTATTGTTTCTATTGAGTTCCCCAAAGATGCCTTCTGATCTTGACAGAGCGAGAAAGCGAGTAGTCTTCCCCGGACTGTTGTTCCCGTAGTTGATATTTAAATTATAAAATTAAATACTATTTTTATTTATCTAGTTTAAATATGTAAAATTGTTAAAAGTAAACTAATATTCTTTTTCTTTTTCTTTCAGGTAAGTTTCTTAAAAACTATCTGCTTGTGGAGGGTTTAACATCAGGCTCATACTTCAAGATCTTCCTCAAGGTAAGGTAAGGTCCACGTCGTAAATACAACAATTTGCATAGGTCAAATTTTCAGTCTTCACTTTCCCAGAAAAAATATCAATTTTTTCATTGATTAATAATCTTTCATAAAATAAATTAGGATTTTATCTATTCAGGAAAACGATCCAAGTATTTTTACTAACGATTTAAATTGAAAGTTACAAAAAAGAAATCATTTGAATTCTAAAATTTTTTTAGCTACCAAATTATTTTTCTAAAAGGAATTTTGTTTTTCCAACTTTCTTGAAATAAAAAAAAAAACAATTTTTATATTAAAATATTTTGATTTGGTCTGATAAGTTTTTAATTTTGAAAAAAGCATTTATACGTTGCATGTCAATAAACTGCAAAGGGAAGTTCAAAAAGTTTTGTAATTAAACAAGGAAAATTACATTCCCCCATTGCTGAAAATTTACTCTTTTACTTCCCCCCTTTAATGTCTGAAGCACCCTTCGCAAAAAAAACCATCATCAGAGCTGATGAATACCTGTTATTAACGAGCCCAATTATTTACAATAAGGAAAAAATTCTTCGGTAAATTTTATTCTATTTTGAAACTTAAAGATGTTTCGGATGTGTCGGTTTCTTCTTTTGTTAAATTTAGGATGTAAATATGGGTTTTGTTTTTTGAATGAGGACGAAGAAAAGATAACGGTTGAGCTTATGAATAGTTTAGAAACTCGTCATTGGATTTTAGCTGAAGATTTGGATTTGTCTCCGAGTGATTTTAATAAATTTAAAATATTAATTAATTGGAATAAGCCGGTTATGTATAGATCAATTTTGCAGTTATTCCTATATTTTGGGGAAGAATCTTCTTTTCCAAACATAAATACGTTAATAGTGTTAAAAGTGCCGAATATTGGGATTATTATTCAATTTTTTAGTCTGTTAAATAAGGCAAGTATTTTATGGTTTTTATAATAATATCCTATTTTCAGCTTTTTTAGAATAATTATTATTATTTTTTTTCCAGTTGAAAAAAGACGATTATTTATATAAATTTAAATGGTTAGTTTTTGTGAAAGATGAACTGTTGAAATTTGAAGAAAACGAGTTATTTATTCCTTATAATTGCTTATTTATTATTGCTCAGCCGAAAGATCAAAACGGTTATTATTTGAAAGAAATTTATAAGGTTAAGGATAAAACATTTGTAAATTATTACGGGCAATGGAGTGAAGATTTCGGATTGTTAACTACAGATTTAGCAATGTATATTCGAAGACGTAATTTGAATAATACGGAATTATTAATGGAGTATTCAGACGAACCAGAGGTCAGACTGAATTTTATTTTTCATGCTAAAAAATCTTTTGCTTAAGTTGAATAATTTGATTTCAGAAATGCACAACGCGCCGCCAATGCTCTCACCTTGAAGTCTTGCAAGATTATGCGAAATTGATGAATTTTCGGTAAATATAAACTAACGAGTAAAAAATTGTTAAATTGATCTGGATTTTTTTTTTTTGCAGTTATCTCTGGATTAAAATTGCTTCGCTGAAAAATGGTGAAACAGGCGATTTAGTAAATTTGGCATTAGCGCACAGCTCCGAATTTATACGTGAAGACATTGATTATTTCTCTCCGTTATTTAAAATCAAGTACGTTTCCTTTCCGAAATTCAATTTTAAAAAATTTTCTCTTATGGGTTCTATAATTTGTTCAACAGGCTCAATTGGTATATTAGAAGACCCCGATATCTAGAGCAAGCTGATTTTTTCGTCCAACCGTTTAGTGACGAAATATGGCTTTCTATACTGATCTGCTTGATAACATCCACTGGAGTTAGTGCCATTCTCCATTATTTAGATAATTCCAAAAAGGAGCGACCGAATTTGATCGATTATTTATTTTTAGCGTTTGAAAATCTTTGCAATCAAGGTGCGCAGATTTTTAATGTTGTACTAAGTGTGAAAATTTTTAAAAATATCATAGACATTTTTTTAAAGATGGCCACCCGAAGAAAGTTTCAAATTCGGAAAGAGTAACTTGCTTCACATTACAATTTTTCGCTTTATTTATTGTACCTGCGTACTCAGGTACGATCATTTCTTACTTGGCTGGTAGTAAGCCGCAAGTACCATTCACAACCCTTCGAGGTTTTGTTAAAAATGGAAAGTATTCTATTGGAGCACGTACAAACAGTTTTTCTGAAGGACTTTTTCAGGTATCATATAAATAATCTTAAATTGTTTAAGGTAGGCAATGATATTAGGGTCGGTCCATACCAAGTGGGCCAAGATTTGACCTTCAGGTGGAGAATTTTGTTCAAAATTTTTTTATGGGAACACCTCAAAGGGACAAACACCCATGCCCAATATTAGGCCCCAAAAAAATTTCTTACGGGAGTTATGGCCTAAATTAGTTTTTGGAGTTTTCGAAAAATGGTTTTTTTAAATAATTTATTCTGAAGTAACGGGTTGAGATAGAGATGCGTACGAGGTCTTGTTTTGTTTGTATTTAGACATGCTTTCGACCAGAAAACCTCATTTGGCCATAACAATTTTGCCGCAAAATTTCGATTTGGCCAAAAATTAAATTTCGTTTTTTCTCTCAATACGTATTTTTCGATACGTCTGAAAAAATTCCTCAAAACACCTCTAGGGACCCTCTAAAAGTACCACTAAAAACTGGAGTGGTTGAATTTTTTTTGGAAGGAAAATAAATTTTTTTTTAAATTTGGCCAAATTGAAAAAATCATAGTTTTGGAATGTAGTGACTTGGAAAATCGGTACTATGGGTATGGGTTACTTACATAAAGGGCTTTTCAGAAAAAAATTGGTTGTCCCAAAATATTGCGTTTTCCTAGCCTGCGGGTGGGCCGCAATGTAAAATATGACTTTAACCCGTACCCAACTTAAGTGAATCATTTAAAAATTTTCAAAATAGCCATAATGTCGCTAAAATATGTTAAAAAGAAGGGCCATACCCCATTCTGTTCCTAAACTTCGGTAACCCTATGGTTTGGGCCGAAATAGGAAAAAAAAATCCCTAATGGCCAAAAGCAATAGATTAACTCATACGTAAGCACTAAATTTCTGGAATTTATGCACGATTACTCCTTAAACACATCCGTTTGAACAAAAAAAGAAGGTCCCCAAGAATTGCGATCTCTAAGATTACGATAACGCAAGATGCATAGACATTTTCATTGCCCTATACATTTTTAATAGGGAAAAATAAATTATTAATTAACAAAAGTCATGGAAAATTGTAAAAAACCAAAATATTATCAATTTTGATCACTTATTTTGGGTTTTTAAGCCAGAAATCATCTAAAACAATAATATTTACATTCAAGGATAGGGCAAAAAATATTTTTTTACTTTATAATGGTATTTTTCCCTATTAAAAATGCATGAGGCATTGAAAATGTCTATGCATCTTGCGTTATCGTAATCTTAGAGATCGCAATTCTTGGGGACCTTCTTTTTTTGTTCAAACGGATGTGTTTAAGGAGTAATCGTGCATAAATTCCAGAAATTTAGTGCTTACGTATGAGTTAATCTATTGCTTTTGGCCATTAGGGATTTTTTTTTCCTATTTCGGCCCAAACCATAGGGTTACCGAAGTTTAGGAACAGAATGGGGTATGGCCCTTCTTTTTAACATATTTTAGCGACATTATGGCTATTTTGAAAATTTTTAAATGATTCACTTAAGTTGGGTACGGGTTAAAGTCATATTTTACATTGCGGCCCACCCGCAGGCTAGGAAAACGCAATATTTTGGGACAACCAATTTTTTTCTGAAAAGCCCTTTATGTAAGTAACCCATACCCATAGTACCGATTTTCCAAGTCACTACATTCCAAAACTATGATTTTTTCAATTTGGCCAAATTTAAAAAAAAATTTATTTTCCTTCCAAAAAAAATTCAACCACTCCAGTTTTTAGTGGTACTTTTAGAGGGTCCCTAGAGGTGTTTTGAGGAATTTTTTCAGACGTATCGAAAAATACGTATTGAGAGAAAAAACGAAATTTAATTTTTGGCCAAATCGAAATTTTGCGGCAAAATTGTTATGGCCAAATGAGGTTTTCTGGTCGAAAGCATGTCTAAATACAAACAAAACAAGACCTCGTACGCATCTCTATCTCAACCCGTTACTTCAGAATAAATTATTTAAAAAAACCATTTTTCGAAAACTCCAAAAACTAATTTAGGCCATAACTCCCGTAAGAAATTTTTTTGGGGCCTAATATTGGGCATGGGTGTTTGTCCCTTTGAGGTGTTCCCATAAAAAAATTTTGAACAAAATTCTCCACCTGAAGGTCAAATCTTGGCCCACTTGGTATGGACCGACCCCTAAGTCTTTTGAAATACATTGTAATAATTTTTCTTGATTCATTTGCATCATTGGCATTTTCAATTTTTTAAAAAAATTAATTCGAGCAGCATTATCTTGGTTAGAAATTAAAATACAATTTTTAATACTAAACAACTTGACAATAGATATTGTTATGTTTTCTTCATCAGCGTCAAGGGAAACGCTTTTAACTTCTTTGAAATAAAACGCGAAGAATAAAATAAACCAATTCATTATATTAATAACTGACAGAAATTTAAAAATTGCAATATTTGAGATCTCTAATGTTATATGTTAACAATTTATTTCTGTAGAATAAAAAAAATGCCTTTTGAGCTTTTAACTTTTGGTATGATTGTTTACTAATTATACTAATGATTTGGCTTAATTAATGTGCCAAGATTAAAAAGGCAAAGTGATGAAGAGCGGGGTAACTTAGACATTTTTGAATTAATTTTACCATTTAATTAATTAATTAATTAATTTATTTATTTATTTTATTTTACAAGCTACCAGACCGCAGGTCCAAAAGCCGTTACAAACGAAACAATAATAAAAAGTTTTGGGGGTAAGCTTAAATAAAAAATTTTGCTTGACAAATATTTTTTTGTATTTATTTCTGCAAGAGGATACAAACTCAATACTCATAATGCGAAAATTTGGAAAAATAGAAAAAAGCAACAAGAACAAAGTTAAATAATACCAAAAAAAAAGGAGATAAAATTACCCCATTTCACGGTAATTTAATATATTATCATAGATTAAACATTTTTAATTCGGAATTTTTCCTTATAAATGATAGGCTAATTATTTGTTTAAATGATACACTAACACTTTTTTATTAACTATAAAAAAATTGAGTGCATTTTTTTAATTAACGCTTTTATCGAATTTCAAATCGCCTGCACGCATAAAAAGGAATCTCTTTAGGGGATTCGGAATGAATGAAAATTTTATTTTCCCCAAATAATCAACCTTCAATTATTTTTTTTAAAGATTTTTGTTACACAATTTTTTGAAATACTTCATGGAAATTTCTAACAAAAAAATTAAAACTCCTACAGCGGCTCCAATCGGAACGATGGACAAAACTTGAACCATTTGATCAATTTTAACAGGAGTTAGTTCATCATCCTCATCTATCACAGGCACTACATTTATTTTTTCTTGTATTTTGCTTTGTACGCCTGATGTGTAAAATTGAATTAATCTTAAAAAAAAAGATAATTTTTAAAAGAAGATTTTATAAGAATTGATTTAATTAATATTTCATTTACTTATGATTAAACATGTCTCTGAATTCGCTGTGTTTTCTTAGTGCAGTCCCGATCAAGAAGAATGTAACGGGATGATCAATTTGATAAAACGGACAAGGTGGATCTTTCCTGTATATATCAGGCGCCATCATGGCATATTTTTCTTCGCACGCTAATCTTATCCCTTGTCTTTCGGGATAGGCTTTTAGAAATTTATCATTAATATGACTTATGACAGGATCTGCATTATGCTGAAAAAAATCCTTCCATTAGATAAAAGAAGAGGAAAGAAAATTCCAGGCTTGGGTAAAACAGTTGAGATTACTATTTCAAATAGAAATAGAAAATAGTTCAGTTTTTGACTATTTGAAATAAAATATAAAATAGTTTCTTGACTAACTATTTTAAATAGAAAATAGTATTTTACAATAGTTCTTTTAAAATAGATTTTGAAAATAGTTTTTTTTCACAGAAAAAAAATTGTGTTCGTAAAATGAAACAAAAAAACATCTAAAAGTGTTTTTCTTAAAATTTCTTATCTTAAATTAAGTGAAAAAACTCGAATTTTTTTTTAAAAAAAAAGTCTCCTAAGCAAACTAAAATAACATTTTTAGTATGAAATACTGTAAATAAACTATTTTTAAAATAAAAATACTTGGATGATGAAGTAAAAATATAAATAGAAAATAGTTTTTGATTTTGCTATTTGAAATAAAAATAGAAAATACTATTTTTTTATTTGAAAATAGTATTTCAAATGTTTTTATTTTCAAAATACCCAAGCCGAAAAATTACACAATGCTTACCCCGAAAAATCGTTTTGGAAACGCAGCGATATCTTTTCTGATTAAAAAATATTCCCCGTTTTCAATAAACTCTTCTAAATTTCTGAACGGGATTTTCGGTATACGAACTGCTAAAAACGAAATGATAGTCGCTGAGTAAGCAGAGAATATAACAACAGCAGCTATACGAATTGTCAGTATAGCAATCCGAAATGATGAAATTTCATGATTGTGGCCTCCATATGAAAAAAAATTTCTTAAGTAAAACTTATTTTTACCAAATTTCTTTTATTAAAACTACAACTTACCTTGACTGCAGAAACTTTCTAAAGTTGAGAAAATATTATCAATGCAATAAGTTAATGACGTTCGGTTTTCTGAACGCTTATAAAAATAAACAACACTCGTCACTACGAAACTTCCGATTATAACCGTCAAAAATATAGAAATCCACATATCAATGGAAAATGGGCGGATGTAGTAATCTTGATGAGCTTCAACTTCAGGATCTCGAATGTACCAATTAAGGCTGGAAACAAAAATTCACACTAAACGCTAATAATAAATAATAAAAAAAATTAAAAACTTACAATGTTTTGAATAAAGGAGCCATCGTGTCGTAATGATAAAAATAAGTGTGGAAAAATTGTTCTCCGTCATAAGCGTCAGCATAGTCATCTTCATCACTTCGCTCTCTTGTTTTCTTCACATGAATTATACTAAAAAAAAAAATTAGGTAAATAAATCATATTTCTTAAAATGTACAAATAGTTTACTTACTTGAATTTTAATATTTTCTGAATATCGTAAAAAATACCTCTTGCAGTGCACACGAGAAATCTTCCTTTATTGCACAACTTTAAAAAACATAAATATAATAAAATTTTATGAAAGATTAAATTTTTGCAAAAGAAATACTTACATCATTTGAAAATGTTTCAAGAGCAAAAACCAAACTCACATTACTTAAATCTGATCTTCTTTCATTAAATGAAAGATTTGTAATGTTTAGACCGGAATTAAGATCCCATGTTCCGAATAGATAATTAAAACTTGTATTTTTAATTTGGTAAATTTCTAATAATTCATATTTGTTTGCGCCTGTTGGGTGTATAATAATAAATTCACAATTAAAAGGAACTTTCAATTGATTTTCTTCCAATTTCACAGATTTTTCCAGGAACAATAGCCAAGTAAATTTTGCAATTTTATATTCAATCCCTGCCTGCAAAGTAAATTTTTTTAAATTTTTTTTAGTTAAAGACAACAGAAAGTAAAAACTTACGTTTTTAAATAAATTTAACAATTCAAGAATCTCATCCAAGCTGGTTATTTTAATTATGATAGCTATACTCCAATAATTAACAATTTCATTCTTGGCATAATTAAAAAATTCGGGTTTGGTCAAAAAAACTGTCGGGACATTCCTATTTTCGGGATTTTTATAAAGCTGTAATTTCGATGAAGCGTTACAATGTTCACAAATTCTTATACACTGCCGAATTTCTAAAACTTTAATCAAAGTAAAAATGATCAATTCTTTATTTCCTTGCATCTTTAATTTTTTTTAAATGCAAGGGCTGCAAATTGTTCTAAAATTAACTTTTATTATCAAGGATTTGTACAAAACAATAAGTTGTATCAAAACAAAACATTATTGCTTTTGTTTTTTTAAAACTCTTAATTGCGTTTTCCATTTCAATAGTCATTAAGATAGCCAGACACTTTGATTGCCATCATTGTGCAGAAATTAAATTTAAAAACAGCAATAAACATTATTGACCCAACTAAATATATTAAGGAAATAAAAAACATTTTTTCTTGTTTCACAATAGAAATGTTAATACCAGAAACTATTCTTTTAAAGTAATCAAAATGTGTTAGAAATTTTAGTCAGGTGTAATTTCCCGTTCGTGACAGAAAAATTTGTTGAAGGTTGAAAAACGCAGATTTAATAAAATATTCAATAAAATTCTTGTTACTGTAAAATTACATGAACTTGATTTATTTTTCCGGAAAATAAATAATTTCATAGAAAAAGCGAAATTGAAAGTTTCGTTGCAATGACAGTATTATTTTAGCTCTGCTCGCTTTTATAAATAAGGATTCGTACAAAACAATAAGATATATCAAAATAAAGCATTATTGCTTTTGTTTTTTTAAAACTCTTAATTGCTTTCTTCATTTCAATAGTCATTAAGATAGCCAGACACCTTGATCGCTATCATTGTGCAGGGATTGAATAAAAAAAAAGCAATAAACATTAATGACGCTTAACTTGATCTTTGAATGTCATTCATACGCTTTACAATTTATTACCTTAATTCAGAAAACTTCAAATACTTAAAATGAGGGTAGCAGTATTTTTCGAGCCCCCCCCCCCCCCCTCCCCCGCGCCTCGTAAATTTTTTGTAAAAAAGATTTCAGTCTTTAAAAAGGAATTTTTTAAAATTTTTGGGGCCCATGACGGATCTAAATTATGCAGCCCTCATCTCAAGAAAGTAACTGCTACGCTAATAAATTAATGATCATGTTGTTGTTTACATTCTATGAAAATTGATGTTTTATCGGTTAATAAGGATATAGCAGATGAAACTTTTATAGCGTGCATGCAAATATTGCATTTTTAAAGAGTTGACTAAAATAAATTATATTTTTTGACGCTTTTTATTGGTATGTCACCCAATTTTGTCTGCTTTTTGGTCTGTATACCAGAATGACTAAAAAAATGAAATAAACTCTTCCAAGCTATGCTTTTTTAATTAAAGAAAAAATTTTACGTGCTAAATAACAACCAAAGAATATTGATTGATTGATTGATTGATTGATTTATCGCATATATTGGTTTGTTTTTTTTTCTTTTTTATAATTTTTTTATAAAATTTTAAATAATAAACCAAAGTGGCTAAGCCTTATATAATTAATCTAATATTATTCATAATATTAGAAATAAAAATTCCTTTAATCAAATTATCAAGCTTATTTTAATTTTTTTAAAGAAAAAAAATACTTCATCGAAATCTCTAGAAAAAAAATAAATACTCCTACTGTGGCCCCGATCGGGACAATGAACAAAACCTGAATCATTTGATCGACCTTAACTGGATAAAAAACATCTTCATCTACATCTTTTTCTGGTACGGCATCTAATTTTTTTTGCAATCGACTTTGAATACCAGAAGAATAAAAACGAATTAAGCTAGAAATTTTAAAAATTAAAAATAATTCAATTTGGAAAAAAAAACAGAGATCAACTTACTGGTAATTAAATATGTTTCTAAAAACGCTGTGCTTTTTCAAAGCCATCCCGGTATAACCAAAAGTAAGCGGACGCTCAATCTGGTAAAGAGTGCAATTTGAGTCTTTCTTGAACATGTTAGGAGAGAGCATGGCGTATTTTCCTTCGCAGACGAGCTTGATGCCTTTTTCCTCTGGATAGGATTTTAAATATTTATCTTTTACAAGCCGAGCGATGGGATCTGCTGTCATCTTTACCGAAAAAAGGTTAGGTTATGTTAGGGTTATTTTTTAAAATGTTTTTACTTACTTTGAAGAACAATTTCGGAAACGGAGCGGTATCTTTTCTGATTAAAAAATATTTCCCATTTTCTACAAATTCTTCCAGATTCCTAAACGGTACTTTCGGCATTCGCACTGCCAAAAATGAAATAACAGTAGCTGAATAAGCGAGAATAACTATTAAAGCTGTTAATCGGATTGTTAATACCGCAACTCTGAATGAAAAAATTTTCCTCTCTTGGCAACCATCTAAAAAGAAAAATTAATACACAAAACTTCTTTCTAAAAATTTATTACATTAACTTACCTTGATTACAAAAACAGTCTAAAGCCCCGAAAATATTTTCAATGACATCTGGCAGCGTTGATTGATTTTCCCAACGTTTTTTTAAAAAAACAATTATCAACATGATAAAACTTCCGAGGATAATTGTCCCAAATACAGAAATCCACATATTGACAGAAAATGGACGAACGTAATAATCTTGTTGAGATTCAACTTTCGGATCTTTGATGTACATATTAAGACTGTAAGAAAAATTTTATTAGACTATATTAAATAATTACCAAAAAAATTACTTACGATGCTGTGAATAATGGAGCAAACGTATCGTAATAAAAAAAATAGCCAGTGAAAGAAGCAACGTCATCGTAGACATCGGCGTAATCGTCATCATCCGTTCTTTCTTTTGTTTTCAGAACTCGGATTATCCTAAAATATAATTTGTGAATTTTATTAAATTAATAAAATCTAATAGTATTAATTGTCTTTTTACTTACTTAAATTTTAATATTTTTTGTAGATCATAAAAAATAAGTCTCTGAGCGCAATCGAGAGAAACATATTTTTCGCACATCTAGTCAACAAAAAATTTCAAAGAAATAAAATAAATAATTTAAAATTAAAACTTGCAATACTTACTTCATTTTCCGACATAATATCAGCAAAAATTAAGGTTACATTACTTAAATCTCATCTTCTTTCATTAGACGTAATTTTTGCAATATTTAGACCAAAATTGACGTCCCAGGTACCAATATTAAAGATAAAATTAACATCCTTAATTTTGTAAGTTTCTAATAATTCGTAACTGTTTGGTCCTGTTGAAAATATTATAATAAATTCACAATTATAAGGTATTTCTAGTTGAATTTCTCGAATTCCTAATTTGACAGGCTCGTCCAGAAAAACTATCCACGTAAATTTTGATATTTCGTGTTCGATTTTTAACTGAAAAATTAAAATCATCTTTAATTTTTTTTTTGTTAGTTTTTCCAAAAAACAGATACTTACTTTTTTAAACATATTGAAAAATTCGTAAATTCCCTCTATTGTGCCGGCTTCAATAATAATAGCAGTACTCCAATAAACAACTCCACTCATAACATATTTTAAAAATTCAATTTCAGTTAAAAAAACTGTTGGAATTTTTTTCTTTTCGAAATTTTTATACAAATTAAGATTTACTGTAACATTATCAGTTTCATATATTTTTATACACCGACGAATATCCAAAATTTTAACCAAATCAAATATAATCCTTTCTCGATTTTTGAATTCGGACATGCTCTTGGCCATTGCGGGAATCAACGAAAAAAATACCAATAAAAGATAAAGAAATTTGAATTTAAAATACAAAATCATTTTTCATGCAATAATAAACTAGAAATGCATTCAAAATTGTAAAGTGAATTTTTTTGCCATTAGTATTTATTTTATTTTTATTTTATTTTTATTTCGCCATAAAACATTGCTAAAAGGGCAATGTCATTAGACGACGTTATGAAAAAAACAATTTGACAAGTTACAATAATGTTAACAATTTTGATCAAATAAAGTTAAAGAAAAAAAATGGATACAAAAAAATCGAAGTACAGAGACAAAACAAATTCATAGGTAAAAGAAATTATGATTGAGAAGTCTTCAGACTGGGAAGGTGTGCTTTAATTTCATCAATACTGTATGGCGCAAGGCATGCAAGTGAAGCTTTGATTTGAATTTTAAAAGATTTAAAATCCAGATCAGAGACAGCTTTTGGTATGAGATTGTAGAAAGTAATACCAACAGATATTGCATCATTAGAAAGAATTTTTTGCGATTTAGAAGTGTTGCCAGACGCTAGTAAATGACCATGTCTCGTTAAATAAGTATGCTTGCTTCCAACAGTAGCGATGGATGATTTATGCTTATGAATATACAAAAGCAATTGCAAAACGTATTCTGCGTATAAAGTAAGTATATTATGCTTTTGAAAGTGTAATTTACAGTGCGCATGATTTTTTAAAAATAAAATAGTTCTGAGAGCACATTTCTGCAACCTGAAGACCTCCAATAAGTTAGATTGAGATGTACTTCCCCAAATGATTAAGCAATATGATATACACGAGTGGAAAAGAGAATGATAAACTGTGATACGAGTTTTTAAAGTGAGAACAGAAGAAAGTCTACGCAACAGGAAGATTACCGATGAAAGTCTGGACAAGAGATTAAAGACGTGATCACTCCATTCCAGGCTCTCATCGAGTATTGATTTAACCATTGTAAATATTTCCTTTGTTTTTACTTGATACTAATTATTCTGTTTATGTTGAAACAATGACACTCAAAATGCATTAAAAGTAATGCCATAATTTCATTCGGCAAAAGTTTTTTAAAAAAACAAAAATGCAATGACCATTAATGACGCTTAATTTCATTTTTAATTATCATTCACATTGTTTTTAACATTTGTTTCTCTCATTATAAATTTTTTAAATGAATTGCCATGCTAAAAAGAAAAAGGTTTTGTGCATTTTACAATTTTTCAAAGTTGACAAAAAACAGATTTTATAAGGAAAATAAAAACCAAAAAAGAAATACTCCAGGGTTAAGCTTTTTATGAAAGAAAAAATTTAACACGTTGCATCACAACCAAAGACTTCACAAAATTACAAATAAATAATTCTTTTAAAAACTTAACTTTTTTAAAAACTTTTGTGATTTGTATAATTTTTGCGAAGAAAAAAAATATTTCATCAAAATCTCAAGGAAGAAAATAAATACTCCAACTGTGGCTCCGATTGGGACGATGGACAAAACCTGAACCATTTGATCAATTTTAACTGGGCTTAACTCATCGTCCTCATCTTTCATTGGCAAGACATTTAATTTTTCTTGCACTTTGCTTTGTATGCCCGAAGTATAAAATTGTATTAATCTAAAAAAATTTTATAATTAAAAAAATTGGATTTGTAAAATTTCTTTATAATTTTTTCAACTTACTTATAATTGAATACGTCTCTGAATTCGCTGTGTTTTTTAAGAGACATTCCGATCAGAAAGAATGTAACTGGATGATCAACTTGATAAAAAGAACAGGGCGGGTCTTTTCTGTATATATTAGGCGCCATCATGGCGTATTTTTCCTCGTAAGCCAATCTTATTCCTTGTTTTTCCGGGTAAGCTTTGAGTAATTTGTCATTGATATAACTAATGACAGGATCTGCATTGTGCTGAAAAAATATTTGTTTTATTTTTAAAAAAAGAAAAAAGAAATTTTATGGTACTTACCCCAAAAAATCGTTTTGGAAATGGAGCGGTATCTTTTCTGATTAAAAAATATTCCCCGTTTTGAACAAACTCTTCCAAAGATCTAAACGGAATTTTCGGTATACGAACTGCTAAATGAGAAATGATGGTTGCTGAGTAAGCAGAGATTAAAACAATAGCAGCTACACGGATTGTCAATACAGCAATTCTAAATGATGAGATTTCATGATTTTGACCTCCATCTAAAACAAATAGATTTATTTTATTAACATTTCTCTTTTAAAAAAATTTATTCTAAAGAATTCTTCAAAAACATTTTTCTAAAAAATTTGTAAAAAAAATTTTTCTAAAAAATTTGTAAAAAAAATTTTTCTAAAAAATTTGTAATGCTGAGTCTCCACTTGTGAGTTAATCAACAACTTTGATTAACTTATCTTGTGGATTAACTTTTCTACCATCTAATTCCTTTTATTTTTTCAATCAACAAACATCCAAAAACACAAAAAATGTTTGGATGAGCAATGCCATTGACTAAAAAAAACCATATTACATTTGGTTTAAAGGTAAATGGACAAGGTAAGTTAATCAAAGTTGTTGATTAACTCACAAGTGGAGACTCAGCATAAAAAAAATTTTTCTAAAAAATTTTTCTAAAAAATTTGTAAAAAAAATTTTTCTAAAAAATTTGTAAAAAAAATTTTTCTAAAAAATTTGTAAAAAAAATTTTTCTAAAAAATTTGTAAAAAAAATTTTTCTAAAAAATTTGTAAAAAAAATTTTTCTAAAAAATTTGTAAAAAAAATTTTTCTAAAAAATTTGTAAAAAAAATTTTTCTAAAAAATTTGTAAAAAAAATTTTTCTAAAAAATTTGTAAAAAAAATTTTTCTAAAAAATTAAAAAAAAAAATACTAAAAATTTCTTAAAAAAATTTTTTTTTAAAAATTCTTAAAATTTGAGTCTCCACTAGTGAGTTAATCCACAACTTTGATTAACTTTCCTTGTGGATTAACTTTTCTACCATCGAATTCCGTTTATTTTTTCAATCAACGAGCATCTAAAAATACAAAAAATGTTTGGATAAGCAACGCCATTGACTAAAAAAATCATACTACTTTTAGTTTGAAGGTTAATGCACAAGGAAAGTTAATCAAAGTTGTTGATTAACTCACAAGTGGAGACTCAGCATAATGCTGAGTCTGAAAAAAATTTTTCTAAAAAATTTTTCTAAAAAATTTTTTAAATAAATATCTTTTATCAAATTTTTATGGCGGTTCACCTTGACAGCAGAAACTTTCTAAAGTCTTGAAAATAGTATCAGCGAAACAAATGAAAGACTTTGGTTTTTCTGAACGCTTAAATAAATAGGCGGCAGTAGTGAAGATAAAACCTCCGATTATAACCGTCAAAAATATAGAAATCCACATATCGATTGAAAATGGTCGGATGTAATAATCTTGATGAGCTTCGACTTCTGGTTCTCTAATGTACCAATTAAGGCTAAAAATTAAAAGATTTTTTTAAAAAAATAAAAAAGTGCACAGTAAAAATTTAAATACTTACTATGTTTTGTATATGGGAGCAATCGTGTCGTAATGAAAGAAATAAGTGTGAAAAAAGTGGGTGCCACTAAAAGCATCAGCATATTCGTCGTCATCAGTTCGATCCCCAATTTTTTTTACATGAATTAAGCTATAAAAAAATTTTTAAAACGGTGATGAAATTACTAAATAAAAATTATGCAAATCAAAAAAAAAATTTCTTTCTGACAGCTCTGAGACTGGGAACTTACTTGAATTTTAACATTTTTTGTAAATCATAAAAAAAATCTCTTCCAGCACACTGAAGAAATTTTGCTTTATTGCACATCTAGAAAGGTAACAAGTAAATAAAATTCATGATCATTTGAATTTATGCGAAATCAATACTTACATCATCCGAAAATGTTTCAGCAGCATAAATTACACTCACATTACTTAAATCTGATCTTTCATTAAATGTAAGTTTCGTAATGTTCAAACCAAAATTAAGGTCCCACGTTCCAAATGGAAAAATAAAACATGAATTTTTAATTTTGTAAATTTCTAGTATTTCGTATTTGTCTGGGCCTTTTGGCTGAACAATAATAAATTCGCAATTATAAGGCACTTCCAGTTGGTTTTCCTCGATTTCCCAACTTACAGATTCTTCCAAGAACACCAGCCATGTAAATTTTGCAATTTTATATTCAATCCCTGACTGCAATAAAAATCGTTTCAATTTTTTTGTGAAAGGGAATAAAAAAAATTAGAAACTTACACTTTTAAACGAATTCAGTAATTCATGAATTACATCCAACGTGCCCCCTTCAATGATGATAGCAGTACTCCAATAATTAAAAATTTCGTTTTTAACACGACTTAAAAATTCGGATTCAGTAAAGAAAACTGTCGGAAGATTCCTACTTTCGGAATTTTTATAAAGTTTTACATTCGATGAAATTTTATAATGATCACTAATTCTAATACATTGCCGAATTTCCAAAACTTTAATTAAAGAAAAAATAATCAGTTCAATGTTTCCTTGCATTTCCTCAACCCTCAATTTTTTAAAATGCAAGGACAGAAAATTTTTTCTAAATTGTAAAGGTCTCGTATGAAACAATAAGATGTTTTTAAAAACAAAACGATTGCTTTTGTTTTCGTTTTTTAAACTCTTAATTGCATTTTCCATTGCGACGATCGTTATCCCCCTAATGGCGGAGTTCTTAATGGGCAAAGTTTTGAAGAAAAATAATTAAAAACTCAATAGCATTATTGTCGCTTAACTTGCATTTTAAATTTCATTCCCATTTTTTTTAAATTTTTACCCTCGTTTGAAATATGTAATATTCATAAATAGAATGATCATGTTTTTGTTTACAGTCTACACGAATTAATACGATATTACTTGATTAGAGATACATCTGATAAAAATTTTATAGCGTGCTGATCATATTTTTTTAGTGTTAGCTCTGATGCTGAGTCTCCACTTGTGAGTTAATCAACAACTTTGATTAACTTACCTTGTGCATTTACCTTTAAACCAAATGTAATATGGTTTTTTTTAGTCAATGGCATTGCTTATCCAAACATTTTTTATGTTTTTAGATGTTTGTTGATTGAAAAAATAAAAGGAATTCGATGGTAGAAAAGTTAATCCACAAGGAAAGTTAATCAAAGTTGTTGATTAACTCACAAGTGGAGACTCGGCATGATAGAACTTATAAGAAAAAATATTTTATGAATTTTAAATATTAAAATTAAAAAAAAAAAAATCTTAAATAATAATTTTTAATATTTTACAAAGGATAACTAAAACTCGCAGCCTTTTATTCAGAGAAAAATTAATTAAATTTTAATGAAAACTTTTGGATTATTATAAAATAGAATAAAAAAATAATTATGAATCTGTTTATTTCATCCCGTGGAAAAATTTGAGTTATTAGATTTAATAAAAATTAACAAAACGGCTGTTTATTAATTTTTATTAATTTTTATAGTGATTATGGGGGAATAAAAATTAATGAATTTTAATAAAATTTTATTAACCCGATATCGGTATTTTAGGCCCAATTTTAATTTTTCACCCTCAAGTCGCCCACGTCGGGTTTATAAAATTTTATTAAAATTCATTAATTTTTATTCCCCCATAATCACTATAAAAATTAATAAAAATTAATAAACAGCAGTTTTGTTAATTTTTATTAAATCTAATAACTCAAATTTTTCCACGGGATGGTAAAAGAAATTAGTAATTCAATTAAATATTTTTTTTATTTAGGAAAATTTTCTAATTTACACATTCTTTTAATTTTTCCTGAAAACATCTCACAGAATCTTAGGCCAAAAAAGTCTAAATGATGGCTTTCTTTTAGATAAATACAACGACCGAATATAACTCATAATCATTTCTAAAAATAAAATAAAAATTGCTAAAGCGACCCCAACGGGAATGAACATTAAAACTTGAAGTATCTGATCGACTTTCACTGGTAAAAAGTCTTCGCCATCATCATTTCTTAATGGAACAGCCGCTATTTCTACTTCAAGTTTGTTTATGATCCCAGAAGAAAACGAACGAGCGAGACTAAAAAGAAAGAAAATAAATAACACTTGATCTTGTAAGAATAAATGAAAGTTTTTATCGCTTATACCCTGTCTCCATACTCTATTTAAATAGCACCGAGGATTATTCGAATCGCTATTTAAATGACCGAACGGAAGTACTTGCTTCTAATTTCGTTCGAAAATTTTGAAAATATAGCTTTGTTTTGAAACAAAAAAAATGGCGAAGAAAATAAACATTTTAAAAAGTAAGAAATCCGGATATTAATGAAGCCTTCAGCCTTCTGTAAGTCACAAATGTTTCTTTTATTCAATTTTATAGCTTTTTGATTCCATATTAGAACTCTAAAGCCGATTTATCTTTTTTAAAAACTGAACAGAACGGGATCATGGAGACAAGTACTTCCGGCGAGTCGTTTAATCAAGAGTTCCGATTAATCCGCGGTGCTATTTAAATAGAGTATGGAGACAAGGTATTACTAATAATTTAATATTTTTCTCAATTCGCTATTCTTACTTAATACCATCCCCATAAAAAAATAACAAATCGGAGTTTTTATTTCATAAAAATGACAATCCGCTTCTTTCCAATGAAGATTAGGCGATATCATCGCGTAATTTTCGTGACAAGTTTTGCTTAACGCTTCCTCGTCCGGCAAAACTTTTAAAAATTTATTTTTAATCGTTTTAATCAAAGGATCCTCGCTATGCTTGGAAAAAAAAATAATAATAATAACTTAAAAAGTGATTTCATTAATTGATTTTTAAAAAACTTACTTCGAAATATAAACGCGGAAACGTCGTGTGATCATTTCTAACTAAAAAGTATTTCCCATTTTGAACAAACTCTTCAAGATTATAAAAAGGAACTCGCGGTAATCGCACTGCTAAAAACGAGATAATAACTGCTGAGTAAGCAGGAATGATAAACAAAGCAGCAAGACGAAATGTAAACAAAGCAACTCTAAACGAAGAATATTCCCTGGTTTTGCCGCCATCTTTAATCAAAAAAATAATTATGAAAAAAAGTTTTAGTTTCAAAAGTTCGTAAGTGCGACACACCTTGATTAAAGAAACATTCTAAAGCCGTAAAGATGTTATCGATAAGCTGCGGCAAGGCCGATTGTTTCTCTAAACGCTTTATAATGAGTCCGATTATGGCTGCTACTAAACTTCCAACAATGGTTGTTAATAATAGAGAAAGCCAAAGGTCGACTGCAAATGGGCGGATGTAGTAATCTTGATGGGCTTCAACGTCTGGGACCTTGATATACCAATTAAGACTATAAAAAAGTTTTTTTTAGCATAAGTCAAGCTTCTGTACGTGCACAAGGAACTACAGAGTCCCAGAAATCCTGCTGGAACTAAGTAAAAAAACTCACTTTTCAATTTTTATGAGATTTGCCCACGACTTTTTTTTCAAAAGTGAAAAATGAACTTTTTCAGCTGTTCCCGTAGGAATTTCGGGATTTTGACTCCAGCACTCGATAGGATAATTTAAAATCTATTAGATTAAGTAAAGGGGCCATTTTTAAATTGGTCTCATATCTTGTTTTGATTAATAGCCCCATGTTTTTTAATGGGTTTGATTACCAAAACAAACTATGAGGCTGATTTTTTTGTGGACTTGTTAACAAATTCTTGAAACTTACAACCCTTTGAATATAGGTCCAAAAGTATCAACATTATAAAAATAATGATGAAACACATAATAACTATCATAAATATCAGCATAGTCATCGTCATCGACATCAAGCCCTCCTCTTCGCATTCTGATTACTTTAATTCTGAAAAAGAAATAGGCAACTTGTTCGATTTTTAAAATCACAAAATTATTATTAATATTAATTCTTGAATCAATAATAAAGACTAAGCAAAAAAAAAATTTTGGAGAACGAAGAGTTCGTTTTTAAATTCAAATTCTAGAAAGCCCGCCAAAAAACAAACGATGACTTTATGACGTAACAACTGAATTTCCGCGTCAAAAAATCAGCCGCTGAAATAGTAAAATTTAGAGAGACTAAATAACAGAGAGTAGACATACAGCTAGTCGCTTTCTATTGGTCGAAACATAAAATGGCGTTCGCGCTCAGGTTTTTTTAAAATTTTCGAATACGACAGTGATTTTTTTAATATTTATAAACAAAAGCAGTGACCAAAATAATAAGACACTATTTAAAAATGAAATATTACCCTTTCTAAAGACAAATAATAAGGTAAGCGAACATTACCAGCAAAATTTTGGGCTACATTTTTTTTCTCATAAATTTTTGGCCGCTCACAATCTTACGAACGAGAAAAAACAAACGAATTGCAAGTTTTACATTGTTTTCCTTCATTTTTTGACCCTAAAATCTCTTTCATATTTAAAAAAAACCAAACTACATCAACTGAAGTTAATAAAAGCAAAGATTTAGAAAAAATAACAAAAGCAAAAAATATTTGTTTACATTTTGTCGAGGCAGCCATTACGTTTTAACGGCCATTTTGGTTTACTTTTAGTCGCATGAAGAGGGCTTCAGTCACCTCATGTCTACTCTCTGTTATTTAGTCTCTCTAGTAGAATTTAACTCGGTTATGACGTCATAAGCTGAAACATGGCGTCCGGTTATTTTTGGCGGGCTTTACAGAATTTGAATTTCAAATTCAATTTTTGTATAAAAAACATTTTTTTTCTTTAATTTTTTCTTGCTAAGCCTTATTTAAGAATATTTCAATCTTTTATAATATTTTTAAAATTTCTTTCTAAACTCGACTAACTTACTCGAAATTCAAAAAATTTCTAATATCATATAAGACTTCTCGCTTGCAACATGAGATCCGAGGTCTCTTGCACGACTATAACAAAAAATAAAAAAAATTATTTCTCCTAAACAAAAAAAGCCTTAGTTGTAAAAAAATTTAATCTTACATCTTTCGCAATTAATGAGGAAGCGTAAACCACGCTAACATTACTTAAATCCGATCTTCTATCATATAAATTTTTTTTCGTATAGCTCAAACTCGATTTTTTATTCCACGTCCCGAACTTATGAGTAAATTTCACATTTTTCATTTTGTAAACTTCAACCACATCATATTTATTTTCTTTAGTTGAACTTATAATCATGAATTCGCAATCGAAAGGGATGGATAGTTGATCATAGCTCGGTTGTGTTGATTCTTCCAAAAACACCAGCCAAGTAAATTTTTCTAATTCGTCTTCTTTCCCAGCCTAAAACCGAAAAAAAATTAATTTGAGCCAAAAAAAAATTTAATTTTAAAAATTCACCTTTTTTAATGAATTTAAGAATTCATCAACAAGATCTAGATTATTTGTTTCAATTATAATCGCAGTTCTCCAATATGTATCAACTCCATTAATAATAAGCTGTAAAAATTTTTCTTTTGCTAAAAAAACAGTTGGAATTTTCCTTAGCGGGGAATTTTAAAAAAAATTTAAATTCGACAAAAAACTTGAACTTTCACGGAATTGTATACATATGCGAATTTCTAAAACTTCAATTAAATCGAAGGTTATCATTTCTTTTTCTTTAATTGAAACAGCATTAGCAATTTCAGTCAAAATCAATGCTAACGAAAAAATTATCAAATTCATGGCGTTGTTAAGAAAAACCAAACGCTTTCTTTTGAATAAATGAAATAGAAATGAATGGCAAACTAAAAGATAGAAAAATATTCCTTTCTGTTATTGGCCTTGATTTAATCGTTACGTGAAAAGCATAATCGAAATGAGTTGTTTACGATCCCTTTTAAAAAAAATATTCCTTTCTAACGAAGATAAAAAAGTTTGAATCGTTTTGATAAAATAGCATGACACTTAAATTTAATTAGAGGTTACGTTAAGGGTTTATAATCTTTTATAATTCGACGCAGTAATACGAGGCTAGATTTTTAATACTGAAAAAAAATACAATTAATTAAATGAAAGAAAAACAACCAGCTAATACTAAAGCGGCTAAAAAATTTATATAATATCAAAAAATCGTCGCCATAGTGATAAAATAATTTTTGAGCAAAAGACAGGAAATAAATTAAGCTTTAGCAAAAAAATTTGAAGTTAAGTCGAAGACTTAAATGGATGAGAATTAAATATTTATAAAAAATTACTTTTAACTTATTTGTTTTGGCCTATGAAACAAAAGAGGCATTTCTGTACGTTATAAGTTTCTGCACCCAAAAAATATAGGGGTGATTATCAAAAAAGTTGTAACTTTTTAAAATGTAAACAACGATCGAGTGGACAACGAAAAAGTTCATATAATTACAAAAGTTAATGTTACTAACGGATGGACTTGATGAATATAAGACATGTGATAGAAAACGCCCTTTGCCTTTTCATTTCACGTAATATTTTGTCACTATCAAGTTTAATAGGGATTGTTGGACCTATAAACCGAACCGAGTGGACATTATTTTTGCCACGTTCCGGATTGCAGTAAAAAAAATTTTTTTTTCCGTTTCTGCTTGTTTATAAATAATTAAATAAACAACAGATTTGTAGCTAATGAGTTAGTTATTAAGTTTTATGACCGTTTTTATTAATATCTTTCGGTATTCTGGGATATTTCGCAGATTAAAAAGAAAGAGCTAAAAGAACTAAAATGTCGGCTAACGGATTCGAAGCCAAAATATTAATATGAGAGATGGTGAGTCGTGCTAATATTATGTTTAATAAGTTTTCCTGTATTTTTGGGGCCTAGTAACATTTTTGTTTGCTTTAACATTGCTCAGAAAGCCATTAAAACTGCTTTTAAATCGGGCAAGACGACTTGCGAACATCCATGTTTTCGTTAATTTTTCTACGATAATCGATTTTTTTTGGGTTCGGCGTTTTGGTAAATCGGTAAAAAGCATATGAAAACATGAAACACTTAATGCTAAAGACTTTAGCTAATTTTCATACGTGATATTCGGTTTGAAGAACTCAGAAAAAAAAAATTTATTGAAAAATAATTTGTTTTTTAAAAGTTACAGTTTTTTTGATAATCACCCATAGGTAATTTTTGAAAATTTTCAAAAATTTTTCTTAACCTTTTTCTTAAATTAAACTCATATTTAAAGGGAAATATACTGAGCCAGAAATATTTTAAAAATGATTTGTTCAGAAAATTTCAGTTGAAGCTTTAAAAACGTTTTTCTGAAGCTCAGAAATTTTTAAAAAGGAACTTTCAAAATATTTCTTTAATATATTTTTTAATTTAAAAGAAAATCTATATTACCTTATTTTATAATAAAAGAAATTAATAATGAAAAAAAAAATATATTTGTTAATTGTTAAAGATTTATCTCTACAGTTTAAGTAATCTCAGATGCGAAAAATCAAAATGATCTTTTTCGTTTCGTTAAGCAGATGTAATTTATTCCTATTTCCAATAACAAAATAAAAATTCCAAAAGCAGCCCCAACTGGGGCAAACATTAAAACTTGAACCATCTGATCAATTTTTACTGGTAAAAATCCGTCGCCATCATCATCTTTTAAAGGAACGGCCGCAATCTTTCCTTCAAGCTTGTTTATAATACCAGACGAATAAGAACGAGTTAAACTGAAAATAAAAAAATTTAGATTTTCATCTTCGAAAATTAACTTATTTTTTACTTACTAATGATTTAATATGTTTCTTAATTCACTATCTTTGCTTAATTCAATGCCCATGAAAAAATACGTGATCGGATCTTTCATTTGGTAAAAATAACAATCCGCTTTCTTCCAAAAAATATTAGGAAGAATCATGGCGTATTTTTCGCGGCAAGTTAAGTCAATTCCTTCCTCATCCGTCAATGCTTTTAAAAAATTCTTCTTTATAGTTTTGATCAGAGGATCCGCGCTATTCTAAAAAAAAATCATTAGATTTGTGATGGCTGTAACAATTTAGATTTAAAAACTTACATCAAAATATAAACGAGGAAATATAGCGTCATCTTTCCTAACTATAAAATATTCTCCGTTTTGAATAAACTCTTCAAGATTGTGAAAAGGAACTCGAGGGATCCGCACTGCTAAAAATGAAATGATGACTGCGGAGTAAGCGGGAATGATGAATAAAGCAGCAAGACGAAATGTAAACAAAGACACCCTGAACGAAAAATATTCCCCGGTTTGGCCGCCATCTTTAATTAAAAAAAAATCATTATGAAATAAAAGTTTTAGTTTCAAAAGTTCGTAAGTGCGACACACCTTGATTACAAAAACATTCTAAAGCCGTAAAAATGTTATCGATAAGCTGCGGCAAGGCCGATTGTTTCTCTAATCGCCGTATGATGAGTCCGATTATGGCTGCTACTAAACTTCCGATAATAGTAATTAATAAAAGAGAAAGCCAGAGATCGACTGCAAATGGGCGAATGTAATAATCTTGATGGGCTTCGACTTCCGGAGCTTTGATATACCAATTGAGGCTACAAAAAAAATTAGTATAATTCCCAAAGAGCATCATAAGTACAAATTAAGACTTACTAAGCTTTAAACAAAGGTCCAAATGTATCAAAACGGTAAAAATAATGATGAAACACAGATGTGCTGTCATAAATATCAGCATATTCATTATCATCGTGCCTCTCCTGTCGTTTCTTCATTGCTTTGATACTGCAAAATAAAATTAATACTTTAATACTCGGTCAATATTAATTTAATAATTACTTGAACTTACTCGAGGTTTAAATAATTTCGAATATCATATAAAACTTCTTTTTTACAGCATGTGATGACTTGCTTCGCGCACGACTAAATAGTAAACAATAATAAATTCAAATATTTTTTTTTAAGAAAAATAAATTTAAAAAATTTACACTTACGCCTTTTAGTGGAAGAGTTGTCGCGTAAACTACGCTGACGTTACTTAAATCTGATCTTCTTTCATAAAGTGTTTTTTTTGTGTAGCTCAAACCTGATTTATCACTCCACGTGCCGTACTTATGAGTAAATTTTACGTTTTTCATTTTGTAAACTTCAATCAAATCATAATTGTTTTCGCCGGTTGAACTAATTACCATGAATTCGCAATCGAAGGGGATGGATAATTGATCATAGTTTGGTTGTGTAGTTTCTTCCAAAAAGATCAGCCATGTAAATTTTTCTAATTCGCCTTCTTCCCCAGCCTGAAAAAAAAAAATTTAGTTTTGGCCAAAAAAAATTTTTTTTTTAAACTTACCTTTTTTAGTGTTTGCAATAATTCATCAACAAGATTTAAAGTATCCGTCTCAATAATAATTGCAGTTCTCCAATACGTATCAACTCCGTTAATAATAAACTGTAAAAATTTTTCTTTTGCCAAAAAAACAGTCGGAATTTTTCTATTCGGAAATTTTTTAAAAGAATCCAAATTTGATAAAATTGTTGAGCGTTCACGAAATCGTACACAACTCCGAATTTCTAAAGCTTTAACTAAATCAAAAGTAATTAATTCTTGTTCTTCAACTGAAATAGCGTTTGCAAGCTCAGCTAATATCAAAATTAACGACAAAACCATCAACTTCATTTTGATTATTTAGCGAACCGCTGAACATTAGAATCTAACTGAAAGACGTTGCACATTTCCTTTTGTCATTGACACTGATTTTGTGTAATCAAAACGGATTGTTAATGATCATCGATGGAGAAAAAGAAGAAAGAGAAAAACATTTTTATAACAAAGATTATCGTTTAAAGTCGTTACCATTTAATGACCTTCGATAAAATTGAATGGCAATTAAATTTAAATTAGAGCTTACGTTAAGGGTTGATAATCTTTTATAATGACTTGTTACATTGCATGAGATGGGATTTTTAAAGCGCAAAAAAATGTCAATTGAAGGTGAAGCAAAAAAGAAACAAAGTTTCATTAAAAATTTACAACTTAAAATAATGCCATTGCTTCAGGGAAAATAATTTAGAACGCTAAAGTAAAAAAATGATGCTACAAAAAACTTATAGCCAGCCATTGATGAGCTAGAAATTTTACCGAAGACAAAACCTGTAATTTTGAAATTCCAAAAGAAAAAAAAATAAAGAAAATTTCGTTTCTTTTAAAAAACTTTATTATTTTTTTTAGTTATTTTATTTTAAACAATAAAACTAACAAAACCTATAAATCTACCAAAACAACAATGTTACCAAAGTATTTGCCTTTTCATTCTAAACTCGTAATCACTCTCACATCTACGTTTGGAAAATTTTTCAGCAATATCTTTTCTCACAGACACTTTCATATTCTTTCTCAGCAATACTAATGATCGGCAACGCCCACCATATTTAAAAATTATCTCCAAAAATAAGATAATTATTGCAAAAGCACATCCAACAACCACCATTAAAAAAATATGAACCATTTGATGAATCCTAACCGGGAAAAATTGATTTTCATCAATATTTTTTATCGGGACTTCATCGAGATCTTCTTGGAGATGACTTATTATGCCAGATGAATAAAAAGGAGGCAAACTGTAATTAAATTTTTTTTATAATTTGAATCAGAGAGAATTTACAATTTGATACTTACACATGCATGAACGCATCTCTAAAAACACTATTTTTTCTCAGTGTTAATTGTAAAAAATAAAACGTAATAGCTTTTGGGATTTGATAAAATGAGCATCCAGCGTTATCATCCTTTAAGTATATGTTTGGCGCCGTCATGCTATAAAGCCCCTTGCATGTTTTTCTTAAACCTTCCTCTTCCGAATATGCTTTGACAAAGCGATCCCTGACCAGTTGAATTAATGGATTTTCATTTTCCTAAAAATAAATGTTCTCACAATTATTTAACAATCATTTCTTTCTATAAAATAACTTACTTTAAAATATAATTCAGGAAACAAGGCCCCTTCTTTCCTTATTAAAATATATTTCCCATTTTCAACGAATTCGTCCAAGGTTCTAAAAGGAATTTTTGGTACTCTCACAGCTAAAAACGAGGTTATTACTGCCGAGTAAGAAGGGAGAATAAATAAAGTTGTTAACAAAATTGTAATTAAAGCAACTCTGAATGACGCGTAATCTCTGTGTTCGCCACCATCTTGAAAGAAAAAAGATTACAAAAGAATTTTAATTAAAAATTTTTTTAATTCCGACTCACCTTGACTGCAAAATAACTCGAACGTAGTGAAGACATTATCAATTAATTGCGGCAAAGGAGGTTCTCTCCGCAAAAGTTTATTAATAAATCCGCTGATACTTATAACGACGCTGCTGATGAAAATGGTGAAAAATACAGAATACCAAAGATCAACTTCGAAGGGTTGAACATAAAAATCTTGCCGGGGTTCCACTTCTGGCTCCCTGATGTACCAATTAAGGCTGCAAAAAATTAACAGTTAGATTATGCGCAGGTAATTTTTCACGATACACAAAAGTAAAATGAGGTAGCACTCTTTTATTTTTAATAGCTAATTTTTTACTTACTAAGCTTTAAACATAGGAGCAATAGTATCATAATTAAAAAAATAAGAATGAAAAGAAGATCGACTGTCATACACATCTGCATATTCATCTCTTCTTCCTCTTTCGTATTTGACAAAATGTATACTACAAACAGACATTTCTGTAAATAATGATTCAAAACTCAAAGATAAAAAGTCCGAACGTACTTAAAATTTAGCATTTTTTCCATATCGTAAAAAACTTCCCGCTTTGCACATCCCAAATATCCTCCAGGTGGACAATACTAAAAATAAAAAATTAAATTATTTTCTTTAAAAAAAAAATCATAATTAATTTAAAAAATAATAATCACTTACGTTTCTCTTTTGCACATCCGCAGCGTAAACCATTGTAACATTATGTAAATTTAACCTCCTTACATAAAATGGAACTTTAGTAACGCTCAAACCAAGTTTTTCATCCCATAATCCAAAATCATGTGAAATTTTTATTTCTTTAATATTATAAATTTCTTTTAAATCGTATAAATTACTCCCAATTCGTCTTATGACGACAAATTCGCAATCGTAAGGCACTTCTAATTTACTGGACTCGATCTCAAATTCCCCTGCTTTGTTCAAAAAAACCAACCACTTGAATTTCGATACGTCATGTTCTTTTTTCGCCTAAAATTATAAAAAAATTTCTAACGTCTTCTTTATTTCTAAAATTAATTTTCAACTAACCTTTTTCAACAATTCAAATAAGTCTCTTATCATGTTTAAGGAATCCGTTTCGATAATTATAGCCGTACTCCAATAAACAACCACATTTCCCGCGATAAATTCTGTTAACGCTTCTTTAGTTAAAAATAAAAGTTCAATGTTAATTTTTGAAAATTTTTTAAAAATATTTATATTCTCTAAATTAAAATTTTCTTTCACAATTCTGATACACTGTCGGATTTCCAAAGCTTTAATCAAATCTAAAGTTATTTTTTCCCGATTTTTGTCTGCCACAGCCAAACTTCCCAAAAATATTTTTAATAATAAAAATATTAATACACCTCGAAACATTGCAAAATTTTAAATTTTGTTTATAAAAATTTCATTCGGTATCGCTTTCTTAATATGAGTATAAACAATGGTTATGCAAAGAGTAACAATCCTAATGACGGTGTTTACGAAGATACGATCGTTGAAAAACAGTTTTTGAATAGAAAGAGAATATCTAAAGCCATAAGTGTTAAATGACACCTCATGATATAAGTAAGTTATTTTATCAATAGAGACATGAATATTTTAAATTTTCTTTTTTGCGGCTCAGTAGGTAGCTCATTAAATGTGCTATTAACCCTACAGAAAGAAGGAAACTGCAGTTGCTAATGAGGAAAGTTACAAACTTTTATTTTTTAATAGTTACAAACTTTAACGTTTTGGGAACATCAGGTGTCTGTATGGGCCCAGTCTAGGACTAAATTCTCAGCTTAGGTCTTCCTTTTCAAATTTTAAAAATTTGGCCAGCTTCAAAGTTTTATACTAAGCCAGGCCTGGCTCTAACAGGCCCGAGGTGACCCTTACTGAACAAGTTCTATTTTTAACTTCAATTGGCAAAATTGTGCTTGAGATAAAAAGAACATTTTAATTCTTTTCCATTAAAAAAGGTAAAAATTCATTAAATCATTTAAAACTTTTTAATTAGTTTTTATAATGTTCAGATATTAACTTAAGAGGAGCAATTAAAATCACTCTTTACAAAAAACAAGCCCTTAAATGAGTATCATTATAGCTGGTTGCATTTTCATTGTAAACTTTACACAATGAAAATTTAATTAAGTGTCTGGAGATGTAATCAAATGTTATTATGATGCTTAAAACGAAATTGAGAGTTTAATTTATTTTTTAAAACGACAATTATTAGTTTTTACATTTTTACACGACATTTACATCTCAACTGAAGTCAATTTAAGTTGATCAAATAAAATAATTATAAATGTAACACAAAAGAAATTGAACTAATTCTCTACATTTTCATAAGGCCTTGAATTTCCTTCCAAACAAAACTGACGATCAAAAACGCCTAAAATATTTTAAAATGATTTCCAGAAACCAAATAAATATACCAAAGTCGTGTCCAATAATCAACATTAAAAATATATGAACCAATTGATGAATCGTAAACGGTAAAGATTTGTTTTGATCGATATCTTTTATCGGGACTTTTTGATCGAAATTTTCTTGGAGAGGACTTATTATACTCGAAATATATTTCGCTAATTCCTCTTTGACAATAAAAACTGTCGGGACATATCTAGTTGAAAATTTTTTAAAAGAATTTAAATTTGACCGGAACAAATTTTCATGGATCTGAATGCAATGTCGAATTTCCAAATTCCGAATCAAACCGAACGTGATTTTTTCTTTGTCTTCAATCGAAATGGAACAACAAAATATTAACCCTGATGAAATAATTAATAAAAATGTTAAAAACATGCTAAAATTAAAAAAAATTTAAGGTTTCCTCTGAGTTAAAGACCGTTTTCAAATAGCTCGTTAATTTAAATAATGGTGCAATATAATAAACGAATTTTCTTATAACATGAAACCATTAATTTTATTTACTAAATTTACAATTACATTAAGAGTATAATAATTTAATCTACAGTTCTATGAACATTAAAATCAGACATTACAAAAGATGAATTTCCCTTTTTCTTGCGGCTTTTTAAAAAAGGCGATCGCTTTCCTTTTATTAAAATTTCGAAAAAGAAAAACGTGACGCCTACGGCTATTCCAATCGGAACAAACAAAAAGATGTGACTGACTTGATTAATGCTAATCGGAGAAAAATCTTCATTTTTTTCTTTTACAGCTCCTACGGGGATACTATTGAATTTTTTCTGAAGTTTATTTATAATGCCAGAAGTGTAAGAACGGACCAAGCTGCAATCATTAAAAATTATGGAAAATCTTTACTGCATACAATAAATGCAGCTACTTACTAATGAAATAGGACATTTCTTAAATCGCTTTCTTTCTTTAATTGCAAACCCAAGAAAAAATACGTTATTGGAGTTTTCATTTGATAAAAAGAACAATTGCCGTTCTCATGATAAACATTAGGAACCATGATGGAATATTTACCGGTACAAGTTTTTCTCAAGTTTTCATCTTGCGGGTACGCTTGTAGAAATTTTTTGTAGAGAACTTGAGTTACAGGATCAGTGCTGAACTAAAAATTAAAAATTAAAAATTAAAACTTTAAATATTTTGTTTGATTTTTTAAAACTTACTTTAAAATACTGATCCGGAAACGGAGCATCATCGTTCCTCAGTAAAATATACTCCCCGTTTTTCATAAATTCTTCCAAATCATGAAAAGGGAGTCTCGGTATCCTCACTGCCAAATATGAAGTAATAAAAGCCGAATAAGCAGGGATAATAAACGAAACATTTAACAGGATTGTTATTAAAAGAATCCTGAATGAAAAATATTTTCGATTTTCGCCACCATCTAAAAAGAATATTTAAATTTATTTAAAGTCATCAAAAATTAGTAAAACTGACTCACCCTGACTGCAAAAACATTCGAAAGTTGTGAAAATATCATCGATCAAATACATAAACGGCGATTTATTTTCCAAACGTCTATTTATACACCCGATCACGACTATAGCAAGACTCCCAATAATAATTGTCAAAAATACCGAAAACCAAAGATCGGCTGCAAACGGGTATATAAAAAATTCTGGCTCAACGTCAGCCACCGGTTCTTTAACATACCAATTCAAACTGAAAATTTTTACAAAATTAGCAAAAGGAACAAAACCAATGAAATTTAAAACTTACTGAGTTTTGAGTAAAGGAGCGAAAGTTTCAAATCTATAAAAATAAGAATGAAAAACAGATTGACTGTCATAAATATCAGCATAATCATTATCATCGCTCCTTTGTGCAGTTTTTCTTATTTTATCAATCCTGAAAATAAAATTTTATTAAAATCCATTCGGTATAAATTCAAAAAATTTATTAATGCTAACTTGAATTTTAAAATTTTTTGCATATCCATGAAAATTTCTCGCTTTGAACATGCAATCGAGACTACGGAGGTTTCGCAAGCCTGAAAATAAAATTAAGCATTAAAATTGGTTTAAAAAAATTACATCCCAGCACTTACATTGTCTTCTAGCATAAAAGTAGCATACTTAACACTTATATTACTTAAATCTGATCTTCTATCGTAAAAAGAAATATTTGTAATATCTAAATTAAAATTATTATTCCAGACGCCAAATTTAGTTGAAAAATCCACATTTTTTACTGTATATATTTCCATCAAATCGTAATTAGACTCGTCGTTTGGATAAATTAGTATAAATTCGCAATTATAAGGCACTTTTAAAAAATTATCGTAAATTAAAAATTTTTTTAAATTTCCAAAAAACACCAACCAGGTAAATTTTTCTATCTGATTTTCTTTTCCCGCCTAAAAAAATAATATTTAAAAAATAACATTTATTTTCTCAAATTACATAAATTTTTGCTCGACTGACATTTTTCAGTTCATCAAACAAATCACGAATCATGTTTAAACTATTTGTTTCAATAATGATTGCGATTTTCCAGTAAGTAGAAACTCCATGAGCAATAAATTCCACAAATCCATTTTTATCCAAAGAAACTATCGGAATATTCTTCTTTGAAAATTCTTTTAACAAATTTAAATTTAAGATATTCGAATGATGTTTGATTTGTATGCATTGTCGAATTTCCAATTTGTAAATCAAACTAAATGTTATTTCTCTTTTATTTTCTTCCACTGATATGGAATTAGAAATTAAAAAACCCGATGAAAAAATAATTAAAAAAATCAAATCCATGCTAAAAATTAAAACTTTTGTCCTGGATTAAAGACTATTGATCATTAGAGTTGTTCAATGAACTAAAACTAGTTGCATTTAATTTTCATTGTCATTTGCATTGATTTAATCGTTTGTAAAGTTATAAAGAACTCATATTGCATTTGGGACAAATAAAAACAAAAATTAAAAACTACTTACAAGGAAACTGTACTTGTTTAAACTCATTATTACAGAAGCTCAGAAGGGTCAAGCAATTTATTACATTAGATTCCGCTTAATAAAATCAAGTCGGGACCAAGTTTTTTTGAAGTACCGTAAACCGGGGTGACTTTGGCCGGGAGGGGTGACTTTGTGCCACCCGTTTTTCAAAAGTTTTGAGTGTTTTAGATCGAGATTCGTCGAAAAACGTGTGGCATAAAGTCACCCCACCCGGCCAAAGTCACCCCGGTTTACGGTATGCAAGGGGAATTTCTAAAATCCGAAATTGCTTATTTTTAGAATCATTATTTAATGCTTTGATTTTCTTAACCGAAAAAAAAATACACTCACGGATACTGATCAAGTAATTACATTTGTGGTGATTGCCATATAATTATGTTTACTTGATCAGTATCCGATAGGTCTATCGGAAAAAAACTACAAAATGTACACGAAACCAACTCAAAATTAGTTTTAAAGAAATAATTCTTTAACATTTTGGGATGAAAAGAGTAAAATTATCTAAATTTTTTGATTTTATTAGCGACGAGATTAACATGGGGAATATAGCAAAACAATCCGTCCTAGCAGTTTTCAGGGCTGCGAATCCGATTGACTTTTAATCGGAATCAGATTCTACTTTTGGAAAACCTAATCGGAATAGGAATCGGAATCGTTACAGAAATTCGCCATGTCGGAATCGGAATCAGAGTCAGCTTCGATATTTTTAAAAGTTAATCGGAATCGAAATCGGAATCACGAAAAATATTGCCCTTATCGGAATCGGATTCAGACTTGACTTTTCAAAAACTAATCGGAATCGGCTTCAGCGCAAAAATTTTTTGTCACATTTTGTCAAATTTTTTGCAACCGCAATCGCAATCGAATACATAGTCGGCATGATGGCCAGGAGAATAAATTTGTACCAGGTGAATAAGAGTCCTACCATATTTATTAATACGAAACGATTTCCTGACCCTTCTAAGAATTTAGCCATTTCAAGCAAAAAAATTTTTAACTTGTCCAGAAAAGATAAAATTTTTAAGAAAATTTGAGTCAAGTCTTTAAAAAATTTAAATGAAAAAAATTTATGGAATTTGTTTTTGTTTCTTAGCTTTGCTTTTTTATGACAGATACTTATGATCATTTTTTGGGGTGATCGGAATCGGAATCGGAATCGGCATCTCGTAAATTATCATAAAAATCGGAATCGGAATCGGCGCGAAAATCAAAGGTCGGCTCAGAATCGGAATCGGAATTTAAAAAATTTTTTCAGCCAATCGGAATCGGAATCAGCATCGGATTCGGAATCAGATTCGCAGCCCTAGCAGTTTTGATTCTATTGCCCAAATTTTTTTTATTAAGCGAAATTGAAGTAAGCTGAATCTCCTGTATTTAGTTTTCTGCCAGCTTGAGAGCGGCAATAAATTGTTTTTTTTTATTGCCACTCTGAAAACGGTAATTAATTATTTTATGCCACTCTAAAGATGGCCATTAAAAAATCAATTTTTTGCCACTTTGAAAGTGGCCAAGTATTTACTTTAAAATTACCTTTACATTATACAGAAAAATTTTTTAAATATAAGAAGACTTCTCACTTCTATTTTTAAATTTTTACATTATCAGAAAACCGCCCGGAAAAATAACATTAACACTTTTTTCTTTTTGTAAAAATGTCTTTTGTTTTTTCATTTTATTTCTTTGAATTGCCATCGTTATTTGGTTAAATCGCCGAGTATTTATCAATTTATCAAATTTTCCAAACTATAACAAAAATAATTTTTTTTTGCTGATTACCCGCATGATTCAAATCTTTCACACCAAAAAAACAATAATTTTTCACCGACAATTGATTACCTTATCTGATTTTCGTTTCCCATACCGTCGACTTAATAAATCTTTGATTAATTTATGCGTCAATTCCAATAGACAAATTACGATTGCAATAGCGACGCCAATTAAAACGATCGACAGAACTTCAACCATTTGGTCGAATTCAGCGGGGGAAAATTCTGACGTTTCTTCTCGGATCCCTTCTCCGAGAAGGAATTTATTTATTTTAGAATGTATGCCGGACGAGTAGACGTAAATCAAACTGAAACATTTGAATCCCTAATTATCAACAAGAATTTTAGACGAATAACAGTAAACGGTAAATTGCTTACTTATGACGTAATAAATTCCTAAAAGGAGTATCTTTAGCGAGCGTCATTGCTGTGTCAACATAAGTGACCTCATTTTCAATTTCGTAAAAATTGCAATCGGCTTGATTTAAATAAATATCGTTGTTGGGGGAAACGAATGCAAATTTTTGAGTGAATAATCTTTTTATGGCTTTCGGTTCGCTTACTTTAACAAGAAATTTGTTAAAAATTTTTTGAAGGAGCGGTTTGGGACTTGTCTGAAAATATGAAAAACTCTTGAGATTAAAACTTGGAAAGAAATGAAAGCAGCGCGTGCAAAAAGGGCATATGCTAAATCAACTATTAGAAGAGCGCTCGCCTGTCGAAATTTCGGCTTAAGGCACAGATTGTTCCTTTAGGCCACTGGCTTGTCTAGGGACACCTCAATATTATAAGGTTCCATCTCCACTGTGCAGATTGACCCTTTTTATGAACAAAAATGGCCTCTTTTTTAATCTTATGAAGAAAAAATATTTTTCACGTACCTGAAAATACCTATACGGGTATCTACTCTCAATAACGCCGAGACGATAATCTCCATTTTCTACGAAACCTTCCAAATCCTTAAACGGTACTTGCGGCATGCTAAATGCGAGATAAGCCGTTATCTCGGCTGAATAAGAAGGAACGATTAACATTGCTGAGATGCGATATGCTAAGGAAGCAATTCGAAATGCGAGGTTTTTGTACTCGATACCATCATCTATCAAATAAAAAGATTAGTATTGGTTTTTTAATATTATCAAAAAAAATCCAAACTTACCTTGCTCGCAAAAATAATCCAAAACAATTAACATGTCATCTAAAACATTTGACTTCAAATTTTCTTTTAATAAATATTTATAAAAGAATCTGAAAATTACGAATGTGATGCTTCCTAAGATGATTGTAGCCCCAGTGGCCATCCAAAGACTAATATGAAATACCCGAGCAAAATAATCAGCATTTTTTAAGTCAATCGGATTTTTAATATACCAGTTCACACTGTAAAAAAATTTAATTTAAAAAGGAATTTTTGAAAAATTTAAAATAATGAACTTACTGTATTCGGAATAGAGGAGCCAGATAATTGTAGGCGAAGAATGCTGATTGATAATATGACATTCTATTAATAGCATCACCTTCTTCTAATCCATACAATCCTTTGATCTCCGAGGTTGTGGCTGGCACTAGTTTAAAATTGGACATTTTTAAAAGATCTACCAATACTTCATTATGAGCACATTGTCTTGATGTATCACAAACCTAAAAGATTTTTAAAAATTAATAAGAGGTGGAGAACGATAACGGCATTCTAGTTAATTTTTAAGAGGACGCTCAAGTCTGAGTTTCTAAAATTGTCTTAAGAGGGCAGTGACTTAAATCCCCCATAAAAAATTTTAAAACGAAAGTTTAGTATAGTGAATTTTATGCTAGGACACGCTTGCATCGTTCTGTCTTTTCAATAATTCAAATACTTACTAAAATACCCAGGTAGTTAGATTCAAATATGAATTCCGTCCCGTTTACATCATTTCTTCTTTGAAAGAAAGATAATTCGGTAACTTTTAGTCCATTTTTAAGAGCCCAAGTTCCATAATTATAAATCACATTTCTTTCTTTTAGCTTATAAAATTCCACTAATTTATAACTGGCTCCATTATGAGGATATGCAATTATAAATTCGCAATCGTACGGAACTAACAATTTTGATTCTTTTAAAAATGGCGGCGAGTCGACAAAAATTAACCATAAATATTTACGAACATAGTGAAGTTTCTTTACCTAAAAATATACAAAAAAAATTAAAAACAATAAAAATATTTTAAAAATATATTTATACTTACTTCTTTTAAATTTTCTAAAAAATTTTCAACAACTTCCAAATTTGGTATTTTAAAAATCACTAAACTCCGGGAATTGAAAAATGATTGATCAACAACATTTTCAAATAATCGCGATATCGAAATATAATTAATCCGGACCTGCCAGGTAAGAAATAACGATTTATAATAAGAAACGTTAACATTTTGCGTTTGAACCACAGCACAATAATTAATCTGTAATTCTTTAATTAGACCTAATGTCAAATCTCTTTCATTTTCATTCAAAATAGCACTTTCCCCTTTTTTGACTAAATATAACAAAAGAAAATATACGTGAATTCCTAACATTCTACTGATACAAAATGGAAAAAAACTTTTCAAATAAAATTAAGGAATCATGATAATTAAAATCAGTTTTTTAATGTTGTTTTCACCTAAAGACCTTTTTGTTTTCCAGTTTTAATATCTCGTGATTTTTAATTGCATTTTTCGATATGTGAAAGCGTAAACAAATCACAAAAAATTTGATATTTGCAAATGAACACTTGTTGAGTTGGAAACTTTCAAAGGCAGTTGACGTCATTTTTTTTTCTTTTTGATTTCAAATGTGATGTCATTAAGAATCGCCCTAATCTTTTAATCTTTCTGCGCACTTTAAAAAATTTCATTCATTGTAATCACATTTAAAGGTCAGGAAATTATAATTTCATTCAATTTATTTTATTCAGTGGCGTAACAACCGGGCCCGCTAGTTCCCTCTTGCGGGGGGGGGGGGGGGGGGGGCCGGCATAATTCATTCTTCATGGGGGCCCCCAAGAAATTTTCTAAATCTTTAACGGGGGCCCTACTTATTGAATCTGCGGGGTTGCCCCGAAAATATTGTTACGCCACTGATTTTAGTTATAAGATTTCCATTAAAAGATGATCTTCGGGCAAAGCAACGCAGTAACTTTTCTTACGCTTTTGCAAAAAGAAACTTTCATATATTTTAATGTCGTTGCAAGTTTTTACTGGCGATTTTTCATGAATCGGCTGGATGTTCGTTGACATTATAATCTGACTGGATTTCAAAAACTGAAAAACGAAATGATGTTATTTAATCGTCTGTGCCAATGGAGAATATAATTGAAAAATTATTTAAAAAATTACCAAAGTTTCATCCATTTTTCGTTTATTTGATCGATGACTCATTAATTTTTTAATAAATCTAAAAATTAGTTCGCCTAAAAAAATAGCAGTTGCCAACCCGACTCCCAATGGTACCATTGATAAGATTTGAACCATTTGGTCCCACTCAACAGGCAAAAAATCGGATGTTTCTTCAACAAGTCCTTCACCCTTTAGTTGTTCGTTTATTTTGTTATGAACGCCAGAGGAATAAATATGAATTAAACTGGAAAAAAAAATCTTTTAAACATTGATAACAAAAAGTTAAATTTTTTTTAAAAGAAAAATAACGAACTTATGTCGCAATAGATTTCTGAAGGGGCTATCACCAGCTAGAGTGATTGCCGTATCCACGTAAGTTACTGCGTTTTCTATCTCGAAAATTCTACAATCGTATTTCAGTTGGTAAATATCGTTATTTGGAAAAACGAATGCGAACTGTTCGGTACAAATTTTCTTCATAGCATCTGTCTCATTTATCGTAACTAAAAAGTTTTTAAAAATGTTTTGAAGAAGAGGCTCTTGGCTTTTCTGCAAAAAAAAAAAACAAAATATTACAACATGAATTAAAATTAATTTTTAAAAAAATTGTATTTTTTTGATACCTGAAAATATTTGTAAGGATACCTTGTTTTAATTACACCAAGGAGATATTTCCCATTTTCAATAAAACCTTCCAAATTTTTAAATGGTGCTTGCGGCACTCGAACAGCAAGATATGCAGTTATAGTGGCTGAATAAGCAGGAATAATGCACATGGCCGCTAAACGATACGCCATAGACGCTACTCGAAACGCCGAATTCTAATAAAAAATATCATTGTCTGCAAAAGAAATTGTTTTACCTCTATAAATACTATTTTTTTTCTAACAAACAAAAATATACCTTGATCACAAAAATAATCCAAAACAATAAGAACATCATCTAAAATATTTGAAATTAATTTTTCTTTTAATAAATATTTGTAAGTGAGACGAAGAAATAAGAACGTTATGCTTCCGACTAAGATTGTAGCGCCAACAGCCATCCAAAGATTTATATGAAATACACGAATGTAGTAATCAGAATGTGTGCTTTCGCTTGGATCTTTTATATACCAATTAACTCTGCACAAAAAATAAATAATAAATCACAAAACAACTTTCTTTAAATAAATTTAAAAAAAACAAAACTCACTCTACTCTAAATAAAGGAGCCAGATAATTGTAATCGAAGAATGCCGGATGAAAATATGACATTTTATTGAGAGCGTCGCCTTCTTCTAAATGATATTCTTCTTTAACTTCTGTAGTTTTCTTTGGCACTAGTTTGAAATTAGCCATTTTTAATACATCAACCAAAACTTCATTGTGAGCACACTGCCTGGTTGTATCACAAACCTGAAAAATTTTTTAAAAATTAACATTTTTTTATTTCTTTTCAAAATTTAAATACTTACAAAAACATCCGGATAGTTAGATTCAAATATGAATTCCGTCCCGTTTACATCATTTCTTCTTTGAAAAAAAGATATTTCACTAGCTTTCAATCCGTTTTTAGGATCCCATGTCCCATAATTATAAATCACATTTCTTTCTTTAAGTTTATAAAATTCTGATAATTCATACTTTCCGCCATTTTGAGGATACGCAATTATTAATTGGCAATCGTACGGAGTTAATAATTTTGATTCTTTTAATAATGGCGGAGAGTCCACAAAGATTAACCATAAGTATTTACGAACATGGTGAAGTTTCTTAACCTAAAAACATACAAAAATTTGAAATATCTTTCAAAAAAAATTTTTAAAAAAATATTATACTTACTTCTTTTAAATTTTTGAAAAAATTTTCGACAACCTCTAAATTTAATATTTTAAAAATCACTAAAGTTCGCGAATTGAAAAATGATTGATCAACAACATTTTCAAATAATCGCGATACCGAAATATAATTAACCGGGACCTGCCAGGTAAGAAATAACGATTTATAATAAGAAACGTTAACATTCTGTGTTTGAACCACAGCGCAATGATTAATTTGCAATTCTTCAATTAAACTCAACGTCAAATTTTTTTCATTCCCGTTTAACATAGCACTCCCGCCTTTAATTATAAAATACAGAAAAAAAACGTAAATTCGAATCATTTTGCAGAAGCAATGCGAATGTTTCCTCGAAAAGTTTTCAGGCATTAAGGAAGAAAACCCGATTAAACCGAGTAGATTTCTTATTGTCGCGTTTCATTTAAAGGGCCTTTTGTTTTTTACAAATGATATCTCGTGATTTTTAATTTCATCTTTTCCCGATTTTAAAAACAAAAACAAATCAACCGACGTTTAATTTGTAGGTCAACGAAACAAATGTTTAAATGTAAACAAATAAAAGTAATCATCATTAAGAAGCAATTAAATTGAATTCTTGAAAATTAATGCTAATCGTGCAATGACATCCGACAGGGGAAATTTGACTGAAATGGGCAATGTGCTCGTGACGTATCTCGTGACGTCACGAACCTAAAACCTATGTTTAGCTTATATATTCGAGACCTCAAGTTGATATTGCATAACCTGCGCCTTAATTCGCTTCTGCATAAGCTAAGAATAGGTGATTGTCCTCAAATTGATATTGCCTATCCAGTCGGAGGAAGGAGCACGACATAGCCTATAAAGAAGAGTCTGCTTGTAAAAATTTTTGAGGATTTTTAATAAGTCGCGAAAAACCTTGGAAAAAAAATAATTAAAGGGTGTGTTTTTCACTCAAGAGAAGGGGTCGGCCTAAAGGGGTCCATAATCCAAACGACAAACAGCAAGTGCAGCAATTTTGAAGAGAAGGCCTTCCATAATTTAAAACTCATGACAGACAAACGGCGATTCATTGCTCGACGATTTCATTTGTAATGAGACTCTATAATAATTTTGAAATGACTTACCTGAAAAAAAAAAAAAAAAAAAAAAAAAATTAATTAGCACAACATAACAATTAAGAATGAGGGAAAACGCGGAAACGCGCTCCATTAATCTTTTTCCATTAATGGGAGCTTATCTCATGAGTGATAACGAAACAAACTATACTATACTAGTCGACTAAAGTGACTATCAAATTCTTGCGATCGCGGATAGAATGAGTTTTTTCCTTATTGTTACTAGTCTCATTTTTTCTTTATTTAAAAAAAATTATTTTTCTTTTTTCTTTCTTTTTTAGAGTCTTAAAATCTCAAATTTATTTATTAAAAGTTTTAAAGATTGAACCTGCCTAGGACTTCGGTCTGGCCGGCAGTAAATAAATAAATAAATAAATAAATAAATAAAAAATAAATAAAAAATCACGTAATTTTTGTTTTCCTAAATCTAATACAGAAAATATAATCAGCAATCAAATTTAGGTGGCACTATTTTGGCTCACCCACCTTAATTCAGGTTATAAAAGCTAGGAGAGCTAAAATAATACTATCATTGCAACGAAACTTTCAATTTCGCTTTTTCTATGAAATTATTCATTTTCCGGAAAAATAAATCAAGTTCATGTAATTTTACAGTACCAAGAATTTTATTGAATATTTTATTAAATCTGCGTTTTTCATTTCATAAAAATCTTTTAACAAGTTTTTCTATCACGAACGGGAAATTATACCTGACTAAAATTTCCACCACATTTTGGTTACTTTAGAAGAATAGTTTCTACTATTAACATTTCTATTGTTAAACAAGAAAAAATGTTTTTTATTTCCTTAATATTTTTAGTTATTTTACAAAATAAAAATTGCAGTGCTCATTTAACTGCGGCAGAAGAAAAAATTACAAAAGCGTTGATCGAAACCCTCGAAATTCGGCATTGGATTTTAATAGAAAACTCTGATAAAAGTTTAAATTATTTGGAAAGATTAAATTCTTTTCAAAAATGGAAAATACCTTTTAGCCAACCATCTTTAGCTCAACTATCTCATTATTTTTTAAAAGAACATACTTCCTACGTAAATACATTATTGGTTTTCAAATTTTCGAATACTAAAAACGTAGATGCGATTTTAAATTACTTCACAAAGGTAAATTTATTATTTATTTATTTATTTATCCTATTTTTATAATGGAGTATTATTATTTTCAGAGTAATAAATATAATTTTTTCTATATGTTTAAATGGATTATGTATACGGAAAAAGAATTATCAGCAAAACAAGCGAATCAATTACAAATACCTTATGATTGCTTTTTCCTCGCAATTTATCCAAAAAATTTTAATTACTATTTGAAAGAAATTTACAAAGTTAAAAGTAAAACATTTGTTAAAAGTTATGGAACATGGAATGAAAAATTCGGACTATCTACATCAAATCTTTCCTTATATGTTCGAAGACGCGATTTTAATAAAACGGAATTTTATTTAAATGTTTTTGGAAATGAGGTGAAATTATTATTGTTTATGTTCGTGCACATGAGATCAGACATTTTGAGATTTGAAATAAAAAAAAACAAATGGTTGCTGATCAAAACCAAATATGCGACAAAACTCAAGCTAGTCAATTTCATGTGCTCATATATTCATCTATTCTTCTTGATTAAAATTTTTCATTAATTATTTAATTTTAAATTTTGTTTAATTAGAATTGTCTGCCTCGTCAGTGCGCTCATCTTGAGATTTTAAAGGATCATGCTAAACTTCTAAATTTTCAGTAAGCGTTGTTTAATACTTTGAGCATAAATTAAAAATATTAACAAAATTTATTTGTTTAACAGGATAGTTTACAAAGGCTCAAGAAAAGGGCAGACGAAAAAACAAAATGATGTTAATTATTTAGTAATAGCTTATTTCAATTTATTGGATTTTTATGATCGCCCTTTGCCTGTTTTTGAAACCGTGTAAGTATGTAATCGTTATTTTTATTCTAATATCTTTTATCCCGATTTTAAGAAAACCTTTAAACGTGATGAAAAATTCATTATCGAGCAACGAAAAATTTAAAGAAAATTTTTCTTTCCAGGATGAATTGGTTTATAAAAAGGCCAAGAAATCGCAATCAAGCTGATTTTTATTTACATTCATTTAGTAAAGAGCTATGGTTCTCTGTTTTTGGATCTTTATTTCTGGGCATTATTTTCGGTTTCCTTTTCCATCACTTTTACAAATATTTAATCAAACAACAATTTTCGCTCGTTGATTTAACTTTTATGGCGTATGAAATTGTGTGCAGTCAAGGTAATTTTTTTTAAAGCTTCTTCTATCAAAGAATATTTTTTTTTGAATTTTTTCTAATCCGAAATTTTTTTTAGAAATCTTTACCTATAAATTGTATATAACATTTCTTTTTGATAGATGCGTTCGAAGGAATAACCGTAAATTCTTACAGACTTGCTTGCCTCGCATTCCGTTTTCTTGCTTTATTCTTAATCCCATCTTATTCAGGAGATATATTATCCCACCTGACTCTTAGAAAACCTGACATGCCATTTAATACTCTTCAAGATTTCGTTCATTATGGCAAATACAAAATCGGAGGATTAAATTATACTCCTGCAAAAGGATACTTTCGGGTAAAAAATCCTTTACCTAACAATATTTTCAATTTAAAAATAAAATTATTTATTATTATTTCTAGACTAGTAATAATTCTTTAATTCGCCACGTGTACGAAAACTATTTCGAAGGTATTACAACACATCTGATAAGGGACAAAATTTGCAATGAAAGTTTTGCCTACGTCGGTTTTGATAATGAAGTTTATGAACATAATCTACATTGTCCTATTCATAAACTAAAGAAACCGATTAAAATTGCACTGAGTTCGATGCAAATGCCTAAGAATAATCCCTTCACGAGAGCTCTTAGTCATGGGTAAGTTTTCAATTTTCCCTCATTAAAAATCAAAACGATAAATTCAAAAATATTTTTTAGATTTGTTCGCTATTATTCATCTGGGATTAAAAAACAAATGAAGGAGACACTATGGCCGAACCCGATGCCTCATTCAGAAGAAAACCTTTTCGAAGATATTTCAATCGATCAAATGTTTCAAGTTTTTTCGCTATTGCCGATCGGTATCATTGCAGCAATTATTTTACTCTTATGCGAAGTTATTTATAAATTCTTAATAAGCCGTAAACAAGTCACAAAAGCAAAAAAATTTGAATCACGCAAATCTAGAATATAATAAGCCTCAGCAGCTATAGTTAGACTTTTAACGATGATTCCTTTTCGAGTAAACTAATTAAATTGTATAATACATTCACGTCAAAAAAATAAACTGCACTGGTCGATAAATTTTATCTAATATTTTCATAATTTGTTTTTGAAAATCAAAATGCGAACAATGAATTTGGTAATCATGGCACTACTTTTACTTTTCATGTTTGTACATTTTGCAATGGAAATTTCAAGCAAAATATTTTGGATTTTTTTATTTATACTTGTGTTTTTTTTCAAGACATAAAAATTGTATCGCTAATTTAAATCAAGCCGAAGAAAAAATAACAAAAGGTTTGATAGATATTTTTCAGACTAAACAAATAATTTTAGCTCAAGATCTTAATCAAATTTTTAATAAATTTAATTCATTGCAATGGGAAATTCCTTTTGCTTATCAATCAATATCAAATCTATCAAAATATTTTTTAAAAGAATATTTTTTTAAAACTAATACTTTAATAGTTTTAAAAGTTTATAGTATGAAAACTTTCATTAATTTTTTTAATGAGATAACAATCGTAAGTATAACGCGACAGACAATTTTTTTCTTGGAAATTCTTTATTAAAAGAAATTTGTTTTATAATTCTCAGAATCTAAAACATAGTTATGTGTGCTCATTAAAATGGATAATTTTCCCGGAAACCAATTTCTCAGAAAATGAATTAAAAATTCCATATGATTGCTTGTGTATTTTTGCTCTACCGAAAAATCCTAATAATTATTTGTTAAAAGAAATTTATAAAGTGAAAAATAGAACTTTTTCATTTATTTACGGGACGTGGGATTTTAATTCCGGCTTGATATATAATTCGAAGCCTCAAGTTGTCAGGAGATTTAATTTTAATGGCACAGAATTAATAATTCAAACAATAGGAGAAAAAGATGTAAGTTCAGATTTTTATGAATATTTTAACGATAAATTTATTTTTAAGTTCTGATTTTTTAGTGTGGACCTGACACAAAGATACCAAGACAATGTGCAACTCTTCAAGTTGTTCTGGATTTCTCAAATTTAATGAATTTGCGGTAATAAAATAAAAGAATTTTCAGTGTTCTGCCATCATGAAGAAACTTACCTGAAAAAAAAAAAAAACATTAATTACTTTAATTGCAATTTTTCTCGTTTACACAGATCAAATTGGATACCAAAATCGCCAAAAGGAGCACTAGGTGATGTTATGCACTTAACAATGCCAAGTACTGATCCTCGATTTCCTGAATGGGATCGTACAGCTCCATTTTTTACATTCGCGTAAGTAATTCAAATCTAATCGTAAATTTTTTTTGAATGTGAATAAAAAATAGTAAAAGTCATTTCTGTAAAATTTTTTTTAAAATCAAGATTTGTAATTCATACACGATTCTTTTACTTTAGAATGAATTGGTACATTAGAACTCCAAGTACTCAAGAGGAACCAGATTACTACTTGAAACCTTTCACCTACGACGTTTGGTTATCTATTTTCGGATCTTTATTAACCGGCGTAATATTCGGCTTAATTTTGTATTATGTTAACACTAATCAAAGGAATCGTATTCAATTAATCGATTTAATATTTATGGCGCTTGAAAACATATGCAATCAAGGTAGATAAAGCCAATAATTAATTACATAATTGTACTGATAATTTTTTTTTTTTGCAGATGGCTCTTCAGAATTGACAACCATCCCGTACAGAATATCCAATATCGCATTCCGTTTCTTCGCTCTATTCATAATTTCATCTTATTCAGGAACAATATTATCATACTTAACAGTAAAAAAGCTTCGCCTGCCATTTGAAACTTTAACTGAATTCGCTGAACAGGAAAAATATTCAATTGGAGCATTCAATGACGGCTATTCTACTTACTATATTAGGGTATCATAAATTTTAGGCCTAAAAAAAGCTAATAAAACCTAAAACTAAACTACTTTTTTCCTACAAATATTTTGCAGAATACTAACAATTCATTAATCCAGTCGATTAACAGAAAACATTTCGTGGTCGTTGAAGAATCACAATTCAAAGAAAGATTTTGCAATGAATATTTGGCATTTTCTTATTTTGATAATGATATTTATAAACTGGAACCGGGTTGCCCGTTTTATAAAATGAAGGAGCCGATCATGCACACACTCAATGAGATACTCCTAAATAAAAACAGCCCATTTGCAAGAGTTTTTACATATGGGTAAGTTTTTATTATTAATTCAGGTTTTAAAAAAGTTTAATTGAAAGAAATTATTTTTTTAGTTTTCTGCGGTATTATTCTTCTGGCATTAAGAAAAAGATGAAAGAGAGAGTTATGGGCGAATACGAGCTTACGTTTTCAAATACGGAAACTTTCAGCCACGTAACAATCGAACAGATATCGCAAGTTTTGTCAATAGTACCGATCGGAATTGTTTTGGCTACAACAATATTGTTCTGCGAAATGATTTGCAGAGTTTTGAAAACTCTCTATTAACAAGCTCTGTTTTAAAACGTTAGTGAAATGTGTGTTACTTTTGAAACGATTCTGAAATTTATGTGAAACTAAATATGCTTTTAGATATTAAAATCCGAAAAAAAAAATTATTCTTTTGTTTAAATGAAAGGCTTGAAGGTCTTGCACACAAAAAAATATTTCAGATCAAGTTTAATAAAATTTGAACTAAAAGAATTTGCTTAACTTTTTTAAATCCGTGTTGATTAAAAATAAAACAAAAAAGGATTGTTTATTTTGTGCCGAAATAAATATTTTCCACCGGATTTTTATTCAGATATATATTTAATTTTAATCTTGGAGGGCGGTGGAGGCGGCTTGTCCCCCTAGTAAAAATCTCCATAGTCTAAGGCAAAACTGAACAAGTCACTGCCTTGTTTAATGAATTCATCAAATTTCGTCCGCTTATTTATTTATTTTCGCAAAATAAAAAGTGAACAATCAATCCAAGAAGATCAAAATTGAATCACATGGTGTATTTTTAAATACGTAAGTCTTACAATTGTTTTAATTTTTTGGAGTGTAGTGACGATTAAGAATTCAGGTTAAAAGTTAAGAAAAAAAGTGTGGACTCGATTTTAATCCAAAAAGCCTGGACTTTTTCACGATATTTTTTTGGTGTGCAGAATTTAAAACTAACAATACCTTTGTCCTGAACCCGAAAAATTTTACCTGGAAATAAAAACTGTTTTGAAGGTGTTAAAACACATCTAACACGGGACAAGATTTTGCAATGAAAGTTTTGCCTGTGTAGGTTTTGGTAATGAAGATTATGAACATAATTTACATTTTTTTATTTACAAGCTAAAAAAACCGATTAAAACAGGGCCGTTTTAAGAGAAAATGCGCCCCTAGGCCGAAAAATTTTCGCGCCCTAACTTACTTATTCCCTGAAGTCGTATTTAACAAAATAAGAAACATTTTTAAAACCCTAAGCAACGAAAAATTTATTTCTTCGCTCTCTTTTATTTGTTTTTCATATGCAGTAAAAACCAAAAAATTTTCCTTTCTAGGCCGCGGGTAATTCAGCCCTGGATTAAAATTGCAATGAGTTCGATGCAAATACCTAAGAATAAGCCCTTCACGAAAGCTCTTAGTCATAAATAAGTTTTTAATTTTCCCTCTTCAAAGATCAAAATAATAAATTCGAAAAGCCTTTTAGATTCGTTCGCTATTATTCATCTAATATAAAGGAAAAGAATGAAAGCGACAATATGGCCGAATCCGATGTCTAATCCAGAAGAAAACCTTATCGAAGATATTTCAATTGATCAAATGTTTCAAGTTTTCTCTCTGGTGCCGATCGGTATTATTGTAGCAATTATTTTACTCTTATGCGAAATTATTTATAAATTCTTAACAAGCCGTAAACAAGTCACAAAAGTTAAAAAATTTGAATCACGCAAATCTAGAATATAATAAGCCTCGAAAAAATAATGCGTTACAATTATATTTAGACTCTTACTCATGATTCCTTTTCAAGTAAACTAATTAAATTGTATTATGCATTCATGTCACCAAAATAAACTGCAATCGCCGATAAATTTTATCTTATTTTCATAACTTGTTTTTGAAAATCAAAATGCGAACAATGAATTTAATTTTCATAATCATGCGACTACTTTTACTTTTTCATTATTTCGTTTATTTTGCAATGGAAATTTCAAGCAAAATGTCTTGGATTATTTTATTTATGCTTGTATTTTCCTTGGGGCATAAAAAGTCCCTCGCAAATTTAAATCAAGCCGAAGAAAAAATAACAGAAGATTTGATTGATATTTTTCATACTAAACAATTGATTTTAGCTCAAGATCAGAATCAAACTTTAAATAAATTTAATTTATTACAATGGAAAATACCATTTACTTATCAATCAATATCACATTTATCGAAATATTTTTTAAAAGAATATTTTTTCAAAGCAAATACTTTAATAGTTTTAAAAATTAATAATATAAATAGTTTCATTAATTTTTTTAATAAGATAACTACTGTAAGTATGACAGAAAATATTTGTCTTCGAAATTCTTTATTAAAAGAAATTTATTTTATAATTCTCAGAATCTAAAACATAGTTATGTGTGCTCATTAAAATGGATAGTTTTTCCGGAAACAAGCTTTTCAGAAAATGAATTATTAATTCCATATGATTGCTTATGTATTTTCGCTCTTCAGAAAAATCCTAATAATTATTTGTTAAAAGAAATTTATAAAGTAAAGAATAGAACTTTTTCATTTATTTACGGGACGTGGGATTTTTATTCCGGCTTAATATATAATTCGAAGCCTCAGTTTGTCAGGAGATTTAATTTTAATGGCACAGAAGTAGTATCACAAGCAACCGACGAAAAAGATGTAAGTTAGGATTTTTTATAAATATTTTAAGAATGTGGTAATTTTTACATTTTTAATTTTACAGTGTGAATCTGAGATAAGAGATCCGAGACCTTGTGCAATTCTTAAAGTTCTTCTAGATTTCTCAAATTTAATGAATTTCAGGTAATAAAATTTTTAGAGTTCTAAAATTCTTCAAGATTCTCTCTCGTTTCCGTATCTTATAAAGAAACTTACCTGAAAAAAAAAAAAAAAAGAATAATTTAATGAATAAGTTTGACAGAATTTTTTTTTCTTTTACACAGATTAAGATGGATACCAAAATCGCCACTAAAAGCACTAGGTGATGTTTTGCATTTGACAATGCCAAGTTCTGACCCTCGATTTCCTTATTTGGATCGTACAGCTCCATTTTTTACATTTTCGTGAGTAATTCAAATCTAATCATGAATTTTTTTTTGATTGTGTGAATAGAAATTAGTACAAGCCATTTTTATCAATTTTTTTTTTCAAAATAAAAATTGCAACGAAGTTAAACTTTTTATTGCTTTTTATTCATTCACAGTTCTTTTTCTTTTAACAAATAATTTTTCTTATAGAATGAACTGGTACATCAGAACTCCAAGTTCTCAAGAGGAACCAGATTACTACATGAAACCTTTCACCTACGACGTTTGGTTATCAATTTTTGCATTTTTACTAATCGGAGTAATATTTGGCCTAATTTTGTATTATGTTAAAGTAAATCAAAGAAATTGTATTCAATTAATCGATTTAATATTTATGGCGTTGGAAAACATGTGCAATCAAGGTAGATCAAGTCAAAAATTAATTACTTAATTGTACTGATAATTTTTTTTTTGCAGATGGCTCTTCAGAATTGACAACTATCCCGTACAGAATAGCCAACTTCGCATTCCGTTTCTTTGCACTGTTCATAATCCAATCTTATTCTGGAACAATATTATCATATTTAACGGTGAAAAGGCTTCAATTGCCATTTGAAACTATAACTGAGTTTGCTGAACAAGAAAAATATTCTATTGGAGCATTTGATGGCAGCTATAGTGATTACTATATTCTGGTATCATAAATTTTAGACCCGGGAAAAAAGCAAATAGAACTGAAAATTGATTCTGTTTATAATAAATTTCAGAATACTGATAATGATTTAATGCGGTTGATTAGTAAAAAACATTTCGTGTTCGTTGAAAGATCACAATTCAGAGAAAGATTTTGCAATGAGTTTTTGGCATTTGCTTATTTTGATAATGATATTTATAAACTGAAACCAGGTTGCCCGTTTTATAAAATGAAGGAGCCGATCATGCAAACACTAAATGCCATACTTTTAAATACAAGTAGTCCGTTCACAAGAGTTTTTACTTACAGGTACGTTTTTCTATTTGATTTTAAAAAATATTTGTTTAAAAGAATATATTTTTTTTTTTTTTTAGTTTTATACGGTATTATTCTTCTGGGATTAAACAGAAGTTGCAGGAGGAAGTTATGGGCGATTATGAGCTTACGGTGTCGGATTCAGAAGCTTTCAGCCATGTTACAATCGAACAAACATCACAGGTTTTGTCAATAGTACCAATCGGAATGGTTTTGGCTACTACAATTTTGCTGTGCGAAATCATTTACAAGGTTTTGAAAACTAAATGGATTTTTTTAGAAAGACGTTGTTTTAAACGTGTGGCAGTTAAAATTTCTCCAGTGGCGCCGTTTCACAGAAATGTAAGGAGGCAAAGGCATCACGCAATGCTTAGTCTATGGAAGAAAAAACTCAAGCGCCCCCTGCCCTCCCTAAATAACGCCTCTCAATTTTTCTACAACTAAATATGCTTTTAGATTTTAAATTTAGAAAAAAATGTATGTTCAACTCTTCTCGATTCTTTTATTGAATTGACTAGTTTTCTTTGGTCCCTTTGTCCCGAGCCTTTACCTTCGAATGAGTTCATATACCTCCTGGGTGCTAGTCATTTATTAGAGCCCTGCATCGGGTCAAAATTTCGGGCCCGAACCCGACCCGACAAAAATTTTCCAGACCCGAACCCGCCTCCTCAAAGTTTCAACCCGACCCGACACGTTATCTCGGAACCCGAACCCGACGCTTATCCAAAAATTAAAACCCGAACCCGACCCGAACCCAAAGCAGTTGAACCCGAACCCGAACCCGACCCGAACCCGAACCCGAACCCGAACCCGGAACCCGACCCGTGCAGGGCTCTATCATTTATCCATGGGTACAATATCCAGGGGACATTTATACAACAGGAATTTATCCACAAGGGAAAGTATCCACGGGAAAAAAATCCATCTGTAATTTAGCCATTGGGAAATTTATCCATTGGGAAAACTATCCAGGCGTTATTCATCCATGAGACATTTATCCAAGTAAAATATCCACAGAAAAATCATAAGTTTTTAAAAAAAACTTGACCTTTGTTTCAACTACAGTAGTCAAAGGCACCAGTAATGAAATAGACGCCCCTGAATGGACGGGAATTTTAAAAAAAAACATTTTTACATTTTGGGTGTAAAAGGCCCTTTGGAATTAAGTAACGCTGCTGCGGTTTTAAAAAAAATCCTCCGGGCCTGAATCTCCTGGGCCCAAAGGTCCGGGAGCGTGAGCAGTGGTCTGGGATGGCGCTCCTAGCTTCGCTCACCGCTGCCGTGGTTTAAAAAAAAAGATTCTCCGGGCATGAATCTCCCGGGGCCTAAGGTCCGGGGTCTTAGGTCCGGGAGTGTGAGCAGTGGTCTTGGATGGCGGCAAGCTCCTCGCTTCGCTCGTCGCTGCCGGGGTTTAAAAAAAGCCTCCGGGCCTGAATATCCCGGGGACCTAGGTCCGGGGCCTTAAGCCGGGAAGCGTTAGGTTATGTTAGGTTAAATTGGTATTTAGTTGGTTGGAATTGGATTTAATTAGGTTAAATCAGTTTGATTTGTGGAATGGTAAAAAAATCAGGTGATGAAAAATTTTTAAAATGGACAAATTGTCGATGGATGAATGTCGATGGATGTTTTACCACCTGGCTGTACGTCAAGTGTATAAAATAAATATGGATGAAATACCCAATGGATATATTACCTAATGGATAATTCACCAATGGATGTTTTACTGTTGTATGTACAGTATGCTTATGGCTAAAAAAATCCGTAGATATCTCACTGCGCAAGCAAAAAAAAAATTTAGCATTAAAGAAAGGAAATCGACCACGGGTTGTCATAATAGATCTATAAATCATCGAAAATAATTGTAAAGGGCTATAAACTTAAAACCGTTTCAAACAACAAAAAAATCTATTATTTCGAATCGAAACTTAATGTTTATTATTTTTCATCAAGTATTCGTGAGCTGTCGAACAAATATTATCTAACGTTCGATAACATTCAAGATAATTTTTGGAAAATTCGCAAGGCTAATTACGACAAAAACATGTGAATGAATTCGTTTGTTTACTATTCTATGGCAGTATTATAGTAGTTGAGCGAAAAAACGAATCATTAAAAATATATGGCCAAGGTTTCGTAATTAGTAATCGCTGAAAAAAAAAATAAAAATAAACGATAGGTTTACTCTGTATTTTTATTTGACCCACTTACGACGCAAAATAAACATTTTACTCTTTAATGAAAATATTGTTCTGCAAAACTCCTTCGAAAAATTCATTTAAAATCCAAAAAATTAAATTTTAAAAATAGAAAAAAGAAATTTTATTTTGCGCCAGTTTTCTTTTATTCTAATATGCGTTTCAGCTTTTTCCAAAGATGGACAAACTAAGTTTACTTCGATCTGCTTGCTTTAGTTCCACCCCAATTTACTCAGATAAAATCATGTCCATGTTGTTTGCTAAATTACACGTTTGTCATAATATTTTTCGTTTACAGACAAGTACTAATTCGTTTCCGTTATTTCCTCATTCAATTGCCGTGTTTTTGTTTTTAATCAATATCAACTAATATCATCATGATTAGCTTTGAAAACAACAAAGATATTAACAAAATCGATTTTGATTAACATTTAATTACTGATCACCCACTTGACATTTTTTAATTTCAGTGTTTTTCCCGATTCGATAGTGAAATTTTAAAAAAATGTTTGGGATTCTTTTATTTTTACTAACGTTTTATTTAGAATGTAAAAAAAACTTTGCTCATTTAAACAGTGAAGAAGAAAACATTTGTAGTGAAATGATGGATATTTTAGAAAGTCGACAGTGGATTTTGGTTGAAGATCATAATCACCTAACGATAAGTGACTTCAATAAATTTAAATTACATACAAAATCTATAATTCCGTTTGCTCAACCCTCACTAGCGATATTAACTGAATATTTTTTAAAAGAATCTTTTTTTAAAGTAAATACATTGATCGTCTTCAAAGTTTTAAATATAAATATTGTAGTTGATTTTTTAAAAAAATTGATCCCTGTAAGTATGAACATGATTTCTTAAAATAATTATTTTCATTACAAAATAAATTACATGTTTTTAGAATGAGGATCATAATTATTTATGTTCGTTAAAATGGATTATTTTCGTGGAAAATAAATTCTCAAGCAATGAGGAAAAAGAACTGCACATTCCCTACGATTGTTTATTTATTACAGTTCAACGAGGAAATCTAAACAATTATTTATTAAAAGAAATTTATAAGGTAAAGAAGAAAACATTTTCGTTTGATTACGGAACATGGACGAATATTTCAAATTTGGAAATAACGAAAGTTTCTAAATATATTAGAAGAATGAATTTGGATAATTCAACGATAGTGATAGAGACCTTTGGACAAAAAAGTGTAAGCTAATATTTCTTACAAATTTCTCAAAAAATATGTTGAATAATATTTAATTTTTTCATTTGGAAAGTGTACTGCGCCATCTAGACGATGTATCCATCTTGAAATTTTAAGGGATTATTCGAAATTAATGAATTTTCAGTAAGTAAAATCTGTCTTCTGATTCCTTGCGGCTCAAGTAATAAGTTCTTTTTGTATTCATCAGATTGAAATGGAATTTATACCCAGTTAGTAAAAGACCAGAAGTAGTAACAGGCGATATTCTACATTTAAGTGATACTTACTTACGCAATCGAGATTATTCAGAACTCGAGTGCATGGCGCCTTTGTTTAAAACAGAGTAAGTATTTCACATAAAACCGTAGCTGCAGCCACAGCTCCTGAGGCTTTGCTACCTAACCTAACCTAACCTAACCGAAAATTTATTAATTGAATAAACTTCACATCAGACTTTCTTAAACTGTCTGTTTCACTCCATATTTTAATCGCTTACATCAGTCACACTTTTTAGATGTTATGGCCTTAGCACATAACTAAATCGATCCTGTATCGAATTTCAGACTGACTTGGTATATCAGGTCACCGACTTATCGGCCGGCAGCCGATTACTACACTCAACCTTTCACCAGTGAACTATGGGCTTCTGTCTTAATTTTACTAATTATAGGCACATTCTTCAGCATAATTCTACATTTTGTAAATACAATCAAAACCGGTCGCGCAGGATTAACAGATTCGATATTTATGGCGTTTGAAAATGTGTGCTCTCAAGGTAAAAAAACAAGGCCTATAATAGGCCACTTGCATGAATTTTTAAAAAGTTATTAACTAATCCTTAAATTTTTATTTAAAAATTGATTAAAAAAAATTTATTAAACAGTTAAAAATTCAATTTGAAATTGAAATTTTAAAAAGCCCGCCAAAAATCACAATACGCCATGTTTGACGTCACAAATGAGTTGAATTCTTTGATTGCATTGGCTGATTATTTTGGCGGGAAAATTCTACCAATAGGAAAAAAGGAACCGATTCTTAGCGGGCTTTTCAAAATTAAAATTTCAAAGGTTTTGCTTAGGTCTTTATTATTAATCGAAAAATTGATACTAATAATAAATTTGCGATTTTAAAATTTATGCAAGTTGCCTATTTTCTTTCAACTGTATTATTAAATTTTTTTCTTCTTTTCTAGATGGATTTTCAAAAACGAATGCAACTCCACACAGGATTGCTTTATTCTCCTTCAGATTTTTTGCTTTATTTATAATTCCATCTTATTCTGGAACTATTATATCATTTTTAGCTCTTAGAAAACCGATTATACCTTTTCAAACCTTAAACGGTTTCGCAAAGCAAAAAGAATATAAAATCTTAACTGCAAATTTCGGTTTTCCCAATACATTTTTCAGGGTAAGGCACGAATTTACAACCAAAATTTTTTCTTCTTGTTAATTCAAATTCTTTCACAGGTAAACAAAGTTCCTTTGATAAGCAAAATCTATAATAATTCATTCGTAAGCCTTCCTCCTCAAAAGATAATGGATAAAATTTGCAATGAAAGTTTTGCATACGTTGGGCTTGATAATGACATCTACGGCTTAAGCCCAAAATGCCCGATTTATCGGTTGAAAAAACCAATAACAACTTCGTACACGTTTATACTCTTGAACAAAAATAACCCATTCGTAGGAGTTTTTAATTTTCTGTAAGTTTTTCGTTAGAGAATTTCCTAATTAATTTAAAAAGATTAAAAATTTGGTTTTTTCAGCTCGCTCAAGTACTTCGCTTCTGGGATAAGGCATAAACTACAGAAAATACTGTCGGGGGACGAAATAAGTGTTTCAGATGAAGAAACTGACAATCAAGTTACGATCAACCAAATGATTCAAGTACTGTCTATAATTCCGATTGGGATTATTTTAGCCACTATTTTTTTGTTTTGTGAAATAATTTTTAAACAAATTTTGGGAAGTTTATTGAAGTTACACAGACGAAATTGTAAACGTAAAAAAACCGGTAACAGTAATAACTTACAGTTAGCTGAACCTAGAAGTCGAATAAAGTTAAATTTGGACAGAACTAAAAATGAAATAATTAATCATCAAAGTGAAACTCAAAGTTTGCAACGAAAAATATTCGCATTAGAAAATAATGTCTTCAAGATAAGATCTTCACAAAGCAGTAGAATCTATGTTGGGGCCCGAAACCCTCCTCAGCCAAGGGCTCAAACCGTGTAGGGCACCAGGCAAACAGGAAAGCCAAGACTTTAATTGCATGTAAAATTATCACAATAAAATGTCGACTAATGACTTTTTAATAAATGCACTTTTTCCTTAAATTTTTTTGTTTCCAAAATCGTAGTAACCCTTTCGTAATCAAAAATCAAGTCTAAACTTGTGTAATAACACATTAACGTTTATCACGATTTGAAAAAAAAAAACAAGCATTGTCTTTTTGCATTGTTATGATGTTTCATTCAATATGATCTACTTCATAATTTGTTTTTCAAAACAAAAACATAAACAGATTTTGAATGACTTTCCATCAAATGACACTTTTCAATTTTTAAAAATTCTAACATTGAAAAAAATGTTTTCATCATATTTAATTTTACTTATATTATATCTTGAATGCAGAAAGAACTTTGCTTATTTAAATAAGGAAGAAGAAAAAATAATTACAGAAATGATAGATTTCTACGAAACTCGTCAATGGGTTTTGGCTGAAGATAATAATCATAAAACTATTTACGATTTACATCAATTTAAATTATTTGCGAAATCAAAAATTCCCTTTGCACGTCAGTCTGTAGCACAAATAACAAATTATTTTTTAAAAGAAACTTTTTTTAAAGAAAATTCTTTAATGGCTTTTAAAGTGATTAATATAAATGTTGTTGTTAATTTTTTTAATAAAATAATTAATGTGAGTATTAATTGATTGTTTATTTTTTGAATGTTTTTTTAAAAGAAATTCATTTACATTTTTCAGAAAGCGGAACCTGAATATATCTGTTCATTAAAATGGATTATTTTTGTGGAAAAAGAATTTTCAATTAACGATGAAAAAAAATTGCAAAAAAATTGCCGTATGATTGTTTATTGATTATAACTCAACGAAAAAATAGTTTTTATTTATTAAAAGAAATTTATCAAGTAAAGAATAAAACTTTTTCATTTGAATATGGAACGTGGACTAATTATTCCTTGAAAATAACAACGGAGCCGAAATATGTTAGAAGATTAAATTTGGGTAATGCTACGTTGTTGATAGAAACGTTCGGGCAAAAAAATGTAAGATTTTTTTGCTGATTATGGATTAATACAAAAAATTCACACTTAATATTGATTCATTTTATTTTGACAGTGCACTGAGATTTCCCGACGGTGTGCTCACCTTGAAATACTAACTGATTTTTCGAAACTAATGAATTTTGGGTGAGCTTACTAAAAATTAAAAATGCCTTACAATTTTATTAATTAAATTTTTTCTTTAATAATCAAATAGATTTGACTGGAAATTATACTCAATGGGTAATAGAGCCAAAGTTGAAATCGGCGATATTTTACATCTAAGCGCTACTTACTTTGGCAGGCGAGACCTTACTAAACTTGAATGTATGGCGCCATTATTTACAACAGAGTAAGTGAATTGATTTCAAATTTAAATATTTGAAATTAAAACACTTTACTTAATTTTTTTTAATTTTTTAGGATCACCTGGTATATGAGAACGCCGACTTTTCATGCTGAAGCCGGCTATTACATTCTTCCTTTTTCAAAAGAAGTATGGATGTCTATTTTTGTTGCTTTAATTGTCGGCACCTTCTTTGGGATCATTCTCTCCTTTGCAATTAAATACAAAACAGACCAAACGGGACTAGTCGATTTGCTTTTTATGGTGTTTGAGAATTTATGCTCTCAAGGTATGCTCCACAGAAAATTTCACTTTGGGATTCAAATTTTTTATGAATTCAAAGCCAAGCCGATTCGCTCGGGTTCAACCTTTTTCCCTATTTCTTTTTAGATGGTTCTTTAAGAGCTGCAAGCTTGCCTCACCGAATCATTTTATTCTCATTCAGATTTTTTGCTTTATTCTTACTAGCAGCATACTCTGGGACCATATTATCGTTTTTGGCACTAAGAAAACCTGTTATACCTTTTCAAAACTTGAATGAATTTGCTGAACAAAAGGAATATACAATCTTGACCGAAAATTCAGGTTACGCTCTCACATATTTTAGGGTAAATAATGATATTTTATATTAAATTTGTTCGTCTGTGTAACTAAAATTTTATTTACAGAGGAACAAAGATCCCGTGTTCATCAAAGTTTATAATAATTCGTTAATTAGCCTTCCCAAAGAAGAAATAGTGAAAAAATTGTGCAATGAGCCCTACGTGTATGTTAACTTAGACGATAATATTTATAAGCTAAACCCAACATGTCCAATTTATCGTTTAAAAAAGCCAATAGTATCATCGTACTCGTTTATTATTCTTAATAAAAACAGCCCATTCCTCGGGGTGTTCAATTATCTGTAAGTTTTTTCAGTTTTTTTTTTTTTTTTTTTTTTGATAAATTCGAAAAATTTTAAAAATTTTGTTATTTTAGCTCTCTTAAAGTTTATGCTTCCGGGGTAAGAAAAAAATTACAAGATATGTTAACGCGTGAGGAACCGAGTGGTTTGGACGAGGAAAACTTTAGTGAAGTAACGATCGATCAAATGGTTCAAGTATTGTCAATAGTCCCGATAGGAGTGATTATAGCTGTTATGATATTTTTATGCGAACTGATTTGTAAATCCTTACAAAAAATATTAAAGTTGGATAAATTGAGGAGTTTAAATGTAAACAGATTGTTTGGAAGAAAAGAAAATACTTCGAAAAAACTCGCAGGAAAAAAAAACCACCGTCGGAATAGAAAATTGTTTTCACTGGAGAATGATATAAATGATGGTTTTATGAAAAGATCAGAAATACTTCGCAGCCAGCACTGCATATGGATATTCGAATAATAAAGGGACAGTAAAATTTAGACATTGGTAAAGTAAAAGAGGTGAAACGAGCCGCTGACTTTTAAGAAGACGGTGAGAATATTTACAAACAAACAATCGACCGTTCTTATTTGCAATTTTCAAAATGACTTAGTTCAGTTTAAAATTAGATTGATTCATTTTGCAGGAAAACGTTTTCAAGCTTTTCTTCCTGTAATTCTGCACTCATCGTAAGATAATTAAGAGTGTCCGATTGGCACGAGAATACCCATCAGCCGGATGGATAACAACATGTGATGAGGTAAGAAACCCTCAGGCCTTGTGTATTTCGGATGCAAGAGCGAGACAAGAACTTACCTGAAAATATAAAAAGAGAAAAATGAGTACAATATTGTAACATATATTTTTGGAAAATACAAACAATTACAATAAAGATGGAATACAGAAAATTGCAATATGGAAAATATGCAACAAAACGCCACAAAAATTATTGTCAAGTTGCAACAAAGCTTCATCCTTCCAGCTTACCAAAACATTTATTTTTCACGATTTTGATTATTAATTATTGCTTGAAATAAAATGATCTAGAGTAGAAATTGATAAAATTTATTAATTTAATTTCATAACTTTTTCAAATTAAAGCTCTGATCTTTTGATACTAGGCTTCGAATTACTAATCATTCCATCGATAAAATTCCCACTTTTGACCTGTATGACTTTCATTAATATCTTAATTTGATATCAGTGCTGTCAGTCGTTTGACAAATCTCTAAGTAAAAAAATATAAAATTCCAAAAATACTACCAAATTAGATCTACACGTGCTAATAAGTATTTCATTGGATTTATATCAGTATTGGAACAGTTTTAAAGTTTTCATCAGGTTGAAATAATTTAAAAGTAAGGGAGGAAATTCATGTGTAACATGTTGCGTAACATGTTGCGTAACATGTTACATTTGGTATATTTCACAGGGAAACATGTTACGTAACATGTTCCGATGTAACATGTTTCGGAACATGTTACGTAACATATTACCTTGTGAAATATGCCTCGTAACATGTTAAATCATGTTACAAGCTTTGCAAATCATGTTACAGCCCTTTAACACCATGTTACAGCCCTTCAACATCATGTTACGGCCCTCCAACATCATGTTACGGCCCTCCAACATCATGTTACGACCCTTTTAGATAATGTTACGCTTGTGAACAAAATGTTACAAGCTTTCTAGAACATGTTGTGATCATGCCATGCTTTACAGGGCTTGTAACATGCTTTAGAAAGCTTGTGACATTTTGTTCACAAGCGTAACATTATCTAAAAGGGTCGTAACATGATGTTGAAGGGCTGTAACACGGTGTTTAAGGGCTGTAACATGGTGTTTAAGGGTTGTAACATGGTGTTGAAGGGCAGTAACATGATTTGCAAAGCTTGTAACATGATTTAACATGTTACGAGGCATATTTCACAAGGTAACATGTTACGTAACATGTTCCGAAACATGTTACATCGGAACATGTTACGTAACATGTTACACATGAATTTTTTCCCTAAGAGCTTAACATAAAAACTTTCAAGAAAGTAAAAATGGTTCGCAATTATTTGCTCATGCTTCTGTTTTGTGTGGGACACAAATATTCTTTCGCTTTTTTAAACCAAGTAGAAGAAAAAATAACGTTTGAATTAATGAAAAATCTAGACATGCAGCATGGTATACTAGCTGTTAATTCATAATTGCACAGCCACAAAACAATCTCAATATTTATCATTTAGAAGAAGTTTATGAGGTAAAGAAAAAAACGATTACGCTTAATTATGGGATTTTTAGCAATGGCAATAATTTGACGACAACCAAGGAGCCTATTAACGTTAGAAGAATAAATTTACATAGGGTGAAATTAGTTATACAGACAAATGGAAACAAAAAGGTAAGGTTAGGTTAGTTTAGTTTCAATAAGAAAAATATTCAAAGCTTGACGAATTGAGGAAAACATCAGATTTTTTTCCATAATACTAAATTACCATTTTCTTTCTCATTAAGTGTAAAGTCATTTCTCGGAGATGCTTTCACCTTGAAATTTTGGAAGATTATTCAAAGTTAATGAATTTTGAGTAAGTGCAATAAAATAATTAAATATAGTAAAATAAAGATCTTAACGAAAATACAGCTCATTTTTCATGTCAACGGGAATAATAAATAACATTTATTTTTTACAGCTTAAGTTGGAATTTATACAAAAAAGACGATTATAATTACATTAATTTTATACAACGATTATAACTACGACGATTATAATTACGATTATTATCACATTCAGCAGTTGCAAGTTATCAAATACCATTTGAAACTTTAGAAGGATTCGTTAAAAATGGAAAATATTCAATTGGAGCGATATTAAATGTCACGATATTGTTGCGATATTATTCATCTGGGATCCAAAAATTTATGCAAGCGAAAATAAGAGGGGATCGTATGCCTAGCTCAGTAGTTAATCCGTTCAGCGAAGTTTCGATTAATCAAGCAATTCAAATTTTATTATTAATCCCAAGAGGAGCAGCTCTTGCAATTTTTACATTATTATGCGAGATAACTGTCAAATATTCTTTGGCCGTGTGGAAAATATTTAAAAATTGGCAATTAAAATTTAGAATCTTTTAGTTGAAATTTTCATTCTATGATTAAGGTTTAATTATGTAAGAGATTTTGAAAAATTTTTAAATATGAAAACCCTGTAAATAAACTAAATTGTAATGACGAGCTAATAAATTATTATTCCTTCTTTAATTTCTTTTAAAAAGAAATTGTAGAGGAGATCATAAAGCTGTATACTTGACTTAGCCTTTTTTGAGTTTCAATAAAATCATAAATAAAAAAAATAAATGGGTTTTTTTTATGTAGCCTAAATCCATTATAATATATTTTAACTTTGACAGGTTGGAAATAAATAACCTTTTAGTATATAATTTAAATTTTATAAAATGCGATACAGGAAAAAATTTAATTTAGTTGAAATGATGATCTACCGGACAAAGCTTCAAAAACAGATTCAAATTTACTTATTTTTGCTTTTTTTTAATGTTACACATAACAAATCTTCAAGTTTTTGGAATGAAGCAGAAGAAAATCTAACAAAAGCATTGATAGAAAACTTAGAAATTCGTCAATGGATTTTAGTTAACAAACTCGATAAAACTGTAGATGATTTAAATCTATTCAAAAATTTTTTAAAATATCAAAAACCTTTAGCATTTTTTTCTTTGACAGATTTAAAGGAATATTTCTTTAAAGAAAATTTTTCTAATGTAAATACTTTAATTGTTGTTGAAGTATCTAATATTAGAGATTTCATAAATTATATCAACTCTATTAAAAGTGTAAGTATTTTGTGCAAAATTAGTTTCACTGTAATTTTTTTTTATTTTTTAAAAAATATTTTTAGAATAAGAAACATTATTTATGTTTATTTAAATGGCTCATTTTTGTAAGAGAATCCTTTTTGGAAGCAGAAGAAAATGATATATTAATTCCGAATTACTGTTTATTTCTGCTAGCGCATCCAAAAGATTCTAATACTTATTTTTTGAAAGAAATTTATGAAATAAAAAATAAAACATTTTCTTTAAATTACGGATCTTGGAAGAATGATTCCGGTTTGACAGTTATAACCGAGCCAATATATAATAGAAGATTTAATTTTAATAAGACGGAAATGGTAATTCAGACATTAGGAAGAGAGACGGTAAACAAGTATAATTATTACCATAAAACTTCTTTTAACAAATTTTCTTAATAATTTTCTCTATTTTTTTTAAAAAGTGTCTTTTTCCAAGTACTTATCGCAAATGTGCACAACTTCGAATAATAGAAGATTTTTCGAAATTGATGAATTTTAATATAATTTGGAAACCGTACACGCTTCATGATTTGCCATTGCGTGCAGTTGGTGATATTTTTCATTTGGCAATAGCTTTTGGAGACCCAAGATTGTTTCGTTATGACCTTTTAGCCCCGTTTTTCAAAAACGAGTGAGTATTACATTTGCAACAAATGTACACAACTGGCTTAAAACAAAAAATGATAAATACAATAATTTTTTTTTAGAATGACTTGGTATATCAAAAGACCGGGTATCCAAGAACAAGACGACTACTACCAGCATCCTTTCACAGAAGATTTATGGCTGTCAATTTTATTGTATTTGCTGCTGGGGACATTATTCGGCTTAATTCTATACTACGCTAGTGGCCACAACTTTCATGTAAAGCTCATAGATTTATTATTTATGGCAATTGAAACGATTTGCAATCAAGGTAAGTTATAGCTAGACATTTTTTTTTAGAAAAACAAGTGCAAATACAGTGAAACTCGGTTATAACGCGGTTGAGGGGACCGGGTCATTTTTCGCGCAATAACCGAAGTGCCCATTTTTGACAAAAAAATTAATAATGGGTGTTAAACAAAACGATTTTCTATGTGCGAGCAATAAATGGCATATTTTTTTAGGATTCACAAATTTTAAACCCATGACCCACAACCCATTTATTTTACGACCTAAAGTCAGGACCCACAATTATTTTAGACCCAAATATATATTTTTCTTTTTTTACGATCCAATTTTTTTAATAAAAATATTCAAGACCCACAAAATATTTTTCCAACTTTTGAGACCCACAAAAATGATTTTTTAATTTAAGACCCACATGAATGTTTCCTAATTTTTTGGACCCACATGAATGTTTCCTAATTTTTTGGACCCACAATATGTATTGAAATGCTGTTGGACCCACAAAGAAAAGAAAAATTCGGTAGGACCCACAATTATGTTATCATAAATGTAAGACCCATAAACGCTTGCATCGGCAGTTTAGGACCCATGATTTCCGCAGAGTTTCCTCCCGTATGAAAATATTATTTTTAATAATGAATGCCGAATAAACTTTTGTCGATGTTTTTTTCTTTAACGCGTACGAGTAAAACTTTTTTAGACTCCAGTTTAGAGATGCGGGATGAGAATGCGGCTGAGATCTGAGACAAGACAGCGGGCCCAGACCAGGCAACATAAGTATAATCCCAAACTCCTGGCAGGTGAGCAGGTGCTATCCCAATATCGCATTTAGCGTCGGAAAAGGATGGAACCGCTGTGGATCAGAAGCATCACAAACCGTTTTACGATGAAGAACGCGAGGCGGTATTAGAACGGGGCGCTAGCGCATCCGGGGCGTAACGCGCGACGGTAACGCGCATAACGCGAGGCGGTATTTGAACGTGGCAGAACGACTGGGGGATGGAGGCGCTAGCGCATTCGGCGATGACTCCCAGCAAGAAGACTGGACTGAGAAGCGTATGGAGGCCAGGAGGCTTTTTAAGGCGAAAAGGGGAGCATACCTCAGCCGTCTGCCGTCAGAGCTTTAAGCGGAAAGCCACAGGAATAACAGCATGAAATTTTTTCAACAGCGAAAGGGCTAATAGATTGACTTTCAAGCCCGCACCAAGATCATTTGTAATCGGCACGGAGTTTTAGTAGCCGACAGAACCGGGTGCCCGAGAGCTGGAAAGATAACTTCCAAGAGTTGCTGAATGGAGAGTTAAAGATACACCTCATTCCTGAGCCCGGCATGACGGTTAAAAAGGATATGCCTCCCGCTTTACTTAGAGTTAGTCTTCGCAGACTCAAGGATAACCAGGCATCGGGGCTGGACCGCTGGACGGGGTTCCAAGCGAATTTTGGAAGCGGGGGGAGACCCCCTCCCCCCCGGGCGAAGTAGTATGCAAAACCTTGGTGTGGTCATCGTGTGGAAGGTACGAGAAACTCCAGGATAAGTGGAAGGAAGCTCTGATTATGCCAAAAAATAGAAAAAGGGATCGGAAAGAGTGTTAATAACTACCGGAGAATTTTCCTTATTAAATCCTCACAGACGTGAAAATGATATCGATACTTTTAGACTCCTCAAGCTTCAAGAAGTCCAATACAGTAAAAAAAAATTGGGTCGGTTTTTTTGTGAAAACAAAGCTCTATCTAATATCTACCAATGGTCGATTAAAAATTTTAAATTTAATTTGGGAACGGCTTTAACGATTTTCTTAGCATATCAAAAAAATTAAAGGCCTCTTAACAAATTTTTTTGTCATTCATTTTTCTCTAAAAATTCGTTTTTTTTCCGGAGAAAAAAATTAAAAGCAAAGCCATGGTTACAGTAGCGCGTTGATCGGGACTTAGATTGCCGAACGAGGAACGACAATAGAGCATGAGCGAGCCAGGACTCGCGGCGTTTAAAACCGATTCTCGCCGGCTACTCACACAATCATCGTGCAACCTAAGCTAACCCAACCTAACCTAACCTTACCCCATCAGTAGTTTTTTTTATTTCTGGGGAATCTATTCCGGTGGCAGGAGATAAGTAATCATAAGCTATGGTCTTCAAAAATGTTAATTCTGTATGAATATTTTAGAAGTTATATGACCTTGCACACAAGACACATTCTGATCGAAACTCCCGATTACAAATTTTGTACAATGAGACATGTAGGCTAAATAAAATAAAAAATAAAATTAATAATAAAAATTAGGGACTTTCTAGCCTTTCAAGCAACGCGATTGCGAGATCTGAGATAAAATTGTTTCGTCAAGTCAAGTTATAGTGTTTTAAAATTTCGGCTTCACGAGCAAGACAGAAAATTAACGAATCGGGTCAAAAAAAACTGATACTGATACTGATACTGCTACTGATACTGTGACTGAAAGTGGAAGTTGGAAAAAATTGAGAGTAAACCGAACTTGAAGAAATTTCATCTAGGTTCGGCCTAATGCTGTGCATTCTTAATCCCATACCGCTGTTAACAATAAAATTACAAGTCCTAGGTTTTCAAAATTCTATCAACATCTCATAGCTGGGCTTGTATATTGCAAATTTTTCTATCGAATTCTGACAAATAAATGGTTTCATTGAAAATACAAAACGGATTCAGGGAATTTAATCCGAATCAGGGGAGGCCCACATCTTCTTCGGATTTTGCTATAATCCGTTTTACCGCCCAATTTTTTTTATTAATGATTTTATCGGCCACAAATTTAGTCTTGAAATTTTTAAAATTATAAATTTATAAAATAATTCTATCCCGATCCTATTGCAACAGGTCCGACTCGTTTAATTGTATACTATATACTTTTGGTAAAAAATAGTTTATTTTAGTAATCGCCAGCTATCCCGGGTTCCTGAATCCCACTACTTTTTCAGTTTCAGCTTCAGCATTATAGTTATTGGTCTTCAAGTGTTCTTTTTATTGTGTCTCATGTTGATCAAGTATCTGATTTCAGCTAAGGCCGCTTTCACTCTACTACAAAAAAATTACGACCCTACAAAGTTTTAAGTTTATATTTACCCGCGCGCTCTAACGCATACAAGAGAAATATTTGATGACGTTGTGGATCGTGAAACTCTGATAAACGATTGTGGGTCCTAGTATTATAAACACACAACTTTGGGTCCTAATAGAATATTTCTTTTCTTTTGGGTTTTACATTATTTTTATAAATTTTGTGGGTCCAAAAAATAAGAAAATATTCGTGTGGGTCTTAAATTAAAAATACGTTTTTGTGGGTCTCAAAAGTTGAAAAAAATAATTTGTGGGTCTTAAATATTTTTATTAAAAAAATTGGATCGTAAAAAAAGAAAAACATTTATCTGGGTCTTAAATAATTGTGGGTCCTGACTTTAGGTCGTGAAATAAATGGGTTGTGGGTCATGGGTTTAAAATTTTTGAATCCTAAAAAAATATGCCGCAATAAATTACATTTTTCATTTGAATTTCAATCATGAAATCAGATAATATAGACTTGATCAATCAAAAATTGAAAATTGAACAAAAAATTTCACTAAAATTTGTTTTTAATTTGTTTTAAATGTTTTTTAAAAAATAATCACTCGATTTTGGCAAATGTTGGTAAAATTGAATTTATTTTCTGGTCTAAATAAAATTTTGTTGATGGAAAACTTTTTTATGCGAGAAATTCTCTGATTTTACATTATTTATGAAGATTTTTTCATTTATTTTCCAAATTTTGACCGCGATATAACCGAGGCCAAATTAAATTGTTTTTATGGACCTCGTGAAGGGACCGGGCCCATTTCCGCGTTATAACCGAGTTTCACTGTATTAACAAAAATTCAATAATAATAAACAGTACGTAATAATGCTTCGAGCCCACTTGTCCTCTTCTTGGCCCCCAAACTTGTATTTAAAAATTTTGGGTGAAAACAGAGAATAATAATAATAATAATAATAATGAGTTTATTTAAAACAAATAAACAGAATACAAGTTCCGATACAGATTTGCAGTCAACTAGAAATTTAACAATTTAAAATTTTAATTTAATTTATTTCATCTTATTTTATTTTATTCTATTGATTTTATTTCAAAGGTTGTCAATATTGCGCCTTTATAACCATTTAGGGAACAACTGAAAGGATCAACATTAATGCTTTCTACATAAAAGAGGCCAGTGCCCTTCCTATGCCGGCCGAACCTTATCCTTTATTAAAGAGAGGAAGATTCCCTACCATTTTTCCTAAAGCCATTTATTCCTAAATTTTTATTTTTAAAATATTATTTCCTAAAATATTAATTCCTAAAATTTATTTTCCTAAAAAGAAATTTTCTTAAAAGTTGCATTTTTGGCTTTTGAAGATTATGTTTGATAACACTTGCTTTAATATTGTTCGAAAACCATGTCTGATAATATTTTTCTTTCAAAAACAATCGCTTGTAATAATAAACAGTTCTGCTAATTTTTTTGTTTCGATTTTCATGTTTATCCGGTTTTGGTTTTGAAAACATTTTTTAGGAAAAAAGGGCGGGAATGAAAAGGAAAGGTAATTTTTACAATTAAACCTGTTATTCTTTCTTTCAGATGGCTTTCAAAAAACATCTGGAACCCCTCACAGAATAGCCTGCTTTGCTTTTCGATTTTTCGCTTTATTTACCATTACCGCTTATTCCGGAACATTATTATCTCATTCAGCCATTGCAAAGTATCAAGTACCATTTGAAACTCTTGAAGGATTCGTTAAAAACGGAAAGTATTCAATTGGAGCGCTTAATAATAGTTACGTCCGCGGATATTTTCGGGTAAAAAAATTTCCATCGATTTTCTAAAAATTCCTTTACAAGTTAAATTATTTTTACAGTTAAATAATAATTCTTTCATCCGAAATTTGTACGACAACTATTTTGTTACTCTTAACACTTCAAAGGAAATAAACGAAAAATTTTGCAATGACCGTTATGCATTTGTTTCGCTGGATAACGATATTTATTTCTTGAACCCGCCATGCCCAGTTTATCGTTTAAAAGAAACCATTACGTATGTATTTACTTCGGTTGCTCTGCGCCCGCATGGCCCATTTACAAGAACTTTTAATTACGCGTAAGTTTTTTTTATATTTAAACGTAAGTGATTAATTTTTTTTTGATAAAAATCTGAATTTTAGATTCTTACGATACTATTCATCTGGGATTCAAAAATTCGTGCAAGCGAAAATAAGAGGGGATAGCGTGACTAGCCCAGAAGTTAATTTGTTTAATGAAGTAACAATTAACCAAACTCTTCAGATTTTACTATTAATTCCAAAAGGAGCTGCTTTGGCAATTTTTATATTATTATGTGAGATAGCTGTCAAAAATATTTGGGCCGTGTATAAAATACTTAAGACTTATTATAATCGAATCAAACTTGAAATGTTTTAGTTGAAAGTTGTTAACATTTAATTTAATTGAATATGTTTCTTTTTACTAAACTTTTAAAATAGCAAAGATGTCACTGAATAAATAAACTAGGATCGTAATAACGAGCTATCTTTTCTTTAAAAAAGTTTCCTTTAATTTCCAAACATAAAAAACGCGGAACGCGAAGGACGAGATTGTTAAACAAATGGTAATTTCAATTAAAAATCGTTGACGTTAAGGATATCAAAAACACCATAAAATGTTCGTAAGAATAAAATCATTTAGTTTTTTTATATAAAAAAATCAACTTTTATAAAGACAAATTTATTTTTATAAAATTTCCTTAAATCTGATAAAATTTCAGAGATTGAATGAATGAATAGAAACCTTCCTTAAGTTAATCAATTAACTTTCCTAGTCATGAATATTTTGTTCAATTAAACCAAGTGGCGCAGGTAATTAATGCATGTTTAATTAAAATAAATGATAGTTTTATGTTATTCAAAGTTGTATGCCTATTAACTATTAGCTATCTTCACGATTAGTGTGAATTACAACAAGCACAGTCATTCATAAATAAATGGCTCGACTATTCTTACTTTTCCTTATACTAAATTTTAGTATTAAAAGAACTATTGCTTTCTTAAATAAAGCAGAAAAAGAATTAACTATGGCTTTGATGGAAAACTTAGAAATTCGACATTGGTTATTGGTTGAAGATACGAATATTACTTCAAAAGATCTTGATCAATTAAAACATTTTACAAGCTGGAACTTTCCAGTATTGTATTTATCATTAGAACAGTTACCAAATTATTTTTTAAAAGAAATATTTCCAGACGTAAATACATTAATCGTATTAAAAATATCGGACTTAAAAATTCTTTCTCAATTTTTAGTAAGTATAATAATTAAATATTTTCTGTAAATCCAAAAATTTTTAATTTTAATCATTTTTAGAATTATTCATGTCATTATTGCTTTCAAAAATTTAAATGGCTTCTGTTTTTAAATAATACGTCATCATTAGAGCATGAACTACAAATTCCATTGTATTGTCTGTTTCTGATAGCTCAACAAAAAAATACTAAAAATTATAATTTAAAAGAAATTTATTCGGTAAAAGAAAAATTGTTTTCACTTAATTATGGAATGTGGAGTCACTATTCGGGACTAATTACTTCAAAAAATTCTATTTATGTAAGAAGGCTTAATTTAAATGATACTGAAGTAATATTAGATACTGGAGACGAACAGGTAAGATTTCACAATAGTAAAATTGTCATTTTCGAAAGAAACGTGATAGGGCTAATGTCATGTCATAAAGTGCAGTCAGACTAAGAGCCTGGCTCAGACCCTGAGCCTATTTATTTATTTATTTATTTATTTATATTTTTAAAGTCATTACAAGTTTTTCAACTCAGATTTACGTTAATAATAGTAATAATAATTTTTAGAAAGAAAAAGACATAATTTTTAGAAAATGCTTAATTTTAAGAAATTAATTAAATTAATTTTAGAAACAATTATTTAGAAACTATTTCCTTGATTGCTAGGCAAGGTCATTGTCATTGTAAAATTAAAATTCCTCCTTTAACCTAACTTCATATTTTCTTTAAGTGCTTATCAATTCGGAGGTGCTCACATTTTGAAATTTTGAAGGACTTTTCAAAACTGATGAATTTCCGGTAAGATTGTAAAAACACATTAACAATGAGCTAACTTACTTATGATTATTAACTTTTTCCCCACTAATTTTTTATACTCTCCAGCTTGACATGGACAAAATATCCACCGAATTCGATGAAGACTGCTTACACTGGAGATATCTATCATTTGTCAACAGGTTATAACCCCGATAGTGACGATTTCTTAAATTACGATTATTTGGGCCCAGTTTTTAAAGTAGTGTATGTATTTCAATATTTCCAAAAAACCAAATCAATATTTTCAATCTCCTAACAATTTTTTTAAAGGATTAATTGGTACATTAAGAGGCCGGACCTTCGAGAGCAAAGCGACTATTTTATTCGGCCATTTCATTCTATGCTATGGACATCCATCTTAATTTGCTTACTTGTCGGTTCAATATGTGGCCTAATTTTGTATTACGGCAACAAATGCCAATCAAAACCACTTCAGTTGACTGACTTACTTTTCATGACGTTTGATAATTTTTGTAATCAAGGTGAGAATCAATTTCGAACTAAAAAATTTTTAAATCTGAGTTTTCATTCTTCTTTTAGATGGTTTTTTAAAAAAAGATGGCGTTCCACTTAAAATATCTTGTTTTACATTTCGTTTCTTCGCTTTATTTATGATTTCCGCCTATTCGGGAGTATTAATTTCATTTCTAGCTATAAGGCAGCCTCAGATACCTTTTCAAACTCTAGAGGAGTTTGTCAAAGATGGAAGTTACATAGGAGGGGCGCGGAAAGGAGTATATGTACATGAACATTTTAAGGTAAACTTATAAGCAACCAAGTTGAATTCTTTTTAGCATATTTAATATTTTCAGGCCACTAAAAATAATTTACTGCGTCACGTAGCTCAAAATTATTGGCTAGTTCTCGACCCTTCGAAAGTAGGGGAAAAATTTTGCAATGAGCCTTTGGCGCTTCTCGAACCTGACAATGACATTTATCGTTTAAAACTAAGTTGTCCTATTTACCGCTTAAAAGAACCTATCGTTTATGTGTTTTCTGTAACTGTATTGCGAAAACATAGCGTATATACTAGAATTTTCAACCATGCGTAAGTTTTGTTTCAAACTCATTTTGTTTTTAATAATTTAATTTTTTTTAAAAAAAAATTATTATTTAGATTCTTGAATTATTACTCATCTGGAATTCTAAAGAAGTTGCAAATAATGGTTAAAGCAGATCACAAAGTTGAACATGATGATAAATCTGTAAGTGATGTAACATTTAATCAAATAATTAAAGTTTTGTCGTTGGTGCCAATCGGGATTGTCATGGCCACTATAATTTTTCTTTTCGAAATGACATTGTCTTATTGTTTTTCAAAAACACAGAGTGGTAAAATTCAGTAAGTTGGTAACTATTTTTTAAAATTAAAAGTACAGCAAATCGCTTGTAAAATCGACTTAGCAAATTTATTTTAAATGATTCATTAATATGAGTTCATGTTAAATTAACACGATAATTCTTTTAAAAAACTTATCTTTTAAAAAATGATAAAATTAAAAATTGATTTACAAGCAATCAAAAAAATGTAAAATGAGAAATAATAATAGCTCGTATCAAATCAATATTAGGGGAATGGTCTTAGATTCCAGTCAGACAAAAATTTTAACGATATTTACAACGAAAAATGATTGCATGGGAAATAAACAAAAACACTGCTGAGATATTTTAAGGAAAAAAATAGTTAGATAAGCCTTGTTTTTGCATTTTAATAAAATCAATAAAACTTTAATATTCTTATTCTTTCATGTAGCTTAAATCCATTTCTACTTTGACAGGTTAATTAGAATTTTGTTTAGAATGGAGTTCCCCACAAAAAATTATTGTTAAGCTGCAACAAAGGCGTCATCCTTCCCGCTAACTGAAAAATTTGGTATTTTTCACAATTTCAATTATTGATTATTGCTTAAAACAAAACAATCGAAGATTAAAAATTGACTAATCGAAAGCTCGCAATTTTTTCAAATCAAAGCTTTGATCTTTTTAAAAAAAGCTGGTATTCACGAGCGGTTAGTGGGTAAATTATTGTAATTTCAGTTTGTCTTTTGTTCATAAAAACATCACATTAAACCCCAGCAGACGAGCTGTATTCCTAAATATTTACAAAAATTCATGTAAATATTTGGACAAAAAGCTAGTCTGCTGATAAGGCAAAACAAAAATAAAGGCGCTGCCTTATCCTTTTACATTAAGCTTTGCATCTGCTAATCATTCCATCGATAAAATCCCGACTTTTGACCTTCATGACTGTTATTAATACCTTCAACTTCAGTTTAAAGATTTTATCAGTCTTGTACTATTTTTTAAATTTACATCAGCTTGAAATAATATAAAAGTAATCGCAATCGACAGTGTCTAGCATTCGTTGAAACATAAAAACTCCCAAGAAAATAATAATGTTTCGCGATTATTTTCTCCTGCTTTTGTTTTGTGTGGGACAAAAATATTGCTTCGCTTTTTTAAACCAAATAGAAGAAAAAATCACGTTTGAATTAATGAAAAGTTTAGATATTCAGCACAGTATACTAGTCGAAGATGATAAAGCTCCAGGCGATTTGAATCAATTTAAAAGTTTTATAAAAATGAAAATTCCATTCACTTATCAATCAATAGAACAATTATCGGAATGTTTATTGAGAGATTCTTTTCCTGACGCGAATACAATGGTCGTTTTTAAAGTAAACGATTTAAAAGTCATCTTTGATTTTTTAGATTATTTAATATTGGTAAGTGAGAAGCTGTATTGTTGTGGTTTGAACAAAGTGGGGTTCAAATCCAGATATTTAAAATTTTTTATTTTTTTTAGAATGAAAAACATAATGATTTTTATGCATTACATGGCTTCTTTTTCTCAATCGTACAATCACACAACAAGAAAAAATAGATTTAACGATTCCGTATAATTGCTTATTTATAATTGCACAGAGACAAAAAAATCACGATGTTTATTATTTAGAAGAAGTCTATGAGGTAAAGGAAAAAACGATTACTCTTAATTATGGGATTTATTTTATTTATTTTATTTTATTTTTATTTCGCCATAAAACATTGCTAAAAGGACAATGTCATTAGACGACGTTATAAAAAAAACAATTTGACAAGTTACAATAATGTTAACAATTTTGATCAAATAAAGTTAAAGAAAAAAATGGATACAAAAAAATCGAAGTACAGAGACAAAACAAATTCATAGGTAAAAGAAATTATGATTGAGAAGTCTTCAGACTGGGAAGGTGTCGGGAAGGACTGGGAAGGATTTGGGGCGATGCCGATAATTTCACAGTAACCAAAGAGCCTATGAGGATTAGAAGATTATTTACAAGGGGTGACATTAGAAATACAGACGGTTGGAGTTAAAAGGGTAAGATTAAGTTAGTTTAGTTTAGATAACGAAAATGTTCAAAGTTCGACTAAACGAAAAAACATTTATGCCTAACTAGAGGTCTCCACAGGCCACAGGCTGGCCCGTGGCCAGCGGGCCAGGCCAGGCCGGGCCAACGGGCTACGGGCCGGCCCGATTGAACACCGTGTTGGACCGGGCCCAACAAAATTCTTCATTAAAATTCATTCACTAAAATTCTTTTTTGTATACATTGTGTAAAAAGGGCTTGCGCCAGCCCTCGGGCCAAACCGGGCGAGTCGGGTCGGTCGGGCTAAAATGAAAAAAAAAAAACACGGGCCGGGCCGAGCTGGCCCGGTTTAAATCTCAACAGGCCGGGCCGGGCCGACCAAAATTTCGGCCCATGCAGAGCTCTATGCCTAACTAATATTAGCGTTCAATAATATTAATTTTTTTTACTATAAAGTGTAACGACAATTCTCGGAGGTGTATTCATCTTGAAATTTTGGGAGATTATTCGAAGTTAATGAATTTCCAGTAAGTACAATAAAATAAATTAAGTAGATAAAGATAAAACTTTTTACAAAATTGCAGACCAGCTTTTTTTCGCTTTATTTTTCCCTTATCTCAACAAAAATAATAAAAATTAAAAGTAAAAGATTTTCTTCCCACAGCTTGCAATGGAATTTATACAACGGCAGGAATCCGCCGAAAAAATTCACAGGCGACATTTTACATTTAGGGGCCACTTACTTTTCTATCGATTTACAACGATTCGATTGCATGGCACCAATCTTAAGAACTGAGTAAGTAATTATAATAATTTTTAAAATAATTTGATTTCAACAAATTAAATTTATTTTTTTGAAGTTTAAATTGGTACATCAAAGAGCCAGATTATTCCCAAGATGCCGATTACTTCATTCAGCCTTTTAGCCCCAAACTATGGTTGTCTATTTTTTGTTTCCTACTTGTTGGCACGTCGTTTTCAATTTTTTTACAAAAGAATAAAATGGCTTTAGTAGAAATTACCGATTTATTGTTCATGGCATTTGAAAGTATTTGCGGTCAAGGTATGTTTCATTTTTCCACTGTTTGAAATACCGGCATCTATTTAAAATTTTGTTCTAGATGGTTTTGAAAAGACAAAGGCAATATCGCACAGAATAACTTGCTTCGCATTTCGATTTTTCGCGTTATTTATAAATAACGCGAAAAATCGAAATGCGAAGCAAGTTATTCTGTGTTATTTATAAATAACGCGAAAAATCGAAATGCGAAGCAAGTTATTCTGTGCACAAAAAAATAATTCGAGTCCACACCTGAAAAGATTAGTTTTTTTCAATCAAATTAGATTAGTTTCATTGATGACTCGTCTTTTGTTTTTTGTCATTTGTTTGTTTATTAATGAAAAATCAATCTTTTCGGCTTAGAAGTTAATTTCGCTAGTGTGGACTTTTTAAAATTTTTTTGTGTGTATAATACCTGCTTATTCAGGAACAATAACATCATACTCAGCAATCAGGAAACCTCAAATTCCTTTTCAAACTTTGCAAGAGTTTGCTGAGCATAGAGAATATTCGATCGGGACGTCTGGTTACCCTATAATATTTTTCCAGGTAAAATATTTAAACAAACGATTGACCATTGGCAAAATGATGTCAAGTAAGAAGAGCTCCCCTTCACAGAATTTTCCTCCTATTTTTTTGTGCATGCGCATCGTCAATACATTCTTTTTGTTTTTTATTGTTTACAGAATAATACTGATCCTAAAATTAAAAAAATATACACAAATCAATTTAAACCCATTCAACCTGGTAAAGAGCTCTCAGAAAAAATTTGCAAGGAGCGTTTTGCTTTCGCTCATTTCGACGGTAAAATTCATAATATTAAGCTTAACTGTACAACTTATCGTATTAAAAAACCAGTTACTTCAACATTCACGTACGTTCTTCTAAAGAAACATAACCCATTCACAAATGTTTTTAATCAGTAGTAAGTTTTTTGTCAGTATTTACAAGCCCGTGGCAAAAAAAGGTTCAAAAAATTTCAAATTTCAATTTCTTTTTTACAAAATATTAGAGACTTATGCAAATTAGTCAAATATCCAAATTCTTTTCGTCTCAGAAATTGCTAGCCCCCCCCCCCGGGGAAAAATTTCTTTATAAAATCTTATAAGGGATTTCGCGCTGATAAAATTTTTCAAGAAATTATAAGATCCAAATTAAATTTTTTTAGATATTACATGATTTTATAAAATTTTTAGTCGATTTTAGGCTGAAAAATCGCTATAAGATTTTATAAAATTTTCTTAAATTTTGCTGTGTTACAGATAATTTCATTTGACATGATCTTATTTAAAAATTTTTTCTAGGGCTGAAAAAAAATTTCAAAATTTGCTACATTCCTTCCCGAGTTTAAATTAAGCTACGGGCTTGATTTTTTTATTTTCAAACTTTTTCTATTTAATTTCAATGGTTTATTATTCAGTTCCATCAGATATTATTCGTCCGGAGTTCAAAAAACCCGAGAAAAAGTGGGTCTATAGAAATAAAATCAGTTGAAATAGGTATAGAATATTTATAAGATTAAATACATTCAGACAATTCAACGAAGTTTTTCTAAAATTTCATGGGAAAAAATAGAGAGTGATGGAAAAATGCGATTTTTTTATTTGTCTTTATAAAAATTCCTAGGTTTTTTGTAGAAAATCCAACTGATTTTATTTCTACAAAGATTCTACAGCTTTTGTATAGAATTTTATCTGTTTTTAAAAAGTTTTTATAAACCCACTTTTTCTCGGGTAGCTGATAATGAAATTCAAGTTTCAGAAGGAGACGACGTTTATGTTGTTACAATTGATCAAATGTATAAAGTTCTGTCAATAGTTCCATGTGGAATCATTTTAGCCCTAATTATTTTTTTATGCCAAATAATGTGTAAATACTGTTATCTAATATTTTAATGGTGAATTAATATATATTCAATATTTATTACTGCTTGAAAAAATTTTTGTTTGACAGCAAAAAAAATTTATTTCAAAATCTTTTTCACGGCTCGAAATTTTGAATGCAACCGTGAGTTTTATGTTGACTTCAAAATAATTTACTTGCAAAAATTTTTTTAGGTTCATACTTTTTATGGGGCGAAAAAATTAAAAATATCCGGCTTAGAAATACGCAAAGCTCCCGCGTGATCCAAAGAGTGTTTTTCCCGATCCATCTTCAATATTAAAAAAATTACAGTTAAAATAAGCTATAATTAACTAAGAAAAATAGCGTGTATAATTGACAAAACGCAATTCATTTTTAAATATTTAATGACGATGTTGGGGACTGAGAAATTAGATACTTAGCATCGACTACTACAAACAACACAAATAATGTTTCTAGTCTTTCAAATACTTTTCCTTATGCTTTGTTTGGAAAGCAAAAAATCTGCTGCTTTCTTAAATCAAGCTGAAAAAGAAATAACTTTAGCTCTAATGAAAAATTTAGAAATTCGACATTGCATATTCGTTCAAGACACGAACATCACCTTAAGCGACTTTCATAAATTTAAAAATTATACAAAAGGGAAGACGCCATCAATGTTTTTATCTTTAGCAAAATTATCTGAATATTTTTTAAAAGAATCATACCCTGATGTAAACACATTAATAGTCTTAAAAGTACCGGATATTAAAATCGTTTCTGACTTTGTTCAGTTTTTAATTTTAGTAAGTATAATATAATTCGGTTTCAAGAGTCAATTAATAATAATAAAGCATCTAAAATTTATTTTGAATTTAGAATTACAATCACCGCTATTATTTCATTAAGTTTAAATGGATCGTTTTTATAAATAATACATTATCATTAGCACAAGAACGAGAGTTATGGATTCCATCATTCTGTTTGTTTTTTATTGCCCATCAAAAAGATAATGACACTTATTTTTTAAAAGAAATTTACATGACGAGAGATAAAATTTTTTCAAATAATTATGGAACGTGGAGCTACGATTCAGAATTATTACCGTCAAAATTTTCAATTTACGAAAGAAGATTTAATTTAAATAATACAAATATTATAATAGCTTCACAAGCATCAGAGGTAAACACGCAGTATAGAAAGCATTCAAGTATCACGTCATTAAGGAAAAAAAGAAAAAAGGTTTTATTAATTAAAAGCTATAAGGATAATTCAAAAAATGAAGGCGCGATATTTGAAATATTTAAATAATAATTTATTTGCGTAGCACATCACTAACTTCAACTATTTATATTTTTTTAAGTGTCGATCACATAGGGAATGCACGCATCTTCAAATTTTGAAAGACTTCTCAAAGTTAATGAATTTCCGGTAAATATTTTGTAATATACGAAGATAGACCTATTTATTTATTTATTTATTTTTATTTTGCACATTAATTCGGCCTAATTTTAAATTAAATTTTTAATATTTTTTGTGATAGTTTGACATGGATAACGTATAAGCAACTCACGTATAAAATCGTTAATGCAGCTGATATAATTTATTTGGCATCGAGCTACGACTACAAAGCTTGGCTTGATGCGGATTTTGTCGGCCCTTTTTTCAAAGTCTTGTAAGTATCTGAATCAATTTAGGTATTTTATTCTTCGAACTAATAAAATTATAACTTTTATTTAAGATTGAATTGGTACATTAAAAGTCCGGATCTTCGAGAACAAAGCGATTACTTCATACAACCGTTCAATAACAAAATATGGACCTTTATTTTCGGCATCTTACTAATTGGTTCATTTTGCGGTATGATTTTGTACTACAGCAACAAAACACCAAAAAGTCAATGCCAACTGTTTGATTTGGTATTTATGGCATTCGAAAATTTATGTAATCAAGGTAAAATCGATTATTATACAAATCATTCTTTCCCCTAATTTATCATATTTATTTTTCTTGTAGATGGTTTCCCAAAGAAAAATGATATCCCTCACAGGATTGCATGTTTCACCTTGCGTTTTTTCGCTTTATTTATAATTCCTGCCTACTCCGGTGTATTAATATCATTTCTAGCTATCAGAAAGCCTCAGGTACCTTTTCAAACTCTACAAGAATTTGTCGAAGATGGAAAATATGTAATAGGAGCCCGCCAAGACTATTATGCATCTACTTTTTTTAAAGTAAAGCAATGAAATCATGTTAATTTTTGTACTTAAAGTAAACTACACTAATTAATTTATAGGTTGCAGATATTCCTTTAATAAAATATGTACATGAAAACCGATTCCAAGACTTAAGAAATTCAGAAGTTTCAAAAAAATTTTGCAACGAACCGATTGCTCTAGTTGAGATAGACAATGATATTTATGATCTAGAACTGGAGTGCCCTTTTTATTGTATAAAGAAGCCAATCACTTACATATTTTCAGCGGCAATCTTGAAAAAACATAGTTTATATACTAGACTATTTAATTATGAGTAAGTTTTTTTCTAAGTGCTAATTTCTTTTTTTAGTGAAACTGTTGAGTTTAATTTGTTTTCTAGGTTCATGAAATATTATTCATCTGGAATTCAAAAAAAGATGCAAAATATTCTTAGAGGAGATCGTAAAAGTGTTCAAGAAGAAAAACATTTCGGTGACGTTACTATTTATCAAATTATTCAAGTTTTAACAATAATTCCAATCGGTATCGCTTTGGCCAGTATCATTTTTTTTTGTGAAATCATTTTGTACGTTATTCGAAATAAGTCAAGAGGCAGAATCAAGAAGCAATCATCATTTTTTCCACCAACCGTTAATTTAGAATGATTATTATTTCAGAATAGAAGTTTTTCTGAATACTTTCTAAAAATATCATTCTTATATCTCAAAACCAATAATTCTTTCTAATATTTCACGCTTTTCTAGACATAGTGACATGTAGTCATTATATTTTTAAAAAACTGATGTTTCATAAAAAATGCAAATGAAACCCTTTTACAATAAATAATCGAATAAGGAAAAAATTTCAAAAAAGTTCTTTCATTGACTCTTGACAGACATTACTTCTAACAAAAAACATGATTCGATTGTATTTATTTTCAATTTTCTTATATTTAGAATTTAGTTACGGAATTGCTTTTCTAAACGAATCCGAAGAAATGATAACGATCGAACTCATAAAATTTTTGGAAATAAAACAATGGATCATAGTTGAAGATTCTTCAATTACTCCTATCGATCTACTAAAATTTAAATCTTTGTTCAAATTAAATTTATTATTTACGTATCAATCTATCACTCGATTTTATCAATATTTTTCAAAAGAAATATTTATTCATACAAATACTCTAATCGTTTTTAAAGTATCAAAGATCAATATCATAAATTTTTTAAATTTTCTAGCACAGGTAAACACAAATAATTTTATCGTTTTTCTCTCAAAAAATTTATTATAAAAAATCCTAATTTTAGATTGATAAAAGTTATGATGTATGTAAATTCAAATGGATTGTTTTTACAAAAGATGAGAATTGGATATTCGACGAAAATGAAATATTCATTCCATTTGATTCTTTATTCATTATTGCCCAGCCCAGAAATAAAAATAATTTTTATTTAAAAGAAATTTATAATATTAAGAATAAAACTTTGTCATTAAATTATGGAATGTGGAATAAAAATTTCGGGTTATCAATTAATAATGCTTCCGCGTATATTAGAAGAAGAAACTTCAATGATACAGAGTTAATGGTAACATATTACTGGGAGAATGAAGTAAGTATACAATTATTTTTAGCAAAAGGAATAATTACAAAAAGAAAAAATTTCAATTTAGGAATCTTCTTCTTCAAGGCACTGCGCTCATTATCAAATCCTCCAAGACAGCGCAAATCTAATGAATTTTCGGTAAGTTTTTGAATATTATCAAACAAGTATAATGTGATTCTTTTAAAAATATTCTTTTAGTATTCGCTTGGCCCCATTTTTAAGAGAAGGAAAACCTGACTTGACAGTAACAGATGTTTTTTATTTAATTGTTCTTTATCACTCACATTTTAACAGCCCATTATTTGATTATGTGGGCCCATTATTTCAAATTCGGTAAGTAAATGTAAATTAAAAAGTAAATAGTGCTTTTAAAAAAATGATTTTTTTGATTAAAGGCTTAACTGGTACATTAGAAAGCCGACTAATTTCCAAAAGCAAACCCAATACTTCATTCATCCATTTAAAATAGATTTATGGATATCTATATTTGTATGGCTAATGATAGTTAACGGAATTCTAATGATTCTACATAATTTTAACAAAAACGAATCCAGGTTCAGATTTATTGACATTTTTTTCTGGGCTTTTGAAAATCTTTGCAATCAAGGTAAAGCATTTTATATCAATAAATAACCACACAAAAATCTAAATTAACTTAATTTTTTTTAGATGGCTGCCCAAAAAAAGAAACAAATTTACATAAAATAATTTCTTTCACGTTTCGTTTTTTTGCCTTCTTTATAATTACTACTTATTCAGGAATGATAATTTCATTTTTATCGGACCAAATCCCAATAATTCCTTTTCAGAATCTACGAACGTTTTTTAGATATAAGAAATACACTATTGGCGCAAGGAACAACAGTTATGGTCACATATACTTTAAAGTAATATTTCTTTAAAAAGCTATTAAAAAATATCGATATTAAAATATGGCTGTGTTTACAGGTAAATAAAAGGCCGATCGTTCGTCGGATCTATAAGAGATATTTTGGAGTTCTTGAAAATTCTCAAATTATGAAGAAGTTTTGCGAGGGATTCTTTGCATTTGTCGATACCGATAATGATATCTACGATCTGAAACCGGATTGTCCAATTCACCGTTTTAACAAACCCCTAGATTATATATTTACAGGTATAGGCCTGCGAAAAAATAGCCCGTTTACCAGGATTTTCAATTATAAGTAAGTACTGAAAAAATTTGAAAATAAAAGAAGAGCTAAGAGAAAAATTTCTTTCCGCCTATTATTTTGTCAGACATCTTAAAACTAATGCATGTTTGAACTTGCTTGTAGGCAACCACTTTTTTTTTTAAAATTGTAAGTTTTCTACTGGAGATCTCGCTTTAGATTTTAACCAGACCTGTAAAAACATGTTTTCCTAATTTACTAAAAACCTAAATTTATTCAAATTGTTACTTTTAGTTTCATTAAATACTACTCATCGGGCATTCAGCACAAAATACGAGATATCATTACAGGAAACCATATACCTGTAATTCAAGGGAAAATCATTCAAGAAGTAAGGCTTGAGCAAAGCATTCAAATGTTTAAAATAGTCTCTCAAGGCATGACAATAGCTTTAATTATATTTCTATGTGAAATATCATATAAATTTCTTCGGAAATTGTCTATTTCGTCAGTAAAAAAATCATTCATCAATTTCAAGAAAAACATTGCGTGGGGAGTAAAAAATTCATCTTTCATAACAAAACAAAAGAAAGCTTTTTATGTTGTTAAAAATAGATTAATAAAAAAGGTTTGAAATTAGATATTGAAAACATTTCATTATTTTATAGTTTATCAAATTGACATGTGAATTATTATTAAACTGAAAATAAATTCTTTTAAGAATGTATTTTTTTATTTGTTCAAAATGTCGCAGATTTATTTTACCCTTTTGGTATTTTACGCTAAATTTGGTAATAGTTATTTAAATTCAGAGGAGGAAAGCATAACGCTATCATTAATAAACTTATTAGAAATTCAGAACTGGATTTTGGTTGAGGAAAACACATCGAACATTATTCATAATTTTAAATCGGGTTCAACGTGGTATAAGCCAATGACTTACATGGATTTTAATCAAACTATTGAATATTTTGAGGAAGGATCGTTTCCAACTCCGCAAACAATGATCGTTCTTAAAATTGACGAATTAATGATAATAGCTGAATTTTTAAAAACATTAGGGAGAAAAATTTATGAGATTCATAAATTTACTTGGTTGGTTTATGTGAACGAGTCAGAATCGTTAGAGACTGACATGTCCTATTTGAGGGTACCATACAATTGCGAATTCATAATAGCAACTTCAATCAATTTAACATTTTATAAATTAACAGAAGTTTACAAACTAAGGAATAAAACTTTTACGTTTAATTTTGGGATTTGGGATTTTAATTCAGGCTTAACTATAACCGATCTTACGTTTTATTGGCGAAGACTGAATTTAAATCGTACAGAAATAAGATTGGAAACGTCAACCGATAAAAAGGTGAATTAAAAAAATTTTCATCTCTACGGTTGCTTGTAAAAAAAAATGATTAATATTTCCTAATATTTCAGAGACTTTGTACTAGAATTAGACAATGTGCACACTTCGCCATTCTTAATGACTTTGCTAAAATGATGCGTTTTCGGTAAGCAAGGATTTATGTTAGTTTAATGACAACAAACTAATTTTTCTTTTTTGATTTTTAGTTTTAAAATAATACAAATTCCGCCTTACTCACGAGTCTTATTGCACGGGGGTGAAATATACAACGGTGCTTACGTGCTACACTCTGATTTTTATTTCCCGCAACGCATGAGTTACTTTGGGCCAGTGTTCAGAACAGTGTAAGCAATTTTTAATCTTTGCAAGGCAAAATATTTAAATTCAGATTAAAATTTTCTTTAATTTTTTCCCACCGGAAAATTTTAAGCAATAATTTAATTCAGTGCAACAAGAACTTCGCCCTAATCTACATTACCTTTGAAGATTTTTTGAAACGATTCAGCGAATTTTGATTTTATACCATTCAAAGATCCCATAAGATGATATAGACACTTACCTGAAAAAAGAAAAGAAAAAAATTAGTTTTAATAATTCCAAATAAATTATTCAATTGCTAAACTTTGCACACAAAAATTTGCAAGCCGTTTTGATAAAAATTCTAATTAAATATTTTGCAGCATTAACTGGTATATAAAATACCCGGACACGGAAGCCCAGCCTGATTACTATATTCGCCCTTTTAATGTATTCGTTTGGATTTCAATGCTACTTATAATTCTTATTAGTGCTCTTGGAATTATCATAATTATTGTTCAAAGCGAATTGGAAAATTACCGGCTGATCGATTTTATTTTCATGCCTCTAGAATATTTTTGCCATCAAGGTAAGTTAATTTTTTTTAAAAAAAAATCTTTCATATTATTAATATTAATTTTACTTCTCAGATGGCAATAAAATTCAATATAACAATAAAAACTCGATAAATTTATTAAAATTTATAATTAGCTTATCAGCCATATTTATACTAACGCCATACTCAGCCATCATAACCTCATTTATAACAATTAAAATTCCAAAAATGCCGTTCAGAAATCTTGAGGAATTCGTGAAGAATAAGGAGTATAGATTAGGAGCAGCTCCCAAGACTTTTATGGATGTGTTGTTTCAAGTAAGTTTAATTTAAATTTACTTTTAAAAAAATCTATTACACATAATTCTTTTACAGGAAACTAACAAAACAAATAATCCCATAATACGTGAAATCGGTGAAAATTTCTTTGATACTATAAACTCATCAATTGCTGTTGAAAAAGTATGCGAAGAAAAATTCGCGTTTGCAAGTTTCGACAACGATTTTTTAAAAAGAGATTTGAAATGTAATATTTATCAAATCGAGAGCCCGATTACGGTCATGTCTACTAGTATGTTAATGGCTAAAAATAATCCATACACGAAATTTTTTAACCATAAGTAAGTACGAGGGATTATTAATCAAGTTTTTTAGTGGCGCAAATATCGCTTCTGAGCTATTGTGCCATTTCAATGACATACATGCTGCTTGCCAAAACTTTTTCACTTAATATTATTTAAAATTTTTCTAACTTCAGCTTGATTCGTTTCCGTTCATCTGGAATTCCTCATCATATACACGAAATAGTATATCGAGCCCCTGTTACAACGTCCGAAATCGAAACGCTACATTCTGTTAACTTCAATCAAGTGTTATCTATAGTAGCAATAGGAATCACCATAGCAATAATTATTTTTCTTTTTGAAATAGTGTTCAGACATTTTGCTTTTGGGTTTTTTATTTTTATATCAATTATTAAGGTTTCATATTTTTTACTAAATAAGAAACATTAAATTTTAGTATTTTGAGAAAAACAATTAAAACCGTGTGGCGCTGGTCTCTCCGTAACTATTGGTCTTGGTGCTAATAATTGACGAAAGAGTCTTTTAAAAAACATCATATTGTCATTCGAAAAATGTCGTCGACCTTTTAAAAATAATTGACATATTATTTCGAATTTTAATAAATTTACAGCTAATCCGACGGCCATTAGAATAATACACAAAACATGAACCATCTGATGAATTGTAATGCTATTCCAAGTATTTGATTATACTGTTTGGTTGTATAACTGCAAGTTGCTTTTCCATCAAATATTATTAATATCATTCAAGGAAAACAATTAAACCATTTTTTCAAAATGTATTTCGAATTAAATAAATTGGTAAATTTTTTTTCTTTTCATTTTATCTCACGAATGCATTATATATTTTTCATTTTTCGCTTGTGAGGAAATATCAATTTTTTCTTAAGTTTTGCATTTTTCGAAAAAATACACAAATTTCTTCTTTTCCCAAACATTAACAGTTAATTTGACTATCAATTTTATCCGCAAGTATATTAATTATTCCATTTCGTGAGTCATAGATGTTAAATGATTTATAATTCTGTAAAAATAAAGAAAGATTATTTCTGCCGTAAAACTGAACTACATTTCTAAATTTCCTTCTTTTGACTGCTTTATTCCTCGAATTAAAAAACAAATTTCTCTGTGATTCCTTTCTTCTTCGAACACATGCCCAAAAAATCTCCCATAGTAAAATAGTAATCGCTGAAACGATTCCGATGGGAACAATGGACAGCACTTGAACCATCTGACTGCCGGGAACATCGTTATAAGAAAAACTTATCTCTTCAAAAGAAATTCCTTGGCCTCGAACAAACGCATCCAATTTCTTTTGAATACCAGACGAATAATAACGAATATGACTAAAAATTAAAAACAATCATTAGTAAATCGAGTTAAGCAGGGAAAAAAAAACGTTTACAAACTGACATATAATTAAAAACTTTCGTAAATGGATTATGTTTCCAAACCATAATAGTGGATAACACATGAGTGATTGGATTCTTCAAGCGATAAATCTCACAAGGTGGAGTTAAACCATTAATATCATTTTCCAAAGCAGCGAATGCTATCATCTCATTGCATAACTTCGTTTCTAATAGAACCTTAGTTGCATTTTCAATCAATAAAAAATGGTTTTCATAAATCTCCCTAATTATTGGATCCTCATTATTCTGTTAACAAAAATGATTAATTTTTATGAAGAATTATTTTTACAGCACGTTGCTCAAAATTTATTTCCATCAGTACCCGAAAGTAATTATAAGCAAATGAATCCTCAAGTACTCCTAATGAATATTTCCCATTTTCAACCAATTCGTCTATAGATTCAAAAGGTAAAAGGAGCTTTCTGACAGCTAAGCTCGACAATATTGTCCCCGAGTAAGCTGCCATTATAAATAAGGAGAAAAATCGAAACATGAAAGCAGCAATTCTATAAGAGTTTATAGCTGTATTTCTGGCGCCATCTAAAAGTATTAAAAAATATTAGAATATTCTTTACAGTCATCATTATTATTTTATACTCACTCTGATTACAAATATTTTCAAATGCCAGAAATAACAAATCCACTAACTGAATTTCTGACCATTTATTGCTGCAGCCCAAGATGATGCCAAATATTATGCCAGCAAGTAAACACCCGAAAATAGATAACCACAGCTCAGGAGCAAAAGGACGGATGTAATAATCAGCCTGTTCAATGGAGCTTGGTCTTTTTATGTACCAGTTCAATCTAAAAGAAAAAAATGATTTGTTTAGTAAAAAGAAAATCAATACTTTAACAGCTAATATGGTTTTTATCACTTACAAAACCTCAAAAAATGGATCCAAAAAATCAAGCTCATTACTCAATCCTTTAAAATCATAACTGTATGCCAAGTGAAAAACATCACCAATAATTTCTTGATTTAAAAGACTTAGTGGCACCCAAGTCAATCTGCAAGTTTTTCCACAGATATAATATTTGCTGAACTTACTTTTCAAAAACGACTTTACCTTATATTCATTAATCGAGCGTAATCTAGTAAAAACAGAAGATTTACACAATCACGACTCCTCTCTGAATAAGCACACTAATAAAACAAAACCCACACAAATATTTAAAAAATATTAAAAATAAACATTTTAAAAATTTAATTTACTTACATGATAAATTCCATCATTTTGCAATACTAGTAAAGTACCATTGAAATCAAACCTCCGAGTATATATTGAAGTTTCTTTAATAATTAATCCCGAATCGTTCCTCCACCATCCATAATCAAATGAAAATACTCTACCTTTTACCTGATAAATTTCTTTTAAATAATAAAAATTATCTTTTGGATAAACTACCAAAAACAAACAATCATACGGAATTTGTAATTCCAATTCCTCCATTACTGAAAATTCACGTTCGGTAAAAACAATCCATTTAAACATATAAAAATAGCCATATTTTTTATTCTAAAAGTTTAAAATAATTATTATAAAATGATTTAAAGAAATAATACTTTTAAAAAAATTGCACTTACTGCTAGTAAATAATTTAAAATCTCAGTAACGATATTCATTTTAAATACTTTAAAAACGATTAATGTATTAATATATTGAGAAGATTCTTTTAAAAAATATTCAGCGATTTTCCCTTCCGATAAATATAAAAAAGAAATTTTTAATTTTCCCCAATTTTTCAATTTGTTTAAGCTATGAAGGTTTAAAGGAAAATCATCAACTAAAATCCAATTTCGAATATCATGTTTTTTCATAAAAGTCATTGTAATGTTTTCTTCTTCTTCATTTAAAAAAGCGAAACATTCGTCACATTTTAAATAAAACAAAAACACAATTAAATATAAAGCTAACATTTTTTAAATAAATGATTCATATTTAAGGATCAAAGAAATTATTTACAATTTTACTTCGAGTTTTTGCTTTGGACTTTTCCAATTTCACCTCATGAGTCCAAATTTTGAACGCTAATAAACTAATTGCTTTTCCAATAACAATAAACAAAGATCATATCGGATCCAAAAAAAAATATAAAGCGTATAATAAAATAAAATTACTAATAGTAGATTGTAACGCGTTCATAAGTTAAAAATAATTTTAACAATTTTTTTTTTTTACCTTCTTGAGTACTCCCGGGAGTTGGATGCATGCATTTACTTTAATTACTCAAAAAGATGCACACTAAATGGCACCTGCAAAGCTCCACAAAGGCTTGACTGCTGGCTTCATCCTCACATGCGATATTCAAATACACGCAGCAGCACATAAGATATAATAAGTAATACATGTATACTTTTATACGTATATTACTTATACATTTATAGTTATATATTTATAGTGAGTTCCTCATTTTCATTATGTGAAATGTAAAATGTCACTCGAGAGCCAATCATCAGGTTAACATAGTTCCATTCTTTAGGAACTTCATTCCAACCGTTTTATTCTCCAGTTGATATTTACTTATTTACCAAACATTTCAAATTTTTAAAATCTGGCAAAAAAAAATTCAAGTCCCGCCAAAATAAATCGAATTCGATCAAAAGTTTACAAAATTAGTATTTAACTAGCAAAAAAGGCCCCCTACGGGGGCCTCTTTTTGCTAGCTAACTTGCAGCTCGGCCTTCGGCCTCGCTTTCTCCGGGCTCCCTGCTTGTTCCAACCCCCCCAGGAATGGAAGCAGACGATCGCCTAAAGTCGGTTCCGAATGTTTTGAATTAAGTGTCTGTTCGACAAAGTCTTGAAATAATGGTTTTCTTCGCTCTCGCGGCCCAAGGGCACCTCGTAGTCCTCGCTCGCTTCGCTCGCTGCGGAAGTTTCTTAGCGCGGCGGAAGGCCCGGTCGCCTTCGGCGCCCAGGCTTTCCTGCCGCTCGCATTGCTCTATGTGAAATCCGAGGGCACGTCACGACCAGTTGAAATGCCTTTCGGGTCGGCTCGGGTCGTTTTCGAATCGAGAGGGAATTTAACGGGCTTGAAAATGGCTTAAAAGGTCGAATACCAGATTGGGGAACGGGCTTTGCCAAGTAGGAACGACCATGGGCTCGGCCGCTTCGCGACCTCGCTTGGGGGGGTTAATTTTAAGTCGTTGACCCGAACAGCTCGGGCTTCGCCCTCGCCTTCCTCGCTCACTTCGCTCGCTGCGGTAGATTGACTGCGTGGCGGAAATCCCGGTCGCCTTCGGCGCCCGGGCTTTCCAGCCACGCGTATTCCTCTATGTGGAATCCGAGGGCACGTCACGACCAGTCGAAATGCCTTTCGGGTAGGCTCGGGTCGTTTTCAAATCGAGAGGGAATTTAACGGGCTTGAAAATGGCTTAAAAGGTCGAACACCCGATCGGGGAACGGGCTTTGCCAAGTAGGAACGGCCATGGGCTCGGCCGCTTCGCGACCTCGCTTGGGGGGGTTTAATTTAAAAATCGTTGACCCGAACAGCTCGGGCTTCGCCCTCGCCTTCCTCGCTCACTTCGCTCGCTGCGGTAGATTGACGGCGTGGCGGAATTCCAGCCACGCCCCCGTCCCGACCATGTTAATTTGAAGAAACGTCGTACAAACTCGGGAAAATCCTCTTTTACAGTGCCTGGCACCGCCACTGATGCCCCTTAAAAATTTCCTCAAAAGCCGCCGTGATGAAAAATAATGACGTGCTCCTTTCGAAATTTCTGCTTTTGGAGCGCCCAATACAGCCACTGATGCCCCTTTTTAAAATCTCTGCCCTTTGATTTAAAAAAAATCAAGTCCCCCCCTCGTTTCGATAACGCAGGAAAAATACTAAAAAACTTGGGCTAAAATAGTTAATTTCATCACCGCCGTTAAGCCTTAATAAATCTTGTTCCGGCTCTTTAAATGGCTTAACAGATTCTCAAAGGTTCAAAAAAAGGCTAACGTTAATTCCACCAAAAGACTCAATTTTTGCCTTTTCAAAATCTTTTATGTAGCCTCCCGTATACTAAAAGAGTCTATTCCGCTTTGAAAAATTTCAATTCCCGCCCTCAGTCGTAGTTGAGCCTTAAAAAATTTTTTTTTCCCCTTAAACAAGTCTAAAAATTGCCAAACACCGTTTAAAAAATTTTTTTCTCATAAGACTCAATTTCGCTTTCCGCATGCTATAAAATAAAAGTCGATTCCACCTTCAAAAATTTTTCCCGGCCCCCGGAAATTTCTGTTTTTGGATCGCCCAACACAGCCACTGATGCCCCTTTTTAAAATCTCTTCCCTTTGATAAAGAAAACCAAGCCCCCCCCCCCCCCCCCCCCCCGTTTCGATAACGCCGGAAAAAAACTAAAAATCAAGTTTAAACACGTTACCGTTGGGGAAAAAAAAGTCACCGTAAAATGTCCGAGTCGATGGACGCATCGATCGCCCGTACGCGGAATCGGTTTTTACGGTAAAGGTGGGATTTTCGTTTTAACATTTCTCGGGGTCAAAGGTCGATATCGAAAAAAGTAAATCGACAAAAAGTTTTGTTTTTGTCCCAAGATTAACGCTATATTTTTTTTAAAGGTCCATTTTTAATTTTGGAGGGGGCGGGGAAGGTGAAAAGAAGGTGAAAAAATGTCCGCGTTCCGAGTCGCAAACTTTTTTTTTCCGTGTCGACAAAACTTTGAAAACGGCTGGCTCCTTTTGGGGGTGAGCTAGAAAGTCGTACTATGGCTCAAAAGAATCGTCGTTTAACGTAGAACAGAGGAAAAATAAGGCCGGTTTCGCGAAAAATCGCTAAAAGCGGTAAAAGATGTGAAAAGATTTGAAAAGGAGGGAAAACGGGAGTCGACAAACGAAAAAAACTCCAGATTTCGGGACGTTTCCTCTTCCGGTGGGCGGGGGAGGGGGATGGGAGGGGGGCGAGTATTTTTCCCTTGTAGAGCTTTAAATTCTGCACCTTTTCCTTTTTTTCCCGGCTCGATAGGACAAAGGAGGCCAGAGCTACCGAGTTTATCACTTTTCGTGTCGACATACAAACATACAAACATACAAGTGAACTTTAGTAATATGGACTAGCAAAAAAGGCTCCCTTCGGGAGCCTCTTTTTGCTAGCTAACTTGCAGCTCGGCCTTCGGCCTCGCTTTCTCCGGGCTCCCTACTTGTTTCAACCCCCGCAGGAATGGGAGCAGACGATCGGCTAAAGTCGGTTCCGAATGTTTTGAATTAAGTGTCTGTTCGACAAAGTCTTGAAATAATGGTTTTCTTCGCTCTCGCGGCCCAAGGGCACCTCGTAGTCCTCGCTCGCTTCGCTGGCTGCGGAAGTTTCTTAGCGCGGCGGAAAACCCGGTCGCCTGCGGCGCCCGGGCTTTCCTGCCGCGCGCATTGCTCTATGTGAAATCCGAGGGCACGTCACGACCAGTCGAAATGCCTTTTGGGTAGGCTCGGGTCGTTTTCGAATCGAGAGGGAATTTAAAGGGGTTGAAAATGGCTTAAATGGTCGAACACCCGATTGGGGAACGGGCTTTGCCAAGTAGGAACGACCATGGGCTCGGCCGCTTCGCGACCTCGCCCTTGGGAGGTGAATGATTTGGTTCGTAGTCCTCGCTCGCTTCGCTCGCTGCGGAAGTTTCTTAGCGCGGCGGAAGGCCCGGTCGCCTTCGGCGCCCAGGCTTTCCTGCCGCGCGCATTGCTCTATGTGAAATCCGAGGGCACGTCACGACCAGTCGAAATGCCTTTCGGGTCGGCTCGGGTCGTTTTCGAATCGAGAGGGAATTTAACGGGCTTGAAAATGGCTTAAAAGGTCAAACACCCGATCGGGGAACGGGCTTTGCCAAGTAGGAACGACCATGGGCTCGGCCGCTTCGCGACCTCGCTTGGGGGGGTTTAATTTAAAAATCGTTGACCCGAACAGCTCGGGCTTCGCCCTCGCCTTCCTCGCTCACTTCGCTCGCTGCGGTAGATTGACGGCGTGGCGGAAATCCCGGTCGCCTTCGGCGCCCGGGCTTTCCAGCCACGCCCCCGTCCCGACCATGTTAATTTGAAGAAACGTCGTACAAACTCGGGAAAATCCTCTTTTACAGTGCCTGGCACCGCCACTGATGCCCCTTAAAAATTTCCTCAAAAGCCGCCGTGATGAAAAATAATGACGTGCTCCTTTCGAAATTTCTGCTTTTGGATCGCCCAATACAGCCACTGATGCCCCTTTTTAAAATCTCTGCCCTTTGATTTAAAAAAAATCAAGTCCCCCCCTCGTTTCGATAACGCAGGAAAAATACTAAAAAACTTGGGCTAAAATAGTTAATTTCATCACCGCCGTTAAACCTTAATAAATCTTGTTACGGCTCTTTAAATGGCTTAACAGATTTTCAAAGGTTCAAAAAAAGACTAACGTTACATCCACCAAAAGACTCAATTTTTGCCTTTTCAAAATCTTTTATATAGCCTCCCGTATACTAAAAGAGTCTATTCCGCTTTGAAAAATTTCAATTCCCGCCCTCAGTCGTAGTTGAGCCTTAAAAAATTTTTTTTTCCCCTTAAACAAGTCTAAAAATTGCCAAACACCGTTTAAAAAATTTTTTTCTCATAAGACTCAATTTCGCTTTCCGCATGCTATAAAATAAAAGTCGATTCCACCTTCAAAAATTTTTCCCGGCCCCCGGAAATTTCTGTTTTTGGATCGCCCAACACAGCCACTGATGCCCCTTTTTAAAATCTCTTCCCTTTGATAAAGAAAACCAAGCCCCCCCCCCCCCCCCCCCCGTTTCGATAACGCCGGAAAAAAACTAAAAATCAAGTTTAAACACGTTACCGTTGGGGAAAAAAAAGTCACCGTAAAATGTCCGAGTCGATGGACGCATCGATCGCCCGTACGCGGAATCGGTTTTTACGGTAAAGGTGGGATTTTCGTTTTAACATTTCTCGGGGTCAAAGGTCGATATCGAAAAAAGTAAATCGACAAAAAGTTTTGTTTTTGTCCCAAGATTAACGCTATATTTTTTTTAAAGGTCCATTTTTAATTTTGGAGGGGGCGGGGAAGGTGAAAAGAAGGTGAAAAAATGTCCGCGTTCCGAGTCGCAAACTTTTTTTTTCCGTGTCGACAAAACTTTGAAAACGGCTGGCTCCTTTTGGGGGTGAGCTAGAAAGTCGTACTATGGCTCAAAAGAATCGTCGTTTAACGTAGAACAGAGGAAAAATAAGGCCGGTTTCGCGAAAAATCGCTAAAAGCGGTAAAAGATGTGAAAAGATTTGAAAAGGAGGGAAAACGGGAGTCGACAAACGAAAAAAACTCCAGATTTCGGGACGTTTCCTCTTCCGGTGGGCGGGGGAGGGGGATGGGAGGGGGGCGAGTATTTTTCCCTTGTAGAGCTTTAAATTCTGCACCTTTTCCTTTTTTTCCCGGCTCGATAGGACAAAGGAGGCCAGAGCTACCGAGTTTATCACTTTTCGTGTCGACATACAAACATACAAACATACAAGTGAACTTTAGTAATATGGACTAGCAAAAAAGGCTCCCTTCGGGAGCCTCTTTTTGCTAGCTAACTTGCAGCTCGGCCTTCGGCCTCGCTTTCTCCGGGCTCCCTACTTGTTTCAACCCCCGCAGGAATGGGAGCAGACGATCGGCTAAAGTCGGTTCCGAATGTTTTGAATTAAGTGTCTGTTCGACAAAGTCTTGAAATAATGGTTTTCTTCGCTCTCGCGGCCCAAGGGCACCTCGTAGTCCTCGCTCGCTTCGCTGGCTGCGGAAGTTTCTTAGCGCGGCGGAAAACCCGGTCGCCTGCGGCGCCCGGGCTTTCCTGCCGCGCGCATTGCTCTATGTGAAATCCGAGGGCACGTCACGACCAGTCGAAATGCCTTTTGGGTAGGCTCGGGTCGTTTTCGAATCGAGAGGGAATTTAAAGGGGTTGAAAATGGCTTAAATGGTCGAACACCCGATTGGGGAACGGGCTTTGCCAAGTAGGAACGACCATGGGCTCGGCCGCTTCGCGACCTCGCCCTTGGGAGGTGAATGATTTGGTTCGTAGTCCTCGCTCGCTTCGCTCGCTGCGGAAGTTTCTTAGCGCGGCGGAAGGCCCGGTCGCCTTCGGCGCCCAGGCTTTCCTGCCGCGCGCATTGCTCTATGTGAAATCCGAGGGCACGTCACGACCAGTCGAAATGCCTTTCGGGTCGGCTCGGGTCGTTTTCGAATCGAGAGGGAATTTAACGGGCTTGAAAATGGCTTAAAAGGTCAAACACCCGATCGGGGAACGGGCTTTGCCAAGTAGGAACGACCATGGGCTCGGCCGCTTCGCGACCTCGCTTGGGGGGGTTTAATTTAAAAATCGTTGACCCGAACAGCTCGGGCTTCGCCCTCGCCTTCCTCGCTCACTTCGCTCGCTGCGGTAGATTGACGGCGTGGCGGAAATCCCGGTCGCCTTCGGCGCCCGGGCTTTCCAGCCACGCCCCCGTCCCGACCATGTTAATTTGAAGAAACGTCGTACAAACTCGGGAAAATCCTCTTTTACAGTGCCTGGCACCGCCACTGATGCCCCTTAAAAATTTCCTCAAAAGCCGCCGTGATGAAAAATAATGACGTGCTCCTTTCGAAATTTCTGCTTTTGGATCGCCCAATACAGCCACTGATGCCCCTTTTTAAAATCTCTGCCCTTTGATTTAAAAAAAATCAAGTCCCCCCCTCGTTTCGATAACGCAGGAAAAATACTAAAAAACTTGGGCTAAAATAGTTAATTTCATCACCGCCGTTAAACCTTAATAAATCTTGTTACGGCTCTTTAAATGGCTTAACAGATTTTCAAAGGTTCAAAAAAAGACTAACGTTACATCCACCAAAAGACTCAATTTTTGCCTTTTCAAAATCTTTTATATAGCCTCCCGTATACTAAAAGAGTCTATTCCGCTTTGAAAAATTTCAATTCCCGCCCTCAGTCGTCGTTGAGCCTTAAAAAATTTTTTTTGCCCATAAAGAAGTCTAAAAATTGCCAAACACCGTTTAAAAAATTTTTTTCTCATAAGACTCATTTCGCTTTCCGCATGCTATAAAAGTCGATTCCACCTTCAAAAATTTTTCCCGGCCCCCGGAAATTTCTGTTTTTGGATCGCCCAACACAGCCACTGATGCCCCTTTTTAAAATCTGTGCCCTTTGATAAAAAAAAACTAAGCCCCCCCCCCCCGTTTCGATAACGCCGGGAAAAAACTAAAAATCAAGTTTAAACACGTTACCGTTGGGAAAAAAAAAGTCACCGTAAAATGTCCGAGTCGATGGACGCATCGATCGCCCGTACGCGGAATCGGTTTTTACGGTAAAGGTGGGATTTTCGTTTTAACATTTCTCGGGGTCAAAGGTCGATATCGAAAAAAGTAAATCGACAAAAAGTTTTGTTTTTGTCCCAAGATTAACGCTATATTTTTTTAAAAGGTCCATTTTTAATTTTGGAGGGGGCGGGGAAGGTGAAAAGAAGGTGAAAAAATGTCCGCGTTTCGAGTCGCAAACTTTTTTTTTCCGTGTCGACAAAACTTTGAAAACGGCTGGCTCCTTTTGGGGGTGAGCTAGAAAGTCGTACTATGGCTCAAAAGAATCGTCGTTTAACGTAGAACAGAGGAAAAATAAGGCCGGTTTCGCGAAAAATGGTTAAAAGTGGTAAAAGATGTGAAAAAGAGAGAAAACGGGAATCGACAAACGGAAAAAACTCCAGATTTCGGGACGTTTCCTCTTCCGGTGGGCGGGGGAGGGGGATGGGAGGGGGGCGAGTATTTTTCCCTTATAAAGCGTTAAATTCTGCACCTTTTCCTTTTTTTCCCGGCTCGATAGGATTAAGGAGTCGGGAGTTTCGAGTTTTTTCACTTTTCGTGTCGACATACATACAAGACGGCAGAAGTGAACTTTAGTAATATGACTAGCAAAAAGGGCCCCCTACGGGGGCCACTTTTTGTTAGCTAACTTGCAGCTCGGCCTTCGGCCTCGCTTTCTCCGGGCTCCCTACTTGTTTCAACCCCCCCAGGAATGGGAGCAGACGATCGGCTAAAGTCGGTTCCGAATGTTTTGAATTAAGTGTCTGTTCGACAAAGTCTTGAAATAATGGTTTTCTTCGCTCTCGCGGCCCAAGGGCACCTCGTAGTCCTCGCTCGCTTCGCTCGCTGCGGAAGTTTCTTAGCGCGTCGGAAGGCCCGGTCGCCTTCGGCGCCCAGGCTTTCCAGCCGCGCGTATTGCTCTATGTGAAATCCGAGGGCACGTCACAAACAGTCGAAATGCCTTTCGGGTAGGCTCGGGTCGTTTTCGAATCGAGAGGGAATTTAAAGGGGTTGAAAATGGCTTAAATGGTCGAACACCCGATTTGGGAACGGGCTTTGCCAAGTACGAACGACCATGGGCTCGGCCGCTTCGCGACCTCGCCCTTGGGAGGTGAATGATTGGGTTCGTAGTCCTCGCTCGCTTCGCTCGCTGCGGAAGTTTCTTAGCGCGGCGGAAGGCCCGGTCGCCTTCGGCGCCTAGGCTTTCCTGCCGCGCGCATTGCTCTATGTAAAATCCGCGGGCACGTCACGACCAGTCGAAATGCCTTTCGGGTAGGCTCGGGTCGTTTTCGAATCGAGAGGGAATTTAACGGGCTTGAAAATGACTTAAAAGGTCGAACACCCGATTGGGGAACGGGCTTTGCCAAGTAGGAACGACCATGGGCTCGGCCGCTTCGCGACCTCGCTTGGGGGAGTTTAATTTAAAAATCGTTGACCCGAACAGCTCGGGCTTCGCCCTCGCCTTCCTCGCTCACTTCGCTCGCTGCGGTAGATTGACTGCGTGGCGGAAATCCCGGTCGCCTTCGGCGCCCGGGCTTTCCAGCCACGCGTATTCCTCTATGTGGAATCCGAGGGCACGTCACGACCAGTCGAAATGCCTTTCGGGTAGGCTCGGGTCGTTTTCAAATCGAGAGGGAATTTAACGGGCTTGAAAATGGCTTAAAAGGTCGAACACCCGATCGGGGAACGGGCTTTGCCAAGTAGGAACGGCCATGGGTTCGGCCGCTTCGCGACCTCGCTTGGGGGGGTTTAATTTAAAAATCGTTGACCCGAACAGCTCGGGCTTCGCCCTCGCCTTCCTCGCTCACTTCGCTCGCTGCGGTAGATTGACGGCGTGGCGGAATTCCAGCCACGCCCCCGTCCCGACCATGTTAATTTGAAGAAACGTCGTACAAACTCGGGAAAATCCTCTTTTACAGTGCCTGGCACCGCCACTGATGCCCCTTAAAAATTTCCTCAAAAGCCGCCGTGATGAAAAATAATGACGTGCTCCTTTCGAAATTTCTGCTTTTGGAGCGCCCAATACAGCCACTGATGCCCCTTTTTAAAATCTCTGCCCTTTGATTTAAAAAAAATCAAGTCCCCCCCCTCGTTTCGATAACGCAGGAAAAATACTAAAAAACTTGGGCTAAAATAGTTAATTTCATCACCGCCGTTAAGCCTTAATAAATCTTGTTCCGGCTCTTTAAATGGCTTAACAGATTCTCAAAGGTTCAAAAAAAGGCTAACGTTAATTCCACCAAAAGACTCAATTTTTGCCTTTTCAAAATCTTTTATGTAGCCTCCCGTATACTAAAAGAGTCTATTCCGCTTTGAAAAATTTCAATTCCCGCCCTCAGTCGTAGTTGAGCCTTAAAAAATTTTTTTTTGCCCTTAAACAAGTCTAAAAATTGCCAAACACCGTTTAAAAAATTTTTTTCTCATAAGACTCAATTTCGCTTTCCGCATGCTATAAAATAAAAGTCGATTCCACCTTCAAAAATTTTTCCCGGCCCCCGGAAATTTCTGTTTTTGGATCGCCCAACACAGCCACTGATGCCCCTTTTTAAAATCTCTTCCCTTTGATAAAGAAAACCAAGCCCCCCCCCCCCCCCCCCCCGTTTCGATAACGCCGGAAAAAAACTAAAAATCAAGTTTAAACACGTTACCGTTGGGGAAAAAAAAGTCACCGTAAAATGTCCGAGTCGATGGACGCATCGATCGCCCGTACGCGGAATCGGTTTTTACGGTAAAGGTGCGATTTTCGTTTTAACATTTCTCGGGGTCAAAGGTCGATATCGAAAAAAGTAAATCGACAAAAAGTTTTGTTTTTGTCCCAAGATTAACGCTATATTTTTTTAAAAGGTCCATTTTTAATTTTGGAGGGGGCGGGGAAGGTGAAAAGAAGGTGAAAAAATGTCCGCGTTTCGAGTCGTAAACTTTTTTTTTCCGTGTCGACAAAACTTTGAAAACGGCTGGCTCCTTTTAGGGGTGAGCTAGAAAGTCGTACTATGGCTCAAAAGAATCGTCGTTTAACGTAGAACAGAGGAAAAATAAGGCCGGTTTCGCGAAAAATCGCTAAAAGCGGTAAAAGATGTGAAAAGAATTGAAAAGGAGGGAAAACGAGAGTCGACAAACGGAAAAAACTCCAGATTTCGGGACGTTTCCTCTTCCGGTGGGCGGGGGAGGGGGATGGGAGGGGGGCGAGTATTTTTCCCTTGTAAAGGGTTAAATTCCGCACCTTGCCCTTTTTTTCCCGGCTCGATAGGACAAAGGAGGCCAGAGCTAGCGAGTTTATCACTTTTCGTGTCGACATACATACATACATACATACATACAGGTGAACTTTAGTAATGTGACTAGCAAAAAAGGCCCCCTACGGGGGCCCCTTTTTGCTAGCTAACTTGCAGCTCGGCCTTCGGCCTCGCTTTCTCCGGGCTCCCTCCTTGTTTCAACCCCCCCCCCAGGAATGGGAGCAGACGATCGCCTAAAGTCGGTTCCGAATGTTTTGAATTAAGTGTCTGTTCGACAAAGTCTTGAAATAATGGTTTTCTTCGCTCTCGCGGCCCAAGGGCACCTCGTAGTCCTCGCTCGCTTCGCTCGCTGCGGAAGTTTCTTAGCGCGTCGGAAGGCCCGGTCGCCTTCGGCGCCCAGGCTTTCCTGCCGCGCGCATTGCTCTATGTGAAATCCGAGGGCACGTCACGACCAGTCGAAATGCCTTTCGGGTCGGCTCGGGTCGTTTTCGAATCGAGGGGGAATTTAACGGGCTTGAAAATGGCTTAAATGGTCGAACACCCGATTGGGGAACGGGCTTTGCCAAGTAGGAACGTCCATGGGCTCGGCCGCTTCGCGACCTCGCTTGGGGGGGTTTAATTTAAAAATCGTTGACCCGAACAGCTCGGGCTTCGCCCTCGCCTTCCTCGCTCGCTTCGCTCGCTGCGGTAGATTGACGGCGTGGCGGAAATCCCGGTCGCCTTCGGCGCCCGGGCTTTCCAGCCACGCCCCCGTCCCGACCATGCTAATTTGAAGAAACGTCGTACAAACTCGGGAAAATCCTCTTTTACAGTGCCTAGCACCGCCACTGATGCCCCTTTTTAAAATCTCTGCCCTTTGATTTAAAAAAAATCATTTCCCCCTTCCTCCCCCCCCCCCCTCGATTCGATAACGCAGGAAAAAACTAAAAAACTTGGGCTAAAATAGTTAATTTCATCACCGCCGTTAAGCCTTAATAAATCTTGTTCCGGCTCTTTAAGTGGCTTAACAGATTCTCAAAGGTTCGAAAAAAGACTAACGTTACATCCACCAAAAGACTCAATTTTTGCCTTTTCAAAATCTTTTATATAGCCTCCCGTATACTAAAAGAGTCTATTCCGGTTTGAAAAATTTCAATTCTCGCCCTCAGTCGTCGTTGAGCCTTAAAAAATTTTTTTTCGCCCTTAAAGAAGTCTAAAAATTGCCAAACACCGTTTAAAAAATTTTTTTCTCATAAGACTCAATTTCGCTTTCCGCATGCTATAAAAGTCGATTCCACCTTCAAAAATTTTTCCCGGCCCCCGGAAATTTCTGTTTTTGGATCGCCCAACACAGCCACTGATGCCCCTTTTTAAAATCTCTTCCCTTTGATAAAGAAAACCAAGCCCCCCCCCCCCGTTTCGATAACGCCGGAAAAAAACTAAAAATCAAGTTTAAACACGTTACCGTTGGGGAAAAAAAAGTCACCGTAAAATGTCCGAGTCGATGGACGCATCGATCGCCCGTACGCGGAATCGGTTTTTACGGTAAAGGTGGGATTTTCGTTTTAACATTTCTCGGGGTCAAAGGTCGATATCGAAAAAAGTAAATCGACAAAAAGTTTTGTTTTTGTCCCAAGATTAACGCTATATTTTTTTAAAAGGTCCATTTTTAATTTTGGAGGGGGCGGGGAAGGTGAAAAGAAGGTGAAAAAATGTCCGCGTTCCGAGTCGCAAACTTTTTTTTTCCGTGTCGACAAAACTTTGAAAACGGCTGGCTCCTTTTGGGGGTTAGCTAGAAAGTCGTACTATGGCTCAAAAGAATCGTCGTTTAACGTAGAACAGAGGAAAAATAAGGCCGGTTTCGCGAAAAATGGTTAAAAGGGGTAAAAGATGTGAAAAAGAGGGAAAACGGGAGTCGACAAACGGAAAAAACTCCAGATTTCGGGACGTTTCCTCTTCCGGTGGGCGGGGGAGGGGGATGGGAGGGGGGCGAGTATTTTTCCCTTGTAGAGCGTTAAATTCTGCGCCTTTTCCTTTTTTTCCCGGCTCGATAGGACAAAGGAGGCCAGAGCTACCGAGTTTATCACTTTTCGTGTCGACATACATACATACATACAAGTGAACTTTAGTAATATGATGTTTTCTTAACAAGAATTCACGAATATTAAGCCATTCTGTTATTCGGCAGTTTTTCCTCTTTTCCACAAAAACATTCTCAGCTGCATTTTTAGCATCTTTTGAAAAAATACCCAAAATATTTCGCAAAATAATATAGTAACCGCTAACACGATTCCGAAAGGTACGAATGACAAAATTTGAGTGGTTTGGTCAATCGTAACTCCATTAACTGAATTTACTTCTACATCAGGAATGTAATCCTCATATATTTTCTTTTGCATCTTTTCTTGAAGCCCAGACGAATAATATCGTAAAAACCTGAAAAGAAAATTTAATAAAAATTAGTCAAAATCCTAATTAAAAAATAAAACTTAAAAGAAAAATTTACCTGTAGCTAAAAATCTTAGTAAGTGGGATATGATTTAACATAACTGTGCTAGTAAAAACGTATGTAATCGGTTCTTTCAGTTGATGAACGGGGCAAGAGAAATCATGATTACCGTTGCCAAACAAAACACCAGCAGATTTCTCATTACAAATTCTTTCATTCATATCCAAAAAATTTTCAAAAACTACAAAATAATTCTCGTATACATGATGAATGAAAGAATTAGTGCTGAACTAAAAAAAATCAAAATGAAAATGTTAGTAATTGCAAAATTTGTACTTTTAAATATTATACCATAAAATATCCATGGCCAAAAGTTTCATCAAGCCCTCCTACTAAATATTCCCTGTTTTTGACGAGTCCTTCAAGAGTTTCGAAAGGTACATGAGTTTTTTTTACAGCTAAAAATGCTAATATCGTTCCTGAGTAAGCTGATATTATAAATAAGGCAAGAAATCTGAACATGAAACAAGCAATCTTGTAAGAATTAGTAGCTTGCCTAGAAAAACCATCTAGAAAAAAACAAAATCAATTAGTCGATCAGTTTTTGCAAAAATAATTAACATCATACCTTGATTGCACATGCTCTCAAACGCCAAAAAAACAAAATCAATCTCCGATTGATTTGTTAAATATCTGTACAAGATTCCAAATATTACGCCAATAATTATGCATCCAAAAATAGAATACCACAGCTCGTAATTAAAAACTCGTATGTAGTAATCAGGCGCTTCGTAATAACTCGGTTTTCTAATATACCAATTCAACCTTAAACAGAATAAATTATCGATTAAAATATATTTTAAAAAAATCATAACGAAAATGATTTACATACACAGCTTTAAAAAATGGAGCCGTACGATCAGCATCATATGTGTAAGAGCCGCTGTAAGCTCCACTTAAAAAAATAATGTCACCTTTTTTATCCAATTTTGTTGCGTTGACCAAGTCTGATCTCCACACCAAGCTTTTCGTTAAAAAAAACTAAATAAATAAATATTAAAGATTTTCAATAAAAAAATTTTCTTTACCTGAAGTTCATTAATTTTGAAAAATCTCTTATGATTTTTAGATGAGCGCAGAAATAGTTCACCGCTTGAGATTCACACTTAATTAAAAAATTAAAACACGGTAAGTATCGTCACATTTATCTATGAAAAATATTTATACTCTTACATCGTTTTTTGATGTAGTGGCTAAAATTATTTTAGCATTATTTAAATTAATTCTCCTATCATAAATAAATTCTTTCTTTATGGTCAATCCGAAATCTTTAGTCCACATCCCATAATCAAGTGAAAAAAATTTATTCTTTACTTTATAAATTTCTTTTAAATAATAAACATTTGAATCTTTCGGATATGCAATAATGAAAAAACAATTATATGGGATAAATAATTTTATTTCTTCCGATATTGTTAACTCATGATCAACAAAAGCCATCCATTTGAAAGAGCATAAATAATCATGTTTTCTTCCCTAAAATATTTAACAAACTTAACATTATCGAAAAGAAATAATTATTTTATTTCACTTACAGTTTGCAAATAATTGATAATAATCCTAATAATTTTTAATTCTGATATTTTAAAAACGATCAAAGTATTAGCATTAACAAAAGATTGTTTTAAAAAATATTCATCTATTTTTTCTTCAAAGAGATAAGTGAACGGTTTTCTTAATTTTACAAAATATTTGATTATGTTTAAATTGTCAGGATCATTGTTAAAATCTTCGACTAAAATCCAGTGCTGAATTTTTAAATTGTTTATTAATTCGATTGTTATATTTCTTTCTGATTCATTCAAAAAAGCAAAAGTTTTTATTAAAATACAAATAAAAATTATTAAATGAATTTGAGCCATATTGAAAACTCGTCTAATAAAAAAAAGTTGAAATATTTACCGAAGACTGGTTCAAAGGAAAAGATATCAAAGATCTGAAGAAAAATCGATTGCATATTATAATGATTAAATTTGATTTTATAAACGCTTAGAAAATAGCAGATTATCCAAAAGCATAAATAGTAATTCAGAAAAGAAAACATGACGTAATAAGAGGTAGACATTTACAAGGTTATATATAAAAAATAAATTCAAACGCGTTTTTTTGACTTTCAATGAATGACAAAACTTGGGAAAACATCCATCAGTAAACGTCTGCTTTTTTTTTTTTAAAGTTATTTTTTCTAAAAACCAAGTATACAAAATTTGTTCACAAATTTTTTATCAAATAAAAACAAAAATAATTGTTTCACAATTTTTTGTTTGTGCACAAAAAAAGCAAGCAAAACTTAAGCAAAACTGTGTAAATTTTTATTTTCTTCCAATTAAATATACTGATAATTTTTTTTGTTTTCTTTTTATCTCACGAATGCTTTATACATTTTTTATTTTTCGCTTGTGAGGAAATATCAATTTTTTCTCAAGTTTTGCATTTTTCGAAAAAATACACTAATTTCTTCTTCTCCGAAACTTTTGTAGTTAATTTGACTATCAAGTTTGATCCCAAGTATATTAAATTCTTCCGTTTCGTGAGTCGTGGTTGCTAAAACAATTTAAAATTCTGTAAAAATAAAGATTATTTCTGCCATAAAACTGAACTACATTTCTAAATTTTCTTCTTTTGACTACTTTATTCCTCGAATTAAAAAACAAATTTTTTTGTGATTCCTTTCTTCTTCGAAAACATGCCCAAAAAATCTCCCATAGTAAAATAGTAATCGCTAAAACGATTCCGATGAGAACAATGGAAAGCACTTGAACCATTTGACTGACAGGAACACCGTTATAAGAATCACTTATCTCTTCAAAAGAAATTCCGTCGCCTCGAACAAACGCATCTAATTTCTTTTGAATACCAGACGAATAATAACGAATATGACTAAAAATTAAAAACAATCGTTAGTAATTCGAATTAAGCAGGATAAAAAAACAATTAAAAACTGACATATAATTAAAAACTTTCGTAAATGGATTATGTTTCAAAACCATAATAGTGGATAACACATGAGTAATTGGATTCTTCAAACGATAAATCTCACACGGTGGAGTTAACTCATCAATATCATTATCCAAAGCAGCGAGTGCTATCATCTCATTGCATAACTTTGTTTCTAATAGAACTTTAGTTGCATTTTCAATCAATAAAAAATGGTTTTCATAAATCTCCTTAATCATTTGATTCTTACTAATCTGTCAACAAAAATGAATAATTTTTATAAGGAATAATTTTTATAGCACGTTGCTAATATTTATTTCCATGAATACCCGAAAGTAACTATAAGCAAATGTATCTTCAGGTACTCCTAATGAATATTTCCCATTTTCAACCAGTTCGTTTAAAGTTCCAAAAGGTAAAAGAAGCTTTCTGACAGCTAAGCTCGACAATATTGTCCCTGAGTAAGCTGCCATTATAAATAAGGAGAAAAATCGAAACATGAAAGCAGCGATTCTATAAGAGTTTATAGCTATATTTGTGGCGCCATCTAAAAATATTAAAAAAGATTAGAATATTCTTTAAAGTCATCAACAATATTTTATACTCACCCTGATTACACATATTTTCAAATGCCAGAAATAACAAATCCACCATCTGAATTTTCGACCATTTATTGGCGTAGCCCAAGATGATGCCAAATATTATGCCAGCAAGTAAACACCCGAAAATAGATAACCACAGCTCAGGAGCAAAAGGACGGATGTAATAATCAGCCTGTTCAATGGAGCTTGGTTTTTTAATGTACCAGTTTAATCTAAAAGAAAAAATGATTTGTTTAGTAAAAAGAAAATCAATACTTTAACGGCTAATATTGTTTTTATCACTTACGAAACTTCAAAAAATGGATCCAATAAATCAAGCTCATTACTCAATCCTCCAAAATCATAACTATATGCCAAGTTAAAAATATCACCAATAATTCCTTGATCAAAAACACTTAGTGGCACCCAAGTCAATCTACAAATTTTTCCACGGATATTATATTTGCTGAACTAACATGAAAAACGATTTTACCTTATACTCATTAATCGAGCGTAATCTAGTAAAAACTGAAGATTTACACAATCACGATTCCTCTCTAAATAAGCACACTAATAAAACAAAACCAACACAAATATTTAAAAAATATTAAAAATACGTATTTCAAAAATTTAATGAACTTACATGATCAACTCCATCATTTTGCAATACTAGTAAAGTACCATTGAAATCAAACCTCCGAGTATACATTGAAGTTTCTTTAATAATTAATCCCGAATCGTTCCCCCACCTTCCATATTCAAATGAAAATACTCTACCTTTCACCAGATAAATTTCTTTTAAATAATAAAAATTATCTTTTGGATATATTACCAAAAACAAACAATCATACGGAATTAGTAATTCCAATTCCTCCGTTACTGAAAGTTCACGTTCGGTAAAAACGATCCATTTAAACATATAAAAATAGCCATATTTTTTATTCTAAAAGTTTAAAATAATTATTATAAAATGATTTAAACAAATAATATTAAAAAAATTTGCACTTACTGCTAGTAAATAATTTAAAATCTCAGTAACGATATTCATTTGAAATACTTTAAAAACGATTAATGTATTAATATATTGAGAAGATTCTTTTATAAAATATTCAACGATTTTCCCTTCCGATAAATACAAAAAAGAAATTTTTAATTTTCCCCAATTTTTCAATTTATTTAAATTATGAACATTCAAAGGAAAATCATCAACTAAAATCCAATTTGGAATATCATGTTTTTTCATGAAAGTCATTGTAATGTTTTCTTCTTCTTCGTTTAAAAAAGCGAAACATTCGTCACATTGTAAATAAAACAAAAACACAATTAAATATAGAGCTGACATTTTTAAGATAAACGAAATGAAATATTACTATTTCTTTTATAAAAAATTATGCACAATTTTACTTCGAGTTTTTGCTTTGGACTTTTCTAATTTCATCTCATTAGTCCAAATTTAGAATGCTAACAAAACTAATTGCTTTTCCAATAACAAACAATAAATAAAGGTCATATCGGATCCAAAAAAAATATAAAGCGCATAATAAAATCAGATTACTAATCGTACATTATAACGCGTTCATGAGTTAAAGATAATTTCAGTTCTAGCTAAAAATAACCTGTAGCTAAAAATCTTAGTAAGCGGAATATGCTTATACATAACTGTAGTTGTCAACACGTAAGTAATTGGTTCATTTAGTTGATAAAATGGGCAAGCTAAATCATGATAAAAAATTTCATTGTCAAGTGCAACGCCTGCTCATTTTCCATTACAAATTTCAAGTCATGGTTCAAGAGATGGCCGATTTTTCAAGTTATTGCTCAAGTATTTTAATTTTAGAAATAATTTGGAACTTTAGTAAAAGAAAAGTAGTAATATTTAAAATTTGGTATGAACAGTCCAGGAAGAAAGATGCAGGAAAAATAAGAAATTATTAATATAATCAAAAAAGGAAGAGTAGAGTGATCCTTTTTGATTTTTACGATTAAGCTATGAGCATCATGGTTTGATCCGATTTAAATTTTAAATTATTAGTAAATAATTGTTTTAAATTGTTTAATTTATTTTCTCTAATGGATTAATTTTTTAATCAGATCGAACCATGTTGTGGGTTTTCCGTGATGTTACATTAATTGTTTTTAATAATCAATCGGTTACATCGACAACATGTCCGAATAGTCTAGTCATTTTTCAGTCCTTAACATTTAGAATTTAAAAAAAAAAACACTGCTCACTGGATCTTAAGTCATTGTAATATAAAATTTATCATCAGCAGTGTGAAGAATAAATCTGCTCAATTTCAGAATGATTAGGGCTTATTTTTTGGTATTTTTGTTCTATTTAAAATACCAAAATTCTTTCGCATATTTAAACGAAGCAGAAGAAGAGATCGTGCTAGCGTTAATCGAAAAATTAGAAATTCGGCATTGGGTTTTAATAGAAGATACAAATACAACTCCGGTTGATTTAAATAGGCTTAAAGTTTTTCAAAAATTGCAAATACCATTCGCATGTCCATCCACAGAGGAATTCCTACAGTATTTTTTTGAAAAAGGATTTCCATATGTAAATACATTAATCGTTTTTAAAGTTTCGTCAATAAAACTCGTAATTAACGTTATTGATGAATTGAAACTGGTATGTTTTTTATTGTAATAAATGTGATTGCTACCTTTTCTTGGGGGTAAAATAATTAATTGTAAAATTTCATACGGTATGCAAAAATCAATTAAACATTACTGCAAAGCTCTAAGCGTTCACTAGAATAACCTCTCACAGCAGAAATTTACCTCATTTTGTTGTAATCTTTTTCTTTTTTAATAATCGTCAAATATTTTGCAGAATAACAAGTACGGTCACTTGTATTTATTTAAATGGATTTTTTTTGAAGACCGTGAGCTAACGCCGACTGAACTGCTTCAATTATCAGTGCCGTATGATTGTTTGTTTCTTTTAATACAACCAAAAAATGTAAATTTTTATTATTTAAAAGAAATTTATAAAGTCAAGTATAACGTATTTTTACTCTTATACGGAGTGTGGAGAAGAGATTTTGGATTAACAGTGAAAAATCCGTCAATTCACGTTCGAAGATTCGATTTAAATGGAACTGTAATGATAATGCAAACGGAATCCCTAGAGAACTATGTAAGTTTCATTAACAGTAAATCAGATTTATAAACTGAAAATTGTGACAAATTTTTGAGATTCCTCATCGTTGTAATTTCCAATAGCCTTTCACGTTTTGTTTTGTTTTTTTTTTTTACTAATTTTTATTTATTTGAGCCTTTTTGTTATATGATCATTATTGAAAACAATTTTTAGGGTTTATTTGAATTACTATTTTCTGCTAATTTTTTCACTTTCAGATGTATGAAACTTCACGTAAAGGAATGCTACATTTAATCCTGTACGACTATTCCCTACTAATGAATTTCCGGTAAGATATTTTGGAAAAGTTAACATATTGTTTAACCAAGTTGTAATAAGATCATATTTAAATGTGAAAGGTGGAGTTGGCGACCACTCCCATCCAAACCAGAAGAGCTCATTGGCGATATCTTTCAGTTAGCGGCGGTTTATCATTTCCCTAAAGAAGTATCTGAATATTTTGATTATTTGGCGCCACTTTTTACAACTCAGTAAGAATTTCATTAAAAAAATTGATCAAATCACGGTTTTCGTTGGATTTTATGTAAATTATTTCTTTTAAAGGTTGAACTGGTATATTAAAAGACCGAGCTTTGAAGAACAATCTGATTACTACATGCATCCATTTAATTATAATCTCTGGATTTGTATTTTTGGATGTTTGCTTCTTGGGACAATATTCGGCATAATTTTATATTATGGCAGCAAAAGTTTGACATCCGATCTAAAATTAATCGATTCGTTATTTCTAGCGTTTGAAAATTTTTTCAATCAAGGTAATAATTTTTCTTTTCGTTTTAAAAAGTTTTTGAATTTACTATTTATATTTCTGTTTTAGATGGATTCGAGAGAACAACGACTTATTCTTACAAAGTTGCTTGCTTCACTTTCCGTTTTCTTTCGATATTTCTAATCTTATCGTACTCGGGAACAATCTCGTCTTTTTTAACTGTTAAGAGAGTTAATCCTCCTTTTAATTCTTTAGAGGAGTTTGTTGAAAATGGGAAATATTTGATAGGAGGTCAAGGTAATTCTTATACTGAGAAATATTTCAAGGTATGATTCTAAGTAAAAGTAAATTACTTTAAATGAGAAAAAAAAATGGTTGTAATTATTTATAAACTTATAGGACAGTAGCGATGCTTTACTCCGGCAAATTTATGAAAATTTTTTTGTCTTATTCAATTTGCAATCAAACTTAACAAGTTATGAAATTGTTATAAAAACATTTTGCAATGAACGCTTTGCTCTTCTTTTATCCAACAATGATATTTACGATTTAAAGCTGCCGTGCTCAATTTATCGGTTAAAGGGCCCAATTTCGCATCAGCTTCTTTCAATTTTTCTTCGTAAAAACAGCCCTTTAACCAGAGTCTTTGATTATATGTGAGCATTTCCTTTTTTTTTCGAAAAAGTTTAAGATTTTGTTTTAACAATTTAAAATTCTTTCCTAGTTTTCTTCGTTATTATTCTTCTGGTTTGCAAAAACATTTTCAAGCGATTTTAAACAACGAAAAAACAACCAATTCAGATACGGAAACTTTTAGCGAGGTAAAGTTTGATCAGATGGTGCAAGTTTTATCAATAATTCCGATAGGAATGATTTTCGCCGTGGGAATTTTAATTTTGGAAAGCTTTTGGGAATTTAGTAAAAGAATATTGAAAACATCAAATAATGAGGACTCTCAGTCAAGGGACAAAATTAGAATTAAAAAGATGAACCATTTCCGGAAATACAAAAGAAATAATAACAAGATGGTCGTTATTGACTTTTCTAATTAAACAATGCAATGTAAATATTTGCATAGTTTAAATTGCATAAAACGTGATATTCTGACAAAAAATTAATTACACTAAGACAGTAAATCCCGGGCATATATCTTATCATTTTCTGGTTTGTATTTAATAAATTGCTGAGTAATGTAAGATTTTTCCCCAGCATAATTTATAAATTTTGCAAAAATAAATGCTTAATAACACCGATTTTCTGATGTAGCGGATGATATAATAAATAATTTAATAGTGTGGACTTCCCTTAATGACCTATTTGTATTTTTTCCTTTCACATTGACCAGTAAAAGATCTAATACCGAATGATTCTATTTTTGGAAATTTATGAGTTAATCTAAAATTAGTATAAATGGAATTTAAATCCAGTCTTTTAACTATCAAAAAGTTAAGACATGTTAACACAAATTCTACTTGTGTCAACCATAAAACCAAAACGTATAGAACTACGTCTTTTCTCAAAAATTTTTATCAATAAATAGGCAATGAATATGATAGCAATGAAATTGCTAAATGAAGATGATTACTTTAAAAAAAAGAGAAGTCGATAATCGGCGTTGAATGAATAGTAAATAACGAGTGATTAAAAATTAAGCTTAGATTCCAATTAGCAAAACCGATTAATAAATCATTAAAAAAATAAACAAAGATGTTATCAAGTTTTTGATAAATAATTGTGATGAGCACTGTCGACTTTTAAATTAAAACCACGATTGCTATTGTCAATTTCACAGGTTTAAGTTCTTAAAATTGAATTTATCTCCCAGAGTTGCAATTTCTACTGCCCGCCACCAGTTTCATCATTCAAAATGATCCGGATTTATTTATTGATTTCTTTGTTTTCTTTACAATTGGAAAATTCTTCGGCATATTTAAACGAAGCAGAAGAAAATATCATAGAAGAATTAATTGAAAAACTAGAAATTCGACATTGGGTTTTGGTAGAAGATTCTGATCAAACTTTTGTTGATTCGAATATGCTCAGTTCTGTTCGAAAATTAAAAATACCATTTGCAAATCCATCTGAAAGCCGATTCTTTCAGTATTTTTTTAAAAATAAGTTTCCATATGTAAATACGTTAATTGTTTTTAAAGTTTCGTCAGTGGAATTTGTGATTCAGGCTTTTCATTATTTAACATGGGTAAGTGGTAAGTAGATGGATGAATAATGGCTAATATTTTTTTTAAAAGTTACTTAGAAGTAAAATACCTCTCAAACAAAATGAAGAGACAATTTTGTTTGATTGATATTTTATTTCTTAAAAAACAAACATTAAATTTTTGCAGAGCGAAAAATACGGTTACCTACGATTGTTTAAATGGGTTGCCATTGTGGACCATGAACTGTCGTCGACTGAACTACTACAATTCCCGATACCGTATGATTGTTTTTTTCTGATAATGCAACCAAAAGATGTGAACAATTATTATTTGAAAGAAGTTTATAAATTAAAGAATACGCCATTTTCGCTTGATTATGGAATGTGGAGAAGAAATTACGGATTAACAGCGACAAACGCATCGATTCATGTTCGAAGATTTAATTTAAATGGCACTAAAATAATAATACAATCGGAGCCCCTTGAAGTATATGTAAGTTTTGTTGATGCCGGATGCCGCTATAAAAATATTGAACTCTTTTCTTTTTTCTTAAATTCTTTGTATTGTTGATCGGTCATAAAAGTTGACTGTAAATTTGCCTCAGAAATGTTTCAAGCCATTTGTACACAGTTCAAAATAATATTCTCATTTGAGAAAAAAAAAGAGTTTTAGCCTAAAAGTTTCAGGAAAGTACCATTTGAAACCAGTTTGCATTCAATTTGAAACCGAAAAGGTTTCATCCCCCAGTGAAACCTAAAAGTTTCAATTTTTCTCAAATATTTTGAACTGTGTAACATTGTTATGAGATTGAATAAACATTCTCGTTAATTTTTACAATAAAAAATGTTTACGAAGACTTACTCTGTTATTCCTACAAGATAATCGAATAATTTACTCAACAATCTTTTTTTGTAGTTAAGATACATTAAAATTTTAAGAAAAGGTATACTTCTCTCAATCCTGCTTGACTATTCCCAGCTTATGAATTTCAGGTAAGATATAATGAAAATTAAATATATTCACAAGATTGTGAATTTTACGTGTATTAAATCTAAAAGGTTGATTTGGATACCTCGAGATTATGGAGAAGTTGTTGGTGACATTTTTAATTTAGGGGTGGTTTACAACTATTTTTCCAAAGTCGCATCTAAACATGCCGATTATTTGGCACCACTTTTCACATCTCAGTAAGTAGTCAATTAAATTATTTAAGCAAATTAAGGAAATTAAGCTAATCATTTATTTTTAAGGCTAAATTGGTATGTTAAAAGACCCAGTTTAGAAGAACAAACTGATAATTACACGCGCCCATTTCATTACAACTTATGGTTTTGTATTTTTGGAAGTTTGTTTCTTGGCATAGTCTTCGGCATCATTTTACATTACGGTAGCAAAAACATAACATCGGAATTAAAACTAGTCGATTCATTATTTTTACCTATTGAGAATTTTTGCAATCAAGGTAAAAATATTTCTACTTCAACTTTTAATGGTACTTAAATTTACAATTTTAATTTTTTTTTTGTTTTAGATGGATTTGATAAAACAGCGACATTTTCTCACAAAATCGCTTGCTTCACCTTTCGTTTCCTTTCAATATTTCTAATGTTATCTTATTCAGGAATAATATTGTCTTTTCTAACTGTTCAAAAGGTTAACCTTCCTTTTGAGTCTTTGGAGCGGTTCGTTAAAAATGGGAAATACTTAATGGGAGGAAATAGTAATTCTTATATATCGCAATATTTCCGAGTAGGATTTAAAATAAAATTTATTTATTTTAACATAAATATTAAAAAAATAGCAGTAAATTTCATTTATTTACTTATAGGACAGTAACGATTCTTTAATTCGCCATATCTATAAAGAATTATTTTATGAGATCAGTTGGCTACCAAATGAAACAAATTTTGTAAATCTTACAAGGAAGTTTTGCAATGAACGGTTTACTCTTCTATCGTTTAACAACGATATTCATAAATTGGAACCGCCTTGTCCGATTTACCGCTTAAAGGGTTCAATCTCACATCAACTTATATCAATATTTATGTCAAAAAACAGCCCATTAGTAAGAGCTTTTGATTACATGTAAGTGTTTCATGTTTGGGGGGGGGGGGGGGGGGTTAAATACTTTAATTAATTTGAATTTTTTTCCAGCTTTCTCCGTTATTATTCTTCTGGTCTACGAAAATATTTTCAAACTATTATAAACAATGACCAAATGCCGACTAGAGAAATAGAAACTTTCATCGATGTGAAATTTGATCACGTAGTGCAAGTTTTATCGATTATTCCTATTGCAATATTATTGGCTGTTGGAATTTTAATTTTGGAAATTATTTGGGAATGCGCTAAAAGAAAATTTGGATTGTCAGTCAAGAAACAAAAGCAGAAGAAAATGTATGGAAATTTTCCGGGGGCACAAAAGATTGACTTAATGTAAATTTTTTCAAAATTTAATGTTAAATATAAAAAAATACCATTAAAATTTAAATTTCTTGTTTGCCTTTTCTCCGATCTAGTTTCTGACGGATTTCAAAATCGAAACAAACTTTAAGTGGAAAGAAGTTTAAATATCAAACGGTTCATGAATTTTTTAAACTTTTCTGCTTTTAGCACTTTAAGCTAAATATCGAGACCTGAGAATTAAAATGTACTAACTCAGGTTTCGGATTGACTTAGCGATGCACAAACTGAACATGAGACAGTGAGGCACTGGAGTAATTTGCAAAACCAGAGATAATACACTTTAGTCCTCAGGTTTCGATATGTAAACTTGAAAAAGTTTGTTAATGGAATTACATTCTAAAAATGACTGACAGCCATTTTCCTAAAAGTACTCGAAACAAGTGCTTAACAATTTAATAATTTTATTTGCTGAAATCGGAAGGACCTTCACTCAGTAATTTGTCTCGCCTGAGGCTCAAGGGCTATAAATTTAGCGTGACTTTAGTTTCGTGTTTATCTGAGTGTATGAAGTGTATTCGATTAATTATTATCATTACGGTGATGAGCAAGATCGACTTTTAATAATAAAACTATCAACTGCAATTGTCGATTTTAAGTCACTTTACTCTAATTAACTCCAGTAGTATAAAGGTTTTCTTCCGCACGAAAAATATGATTCGGATTTACTTTTTCATTATTTTGTTTTCGTTAAAACTGGAACGAACTTTGTCTTATTTAAACGAAGCTGAAGAAAATATTGTAATGGAGTTAATTAAACATCTAGAAATTCGGCATTGGGTTTTGATAAATGATCCCAACCCTGGTTTAGTCGATTTAAATCGGCTTAGTGCTTTTCAAAAATGGAAAATACCATTTGCATATCCATCTGTAAAACAATTTTCTCGTGATTTTTTTAAAAACGAGTTGACATATGTTAATACATTAATCGTTTTTAAAGATTCGAGTTTAAATTTCGTGATCAGGGTTTTTAATTATTTGCAAGGGGTAAGTGTTAATAATAGATTTATGAAAGAATGCTGTGCACACATGTACTGAAAAAACTTCTAGATTGATTTGATACTTCTGAGGTAAAGTAACAAACTATAAAATGTTAAAATTAATTCCATTTTTCGTAAAGAAAGTGGCCCCTCATCTTTTTTTTTAAGTTCGTGAATTTACCTCTAAGCCATCAAACCTATGGCTTAAATCTTGTTAGAGCTTGCAAAAACCTTTAAATGTCTTGACATATTCATACTGATCGTTTTTGGCTCAACAGATTGTGAATCAATATAAGGAGTTATAAAAAAAGATTTTCCAACAAAAACTGGAAACGGGTCGGATAAAACGTAGACCAGTTTCCAGGTTCCCGCTAACGGTGTGGGCTCGAGGTCCTTAGGCATTTTTTAAATCACCTACTAAGAACCATACTCATTTTATGTTTTTTCTTTTTGCTCTCAAAGAGTCAAATCTTAATATTTGCAGAACAAAAAATACGGCTACTTGAATTTATTCAAATGGGTGGCTTTTGTTGACCATTTACCATCGTTAATCGAGTTTAAACAGTTATCAGTGCCGTATGATTGTTTATTTCTTTTAATACAACCACAAAATGTAAACACTTATTCTTTAATGGAGATTTATAAAGTTAAATTTACAACATTTGGACATTTGTATGGAGAATGGAGAAGGAATATTGGATTAAGAGCGACAAATTCATCGCTTTACGTACGAAGATTTGATTTGAACGGCACTTTAATAATCATACAAACTGAACCCATTGTTGGTTATGTAAGTTTTATTTATAATAAATTAAATTGTTTCTCATGGAATTCGAAGTATTGAACGGCGACTAACTTTTTTTCCTTTTAGATGTTAAACTATTCGACGTCGAGAAAAGGTATACTTATTTTAATCCTGTTTGACTATTCCCGACTAATGAATTTCAGGTAGGTTATCACTTATAGAACAGATAATGTAATATGTAAATTAACAAGATGATATACTGTAATTGAATTAATTTTTTTAGGTTGCTTTGGATCCCACGATCGGCAGAATTCTTGGGTGATATCTATCATTTAGCTGTAGCTTACCATTTTAGGCCAGATATATCAGAAAATTATGATTATTTAAAGCCACTTTTCAAATCTCAGTACGCATTTAATTAAAAATTTCAAGAGAATCACAGTTATTTTTGTTATCACGCTAATAATTTGTTTTTAGGTTAAACTGGTTCATTAGAAAACCCAACTCTGAGGAACAAGCTGATTATTACATGCGCCCTTTTAACGATGACTTGTGGTTTTGTATTTTTGGATGTTTGTTTCTTGGTATAATGCTAGGAATTATTTTACATTACGGAAGCAAAAGTATTACATCCGAATTAAAATTAGTAGATTCCTTATTTTTGGCGTATGAAAATTTTTTTAACCAAGGTTCGAAATATTTTATTTTCTTTTGAAAGTTTTCGAATTCACAGTTCTAACAAAATTTTTTTAGATGGATTCGAGAGAGCAGCGACGTTTTCTTACAAAATTGCTTCCTTCACTTTTCGTTTCCTTTCAATATTTCTAATTTCGTCTTATTCAGGGACAATATTGTCTTTTTTAACCGTAAAAAAAATTAACCCTCCTTTTAAATCTTTAGGGGAGTTCGTCGAAAATGGGAAATATTTAATCGGAGGTGATAAGGATACTTATAGTGTGGGATACTTCCAGGTAAAATTTTATTACTAATTTGATTTATTTAAACCGCTATATGAAAACTTATAAACAATTTATTTACTTAAAGTACAGTAACGATCCTCTACTGCGTCATATCTATGAAAATTTTTATGTTAAATTTAATATGCAAACAAACTCAAAAAGTCTTGAAATTGTTAAAAGAAAATTTTGCAATGAACATTTTACGATTCTCTTGTTCAACAATGATATTTATAATTTAGAACCACCGTGTCCAATTTACCGTATAAAAGGTTCAATCTCGCATCAATTTATATCAATTCTTCTAAGTAAAAACAGTCCATTTACCAAAGTTTTTGATTATATGTAAGTATTTTTTTGTTTTTTTGTAAAAAATTTGAGAATTATAATTTTTACAATTCTGATTTTCTTTTTTTTAGTTTTCTTCGTTATTATTCTTCTGGTCTACAGAAAAAAATCCAGGCGATTATATCTAATGATCAGCCATCTTCTGCCGATATAGAAACCTTCAGCGATGTAAAGTTTGATCAGATGTCACAAGTTTTGCTAATTGTTCCGATTGGAATAGTTTTGGCTTTTGGGATTTTAATTTTGGAAATTATTTGTAAAAAGAAATTGAAAATATTAAAGATTTGGTTTTATCAATCAAGAATGAAATTCAGAAGGAGGATAAACCGTTTTTAGAAACACACAGTTGTCGGTTATAACTTTATAAACGTCTAATTCTAATCATGTTATGTTTTTTTTTTTTGATTTACTAGTGGCAACATATTTTGAAAGCGTTTATAAAATCAAACTTTATTATAATAATATGCAATCGATTTTCTTCAATCACTTTTTCTCTAGAAGCGCAAGCCCTTTTTTGTACAGAGGCGTTTTCAAGGTCCTTCTCACATTTTCTTTCTTAGTTTTCGAGACCTCCAAGACTCTTATTATGACTCAACTTTCTTCTTTCGACGGCTTCATTTTTCAAATTACAATCTTGCAATCTCTTTTTTCTTTGAAAATATGCCCAAGCCATTCCACAAAACAAAACGAGATGAACAGTGGTACCGCGTGTACCACTAACTTTCGAGCTGGTCTGGCGAGTGTTAATAATTTTTTGTGAATTTGGGTTTGCTTTGATGAGTTTTTTTGTAATGGCTGTTAATTATCCTCCGAAAGGTGAAGTCGGTTTGTTGGAAGTTGTAGCGAATTCCGCTGACCAGTTTTTGAGAAAATAGGAATTGAAAATTTCATTTGGCCAGAAAGGGCTTTAAATGAATTATTTCGGGAAAACCGACTTCGGCTGTATGTATCGCTTTACTTAACGATAGTTTATGCCGAATTTGAACGCGATCGGCTGTACCGTTATCGAGTTACGACTTTGCCCTAAAAATGGCCAAAAACGATTTTTCCGGAGGAAACGAAGATTGCCATTTATCATGGTACGTTCTAAAACAAGTATGTACCGAATTTGAACCGATTCGGCTGAACGGTTTTTGAGAAAATAGGAATTGAAAATTTCATTTGGCCTAAAAGGGCTTAAAATGAATTATTTTCGAAAAAACGACTTCGGTCCCTTGTATCGGTTTGCTGGAGGAACGACTGTGCCGAATTTGAACGCGATCGGCTGTTCCCTCGTCGAGTTACGACTTTGCCCTACAAATGGCCAAAAACGATTTTTCCGGAGAAAACGAAGATAGCCATTTTCTTTATTGGGATCTAGGAAAGGTGTGTACGGAATTTCACGAAATTCGCTTTCAAAGCGTTTTCAAATTCGTTTGCTTTCCAAAATTCAATTTTAAAAAATTTCCTCTTATGGTTCTATAATTTGTTCAACAGGCTCAATTGGTATATTAGAAGACCCCGATATCTAGAGCAAGCTGATTTTTTTGTCGAATCGTTTCTTAAAAAAAAACTTTCAAAATGTTAAAAACCGCTCTCTTTGACTTAGTTTTAGTTCATCAAAACCCCGAGAGATATCGCCCGACTTCACTCCTCCAACTCAAACCGTATTAATTCAACAAAACTCTCACAGATGACTCTACAAAACCTCAACATTAATTAATTCACACGAATTAGGTATTTTAGGACCTGCCTCATCATCCTAACCATTACCTAACCAATTTTAATTCATAATCACACGTTAATTTTAATTACAACCTTGAATCCCTTCTCACAAATTCAATTAATAATTAATTTTCATCAAAATTTAGCGGGGAAATAATCGGCAACGGAAACGGAATCCAAATTCAAAACGCATTCCAGTTTTTATTCTGCATGCGGTAAACGAACAAAGCCGAGTTTAACCGAGTCCAAACCACTTGTCAGTTGGAGAAGATACAAGCTGTGCTATGGGTGTGCTCACATCGTTCCCTTCACGGATAAAAATAATAAACTTACGTGCGATCACGAAATATATTTAATTGAAAGTTTCGGGAGAAAATAACAACCTTACTTCAATTTAATTATGTTCCGGCCGTTGTGCTTTTTACAATTCTAACTTTTAAACAATGATTTATACGTTAGTGCTATTTGGATTATATTTAAAAAAGTAAGTAATGCATTAATTAATTGGCACACCGGTTTCACGTGGCAAAGTTCGTTATCATAAACAGTAAGCCTTAAATTAAAATAAACTTCACCTCGAACGTTAGTATTAAATTCCAATGGCTAAAGTCAACTTTAGCCAAAAGTTGAAGGTTTTATTGTAGGAGTAACTTTACGGTTGATGGTGATTCTCGTGTTATTTGTTTTGGAGAGTATTTCAAACTTTTTGATGGTGTCATTGTTTTTCTGACAAGCAGCCAGTTTACATTTCGTCATAACTTATTTCGTAAAAGTTTTTTGAAATGAATTACAGCTAAATAAAAAAAAAACTCACATAGAATGACAAAACCATGATGGTAATTACAAAAAAAACTTCATTCCACTAAAGAGATTTTGATTTATTCATCCCTAATAATCGTCAAAAAAAAACATCCGAAAATAATAAATTAGCATAAAATTCGAATAAATTCATCTAGCTAAATCGCTTTCACGCCGTGACTATCTTTTTTCCGAAATATCCCACCCACGAAAAAAAAACTGATTATACTAATATAAACGCTCATTTGTTTTCTTTAAACTAATTCCATCCACCCACGAATCCTTTTTTTTTTAAAAAATCCGTTTCCTCTTTCCTCGTTTTTATTATCCACAGCAATAAATCGAGCTTTTACAATGCCTAAAAAAAAAAAAGGATTTCCTTTTTTTTCACCCGCTTTGGATGAAACCCAGGGGAAACCAATAAGTGCGCCCTTAATATTCATGACGTATAACAAAAGCCCGGTATCCGTCGCATAATGAAATGCGATTAAAAACACGAGTGCTTCTTGTGAGAATTACACAAGAAATGACATTAAAGAGGAAAATTTTGAAACCTTGTTTGCTTTTCCTCTCAAACATAGATCGATGGTTTTTTTTAAATTTTTAATGTAAAGTCCTTCGACAGTGACCAAGAGAATTTCAAATGAAGCTGCAGCAGGAAGAAAAAAAAATGTAATCATTTCATGGTTATGTATGCCGGAAAGGATTATTAAAGTGTAACTGAGCCTTTTTTGAAAAAAAAAAGTTAATTCCTCAATATCGCATGTTTTCGAAATTAAAAGATTAATTAGCAGATGTGAGGTTTATTTATGAAAAGAGTATTTCGTTTTTGGTATCTGTTCAATTTTAATTTATCTAATGAATGAATTTTGTTTCGATTGTTCGAGTTAGGGAACTTTTTGTTAAAAAGAGAAATCATAAAGTTCGGTATTTGTCATATTTTGACTAAAAATCGTACTCGCGTGCAAATAAACAGGGTCGGAAAAAGCCTGGAAGGTAAGGAATAATAATTTCCTTGCTATTATAGACAAATGAGATCAAAAGAGAGGAGAGGAAACTGTAGAAGTCTAGGAAAAATTCTAAAATGGATTCCCAGGAACATCTCAGAAAAAAGTTAAGGGCCTAGGCGCCCGACTAAGGCTTAAAGTCGGAGAGCTATCTCAGGATGGCTCTGAGGGACTGGGAAGGGCATGGGACAGAAAACCCGGCCTTAGACACTTCAAACAGTTCATAGGTGGGTATTTTAGGACCAGAGCCAAGCTACTTCTGCTGCTCTCCAAGAAAGAGCTAAAAAGGCTCACTGGCCTTCTCACAGGCCACTGCGACCTTCGGGCTCACCTCTACAAAATGAGGAAGGCCAAAAATGAAATATGCAGGTTGTGAACTTAAGCTGGGAAAAGGGTGGAGCATATCCTATGTATCTGCGAAGCTGCCTCCGCATGCCGGCTCAGAGTCCTTGGGGAAGCATTCCCCTCACCTTAGGTGATTAGGGCCTCGGCCCCTACGAAAGCCTTGACTTAAGTAGTACTAAGAAAAAGGGCATGGCACAATAGACCACTAGATGATCGCAGTGTTCAGGCGGGCATCACAGTCCCCTACCCTCATTTTTAAAAAAAGGCTTAAGGTCGCGTTTGGCGTCGCTTAATGTTAAATTTACAAATCGTCAAAATTTTGCTAAAGAAGAAATACACCTGTCATGTACCAAGCCCGGATTCTGTACAGTCTACAAACTGTACAGCAATTTTTGTACAAAGATGGTTGTACATACCGGGCTTGGTACGTGACAAACAGAAAAACATAGCTTCATTTCCTAGGGCCTTGTTCTTTTGTGCCATTTTTAATGCTACTTTTTTCAGCTCTCAGCTTGGTCTTTTTATTTTGGGCAAATGTATAATGCTCTTGGAATCTGGGCTAGGGCTATACCGTATATCTCCATCAGGATTTGCTCAAGGGCAGATTCTGATTTTCCCTAGAGCCGGAAATTGGCAAATCTCTTTTTGTAGGAGTGTAACCAGTTTAAGAAACAAATCAGATTATTCTTGGCAGTATTTCAAACCCATCTGCCGAACGAACCTGATAGCCTTCGATTTAACTGTTAAAGTATGCGCGATGTAAATTCTAATCGGATGATACAGGATGAGAGCTCAGAGGCGCAGGAACCACTCCCGCAGCGGTTGCGGAGGGGCCCGAGGTCAGAGGGGTCTTTGGTTTTTTAGTAGGAAAGTAATTCTGCACTAGATAAAAAGCTGCAAAAAATTAAGGAAGGGACCTTGAGTACCTTGAGGCCTCTCCTAACATTGCTAAGCCACTGCTGGCTATTACTTTAAGCACCACGAACCCCTGAGAGCATTTAGTTTTGAACTAAACCAAAAACCAAGGAATTTTCTAAAATCTAAAAACCCAAGCCAAATCCCAAATTTTGGCTTGAGCAAGTTTGACTTTCCTTAAGCCGACTCAACGACATAGTTGGCTTCTCTTGGCCTAAGGCTTGTTATCCGAACCTACTCTCAACCTTATCACCTAAAATATCAAATCCTAAGACTTTCAATCCGTCACTGATTTCATACAAAACTTTACAAGTTCTTTTTATAGCTTACAAAAATATAAAATTATGACGTCCACATGCAATCTTAGCATTTCGGTATTGATTCGTGCTTCAATCTACGCAAAATTTTCAACATTTTTAAAGATCGCGTGAGTACGTCAAACTCATAATAATCGTAAGCGTTGAAAATCAGGGACATTGCCCGACGATCCTAAACTCAAGACTTACAAAAAAAAAATTACAGGAAAAACAAAATGACACGGGCAATTCAAGTAAGAAAAGAAATAAAAAGACGAAGCTAAGGACACTTGTAATTTCGTAAACTGTCAACTTTCTTGAATTTAGCACCGGCGTAGCTATTCCCTACTAACCTTCATTCGTCAGGAAACATTGCATTATTAATCATTACTTTATAAAATTTTTAAAATTAAACTGACGTTTTCAACCTTTCAAAATTATTAATATTGTCATTTCGAAGAACAACCTTAAAGTTATGAGGGCAAGAAAAAAAAGTAAATAAAATATAATAATCGTAACAAAAAAAATGAATTTTACGTTACACACGATCACACGATATCCTTGAAAACCGCGTTTTGTTTTGAATTATTAAAGAACGTTCATAAACCCCGACCGTTATTTCCTTTTATTTTTTCTTTCTGCTTTAATATCCCATTGTTAGCCGATTATTATTTTCGTGGTTATCTTTTGGTTTCTAGTCGGTCAAACGGTAAAACTTGGCAATTGAATAATTTTCGTTACGTTTTAAACCGTTTAGAACAAGTAGTAATTTGATATCATTCAGCTTCATAATCCTTTTGGTACAAGATCATGATCTCCTTCCCTCTCCACATTTTCATCCCCCCGCATGCTAAATCTCCCAACCGGCCAAAGCTTTATATTTTCTCTCAAGCTTCCTCATATTTTTAAGCAAAAAAGAAAAGTTACTTCATCTTAAATTCACAAAAGAATTTAATTTTAAGGCTCATGTATTATGAAAGCGGGAATCTTTTTAGGGCAAAAGAAAATTCGTCCACATTTCAACGAAATCGATTTCTCTTTCCCTCCCCCCAAAAAAAATGATTTAATTAAAATTTTCATAATTAGATTCCCGCTTAAAAATGGTCAATTATAAGACGTTCAAAAACTTCCCCTAAACTTTTTTTTTTATTATCTAGCACGAAAATCAACTTCCCGAGGTTTTTAAAGAAAATTTATGAGTTTGTTGAACGGCTGGGATTTGGCAGTTTTAAAATTGAACCCGAGAAAAGCCTAAAATGTTAATTAGAATTTTACTTTGAAAGGTTGAACTGTGTATATAAAATGTATGAAATCGTATCCTTTGCTGCTCCCCCTTCTTCCATTTTCTATATCAAAGTTAAAGTTTTCATCAAAAGGGAAGTCACTATGGGGAACGACACGAGACGAGATCAAACAAGGTGCTATGGAAATGACTTTGGCTTGTTTACATTATGGAGAAAACCTCAACGGAGGTTCGTCCGGGGGGGAAAAAAATCAGGCAAACATAACCGTTTCCTGTAACGGCGAAAAAATTAGTAGTCACGTGACTTTTTAAGGGAATATTAGACATGACATTCAAAAGCAACATTAGCTGGGCCCTTGAGATTTCAGAAAAACTCAGGCCACTCTTACATTATTGCCAAAGCCCAAGCCACTAACTTTTATGATGAGCCCCAAGGACCGTTAATCTTATGCCATAAGTTTAAAAAAAAACAAAGTAAATATTTTTCATAAGTTTTAAAACAGGCTCAATAGTTTGTATCAACAGATTTCTTTAGTATTTTTCCAGCAAATGTTTTCTATTCAAGCAGAAACAATTTCCCTATTGACATTACATAATTTTATATCACTGGCGCCAAAAGCGACCTTCAGGGATTAACTACTAAGCGAATGGCCTTGGGAGGAACTTTTGGCGAAAAAGGTTTTTCTTGTTGAACAAATTTCTTGATATACTTTTCTTATCAAACACTTGATAAACTTTTCTTGTCAAACAAACTTTTAAATAAATTTTTCTTGTCCAACTAAGTTTTGAAATTTTTCTTGTCCAATAAATTTCTTGGTAAATTTTTTCTTGTCGAACAATTTTTTGACAAATTTTTCTTGTAAAACAAATTCATGATAAATTTTTTTTGTCCAACTAATGTTTTGAAATTTTTCTTGTGGAACAAATATCTTGATAAATTTTTCTTGTCAAACAAATATCTTGATAAATTTTTTTTGTCAAACGAATATCTTGATAATTTTTCTTGACGAAAAAATATCTTGATAAATTTTTCTTGTCGAACAAATATCTTGATAATGTTACAACATTTTTGACAATTTTGCCCGACTGATCTTTTAATATATTTTTCTTGTGAAACTTATTTCTTAATAAATTTCTTGTCAAACAAAGTTTTTCATAAATTTTTCCTATCGAATTAATTTTTTTAATGGAAGTATTCCCAAAAAATGTAGCACAAGAAAAAATTACAAAAATTTCAAAAAATGTTTTGACACCAAATAAATTCTTAATTTTTTTTGCCAAGGAAATATTTGGCCTTAAATTATGGTTTATGAAAATTAAGAGACTTTTACCGACTTTTCTCACAAATAATATCCTTCTATGATTTAATGAAAAAGGAGGGACTTTTATGGATTTTTTCGCATGAGCTAAGCATTGCATAATTTTTGCCTTCTCCCCAAATTTTACTAAAATAGTTAGCCAATATCAATTCTAGACTAAAACGTTGACCATAAAGCCATGACTAAATATTGTCTTGGGAACAAAAAAATTCCACGCTATTACATCAACTCACACTTCACATTAACCAGAACATGATAATAGGCCGTAGACGAGACATTTCTTACAAAAAGGAAGATGACATCCATTTAAATCTCATTATCAAAAGCATAAGCCGTCTAAAATGACTCACAACATCTTACAATCGCGTTAAAACAAACAAAACATCTCTCGAAGCAAAGTGGCAATTTTTTTTCAACTGCCAGTGGCATCATTTCGCTTCATCGGTCTTTGACCTGATCTCGACTACCTTGATGAAGATCAATCGTCAATCCATGACCTCTACATCTCGCTTTTTTAACTTTGATTTTCGCGAAACTTTCAAATGCGCAGTTGAAAAAAAATTTCTCTTATCAATTTTTACGTGGGTCGCATTATTTCCTTCAGCGGTTTTTTTTAAAATTGAAAAAAACGCGATTGTAATTAATGAAATTAACTCGATTTAGGTGGCATTGTTCAGTCTCGTGTGCGTGGGAACTTGAGAAAAAAAAAATAAAATTATTCAAGTAATTTTCTCCGTTGACGAACCATTACGTAATAAAACTTGACGATTGATCTTGAATGAAGCTTTAAATCTAGACAAACTCATTAAACTTTAGCCTAATAAAAATAATAAAAAACAATGATGGCTTATTATACTAATCATCGTCACGAACTAGGACCGTTGCACCTCGCGTCTCTATACCTATCTTCCAGGTATCGGATAACGGAAATATAATTGCATTGAAATACTTCAAATGCAGAAAACAGCATTCTTTTACTTCTTGGTATCAAGTACCTTTGACCCGGGCATTTTAAATCGTGACTTAAATCATCCTTGTGTTTCAAACTTTATCCTCAGGAAATAAAATTTGATTCTTATTTAAAGAAAAGGGGGGAACAAAGGAACTTGACAGTAGAAAGCTGTCAAATTACATGCGTGACATGTGACTGAGACTGACTAACGATAAATTGTGCCAATATAACATTTGAGGTCAAATGTAACGCCGTACGGTCTCCAGGGCTAAGTTTTGTCTTTTATATCAAACAATGATTAGATGTTTTTTTTGTGTGCCTTTTCGATTATGAAATCAAACCTGACGGCTATTTTACATTGATTAAATCATTAATGCATCATTAACATGCAAAAATGTACTTTGCCTATAATTAGTTTTTTTTTAAAACATGACAATGGACTGAAATATTGTTTGTAACAGATTGAAAGATTCTAATCTTTTATGTCTTAGCCCGCGAGTCAGTCTAAAGCCCTGAAGGCATTTTAGGCCACTTGAAAATCTATAGGATCATGTCTAGCTACTAAAAAATTTTTTATGTGATATCAAGGCACTCAGAAGATTGATTGAATTTGATTTAATCCCAAATTTTTGGGACTTTAGGGCAGAAGTAAGTTACTAAATAGCCAACCTCGTGGCTCAGTGGATAGCGTGCCCGACTCACACTAGGGAGTTTATGGGTTCGATTCCACTCTACGGTTCGGATTTTCTCCGACCGTATTTCACCTCTGACCACTGCCATCTGCGTCATGTGAACTTAATTCGAGGATTTGGATCGACGATCACTCGGTCTCACCCCCCCTGCAAGGCAATGGCAACGTATCAGGTGGTAATTGCTTAGAACAGCCTCTCTACTTAGCCGTTCGGAACCGGCATTAAACTGTAGGTCCCATATAGCTGCGTCAACTACATACTCACAAACAAACTATATGCAGAGAGGTCGCCTACGCTCAAAAACGAGTATGGCACCCAAAGAAGAAGAAGGGCAAAAAGCAAGAACTTTTAAATCACTTTTCAGGGACTTTTTCGAAATCGAGCCAAATTTCATTTTTCAGATTTCTGGTTTTGAGTGTAATTTTTATTTTAAAGTTTTGTAGTCAAAAAAGTTTTTTAAGAACTAACTTTTATAGTGAAGCACATTTTCCAGAATTTCAATAGTCATACATGTTGCAAAATTTTTGATAGTCGAACAAGTTGTTGCTGGAATCTTGATAGTCGAACAAGTTGTTGCTGGAATCTTGATAGTCGAACAAGTTGTTGCTGGAATCTTGATAGTCGAACAAGTTGTTGCTGGAATCTTGATAGTCGAACAAGTTGTTGCTGGAATCTTGATAGTCGAACAAGTTGTTGCTGGAATCTTGATAGTCGAACAAGTGGTTGCTGGATTCTTGACAGTCGAACAAATTATTGCTGGATTCTTGACAGTCGAACAAGTTATTGCTGGATTCTTGACAGTCAAACAAATTATTGCTGGATTCTTGACAGTCGAACAAGTTATTCTAGGACTTTTTATTAACAACAAGTTATTGCTGGATTCTTGATAGTCGAACAAGTTGTTGCTGGATTCTTGATTGTCGAACAAGTTGTTGCTGGATTCTTGATAGTCGAACAAGTTGTCGCAGGATTTTTGATAGTCGAACAAGGTTTTTAATAACTAATTTCTGAAGTCAAACAAGTTTTTCAAAATTTTCATAGTCAAACAAGTTTTTTCAAAATTGTTTAGTTGAACAAGCCGGAACGATCCGGCGATCGACCTTTAAAAATTGTGACCGAATAAGATATTTTGCCTCACTAGGCAGTCTTTGAACACCAATGTGATGAAGACACGCCGACTTTAGATTTTGTCTATTTTATTCTTCAAAATTCTTCACACTTACTCTTGTGCACTTTTACTCTTTTAATATCTTTCTCCTGTAAACATCGCTTATTTAATTCACTCTACTGCTAAAAACCCATCTTGCATGTCCGCCAAACCTCCCAACAAAATCTCAAATTAAGAACATGCAAGCTCATCTTTAATGAATTCAATTTCGTAACCTTACATCAGATCAACACCTAAAAATTACAAAACTTCGTGCAAGTTCAAACATGTTTTATACAAAAAAAAAAAAAATCACCTCATTTAACGCTTTCACTCCAACATCAGGCTTTTATCCCGTAGCTTCATAATACCGCCTAATTTTCAATGAAAAGAAAAAAAAACCTCGTAAAGTAACTATACAAGCCTCACAGAATACCATAGAGATCATTATGTCACGTGCAAGTTTTGCGACTTATCGTGACTTTTTTATCACACACGAATCGCTTATTTTCCAAAACCGATTTTCATGGTACAAACGCTTCCGTGCGTTTCACCCGTCATTTTATTCCCTTTATTCACTTTAATGCATATACATTTTAACCCCACGAACCCAGAGAAGGAGGGGAAGAAATGTCTGTTCGATTGCGTGGGCGAGTGCACTTAAAAACTTGAGAAAAATCCCTTTTTTCGATATTTTGACAACTAATAAGCATGAATTATCGGGGGTGGAATAGTTTGCTGGAAAAGTGCCCTTTTTTAACTAAAAGCTTAAATTAAAACGAAGTGAAAATGAATAAGAGAAAAAAATAAAATTTACGTTTGCAATTTTGGAAAACGATACATTCGGGAAAAAAAAATTGGATATTTTTCGACGCCTGTTTTGTTGATGCCAGAAAATTATAGTTTAGGTGGGAGGGGTAAAGTGACAGAAATTGATAGAATAACACTCAGTTAAATCGAATATCAATCGAGGTCACTAATTATTCTATTATTAAAGGGGACTTGATGTTTGGCTTTTACTGGTCTTTACGTGACCCGAAACATTATTCCTTTTAAAAAATAATGTTTCTTGGAATTATAGATATTTCGTTGAGAAGGTTTTCTCGTCGCGGACGATTTTTTCGTATGAATTTTACAAATGAATCGAACTTGACCTTGAGTGTTGTTCCCTTTATATAAAAAAAGAACCGTGAACTAATCGATTTCGCGTTGGTTTAAAATGTTGCAGTTAATATTTATACAATGTAGACGATGTTGATTTTTTAGTGGGAGCAAAACCGGCTCTCAAAATTTTTAAACCACAATTGGGATCTGAGAAAATATGAATAAAAAAAAGCACAAGGGCTAAAAAAAAAAAAGGCAAACTTAAGAAAATACCCGCAAACGCTTCAAATTTTGAAATTGGCAGCATTTATCTTCATTCCTTCTGATGTCGAAACTCTGACAACCAATCAATTTGTCATTTACCCGATCCATGCTATCTTCGGGTTTCCCAGACATAATAAGACGAAGATCTTTAGTTTCAGGGTTATACATAACAAGTAAAGAGTATGAAAATGTGTTAATCATGATGATCTGCCCCCTTATATGGTTTCGATCGCCCTTTATAAAGGACGAAAGAGCATTTATAATGATTTAACTCATCAAGAAAATGATATGAAACGACTATTTACAAACATATTTAGATGCGACCGTCTGGGTCGTTTAATTTATGCATGCGTAACTTTGAATACTTTTGTCAGTCACGATATTCATATATCCCTATTCATGCTCAACTGACCAGATGCGTAACTACTGTAAGATTTATTAGGTGCTTTAACCTGAGGAAAGTCGAGGTTTTTTCGAGTCAATGAAATATTTTTGAAGAGAGTAAGAGAGATCATACATGCGCTTCTCAGATAAGAGTCCTACAAAGTCTTTCTTTGACCTTTTTGACGGTTTTAATTGGCTCAACCGGAGTTTCATTCCATTGCTTTGTGGCGTTGATGACTAATTATTCAGCTCAGGCCATTAACTGCTTTAACGAGTTGCGATAAGACCTCAGACGACTCAAACAGACTTCACGGGGGTTAATAAACAAGTATGTCGCCGCCGATGGCTCTATCGATTCTACCATGAGCCTTCATGGATGTAATAAACTCTGCTGGGGTCTCTAGTGGCTGTATTGGGCTCAACTGGGGCCTCTAGTGGCTGTATTGGGCTCAACTGGGGCTTCTATTGGCTGTAGCAATTCTATTCAGGGCCTTTAGTGGCTTTAATGGACTCAGCTGGGGTCTCGATTAGCTCTGACGATTCTGTTCAAGGTCTTTATTGGCTGCTATAAACACAGCTTGTGACTCTATCGGTTATAATAAGCTCAGTTGTGGCCTCCCAATGCCCTTACGATTGTATCTGCGGCCTTTCATGGCTGTAATGGGCTCAGCTGAAGCCTCCATGGTTGTAATGGACTTAGCAGGGGTCTCTACTTGCTGGAATTGACTCAGCAGGTGCCTCTATTGGCTATAATGGGCTCAGTTGGGGCATCCACTGTTGTTATGAATTTAGCAGGGGCCTCTATTTGCTGGAACTAACTCAGCTGGAACCTCCCAACGCCCTAATGATTCTATCTCCGGTCTTTAATGGCTCTAATGGATTCAGCTGGGGTCTCGATTAGCTCTAACGATTCTATTCAAGGTCTTTATTGGCTGCTATGAACTTAGCTGGGGTCTCTATTGGCTACAATGAGCTCAGTTGGGGCCTACCAATACCCTAACGATTTTATTTGCGCCCTTTAATGGCTGTAATGGGCTCAGCTGGAGTCTCCATGGTTGTTATGGACTTAGCAGGGGCCTCTTTTTGCTATAACTAACTCAGCTGGTGCCTCTATTGGCCTCAACAGCCCTAGCGGACATGACTGAGGTCCTAGCAGTCCCACTAATGGCCTGCAAGAACATTTCGTAGCGTCACTTGGGGGCCATTAATGCCACTAATGGATCTAGTGGATCCGAACGGGGTCGCTAAATGGCTTTAATGAACCCAACTAAATCCTCTGATCGATCAGCTGGGATCTTTAATGGCTCTCATAGTAATATCTCTGGTCTTTGATTTCTTCAGGCGTTTAGCTAGGCTTAAATCTTCTACACGGAGTCAGATTTTAATTTCATTTTCTTCTTCCTAAATTAGTCAGCAAAAAAAAAAACCAGCATTCGGATTAAAAAAATCTTAAACGCTATTTTAATCACCCTGCGAACGGACAAACACCACAACATCAATACTTCAACTTTTTCCCCAAAACAAATAACTCAAAAGAAAAAAAAATCCTCCGGGAAACTTAAATTACTTAATACATGCTATAACGCATTTAAAACCTCAAGCCTTACACTTTCCATTATTTTCTCACAATACCTCATCCACAAAAAAAAAAACAAAAAAACAAAAGCAATCAGGAACGCGAAAAAAACATTTCCCCATTTTCCTTCTCTTTTGACAAATGATCCGATCGTAATTTTAAAGGTGATGCAATTAGTTATGGGAATCGGATTTTTCCGTGGCTACTTAATCCGATTAACAATACAATCAATCAATTTAATCGATTATCAAATATCTACCCAAAACGATTTATCCTTAATTTTAATCCAAGTGCGACGTTTCATGATGATTCCTCATTTATAAAACCAACAAGAAATTGTTTGGTCATCGAACTCACATAACATATACGATTCAAGTTTATGGCCAATAATAAAAAATCTTCATTTTTTTAACGTCATTACAAGGAACCTTTTATAATAATATCTAAGATTTTTTCCCATTAGCCTTAATTAGAACAAAATGGAGCGACTAAAAAAAAAGATTTCGGATGAAAGAAAGAGATTTAACGAAAACTTTTCGTAAATATCTTTTATTTTCATCCTTTAAAAAAATATCGAAGTTATAAGTTTTGTTTATCAGGTTGCCACCGAAGAGAAAAAACTTTCCTTCAACTTTTTATTTTTTACTTTCGCTTTTTCCTCCTTTTCTTTTGAATCAAAATATCAAAAAAGTTTTCTTTCTATTCAATTTCCGAATATTTTCAAAAATACAGACAAAACGCATTTAAAAAGAAAAATGTTTTTTCGAAAAAATAAAAAAGAATTTACATTCCGCAATTTTTAGGGAAAGAAAAAAAACGAGGAAAACAAGAATGAAAAAATTACGGTCTCGTATACAAAAAAAAAATTCTCAAGAGAATCAAAAAAAAGTAAACGTGGAAAATAGGTAAAAAAGAATAAATATTTGATTATTCCGCAAGGTTGTATTGCAGCAAACAAAATTTACTATCCTGTCTCTAGGAAAATCCTAATCTTTTTGCCATTGAAATTATCTTTTCATAAAAACCTAATTAAATATGGCGCCTAATTTGAAAATGTCAATTTTTTTCCCTAATAATAAAAGCTTGGGTTTGTGGAAATGCCATGTTGTTTGTTGACAGGAAACTTTTAATAAGAGCTCTGATGTTTATGCATTATATAATTATAGCCTTATCGTTACAGTTCGCCGAAATGCAAAGGAAGAACGGAACATGAATAGAATGATTTGGACTGTTGCTGAGGAATACGAACCGCCGCCATGCCGTCAGATTATTCAAGATACAAATTAACGATGCCATTGTTACCTAATCAACCAACGTAAGTTTGATTAAATGTATCTTCATTTTAGAGTTTGATCAAGACAAAGTTTATTCCGAGAAAAAAAGAATTAGCCTATTTGGATTTTGTTCCACACGCTTAATCAATTTCCTGTGAAGACTACCATTACAGCTATTTCCACTGGATTGGAAAATTTTTTTTTGCAATGCTTAGACAAATGCCTCTAGTGTTTTTTCCCCAAGACTATATAAAAAAATTTCTACTCCTTGAACAGCTTTTTAAAGAGAGATTATAAAAAAATTTAGTACTCGTAAACTAATTTGCACTAGGAAAAAAATAAAAATCCAGCCGGCTGATCAAATCTGGCACTAAATTCAAACAACTTAAGTTTCTGAACTATAAAATAAATTACTAGAACCATCAACCCAATTCTGCATTTTACTCCCTCAATAAAGTCTGCCTCACTAAAAAAAAATTATCTCACTTGGCTGCAGCACGAGAAATTTTTACAGTCAGGATTTAAAAACTCTCATCACTAATAAACCAAAATAAATTAACCTGCTTCACTGCTAAAACAATCACTGAGCTAATAGCAAACAGTCACTGCTATAAATTTGTATCCAGAAAAACAGCAATCCAACAAAATCTAAACTATGGCTTATATCAAATTTCAAAAAAAAAAAAAAAAGTGAGATATAAAATGCCTATCGACATGTAATTAAAATCCTAAATTAATGATATTTTATAAAGCTGAAGCTAATATCTGCACAATCCTACAGCTACTTTGACTGCAAGAATTGTCTGGCTTCAGTCTTTAATCATGTTGAAAAATGTAGCCTAGACAAGTCCACTCCTGTCCAGATACTAGTAAAGCACAATTAAAACAGAATTTCAGTCCAGGCTTTGATTACGAGCAATCTAATGATGGTATAATATTTGCTTTGAATTCAGAATCTCCAGATTTTGATTAAAAATTTGAAATATCCTCAATCTGATCATGTTTTACAAATGTTGCCTGGACAAGTCCATACCTGGCAAGCACTGCATAAAAATATCCACCTTGTTAAGTAAATCTCCACGTAGCTAACAGCTAACAGTAAACTGCCACTATCATAAATTATTGTATCCTAAAATCCAAATCCAAAACATTTCACGGTCTTCTTTAAAAAAAAAGTCACACCAAAAGCCTCGACATGGAATTGAAATCTGAAATTTATGACGTGTTATAAAGCTGCAGCCAAAATGTGCACCATCCTACAGCTGTTTTGTCTGCAAGACTGTCTGCTTTCAATCTTTGATCATGGGAAACAACTTCATCTGAACAAGTCCATACCTGTCGAAAATCATGTAAAACACAATTAGAACAGAATTTCAACCCAGGCTCAGATTACGAGCCATGTGATACCAATAACCTCTTTGTTTTTAATTTCAAATCTTCAGATTTAGATTAAAAATCAGAAATATTCGCAATCTATTATCACATAAAAAAATCTTACCTGGACAAGTCTATACCTGTCGAGAATTGTGCAAAAATCTTCACCTTGTTAAACCATCTAAATTTACTTATCTCAGCCTATCATATTTCATCAACAAAGCTAAAAAAAATCGTTTAATTACGTAATATCTCATCATGAACCAAAAAAAAAAATTCAGTTGCAATAAATTGTCAACGGTTTCTGAATCCCGTTCACTTTACCCATCCCATCCACAAGGGAAAAAAATGTGGTCAAAAGCAAGCTGCTCTAGTCAAATAAATGCGGTAAAAGACCTCACACTAATCGCACACATTTTAAAAAAATAAATAATTTAATAATTTCTAATTATTTTCGGTAAATGCTTTGATTTTGAATAAAAAAAATGCGATTGCACAATAATTGCATCAACGTACATACCGAAACGAAGTAAACGCCATCTTGATTCCTCCCATCCCCATTTCTTGAATTGAAATTGCTTCCAGTTTTCCCTCATTTCCACACTAATCACACTACACTAATAACCAAAACGAAACTTTGAACACACCGCACTAATTAATAAAGCATAATCACTACTTCTGACCACATTATTTTACTCAAAAATAATGTCTTGAAAAAATTTGCACACCCTGTGATGTCCGTGTCGACGTGGTCATCTCGAATGGCCGATCTGCGCATGCTCAGTTTCGTCAACGAAACATGTGCTGCCCTCAACCGTGGGAATCGTTACTAGCTTTAACCGAAAACCACAATGGTGGACAAAAAACAAAAATATTTACATTTTCTTGTTTCTTATTGAAAAAATTAAAGATTTAACAAATCCTTTCAGTGATTTTTCAGAAAAGTGATCGGTGAAAATGGTGGGAATAATTATTTTGCTTCTGGATACCTGTGCAACTCGTTTTTCGGATTTACATCACAAATACGAAAATTCTAACCCATCAAAGCAGATCCCTGAAACGACGATTTCGATAATCATCTAAAATTTTTTTTCATATTCTCATATCATTTCTAGTGTACTGATTCACTCAAGCCCTAAACCGTTAATTCCTCTGACATTTAGACAATATTAGAGCTATAACATTAAATCCTAATCTGGCAATGACATTCACATGAGACATTCTTAAAATCTGACAAAAAAAATTACTCCAGTTCTGCTTATATCATCAAAATTTTATCAAATGTATTAATACACATATGAATCATGCAAACTTGCCTTGATATCAAAATTTACTCTACAACTTTAAATATGAAGAACCATAAAATTTGCAAATATGCGTGATTCTCAACAACAATTCCTCATAAGTTTCCTAACTTCAAGATTTTTTTTCATTTCAGGAGATCAGATACAATGGTACGAAGATTCAGTTTACTCAGTGTAGTTCTAGTCTGTTCAGTTTTTCTATTAATAATATTTGTAAGCCATCGACTTGTTACATCTACCTCATTTGAACACTCACCTTTACAAAGCATTGGAAGAACAATCCAAAGCTGGAGTATGAACAATGAAATCAATGACAAAATAGATGGGACTGAATTTTTAAACCCATATGAAGACAACGTAACAGCTGAGATATTCAGTGCTATTTCTGAACAACGTAAGCTAATTGCTCAAGAGATGATCGGATATAATTATCCAAATGGAAAGTATAATATTGCAGCCAAGTAAGTAAATAATTCAGGAATTTTTGAATTCTGATATTTTAAATTAAATGAATTTTTGATTTCAGTGCATTGTCAGATTTAGTTCCAGAACTTGGTGGACAACCATTGAGAAATGTAATTATTACAACATGGAGGTCAGGTTCGACATTCCTGGGGGATATTTTGAATAGCCATCCAGCAAACTATTATCACTATGAGCCGTTACTGGATTATGATATAATACAAATAAGGGGACCTCCGAATGCTAAAAATGCTGTGAATGTTTTAAAAGACTTATTGAACTGCAATTATACTAGATTAGGTATGAGTGAAGTTTTTGAGAATTATAAAAAGCAATTAGGCAATTAGTGTTGCAAGCAAGCGCGACTTGTAGCATTGCTATGAAAAAAACTTGCGTACTACTGCGACTTATGGCTCCTGTAGTGTCATAAATTGCTGTAGAGGGCTAAATACTGTCTCAACGCTAAAATTTTTTTTTTTTTCAACAGATCATTATTTGGAGTATGGAAAATCGCACATATGGCTATTTAATCACAATGCAAGACTTTGGGATCAATGCCAGCAGCATCCGAATTTGTGTTGGCTGCCTGAATTTCTTAATCCTTTCTGTAGGTTATTTCCTTTTCAATCAATGAAAATTGTGCGACTTCGGTTGCGGCTCATTGAAGAATTAATGGAAGACACAAGGTATAAGAGAAATTTAAAAAAAAAATGAATGAATAATAAGTTAGTAGCCAAGAAGAATTTTGTGTAAACAAATCCTCGAGGTGGCATTAACTACAATCAGATAAAAATCCGACAGATGGAGCTATAGTAGTTTTAGTTTTTAGTTTTAATTTCTGAAGCAGTTATAGCAAAAAATAGCACAAAAAAATTTCAAAGTCGAGCGTTACTAGCGGCTCTTATCGATTATTTATCAAACTAGAGCAAGCTCCGTCTCTTGGATATCGTGGCTTTAAGGCAGAAAATTAATATTTCAATTAATTTTGTTTCAGACTGAATATACGAGTTTTGTTACTAGTAAGAGATCCTAGAGGGACCTTACAATCTAGAAAACACAGGGACTGGTGCCCAGGTAATCCGGACTGTGATGAGGCCGCATTATTATGCGCCGATTTAGTATCAGATTATAGCGCCGCGGTGCGGTTAATTGCCAAGTATCCAAAGAGGTTTATAGTCATGAGATATGAGGATCTCTCCTTAGATCCTTATGGAACTGTTAAGCAGTTATTTAGTTTTTACGGTTTGGATTTTCATCCAAGCGTCAGTTTATTTTTAGATACGCACACGAAGGTAATTTTTATACTTTTAGCAATTTAAAAAAAAAATTAAAGCACTCAGTATAAGGAAACCGAACGATGATGTATTTCTAACGGGCTTTAAGTCTTTCTTATACTGGGTGCTCTAAAATGAATATTTTAAAATTTTTTTTTGAAATTTAGGTTGATGTTGGAGGTGTATCTAGCACTTACCGAAACTCGAAATCAGCTCCGTTCCACTGGAGGCAGGATCTCTCTCACAAAGAAGTTCGGATGATCCAGAATAAATGCGGACCGGCGATGAAGTACTGGGGATACGTTAAAGCTGATAACGCGAGCCATCAAAGAGAATTTAATCCACTTGTAGATTTTAAGCTTACTTGATTTTGGGAGACGGTCAGGTTTATGACTCATAAAGCGAAAATCGAAAACAGGTTGAACCTGTAAAGAAAGAAAAAAAATATGAGTCAGGAACCTATATTTAAAAGTACAGTGACATTTACGTGGTAAACGAATTAATAGTAAATTTTGTAAGCAGGGATAAATTTAGATAATATCGACGCTGCAGGTTGAATCGATTAATTAAATAGAAATAAGCAAGAAGTAAATTAAACAGTTAGATCGCTTAAAATTTTTGATGTAGCTATAGCTAAGACCTGGCAAAGTTGCCTAAGAGCATGTAAATACTCCTTAATGTCGGTTGGGGCTAATTAAGAAAATTAGAGGGCGTTTAATGACTAATGAAGATCCGTCTAGAATCAGTTGAGGGTTCTCTAAGGCTAGATAAGAGCCCAGCAAGACTTTTGAAACTTATTTGAGAGCCGAATAAGACTCGAAAGGACTATTTAGGGCTCAGTAAGATTTTTCAAGGCCGGTTGACGGCCAACTATAAACTTTAAAGATTAATTAAGGGAGATTAAAATTTTTAAAATCAATTAAGTTCACAAAGAGGCTAAACTAAGACCTAACAGAGGTCTACTGAGACTTTTACAGGCTATTTAAGGCCAAATATAGTTTAGCTTAAATCTTTTAAGACCAGATAAGGGTCGACTAAAGCTTGTTGAAGCAAAATCTTGCAACGGTTCTCAAAGCCTTTTCTTTGGCCTCTAACACCTCTAGCCTGCTTAGCTCTGAGCACTACAGCCATTAATAAATTTGGCAAAAACCACTAAGTCGTCAACAGAAGATAATAAAAACTTATGCAAGCTTAGCTAGAGTCTTAGCATGCTTAACAAGCTTATCTAGTACTAAATCCATATCTAACTAGATTTCCGTTTAATGAAAAGTCAATTTTTATGAGTGGAGCGAAAACTTTTATTGTAGCAACGTCGATTACTCAATAATTTATCCTGAAAAAAAAAATAGTATTAAATATATCGATTTGCTTAGACGCTTACTTACAGTATAGTTAAATTTCAGGGCTAAATAAGCGAAATATTATTTTTTTACTAACTAGTTTTCTCTTATAACAGTTAAAAATTAAAATTCGATTAATGCAGGGGAAAGAGAGCTAAAACTGTAATTAATCTCTCTCTTTTTTTGCACCGGGGATCTCATTTTTTACTTTTCTGGCCACCTGAATCATATCAACTACAATCAGTTAATTTAATTTCTGTTTTTAAAAAAAACAATGAATTGTAAATATGTAAAAATGTGAAATATTTTTAGACTAAGCAATGAAAATGCAATAAATTTCGAATTAAACGAAATTTCAATGTCTTCCTAAAAGTGTTATAAAAATAATTAAAACTACTAAGATTTCACTGTATTAACAGGGGCGGAATGAGCTATGGGAATCTCAAAATTTTAATCACATCTAAGGTTTCCTTCGCTAGTTAACCAGAAACTTTTAAGCTTCTTAATCTGCTCCTGTGAATCAAGCCTGAAAAAAGAGTTCTTTATCGTAATGGCAATAATACGCCTTTACTTATGGCTTTAAAAATAATTTAAAAATTAATATTAACAAAAAATAATTTGTAGCACTCCCTGTAGTCAATTCGATTAGGAACTCAGAGAAAATGGGGAAAAAATCTAGGCCTAGAAGGTACTTAGATACAATTTATTTAAAATATTATTAGTTATGCAATTAGCAATTTATACTTTTAAAATCCCCTATTGCTTTTCGTATCTACGCACTTTCCGGTCTAAAAGGTATTGAAGTATTTAAGCAAAAACGTTGACAATAAAAAAATTGATCGACATTTTTTAATTTAATAATTATGCGCACGTGCTACAATTGAGTGCCCAATTTTAGTTAAAACAAATAAGATTCTCGCACTGCTTGGATTATTATTTCAAATGTGTTTAATGCTAGTCTTGTAATTTAATTTTTTTTTGCTTTTAATTATGTAAATATGTTGTTAAAGGGGAATTAAATTTATTAAGCAGGTAGTGAATATTTTTTTATTTATTTTTAGACTTGTGTTTTTAAATTTTTTTGACTACACCTGCTATGTTTTCTTGCAAAACGAAAAAAGATTGTTCTTAAGTTTCTAAATATTAATTACTGTAGATACTGTAGCATATCATTTAGTCATATCTTCTAATGAAAGAATTTAATTAGAATTAGGCTATGGTGGACAATGGCAAATGAGTGTGTAAGTGATTATATTGAATCGAAATGGGGAAAAAGTATACAAAAATAGGATTTTGACTTTGAAATCGGTGTTTCAGCCGATGTAAGAGTTTTAATGAATTTAGTTAGAATACAGGTGAAGCCAATTAGAAGCCTTTAGTCCGTTGCCATTAAGCAGAAAATAAATTTACGAATTTTACAAGCCGATTTTGTAATTTTATTGAATAGAACTTAATGTTGAAATAATTACAACTTGCTAAAGCTAGTTTAAGATCAACTAAGATTATTTCAAGCCGAATGGAATTTTTCTAAAGCTAATTTAAGCTCCAAATGTTAGGTAAGAACTGGCCAAGACCGATCAAAGTCGGCTGGGATGTTTTAAGTGACATTAAAACTAATATTAAAGTCTTATAATGCCGGGGCTAATCAAGGCCAACTAAAAGTTGATTAAAATTTATTAAAGCCAGTTGATGGCTGAGTCAGATTCGCTAAGACCAATTGAAGGTAAAGTAAGACCACCTGGGTCAAATAAAACCTGCTAAGGCCAAGAAGAGCAACTAACATTTTCCTAGCCAAGCTAGAAATCAACTTAAACCTGCTAAAGCGAATTAAAAGCCACTAAGGCTCTTTGTGCTCATGAATTTAATTAAGAAACAATAAAAATAAAATCGGTATGTAAAATTTTTGTAAAATCATATATTTGTTTAACACAATACACACTAGTAAATATTGAATTATAAACTCAAAAAAGGATAAAATAGCCATATTTGATAAAAATTCATTAGTTTATTTATTTATTTGTTGTTATAATTATAATTATTTAAAAAAAACACCATTGAAACCCGGTGAGAATTACAGCTAGCAATGTTAAGTATAATTTATGCTATAATAGGCCAGAATTCTGCTAGAGCCTGGTTGGACCGACCCGAAATTTCTGGCCTGTACTTTAACTTTAAATTTTCAATTAATTAATAAAAATCTCAGGCTCAAACAGGATTCAGCAAAAAGGAGTGCCTTGTCATATTGAATTAAAAATAAATCATGAATAAGCGTCTGCTAGCATAAGCCGGTTGTGAAAAAAAAAAGTTATTCAAATGCTCAAGTAATCATTTCTCAGAAAGCTCATTATTTAAAAAAAAAAAAAACACTAATGAATTTTATTCTGCCAATCGTAGTGATGCGCACAAGACGAAGAAATCTTGTTATTGTTTTGTTATTGTCTTGTTATCGTTTTGTTTTGACAAAACAATAAAAGAACACGATTTTTTTCAAATTGAGGATCTGGACGATTTTTCATTTTTACTTGCAATGAGGAAAACAAGACTCTTGTTTTTGTTCTTGTTTTTGAAGACAAGAAACAATAATGACACCATTTGTCTTGTGCGCATCACTATGCCAATGTTTAATATTTTTGGAAAAAAAAAACAACGTTGTGAGTTTTATAAAATTTAAAAAAAAATCAGTTCACTGTTATTGTAATTATTTTTATAGAAAAAAAAATTATTGTTACCCAATACGAAAGCGAAAAATTATTAGTTAAAAAAATAAAAATAAAAATGATCTCTTACGTTTTTAAATACTCATCAACTTTTTTTTAATAAATAAAAAAAATCCTTTAATAAGAAGATTAGCTACCTAAGGATTATAAAATGAAGGGGAAATATTAAACGGGAAATGAAAAGAAGCTTTATTGGTTGGAAAATGTAAAAAGCTTTCAACTTATTTATTTCCCTGGAATCGTTAATAAAACTTGTCGAAATATAATAAAAACCGATAAAAAGTTGAAGGGGGAGGAAGGGGGGGTTCGATAGAAATGTGAAATACATTCATTAACATTTTAGAATTATTTGTTATTTTGAATCGTGATTATTAAAACTTGTGTTATTTGTTAAGCGGGGATGTTAAAATATTTTAATATTTCATAATGAGTGCATTTCATGAAATTCATTGAGAAAGAAAAGTATTATACATGTTTTGTGGAGCTGAAGTCGCTTGTAACTTATAAAAATTACTGTCTGATAGTTCTGAAGCTGTTTTAATTTATGAAATTATCACTAGATAGCGCCATAGTCATTTTAGTTCATGAAATGATCGTTTCATGGCGCCAGAGTAGTTTTAGTTTGTATATTTAATGCCCTGAGGGCATCGGCGCTCTTCAACATTGCTACCTATCGACTGTTTTGGTAAACTACAGCCGTTATGCTATCTTGCGGATTTTTTTAAAAGTATTTCTATAACCTCCAAACTCAGTAGCAGTAAAATTTCATAATTATGCAATTTAGCCGTGAATATTTGAACTAAGAGGAAAATAATTTTCGCATAATATTATCCTCATTATTCCCACGAGAAATCGTCATAATTAATTACACGGGTCGGAATATGATTTATCTTTAGAAATTTTCGCAAGGAATCGGTGCTTTTATAGTGAATAATATTCCCTAATTTGTTTCAAAGCATAATAGAATGTGGTGCCTCTCCTTACATACCTCGCACCTTGTTTCTGACTTACAGTTACAGAAACCATGTCCACGAGAAAAACAATTAAAACATAAATGTTTTCCTTTAAGAATCTGCTTACGTTTACGAGGGGTTAATTTTAAGAAAGATTGACAGTCTTGCAATTCGTGGCAAGATTTACAGTAAATACATCTCACACGGGTTATTTGCATACTTGATGCTCTTCCAATCGGATTCGACATTTCTCCGCATGTATTAGTTGATTTATCTGATTTCCCATTTGTCGCATTTTCACTTTTCAAAATATCTTCTTTTGCTTTTTCATAAATAAAACGAAAAAGTTCTAGGGTTAATGTCATTGATACTTTATTAAGGCATTGTTCGTCGAACGATTGTTTGTCTTCCATATTTAAATTATTGTAGCACATCAAAAACATCAAAAAATCATCAAGATTATTAACTTTGAGATTTTTTAAATTTTTATAAGCGTCGCTATGAATTTTAAGAAATTTGCTGTAAGAACATTCAGAATTAACAGTTTTAAAATTTAATATTTGAAATATGTAAGACTGGCCGATATTTTTGATGCATAAATAATTATTATCTTGAATTTTTGATGAGCTTGATGATGGTGTTTCTGATTTTTCTTTTGTAGTAACTCCTTGGACATTATGATGTAATTCCAATCCTTTTATAGCCCTTAAATAATCGCAAAGATTTGAAATTTCTTCTTCGATATCTATTTTGCTTTTGGCCATCATGAATTATGAAAGTTACAATCTCACTATATCAAATTGTGCAAAAAATTATTAAACGTATGGAAGAAATTTAACTTCACTAGTGACCACTGAAAAAATCGATTTAAATGAGAGTGACAATTGCAAGGCCTGCACTTTTATAATTTCATGGAAATGACGTAAATTCATTTGAATCATGACACTTTCGCACGCGATAGTTTCGTTATGGATGCATTTGAACTTGACAACAATTTTTTGACTTGGATGGACAGTAAATAACTGTTTTCATTTATTGAATTTTGTATTTCAATTAGCATCGGTCAAAGTATTAGAGGTCTTCCTTGGTTTGACAAGATCATGGCAGGTTGAATTTTTAGAGCAAATTTCCTAAACTTACTCAGTCGAGATCAGAAAAGAGGAAAATATCTCTTTTTAAACTTTATAGGTCCTCTTTCGAAATCGTATAAAATACTTCTAATCTTATGAAAAATTACCACTGAGACTCAAGACGAATAAAAAAAACTGGGGTTCTTCTTAAAATTCTTCCTGTCTTATGAAGACTCCATAAAATACTCCAAATCTTATGAGAAATTAACATTGGTTTCTTTGCTCGATTAAAATAATAAGAGGACGATGGCAGAGTTATTCGGACATTTCGAAGGTTCGTTTTTGCCATGCACTAGATCGAGTAAGAATGCCAGACAGCCAGAGTCGTTAATAAAAAAAATGTTTTTCCAAAACTTCGACCGAATCCTTCCTCCAAATGTTTCGAAAATTTTTAAAAAACATGCTCATTACAAATAAAAATCCGACCGTGATCTCAGGTTTTCGAGATTACGTTGCGCTACACGACGTTGCACAAGATTGCGTCATATTGCGTCACATTGCGCAATACTTAGAAACTTCATATTTATCCGATTTTTTAAAACTAATCAATGGAAAATACCTTTCAGAGAATATATCAGTCTATTCCGACAATAGTTTATTACTCTGGAACGTTTTAAAATCAAAATACGCTTTCTCAATAGCTGTATTGAGAAAACCCATTTAAAAATTTATTTTCCTCCTCAATTTTAATACGTTTCATCTACTTATCTCACAAACATCACCTCTAAAAGCAACCTTATTCATAAAATATATTCAGACCGTTAAAAATAGCAATTTCCCTTTCATAATAATCAATGAAAGTATCTTTAAAAATCCTCGACTTTCAATTATTAAGGACTCTGTTATGGGTAAGCATTAAAAAAGAAGCTTCCTCTTTTAAGTAGATTATGGGTCGGTCCATACCAAGTGGGCCAAGATTTGACCTTCAGGTGGAGAATTTTGTTCAAAATTTTTTTATGGGAACACCTCAAAGGGACAAACACCCATGCCCAATATTAGGCCCCAAAAAAATTTCTTACGGGAGTTATGGCCTAAATTAGTTTTTGGGGTTTTCGAAAAATGGTTTTTTTAAATAATTTATTCTGAAGTAACGGGTTGAGATAGAGATGCGTACGAGGTCTTGTTTTGTTTGTATTTAGACATGCTTTCGACCAGAAAACCTCATTTGGCCATAACAATTTTGCCGCAAAATTTCGATTTGGCCAAAAATTAAATTTCGTTTTTTCTCTCAATACGTATTTTTCGATATGTCTGAAAAAATTCCTCAAAACACCTCTAGGGACCCTCTAAAAGTACCACTAAAAACTGGAGTGGTTGAATTTTTTTTGGAAGGAAAAAAAATTTTTTTTTAAATTTGGCCAAATTGAAAAAATCATAGTTTTGGAATGTAGTGACTTGGAAAATCGGTACTATGGGTATGGGTTACTTACATAAAGGGCTTTTCAGAAAAAAATTGGTTGTCCCAAAATATTGCGTTTTCCTAGCCTGAGGGTGGGCCGCAATGTAAAATATGACTTTAACCCGTACCCAACTTAAGTGAATCATTTAAAAATTTTCAAAATAGCCATAATGTCGCTAAAATATGTTAAAAAGAAGGGCCATACCCCATTCTGTTCCTAAACTTCGGTAACCCTATGGTTTGGGCTGAAATAGGAAAAAAAAAATCCCTAATGGCCAAAAGCAATAGATTAACTCATACGTAAGCACTAAATTTCTGGAATTTATGCACTATTACTCCTTAAACACATTCGTTTGAACAAAAAAAGAAGGTCCCCAAGAATTGCGATCTCTAAGATAACGATAACGCAAGATGCATAGACATTTTCATTGCCCTATACATTTTTAATAGGGAAAAATACCATTATAAAGTAAAAAAATATTTTTTGCCCTATCCTTAAATGTAAATATCATTGTTTTAGATTATTTCTGGCTTAAAAATCCAAAATAAGTGATCAAAATTGTTAATATTTTGGTTTTTTACAATTTTCCATGACTTTTGTTAATTAATAATGTATTTTTCCCTATTAAAAATGTATAGGGCAATGAAAATGTCTATGCATCTTGCGTTATCGTTATCTTAGAGATCGCAATTCTTGGGGACCTTCTTTTTTTGTTCAAACGAATGTGTTTAAGGAGTAATAGTGCATAAATTCCAGAAATTTAGTGCTTACGTATGAGTTAATCTATTGCTTTTGGCCATTAGGGATTTTTTTTTTCCTATTTCAGCCCAAACCATAGGGTTACCGAAGTTTAGGAACAGAATGGGGTATGGCCCTTCTTTTTAACATATTTTAGCGACATTATGGCTATTTTGAAAATTTTTAAATGATTCACTTAAGTTGGGTACGGGTTAAAGTCATATTTTACATTGCGGCCCACCCTCAGGCTAGGAAAACGCAATATTTTGGGACAACCAATTTTTTTCTGAAAAGCCCTTTATGTAAGTAACCCATACCCATAGTACCGATTTTCCAAGTCACTACATTCCAAAACTATGATTTTTTCAATTTGGCCAAATTTAAAAAAAAATTTTTTTTCCTTCCAAAAAAAATTCAACCACTCCAGTTTTTAGTGGTACTTTTAGAGGGTCCCTAGAGGTGTTTTGAGGAATTTTTTCAGACATATCGAAAAATACGTATTGAGAGAAAAAACGAAATTTAATTTTTGGCCAAATCGAAATTTTGCGGCAAAATTGTTATGGCCAAATGAGGTTTTCTGGTCGAAAGCATGTCTAAATACAAACAAAACAAGACCTCGTACGCATCTCTATCTCAACCCGTTACTTCAGAATAAATTATTTAAAAAAACCATTTTTCGAAAACCCCAAAAACTAATTTAGGCCATAACTCCCGTAAGAAATTTTTTTGGGGCCTAATATTGGGCATGGGTGTTTGTCCCTTTGAGGTGTTCCCATAAAAAAATTTTGAACAAAATTCTCCACCTGAAGGTCAAATCTTGGCCCACTTGGTATGGACCGACCCTAATAATGTTCTTTTATAAAAACATCATAAAGCATGAAACCTGATTTGTTAAAGAATCATGTTTTAAAAAGCTTTCGAAACTAGTTCCCTCCCCAAAACAAGGGAGTATATCAAACTCCATTTAAAACTTTCACAAAGATTTAACACTAATATTCAATCCTTATTATGATTTTAGTGCTATCTAACCTTGATCGTTTGTGCCACTATTTAGAATCCATTAAGCGAAATTTTAGTGGCGAGTTTATCGAATTTTCCGATCTATGCATTAAAAGTATTAACTCTTTTAAAAGGGTGACGAATTTATTTGAAGCCGGATGGTTTCTTTGTGGCAAAAAATCAGGTAAATTTTTTTAATATTTCTTTTGAAAAAGATTTCTTTCCGGAAAACAACGGGTAGGAAAGTATGGCTTAAAATGTAAATGTACAAATAACACGGGTCTTATGGGATTAAATCGAGGCAGTTTATTTTCCATTGGGAAATCAATATGAGCGGGAAAACTCTGTGATTTTACATCATTTCTCTTTTAGCGAGCTACGAAGAGAAATAATAATGACGGGGATTTTTTTTTCTGCGCATATCATCACGACCGCAGTTTCGCGGTTTTCTTTGTTGTAAAATTCTGCTATAATTATAATTTATGCGGTTTTCGTTTTTCAGGTCTTTCGGGGCGGCATGCCTCCGGCGGGCTAATGTTTATATGGAAAACACGTCAGTGCACGGATTGAGATATATCATCGACAAGGATTCACACTGGATAGAAAGGTAAATTCGCTCGGGTTCGAAATCTGTTTCTGAACAAGATGAAATGTAAATCGTGCTGGGTCTTGAACAGAGGTGCGCTAGAGGGGCATAAATCGTCTAAGGGTTTACTTGCATGACTTAAAACTTATTATGGTAATAATGACTTAAGTCGAGTAGGAGTTATTAGATGAAACAAATGATGAGAAACATCACAAACATTACGTCCAAGGGGTAAATAATAATAAGATTTAAGATGAATGTTGGATTTCACAAGAGTAAACTCGCTCTCCTCCTACGTTTATATTAAATCTTTAGAGAGTTAAACATAGGAGTCAAGACAAACACTAAGAGACACTGAAGTTAAGAGATGAACACGAAGAAAAGCAAGGTTCTTTAATCTAGTAACCATTAAAAAAATTAATCTGATGACTGCAAGTCCCATTTCTTCTTAAGACTTTTTCAACATAAGCCTCACTCAATATCATAATGTCATTGGGTCCTTTAATCTTCAGGACCAGCCCCTCTCTGCGTCCAGACATCTCTCTAGTAGCCTCCGTTGTGTTGTTCTCACAGTCCAGTGTTCCAGGACCTGCCTGACCATCATCATTAAAGTTTGCGTGAGCCCATTGCACTCTCCACTATACGCATCAGAGCTGGTAGGCGCTTTCGTCAGAAGGCTTCAATTTAATATTACAAACATTTAAAATTCGCCTAGCTAATGATAAGCAAAGTGAACGGCAGTCAAACCTTTTTTCTTGCCTAAAGTGCGGAAATGAATTTCATTTTCAAGTATGAGATCTCCGAAACCCTGGGAGTACCTTCTTGTTAATTAAAGCAAATTTCGTTTTGTTTTAGTAATTAATTGACTTTGAATATTCCCTTAAGGTCCATAATTACAATAACTTTCTAGAAAACTCTGATCTGTAAAATTACCTTCAAGGAGATTAATTCGTTCTAAGAAGGGTTTACTATAATAGTAATCGAGATTTCTAACCAACCAACTGCCATCTTATAGCACACAAACTCGTCAGCAACTTAAACAAAGCAGAAAAATCACTTCTTTCTTTGTCTTCAGTGTTTTTAAAACTGCCCTTAGACATAGGGCTCTCCCAATCTTTCAAGTGTCGTTTGGCTTTCCGCTTTCCGAAGTCAAGCCTTTCTTGCTGTCGTCCTTCTTCTTCATCATGGCTGGAGAGCTTATTGCGCCGTGCAAAAGACCCTAACCGAATCGACTGTCTTGGATCTTGCACGGACATGATGGCTATACTAGGGAGATCAATGTGGTAGCTGTCCAACACCTTCCGCATCGAAGCACAGGATTCATACCGGCAGTCCTCAACTGTGCCTCCTGCTTTCTGGATTTAAGCTTAGTCAACTTTTACCTCCTTCAGCCTTAGGTCAGTACTGGTAGGACTGCTGCTCCCTACCAGAACCCTTACCAGATTGCTACCTCTCGGGTCAGAAGGAATCTGAAGCTCGTCAAGGGCAGGTTCGCCAAACCTCAAGCAAGACTATCGGGGCCCTTGATTCTAGTCAACTTTTTTTTTTACCAGTTTCCAAAGATTAGTTTTCATGTAGATTACTTTCCAGAATTGAGACATAAATAGTGTAAACTGGTCAACAATTAAGTTCTAAGCTCCAGATCATTGATTTTTCAGCAAAATTCTTTTAGCAGCTCAAAAGCTCAGATCAGCTATTTCCGCTTATCAGGAGAAAATCGTTTCATTTTAGGTTTTTGTAACTATGGAAATAGATGGTGCCTTAAATAATCTTTCAGAACATTCCCTCCCTCCTCATACCCCTCTACTTCTTTTCAGCGTTGTAAAATACTATAGTGTCCTCGTAAAATTGTTAGGTAATCCTTTCCCAAGGACCTCTCCCCATTTTATTCCAGGGATGGAGTTAGAGCTTGAATTGACATCCATTTTGATTTTTTACATAATAGTATAAAATGTTGACCAGTTTCCAATACTTTTGGCTCAAATCTGGAAACTGGTCAAAAAAAAAAGTTGACCAGTTTCCATAGAGCCAGACTGTCAATGTTCCCACCAACTACCCTAACTACCCTGTCGTCCTTCTTAATAGCCACAATATTATCACTGCCAACCACTCCTAGTCCTCCCTCGCCAAAGAACTTGCCGCATTGCCATTTCCAGCAAGCACCATTAAACCATCACTCGCGCCTGTCTCGAAAACGACACTTCGATCCTTAAAAATCGCCAGACTCTTAAAATTTTAATAAATTTTTTTTAGAATATTCTGGATTTTAACTTGTGGATTTTGCCTATTCGGCACTTACACCTTATTCAAAGCTTCATGGAACTCATACAAATACAACGCAGTAAGCTTCGTTACTCAAACAACCTATTTAGATTGGAACACCACCTTTCCAGCAGTATCAGTTTGCGAAACGGAGAGTAATGAAAAAATATTTGCGTTTGGTGATGCGTAAGTATTATTCCTGAATATGAATACATGAACGTATTACTCCAAAATATTTTTTAAAATTAATAGTCCTAAGAGCTTTTATTGTTATATAGGTGATACCGTTTATTCCAATCCCCTTAGGGAATATGGAAACTCAAGCCAGGGCGTGGAATAGTAAATAAAGCTTACCTCTTTCCTTTATCTTCCACTTTTAAGTGCTCCAACACGTTTTTTATACAAAAGCTTCTTTATTCGCAGGGTATATGGAGAAGATCGAAACTTCAATTTAGATACTTACATCGGAGAGGTTGTTTTTTTTGCTGGGACTTGTTACGCTTGCTCAACGTATTGCCTCAAAATTATAAAATGCCCCGAGAATATATTTAAGCTTGTCGAACAGGTAAAAATCGTTTTTAGTTATTTAGCAGCTATTTGTTTTTAGCATGCCTTGTGCGGAAAGGTAAATTCCTAACCTAACCTAACCTTACAACTGCTGCGGGAAATTTGTTCTTTAATTTTTTAATTGTAACGATTTACAATTTTATTTTTAAACAGGTCAGAGCTCCTTGCGAGGAATTAATTTCCCACTGCACGTGGCGAGGTCAGCCATTTAACTGCTGCACACATTTTGAACCCCTCCACACAGAAATTGGATTGTGCTACACTATCAACTCAATCCAAACAGAAAGGTAAACCTTCAACATTATCAAATTAATCAATAAAGTTGACACATTTCAACCGCGAAAGAAAACTCGATAAGAGATTTAAAAATTTATTTTATAAAATTCGAGAAGTTTTAGTATTGAAAGTTTAAAAAGGATCAAATATAAAATTTTCTGACATTTTTATACCTTTTGAAGAACTCAAGAGAATCACATAGATGCTCGTGGCTTCGCTTGTTGTGGTAGTCGTCCTGAATTTATATTACATTTATTAAGATGATACACGGCCTCAATATGTGTGCTTGATAATGGTAAAACCGTGATAGAATTTTTACCAAGAAAATTTTATTTTGTTTTCCTTTTTCTGTTTTTTTTCTCCACGGATTTTTTTCTCCTTTCAGCATTACCTTTCTCTTCTTTTTTATAACTTGCTTTTAATCTTGCCTTGACTAAACCGCAGACAGTAAGATAAAAAACATGCTTTTATGGGTTCTTAGGAACTGACTTTTACAGTAGGCGTAAATTTCACCTTGAACACATTTTGTAAAGGTCTAAATTCTCTCGTGAAAAAGTATTTTAAAAGATGTGCATTGGATTTTTACATTTTCTTTTATGATTTTTCTTGCCCGTATTGCCAATATGATTGTGTGAGATAGCGCTAGGGTTAGAGATTGCTTTGCCAATTTTGTTTTTTTCTTATTATTGGATTTTATTTTGCCTGTTTTTATCCTAATTTTTCTTTTCTTATTGCGTTTACTCCAATGTTGCAGAGATATTGCGCAACAATGCCCAACAATTGCGCAACAATGCGTACATGGTATGCATCATTGCGGTTATACCGGTATTTGATTCCTATGATTCATCATTATTTTGCAAGCGCTACAGCGATTTCTCCCATCAGTGGCGCAACAACTAGGCGTGCAACTGCAACTGCACCTGTGCGCAGATCCTAAAATTTTTTGGAAATGCGCCTCTTGTTTCTTTCTCCTTAAGTGTCTTCCTGTCGAACAACTTTTTAAAACTTTTTCCCATCGATCAACTTGTGCGACTATCAACTACGCCAAGTTAATGGATGGCCGAATTCAAGAGAGTAAAATTTTAATCGAAAATAAATAAAAAGGAACTTACGATTTACTAAATCCAGCGATGCGTTCCTCTTCCGTTCCTCTTCCTCTTCCGTTCCTCTTCCTAAATCCAGCGATGCGTTTCGATAGAGATTTTCCATTAATATAAACTTTAAGCAGGCTTACTCTCAATAAGGACATTCCGATCCAAACTTAATTTACATTCCAACAAGAAACTTCATTTACATGACCCAACAGAAAAATCAAATTATTCTTTTAAATAGAAGAAAATTCAATACAATCCTTTTTTCTGTTAATTCGATCACGCTTTTGTTTTTAAAATTCACTGCCACACTCTTTTAATTAATACCAATTTAAAACGGTTGTTAGATTTTTCTCACTAAGAATGAGAGTCATAATGAAATTATCAAGAAATTTTCCATTCCAGCATTCCCGACGATGAAAAACTCGAATTAATTTCAAACAGGATGACCGGAGTTGGAAGTTTAAAATTTCGCGCACATGAAACCGTCAAAATATTAATTCATTCACCAGAAGATGTGCCTTATATAAATCACGATGATGATGAATATCTGCAATTGCGTTGGGGATACAAGGGTTTAATGATTTTACAGGTAAAGAAACTTTTTAATAAAATGAAACATACAAAAGTTTGTTTAATTTCTTCAACTTTTTTGATTAACGCTGTAGTATTTCATTGATTCCGCAATAATTAAAGAAAAGTTGCTCGAGCGAGATATTTACACCTTCAACCATCATTTCCGTAGAGATATTGCATTAATGTTATGGAAGCGTTAGCTAAATCGCAATATTTAGCAACGTTGCGCAATATTGCGCAATATTTATTTGTTGTTGCGCAATATTGCGATATTTATTTGATGTTGCGCAATATTGCGCAACGTTGCGAAATATTGCGATTGCAATATTGCGGTTGCGCAATATTGCCCAATGTTGCGCAATGTCATTTTTAAAAACTCTTTCATATTTTCAGATAACGGAAATCGTTAACGACCCTAATTTGGAGTCGGTTCCGATTGAAAGTCGAAATTGTCGCTTTCCCCATGAAAACCCGTTGACGTCATACCCGTATTACAGCTACAGCGCATGCGTGGTTGAATGCCATGCTAAAGCACAAATGCGGCTATGTGGATGTTACCATCATTTCATACCAAGTCAAAGTAAGTATTTTTGTTAGGAACCTAAATGGGCCGAATCAGCACATGCTGGTCCGAATTCATAGATCTTTTTTTAGAACCGCTTCAGATTTCTCAAATCTCAATTCAATTCTTCTCTTAATCAAAAAAAATCTCCAACCTAAAGCTCAAGGGGCGAAACTCACCCCTTCGCCGAGCTAATTCCAGCCGCTTTTAGCGATAAAATTCCACATCGACATTTTATCAGTTAAATCTTTTTTTTCCTTTCGGGCACCGAGCTGGAAAAAATTACCGATATTAATCGATTCTACTCGTTATTTCAATTTTCATTCATCTTTTTAATAAAACCTCCGATCCGATCCCTCTCTTCCTCCCACCCGACCATTATTATCTGCATAGACATATTAAACCGAAACATTTCAAGTTCATACAATATTGCTTGAGTTATTATGTTATTTCGTACGAGGTTTGAATTCTGATAAGCAAAAGTAACCATAAGGCATCGCATGAATATAAAATAAGACGCGACAGCTCGTCGGGGGTAATCATGTTTGGTAATTCCATTTGCAGTAATGAAACTCTTGAGAAACTTGAGGAAACACACAAAACGCTCAAGATAATGCAGCTTAATGGTAAATTGAGAAAGCCTTCGAATTTAGAAAATAAACATTTTTACGTCTTGATTACGTTTATTTTATTTTATGGGGATGATTTGTCAGGCTATAATTGGGGATTAATCTCTCTTTAGGGGTTTGTAATTGTGATGGATTCAGTGGCGTAAAAAATGTCCCCTAAGCTAACAACTTGCCGGAAAGTCTGCAAGTATTGTTACGCCACTGAGCGGATTTTTCATGAAGATTTAATCATCGATCATTTGTGTATTTATTTAATTCAAGAGAGATTATCATCTCAATAAATAGTTGTGATGGTTGTCTCTAATAATGATTAATTATTAAATCTATTTCCCGGATTCTTCAATGCAGTAATGCTAAAAAAATTTAGAAAAAATATTTTCGTTAAAAAAACAAAAAAATTTCTTTTTTGTGAACCTCAGGGCTTCAACTAGGGGCCTCTCTTATTTCTAAATTAACGCAATCATTAATTTACCTATTTTCCAAAGCACCAATCTTGAAATGTTCAATGCGTTGTTGCCTCGAAAAAGAGAAACTTATTTAAGATGCCTCAGGGATTAGTTTTAGGGCCTCTCATATTTATTACTTTTCAAGTAACAGAATAACAGCTGGCCCCGAGGATTCCTTCGGCCCATGAGTCCTCTGTTCATTAATTTGAAGTTTTTGATGAAGCGAATTGGAGCGTTGAGTTTTGCTGGAGCTTATCCTAATTTTCTTGCTTTTCATTCAAAAAAAAATCTACGCATTACCAATTTCCATGATTGCAATTTTTCCCGAATTCCTATGCATGCTGAAAATTCCAATCATTTTTTTTAAAAAAAATCACATTGAAAAGCAAAAAATGACTCTCGTTTAATACATTCATCGCTTTATACTGGGACATTTTTTATCGAGAAAAATCTTTTCATATTTCATTGATTTTTTAAAAATTTTTAGCTTCGCATCTCCGTGCACTCTGAACAACAAAAAAAAGGGATTAGCCACAGGGGAACGACCACATTTTTTTCACATTTAGAAAGTAAAGAAAAAATATTTTTGAATCACAACAGAAAGCCCAAATCGAATGAACTTTCCTAATTTCCATTTACATAAACAACTAATTTAATTTTCTAATTTTCAAGCTGAATCGTCGAACACGACATGTGACCTAGAAGGGCTGATATGTTTAACAGAACACTCGGAAGATTTAAGAAGTCTTAAAACAGAATGGTCTACAAAACCAGGATTGATTTGCGATTGTATGTCTTCTTGCACCGAGCTCGAGTTTAAAGTCTTAGACAAAAAAGATAATAAGTAAGTTTATAATTAAGAATACAAATGACGCATTAAAGCGGAGCAAAGCGTTTAACTCCGCCATTATCCTTTCATCAAAGAATATTTAAAACAACGTTCATCTTTTATTTTATCCCTGGTAAAGATCTGAAACTTTGCAGAAAAGATCTTTCTTCTGGAAAATTAGGTTATTCTCATCAACATTTTGCGGAGTTAGCGGTTCGATCTTATGTTGTAGATAGATGAAACTGGTTTGTGTTAAATATGAACCCGAATATTAACCCCTTAATAAGTTGAAACTTTGTGAACGGTTAGTTAGGAAATGATTTTATCAAAAATTAATTTTTTCTTTTATAGAGAAGTGGATCCTAATCTTGCCGATGAAGATTATGCGTCGTATGTGAATATTTCTTTGGAGTCTCTACCGACTAACAGGTTTAGCAGAAATGTGGTTCGAAGTAAACTGGATCTTGTAGGTGGGTATTCAAAAAAGAATTTAAGTGAGAATTACTGTACCTTAAAATTTTGGAGGAAATTTACTGTTGAAATTTTTTGCGAATTTTTTATTGAAATTTTTGGCAGATTTTCTGTTTAATCTTTTTTTGGATTCTCTGTCAAAGTTTTTTGCAAGTCCTCAGTCAAAATTTTTAGCAAGTTCTTGGTCTAAATTTTTTGCAAACTCTCGGACAAGATTTCTTGCGAATACTCTGTCGAATATTTTTCCAAAGTCTCCATCAAAATCTTATGCAAAGTCTCCCTTGAAATTTTTTGCCAACTCTTCGTCTAAATTTTTTGCTGATTTTCTGTTAAAATTTTTTCCAACTTTTCTGTTGAGATTTTTTCCAACTTTTCTGCCGAGATTTTTTCCTAATTTTCTGTTGCAATTTTTTGCAGATTCTTTGTTCCAATTTTCCCCGGATTCTCTGTCAAAGTTTTTTGCAAGTCCTCAGTCAAGACTTTTAGCAAGTTCTTGGTCTAAATTTTTTGCAAACTCTCGGACAAGATTTCTTGCAAATTCTCTGTCGAATATTTTTCCAAAGTCTCCGTCAAAATTTTTAGCAAAGTCTCCCTTGAAATTTTTTGCAGATTTTCCGTTGAAATTTTTTCCAATTTTTCTGTTGAGATTTTTTCCGAATTATCTGTGGAAATTTTTTCCTAATTTTCTGTTGAAATTTTTCCCAAAACCTCTGCCGAAGTTTTTTGCATCTCTTCAGTCAAAATATTTACCAAGTTCTTGGTCTAAACTTTTTGCAAAGACTCCGTCTAAATTTTTTGCCAAGTCTCCGTCGAAATTTTTTGCAAATTCCCAAAAAACATTTTTTCAAAAAATTTTCCAATTTAACATTTTTAACATTTTTAATTTAATCTTAAAATTTACTGTTGAAATTTTTCCAAAATTCTCTGTCGAAATTTTTTTCAAATTCCCTGTTTAAACGTTTTTCAAACATTTCGCTGAAACTTTCAGGAAATTTTCCTTGAAATTTCTTTGCATATTTTTACAAAAAAAAATTGATTACAATCTCTTTCTTATATATGCAAGTGAAAACCGGTTAACATTTTTTAGGGTTAGAATAAAATTTTTTGGCAACATAACAATATCTTAAGCAGTAATAATCTCCAAAATAATCTTCTTGTTTCACATTTACTTTAAATTTTGCCAAAATATTTTCAATCAATTCTTAGTAATTTATTATCATCTCTGAAAAATTGAATATTGAAGCAAGGATAAATAATAATAATCACACAAAACTTCAGGAAAAAAAACACTGAAACGATGCGGAAAAAGAGCATCGCATAAATCACAGTGATAAAAAGAAAAGATGTGAAAGCTCATTCCCTAAGGTAAAATAACCTCGAGACAAATCGTCAATCATTTGCAACATCACTATTTCCAACACATAGCCTGAAAAATACCCCATCTTAAACATTCATATTTATTACCGAGGATTTCCCTTTTTTTAAAAAAAAATTCGCAAACTATTTCGACATTTCTGTTTCAGTATCCATGGGCGGAACAGCTGGGCTTTTCCTCGGTGCTAGCCTACTCAGCACCGTCGAAGTCATTTACTACTGCTGCATACGATCCATAAGAAGAACCGAGGAACTTTCAAGCGGGGAAAAGAAGAAAAAAAACTCAAACTCCTCAGTAACAAATACCAACATATTTTTCATCAACAATTCTTCGAATAGTTCGACCATAAGCGGACAATACGGACTTCGACCAAAATATCCAGCGCTAAGTTTTCAAAGAAATCTTCTCCGGGATATTTATTCCCGAAGGAATTTCGATAATTATTATCAAAATAGTGCAAGACACGATATGTATTTGTAAAAATCATTTTAATAAAATATAATTTTAAGCATCCGACCTTAAGAGGCATCATATCATTTTTCCCTTGAAAAATTCTTAGAATTAAGCCGGATATGAAGATAAAGATATCTCCAAAAAACGGAAGTTGTATACGGTATTACTTTAACATATTTCTTCCCCATTTAGTCTTAGTTTTGAGTGGTTGTGTTAAGTTAATCAGTGACTAGTTATCAGTTGAGGTAATGGAATCAGTGTTGGCTTTTAATGGATTATAATGAATCAGGTAAATAAGTTGTAAGAGATAATTGGCAGTGCAGAGAATTCTATTAATGTTTTTTCGAGCTAAGGAAATTTTCTTCCACTAGTTTAAACGTCCACTGTCTTTGCTTAAGCGTCCATTGTCTTGCCTTAAGCGACCATTCTTTCCTTCAGAGTTCATTATCTTTGCTCAAGCTTCCATTATCTTTTGTTCAAGCGTCCGTTACCTTTGCTGGAGCTTCAATTCTCTTTGCTTCAACATCCATTCTCTTTCCTTTGGCGTTGATTGCCTTTGCTTGAGTGTATATTATCTTTACTTGAGCGTCAATTCTCTTTGCTGGAGCTTCCACTGTCTTTGCTTGAGCGAACATTATCTTTGCTTTAGCGTCCATTGTCTTTGCTTTCGCGTCCATTATCTTTGCTTGAGCTTCCATTCTCTTTGCTTTAGCGTCCATTGTCTTTGCTCTAGCGTCCATTATCTTTGCTTGAGCGTTCATTTTCTTTGCTTGAGCTTCCATTATCTTTGCTTGAGCGTCCATTATCTTTGCTTGAGCCTCTATTATCTTTGCTTGAGCTTCCATTGTCTTTGCTTTAGCGTCCATTGTCTTTGCTCTAGCGTCCATTATCTTTGCTTGAGTGTTCATTGTCTTTGCTTGAGTGTTCATTTTCTTTGCTTGAGCTTCCATTATCTTTGCTTTCGCGTCCATTATCTTTGCTTTCGCGTTCATTGTCTTTGCTTTCGCGTTCATTATCTTTGCTTGAGCTTCCATTATCTTTGCTTGAGCGTCCATTATCTTCGCTTGAGCGTTCATTGTCTTTGCTTTAGCGTCCATTATCTTTGCTTGAGCTTCCATTGTCTTTGCTGGAGCTTCCATCGTCTTTGCTGGAGCTTCCATCGTCTTTGCTTTAGCGTCCATCGTCTTTGCTTGATCGTTCAATATCTTTGCTTTCGCGTTCATTGTCTTTGCTTGAGCGTCCATTATCTTTGCTTGAGCTTCCATTATCTTCGCTTGAGCGTCCATTATCTTCGCTTGAGCGTTCATTGTCTTTGCTTTAGCGTCCATTATCTTTGCTTGAGCTTCCATTATCTTTGCTTGAGCGTCCATTGTCTTCGCTTGAGCGTTCATTGTCTTTGCTTTAGCGTCCCTTATCTTTGCTTGAGCGTCTATTATCTTTGCTGGAGCTTCCATTGTCTTTGCTGGAGCTTCCATTGTCTTTGCTTGAGCGACCATTGTCTTTGCTTGAGCGACCATTGTCTTTGCTTTAGCGTCCATTGTCTTTGCTGGAGCTTCATTCTCTTTATTTCAGCGTCGATTATCTTTGCTCGAGCTTCCATTATCCTTGCTTTCTGTACGATCTTCTGCCCAAAAAAAATATCTGCCGCTAGTTAATTCGGACTAGACAATTTTCAAAAGATTTTCTAGGGTAGAGCGATTCAACGGAAAACTAATTTAGCATCTGAATATTCAAAAAAATTTTTTAGCTAAAGAATTTTTAAAATTCTCAATACCTTTGAAATTATTTTTGATCCTTGATTTAATTCCTGCAAAAAAATCCGACTCCTGTGTCTCTGGAGTAATCATAAAATCCTCCCCATTATCCTTATTCACTTCACCACTTTTTCTTTTATGCTGAATTTGCATTTATCCGATTTCCCACGATATAAAACCTTTTTTACGAGGAAATATCAAAGCTTACTTGATAAAAAGAGATTCAAACGGGATCTTAAGAGACCAGATGGGATCGACACGAGTGCTAGCTAGGAGATTAAAGAGATCTCTCTTAAGGGTTTTTTGCGCCTAGCCCGGGGAAGATTTTCAGATATTAGCATTCCTGTGCGGTTTTAAATCTTTTCATCAACCCTCCGCGCTAAAACATCACAAAAAGCAGATGTATTAACGACATTTTTAAACGCATTTTATTTCGCTGTTTTTCATACCTCTCGGAGGCGTTTTTAAAAAAAATTTCGAGCAAGAGGATTATTCCTTTTTTTTTTTTCTCTTTGATCGCTTTTTATGAAATTGCTTTGTCGCGGGGAAAATTTCCGCCAAAGAAAAAAATTTTTAGCTATGGCGAACGAAACGTTATTTCCCGTTTAATTATCCCTTTTTTCCACGATATAAAAAATTTCGAAACTCATCCGTTAAGCAGATGAAAGGTATACTTGATGGGAGCCTTATAAACCGAAAAATAAAGGAATCAAGGGAACTTTTTTTTTTTTTTTTTTACAAATGACAGGTTTGAAATGTAATTTCCCACGTTCCCTTCAATGCTCGCCAACGTTTTTCAAAAATTATTTTTTTAAAAGAATTATTATCCTACGTTAACCGAGTGAAAAATAATTTCTGACCTTTTTAAACCGGGTGGAAAATTTTTTTTTCGATTGATGGAATCGGGAAAAAAAAATTGTTAATATAATTTCTTTTTCAAAAGGAAACCGTTTTCAAAAAAAAAAAAAATTCCCCATTTCGATCCGTTTTTACCGAAATGAGCGGGAGGCAAAAAAATTTTTAATTTGGAGGATTATCGAATTTTTCAGCTGAAAAAAATGTAAGGTAAGGCAGGAAGAAAAATTCTCGAGGAAATTAGATCGCTCTATTGGAAACGACATTTCTTCTAACAAGTGTTAGCCAACTACCAGAAAAAAAATCCGATTAGTTGACATATTTTTGATCGATGGGGGAGAATGGGATTTCAAAAGTGAGACTTTAATGTTGTTTGATGTTTCGAAGTGACAGATGACGTTTCGGGAATTTTCCCCCACACCGGGAAAAATAGCGGAGCGTCCCTCAAACAAAACCGGCCTTTACCTCTTGCAGTTTTTAACAATAGAACTAAAATATTTGATTCAGCAGATGAATTTTTTTGATAAAAATTTTTGTGTATTTTTTTGGAATAAAAATTGAAAACTCGATTATTTTTTTTACACATAAATGTGCAACTTTTTAAAATAAAAAAAATTTTACCCGCACTTTAAGATGACGAGGGCACTTATGGACTAGTCAATAGTACACCCCATCTTCTTAGAATGCAAGCCAATTTTTGTTATTAATATATAAAAATAGCTGTAATGGAGTTATCTAGTTACCTTAGAATACCAGCTTCTGGTATTTTTGCCTGCGCCCTCTGGAAGAGCCAGTGAAAATAGATTTGGGCAATTTCATTTTTAAGAAATTCGAAATTTTAAGAAATTTTTCTTTTCCTTGCGATTTTGTTTTTTGTTTTCTCTTCAAGAACAGAAAGTCTTAAATGGTTCAGTCATTCCATTTTTCCGTTATTAATCCCTCCTCAAAGTTTCTCGGTTTAACTTACCTGAAAAGAAAAACAAAAGATATTAAATGAGCAATTTAAATTCAAATTTAATTTACCACAAAAAATATTCTGGACAATAGGCTACTTGCATGAATTTTTAAAACGTCATTAACCGGTCCTTAAATTCTTATTTTAAATTTCTCAAAAAAAAAAAATCGGTCAAAAAAATTTTATTAAACAGGTAAAAATTCGATTTGAAATTCAAATTCTAGAAAGCCCGCCAAAAATCACCATACGCCATGTTTGAGCGAATGACGTCAAAACTGAAATGAATTCTTTCATTTAATTGGCTCAATTTTTTGCGCGCGAAAATTCTACCAATAGGAACAAAGGATCCGACTCAGTTCTGACGTCATAAATTCATGGCTGTTTTTGGCGGGCTTTCTAGAATTTGAATTTCAAAGCAAATTTTTCAGTATTTAAAACTTTTCTTTTGATGAATTTTTGTTTACAAAGTCTTTCTTATTAATCAAAGAATTAATATTAATAATAAACTTGCGATTTTAAAATTTATGCAAGTAGCCTATTCCGAAAAACAGCAAAGTGCGCCTTTGATCAAAAAAAACATTCAAGAAAATTCTTTTTCTCTTAAAATTTTTCAATCAGTTAATTAATTACGCTGCAGGGTCCTCTTTTGATGATATAATGTGTACCTCAATCTTTATCGCCTTTTCATTTGCAATTAACCTTATTAAACTCGAATTCAATTACGTCAAAATGAACAGCGCCCAGGGATCGCGATCTGATCTATTTTCAAACCTAAATAAAGTAAATTAAATAATTGTATTTATATTTCAGATAGTTTTCCAACCACAAAACTCCGATTTATTAAAAGAACTATGAAGATATTTAAAAGAACAATGAGGAATAAAAAATCTCAAAATGTATAATTCGATACTGTCAATAATTTTAGTTTTAATACTAAGTGGTATAGTTCAAGTTAGACTAACACTAGAGCAAAAATGTCCTTTATTAAGATTAAAAAATGGGCAAGTAAGATTTCTTTCAAAAGGAAAAATAGCTAGATTTAATTGTATGAGAAGCTTTAAGCTTGTCGGAATGAAATATGCAACTTGTATAAGAGGCCAATGGGATGCTCAAGTACCAATTTGTGTCCGTAAGTATTTTTAATCAAGCTAGATTTTATTTTTGTTTCAAAAGCGCCCATAAATTTCTTTTTGTGAAGGTCCTGGATGTCCTAGAGCTTATTCATCAAACGCCAACGGTCAATTTTTCGAAAGTTACAGAGGGGCAGTAGTTAAAGTCGTATGTAATCCAGGCTACGCATTAAAAGGTTCATCGACTGTCTATTGCAATGGGGCATCCTGGAACGAGACTTTTCCTGTATGCAAAGGTATTTATTAAAAGAATGTGTTTCCAAAATGAAATTTGTTGAAAACTATTAATAATTTCGAGTCAATCCTGATTTGCGTTCCATTTGCATTTCTACACAAAACGAGAAGCCGAGTTTAATTAAAATCTTCCAATTCCAAATCAATCCCTCATTTCAACGTGATTAGTATTAACTCCTCATGAAACCGAATGCAAATAAAAAACTATTTCCGAAGATTAAAAAAATGATTTAAATTTTTTTTAGCTGCTGATTTATCTCCTTCTAAATACTGCGATTTCGAAACTCAAGATCTCTGTGGATGGTCCCAAGATCCGATACACGACATCGATTGGAAACGTCAAAACATTTCAAGCCGATCAGGTAAATTTTAATATCGCCCAACTAATTCCAAAATAGTCAATGTTCAAAATTTAAAAACCAATTTCCTGATCTCGGAATGTTTTTTCATTTGAAATTAATAAAGGAAATTGATAATATGGTTGCAGGCTATTATATGAATTTAGAAACGTCACGGACGAGTATGGAAAATGATACAGCAAGATTATACAGTCCAGTTTTCCCAGCTGAATATTCTTTGAATGCTTGTTTCAAATTCATCTACTATATGTACGGTGATCAAAATGGTAAGTAATCACTGGAATAATCCACGGCGAAAGAATCTTTACTTAAGGTAAAAATGAAAAAGAGGATTAAAAAAATGTTTTCGACTAAATTTTCATAAAGCTAAAGACAATTGAAACATTTTTTCTCTTTACAAAAATTTCGTATCTCTTACGGTTACTGTGATATTTAGTGATTTAGTTTCAAGGTCAACAATACTAATCAATGACCTTGAAAATTTATGAAATGGAAATATAGCCTTGCCGCATATCGTTTTAACCGTCATTTCATTTGCAATTCAAATATATATTTTTTTATATAAAAAATTTCAAAACAAAGAATCGCCGGAAACAATTTTCCAGAAATCCCTTTTTTTAAAAAAAATTACAGTGCTCATATTTCCTTGGAATAATAACAAAACTACACATTACGAATAATTACATTTTACCAGAACACAAAATCTACTATTATTAAAACAAACAACAAAAAATTAGCCGGAAAAAAATACACGAATAATGTAATCATTATTTTTTTTTTACCAACATCATATTTTTTTCCGCTTGAAGAGAATAAACAAACATTTTATATCCTCGTCATGCTTTGCATTTTATTTTCTTTTATCAATTTCCTCGTTTCAAGTAAAAAATATTTCATTCTAAAGTAACAAAACTTGCGCGACAATAATGATGCATCTTCCCTGAGGAAGCGGCATTTCCCTTACAATTTCCTTTATTATTGGCGTGTATTTCGGTAAAAAATATTTGCCAGGAGGAAAATAAAATTATTTACACTAAATCTTATTTTTAAACCAGCATGTTCAAACTTGTTTTCATTACCCTGCAGGGTTTTTACTCTCGTGCTTTTAAAATGTTTTAATCATTCGCAAATAAATTTTCAAACCCGAGTTCTAAGAAAATTATCATAATAAGATTATTTAATCAAGCCAATTGAACATTTAACTCCAAAGAAATGAAAGTACGTTTAACATTTGTTATTGCTGAAAAAGAAAATTTGTCAAATTAGAAATTCTGCTATAGTTTTTAATGCTTCTAAATGTAAGACGGGGTTAAATAAGATTAGCAAAAAGATGAAAATTTAATTCTATCAAAAGGTGAATCTACTAAATAAACAAATCGATATATCTTGAAACTGATCAAAAGGAATTGAAATAATATTCCAAGAATGATCTAAACAATCCTAATTAAAATGTGCTTAATATCACTTAAAGCATTCCCAATCATTTGATTTTTTTTAAAGTTTATAACTTTCCTAGAAATGACTAAAAAATCTCGTTAAAGTTTTTGATTTGATTTCAGGAATTTTGAAAATATACGCGAAGCTGGAAAACAGGGAATTGTATAATACGATTCCGTCGTTCTGGATAAACGGTGATCAAGGATCGAAATGGAATTGGGGATTTTTTCAAATTGAAAAAACGGAGACTCCATTTCAGGTATGAATGAAGATATTTACATTTAATCGGTTTTCATTTATTTCAACGAAATTAAGTGATGAATGAATGACCGGAAATAATGTATGCCTGCATTCACAAAGATAAAATAAACATTTTGAATGAGGGTTGTAAAAAAATATCCCTTTCAATTATTCTCGTTTTAGCTCATTATTCTATAATTATATTCATGAAACAAAATACGCTCTTTGAAAAGGGCAAATGAAAATATCAGTGTCAATATTTTTGCAGTGTTGTAACAATTGACTTTTTAAAAACAAAAATTGCAGTGGCCTTTTAAGCCACTCTATCTTTGTCAGGCTTAAATACACAGTTCTAACAACGTAATATAATTAAAATACGCTCTTAAGTATTTTCTTTTTACAACCTGGATCACGTTAAGCCTCTTAGCGATGACAGATCACCACATAAAAAATTTTCCATCCGGACAAATAGCAAACAAACCCGCTTTCCGGCTTTTACCATAATTTTTTTCCCCAAAATTTTCCCACAGGTGTTTTTCCTCAAGCCTAATATCTCATCTAAGCTTTAAAGCTAAGCGATCTCATTAATTAACGTTGCAGATTGTCATTGAAGGTATTTTAGGAAGACGTTACGCCGGGGATATATCATTTGATAATGTTAATATCACTGAAAGCAACGAATGCGTGGTTGAAGAAGAAACAACGACTTATTTATCAATGACTTCAGGTAATTTTTAAAAAGATTTCTTTTTCATAACTTCACTGATTATGAAAAAAAGATTGTGAGTATTTCTGTTTTGCGTCATCCCATGAAGACGAAAAATCCGAAAAGTTTTAATTAGGCGCAAGTTTTTAAAGTCTGCCAATCCATTGTTAAAAGTTTGCGAAAAAGAAATAAGAATGATAAAATTGACAATCACAATTAAAATAAAAAATTTCAAAGATGTTTTTGTTTGAGTGACATACTATTCCCTGTCAATTTAAAAACATCATTCTCTTTTACAATAATTTATTCTGTTTCTTTTTTTTTCGTTTAAAAAGCATAAAGCTTTCCGCTTATGGCAAGATTACCCCGTCTGTTTTTTAAAGTAAGGGAAATATCCATAAGAAATTTTTGGAAAACTCCAGAAATATTAACATTACGAATCGAATTCATAAAAAAAATTAATTGACGGATGTCAAAGATATTGAAAAAAAAATAAAAATAAAATAAATCGAGTATAACAAATTGTCATTTTTTTCCAAGAAAAGCGAGAAAAATTTCACTTTACTAACTTGAAAATTTTTCATTTTTGTCAAAATCATAAATTGAAATTTATATCCTGTTTATATTTTCTTCAAAAAGATTGATTTGTTTAAAAAGGAAATTTTTTTAGATGTTGAAAATGACGGGGACGATCCATTAAGCTGTAAAAATAGATGCAATCAAGAGCCAGTTTATAATGGGACTTCAGTAACACCTGAGGAGATTTCAGAAACCCCAAAATGTGATTGCCATAATTCCTGCGTGAAAAATAAAACATGTTGTACTGATTATGTTTTTTTCTGTCAGAATTCTTCTGGTAAGTGCTTGCTCAAAATTTTTTATATAAATTATGAAAAAAAGATAGGAGAATAACCTTTTAATAAAAGCTTTGATTCATCTAAAAAAAAAATTACTTTCTGTTTCGTTTGTAAAAAAAATGAATTTTAATTTTCTTCTTTCTTTCCCTTAAAACAAAACGAATTATTAATGCTCGGTTACGGCATGAAAAATTACAAATCTTGTTTCACTTTATTTTGTCAAGAGTAAAAAAAAAAATTGACCTGAGAAAAATTTTACAATTCTCAGAATTTTAACGAGACATCAATAATTAATATCTGATGTCAAAAGCAAAATATTTGAATCAAAAATATCCTCGAATAAAATTTCACTTTCAATAAAAAGAAATTTAAGACCCTTTAAAACATGAAAAAATTGAAAATCAAAGCAGATTAATGAACTGAATAATTTCATTTCCTTTCCCCACCAAAAAAAAAAATAATTTTTTTCTTTACAGCTTTGCCAACAAAAGCTCCAAACGAAACCCGAATCATTATTACTTCAACCACTCAAACATTTTCATCATCCGTTTCCCCTCTCAAAAAAAAAGAAAATGAAACGATGAACGAAACAAAAACATCAGAGGATAACGAGAAGAAAATCATAAATCAATCAACATCTGCGCCGAATAATGTCTTTACTTTGAAAAGAGTCAATGACTCCAACAATAACGAATCGAATGATATCTTTCAAGTAACTCGAACAATGCAACCCGAGGAAAAAGTGACGATGACAAATATTCCTGATAAAAGTTTTGACGGAGTTAAGATAAGTTCGCCGGTTAAGAATACGAAAATGACAATTGAGACGACTAAAACGTTTTTTAGTAAAAAAACGACTACTCCGATCCCGTTTAAAAAAAGCACGGAAAGAAGTAAACAAATAAATAAAAAAACAACAGCTACGATATTTGAGAAATCGACGAGTGTTTTTACCACCTACACGATACCACAGCAGCGGAGTGATGTTAAAATGCCATTATTGGTTAATCCGTCTAAACATATCTTAGAATCGAAACCTTTACTTCAGGATGGGAAACCAAAAGAAATGAAAGGTAATTAATTTTTCTCGAATTTATTAAAAAGAAATTGTCAAACTGTGAGAAATTTCACTATATACTCTTTGTTTAGCTTCTACTTTTATTACCTTACAACAAAATATTTTGATTTTCCATAAACTTTAAATATTATCACTTCGTTTTTTTTCGAGACGAATACTCATGCAAATATCACGCACTCAAAAACAATAAGCTACTTTCATGAATTTATAAACAGAATTCAAAAATTCAACAAAAAATGTTTTCAAACAGATAAAAATTCAAATTTTAAAAAGCCCGCCAAAAATAACAATACGCCTTGTTTGGGTTAATGACGTCACAACTGAGTTAAATTGTCTTATTTCATTAACTGATTTTTTGGCGCGAAAATTTTACCAAGAGGAACAATGAATTCGAATCAGTTGTGACGTCATAAATTCATAGTTTATTTTTGGCGGGCTTTTTAGAATTTGAATTTGGAAGCAAACTCTTCGCTGTCTAAAATTGTTTTTTGATGATTTTTTTTTGCTTAATCTTGATAATTGATCAGAGAATAAATACTAATACTAAAATTTACGGAAGCTTTGAAGTTTCATACATTAATATTTATTATTTTCCCGCCAAGAAAAAGGGCGGAAAAATATTTTACTTTTCTGCCACCTTTTTCTTGGCGGAAAAATATTTTAATTTCCCGCCATTTTTTTGTTGGCGGAAAAAAATTATCCACCACCTTTTTCTTGGCGGAAAATCATCTCTTTTTTCTTGGCTGAAAAATATTTTAATTTCCCGCCATTTTTTGTTGGCGGAAAAAAAATTATCCGCCACCTTTTTGTTGGCGGAAAAATAATAGATATTAATGCATGAAACTTCAGGGCTTCCGTAGATTCAAGTGGTTTCTTTTCGAAGACTGAACTATAGATTTTTTCGATGCTGAATGTTCGAAATTTGATACTCAACTGGCGTTGGCTGCGCTATTTACTTCTTTCCATTGTAATGAAGTAGTGATGACGACATTAATTACTGCAGGCAAAGATTTTTTTCGTGGCGAATACTCATTCAAATATCACGCACTCATTATGTTCAAAAACTCGATAAATCTAATTTTTTTGATGTTGAATGCTCGAAATTCGATGCGCAACTGGCGAAAGACTTCTAAATAACTTTTATTAATGGCTCAGAATCGAAAACCTCTTAAAACAACCAAATAAAACTAAAATCGATATTGCGGTAAAAGACAAACGTAAAATTAAACTCAAAAACTTATGTTACATTTTAGGAAACAACAAGAAAAGCATTTACGGAGGAAAATAAACAGCGAAATGAGATGATGACACGAGATCCAGAAATCGATATTAAAGATGAAACCTTTTAATGTTCTAATTTTCAGTGACGGATTGGGGAACTCAAAAGCCTTTAAACTTCTTCCCTTAGACCTAAAATTGTCAATCCGTTTCTGTTCCAAAAATTCAATATACTTCAAGGCATCAACTTTTAACGTGACTTTGAAAATATTTCAAGCCATTGAAATTTGATTCCCGATTATGAAAATTTACCTTTTAAAGTGCTTTGCACTATTTCCTACGCATTCATGTTGCCTTAGGCTTTCCAATAATAGGGAAATTTTCGTGTAGTATTCTCAGAAACATTTCCCACGGGTTTTCCATCCTTCCCTTTTTAAAAAAACAACTACAGCGGAAGTCGTAGGCCTTTTGACGCGGTTCTTCGCTACATTACCTTTCAACAGGAAATATAAACGCGCTGGCCCATACAAAACCCAAAAATTTTATCTCTTGCCGTTTCTATTTAAAACCGACGTAAGTCCATGAAAATCATTGACTCGTATTAACAGTAAAGCAAAATCCTCACATAAGAAACACGTCAACCTTTTCTAATTTATCACGACAACCCATAAAAAAAATATTTTTTTTTTCAGGTAAAGACTCGCCTCAAGCGATGAAATCAGACGTGGAAAAAGCTCTGTCAATGACTAACATCATCGGTTCAGCAGCAGCTTTGCTCGCTTTAATCGCTTTCATCGTCGGAATGGTAATGATCGTAATTAAACGAAGGAGGAAACAATACGAAAGGGAGAACATGGTCGAAGATTCAGATGTGAGATTTTTAACATCAGATGAAGTTTTAGATTTTACATTAGCTCGCCCGGCTGATGATGATCTTTAATCGCAATGACGTCACCCACGCGGACCATTTGGTAAAAAAAAATTTTTTACTTTTTAATAAGTTTTTTTAGTTAAAATTAAATAGCAGGCGTAATTTAATAAAAGAAATTAAATGTTTCACCGACATTTTACGGCCAGATGTGGATGAAAGATACTTGGGGAGTTGCTGGAAATCGATTTCTTTTCAGAGAAGTTTATATTAACAGGAAATATTTTCGATTTGATCTCCTTTTACTGATTCCTAATGGAATAACCGTGTTTTGAGAACGGTTTATTTTCTTAAAAACGAGCTTATCCCAAAATTGAACAGATTTAGTAAGTTGACATGATAACTTTTTTTTGTGTTACAATATCTTTTATATTTCTTATAATGAAAAAAATCCTCCCATGTAAATAACATCATTCATGAAAATTGTTATTTTCAGGGAAATGACAAACAATAGGGATTTTTTTCCTCATCTTAAGAGAGCCGATCCTTTGAGTAGATGATAAAAAGCGCCTCAGGGTTAAATAAAGTTGAAAAGTATAACTTTTCCTGTCTGCGAATCTTACTTGATTGCGAGAGTAGCCAATAGCAAGTATTATTTCAAATTCTAACGTTGTTATTACCTATTCCAGCAAAATTTAGATATGGTTTTTCTTTAGTCAAACTTACGACCGATCAATAAAATGTACAAGGAAAAAGTGAATATAAAGTCCGTTCAGGACTTTTACAAATATTCAAAGAACGTTTTGATTCGTAAGGACGAAACACCTTGAATAATTTAACATCATTTTTAAGACTCTGGGATTTAATAGTGGGAATATTTATGATACCGGATTTTTTACCCAATGGGAAATGCCCATTCAAAATATTTTTTAAAAATATTTTTAAACATTTGTGAAATATTCTGCGAATATTTGGTGAAACCCATTCAAAATATTTCAAAATAATAATATTCGATTAAGTTTCACCAAAAATATTTTGATTGGGGATTTGTAGCTCGATTGTTCATTCAAATGTTTTCGGTTTTTCCCAAAAAAAAATAAAAAATATTTCAATGATCTAACTGCGGTTTTCATCAGCAACTTTGAAAGGAATATTCGAGTCATCGTCTCACTTCATTTATTATAATTTATTAAAAACCCCAAAAGCTGATTACGCCTGCTATTTAATTTAAATAATGTACGCATTTTCATGGGCACAAAACGAGCTAATGTAATCAAAAGTGAAAAATATTAACAAATCCTTTTTGAGGAAAAAGTCACGAAATAGCGTTATGTTTGTTGTTTTATATTTCATCCGCAGAGCATCCTTTATGGAATGAATCCGATTTATCATCCATCAGACACATCTTCAGCTCACACACATCAAGAAAACCTCCATGAGATTCAAAAGTTTTTTAATTAATAATAAAAAAAAATGGTTGATTTATTCACTTAATAAGATTTTATTTTTTTGATCCTCTGCCACCAAAAAAATCCCTTTTCCGTATTTAATGGACCAAACCCGAGTGTTTCGATGATTTACGGTTAATGTATCCTCGTATAAGGAAAAATCGATGTCAAAACAATTAATTCTTGCGGAGAAATTTTCCCCGAGTGAATTTTTTTTTTATATCAAAAAGCACGTCGGAAACGATAGCCGTGCGTGAAAGGCTTTGTCAAGTTCCAGCAGTTGCTGTAATAAAATCCTTCGTCAAATCCCTTTTTTTTTTTTTGGCTTTCGAGAGGAAAAAAATGTATTTTTTCGTTTTGGAATAAAACTTGTATTTCTGGAAAAAGAATTCTTTAGCCCTGCGGGCATCAAATTTTCTTTCTTCGCATTTTGTAGCTCGTTTTCTCCTAAAAAGGAAATTTTACCGTGTAATAACAACTTTTCATAATGACGACTTTCCCGCAAGGGATGCCGAAAACTACGTGGGAGTATGATGCAAACAAGTGAACATGTTCCCAACCTCACTGGTAATTGTTTTCATTCAATTCAATAACTAATTTTACTTGAATTATTATTCAGCATAAAGTTTCCAATGCAGTATCAGGTTGAAAATGAAAAAACCACCTTCTGGTCAACGAAAATTGCCAATGCAGGCTAAGCAATACGAGAAACTTACTTCACTTACCGTTACAATGTTTAGATATTCGTACCTTATAATTAGAGAACGTCGGTTCACTTCAAGATTCACTCAAACAAGAATTCAATTAAATCCTTGGAATGAATCGTAAATTTTAGGAAGAAATTTCCTGGGAATTCTTCACCCATTCCTTATACGTGATCATTCCACGAGCCCCTATCCGTTGTCATGCCCATACAAAATTATTAAAAGAGAAATCAGCACTCAGCCCAAGAAATTGCTAAGATTTAATTAAATTTCTTTTTTTATTTTCAATGTAAAAATCTTTCTTAATCTGGAAAATTTTTCGTGCTGATTTTAATACAGCTCTAGATTTGAAATTTGATAAAATTCTGAGAAGAAAAACTGACCAATCGCTGCTTTACCGTTTTTTACGAAGATACCTGGAAGTACTTAAAGACTGAGAAAAATTTAAATACAAAGGGAACTTTTTTTTTTTTTTTTTTTTTTTAAAAAAACTCCGGTTATTCAAAGGGAAAGGGTTACATTTACAAACGCTTCAGTTTCAAAGAACGAACAGCTTAAAGAAAGCTACGGTGAAAGAGGAAAAGAGCTTCTTCTTAAAGATAATCATTTAGCTCTTTCTATAGAATTTTATTACAATGCCTGTGGCTTGGCTTTTCATTATTGCGTATTAAATTGCACCTGATGAAATTTCAATTTCTTTCTTTTGACGTTAATTTTTTTTAAATTTTTTTAAAAAAATAGTAAAAAAACTTGCAAACCAAATATTAAAAGAATTTTTTTTAAATCGTAAAAGAAATTCAAATACAAAGTTGTAAAAAATCCTAGAAAAAGAAATAGTTTGGAGAAAAAGTTTTTTGAAAAAAAAATGACGACAACTCTTGAAAATTATATGCTGTATAGCACAAATATAGATGAAAATTTGCAGGGGCACATTTCAAATATAGTATTTTTTACTTTTGAGCGCCTATAGTGAGAAAGTATTGCGGCAATTTCACCAAACTGAGAATTTTTGCCGTTAGCAAACGCCTTCCTTGAAAAGGGGGAAAACTGTTACTCTACAGTCAAGATCATCCGGTCAAATTTACGGGTTTGGCAGGGCCAAATAATAGCAAAAGAGTTTTTGAGAATTTTCTCGAAAACGGCTTTAATGATTTTTTTTTATTTTTTGTGTGCAGATACCCACTCCTAGAAGAAACATGCATTTTTCCGGGAAAAATCGCCCTCCCTAGAAAATTTAAAAAAACCGAAAATTTGGAAGTTTTACAACTGTGCAGACATGGGACTCGACTTCGACTAAAAAATGGTCAGGGATTTCAAATTTTCGGTCTATTTTGTGATTTGAAGGCCACCCTGACAAGTTACGACTTTGGCAGGGCCAAAAAAGGCCAAACAATGAGTTTTCAAAGATTTTCTCGAAAACGGCTCCACCGATTTTTCTTGTTTTGGGTATGAAGATACCTAACCATGTGAGTAACAACTTTTTCCTTTGGCGATTTTTCTTTAAAATGAGGGACTTTCAAGGTGCTAGTTCGTAATTTTGCCAACAGAAAAATTTCAGTGTCCCGGGACACTGAAATTTTAAAGAAAATCTAAATTCACGATTGTTTTGAAAATCTTATACCATTGTTTTTTCACTCCAGAAAACTCTGAATTGCAAAATTTCTTTTTGAAATTTTTCAAAATAACTAAATATATTAATCTGCTTCATTTATTTTATAGGAAAAACGATCTACAAGAAAAAAGTATTTTCCAAAACAATCGTGGATTTAGATTTTCTTTAAAATTTCAGCGTCGCCATCTCTTGACAAAATTATGAACTAACGCCCTGAAAGCCCCTCATTAGCCCTCTCCAAAAAATCCGGAAAAACCAAAAATTTGGAAGCTTACGGCAAATATGGGATTCGATTTCGACTAATTAATGATTGGGAATTTTAAATTTTCGGCCCGTTTTCTGATATCAAGCCAACCCCCTTAATTTTGTTTCTAATGAAATCCCCAATGACGTCTTAATCGAAAGAAGCTATACCCCGACAGAACGAGAAAGTGAGTAGTCCTCCCCGGACTACTATTCCCCTAGTTCGAAAATAGCAGTGTAAATTTTCTAAGCTACTTCACGCGCCCACATCTTTTTAAACTCGACTATCAATTCCTTTCCTATTGTCAAGTCTTCATCTCAAAAAACCTATTCAAACAGACGTAAATAAATTTATATATAAAACGACAAGGTGCTAGCGTCTTCCCATTTAAATTACATTACAATCCTCGTACCGGAAATGAATGCCATGACAATGTGATGGAACGTGACAGTCAATGCAATTCACATTCAAAAAAAAATCCCCCGGATCAATCAATATTTTTTTAGGCATATCACAACAAATAAATCCCCTCGCACAAAAATTATGACAAGGCCGTTAACAAAACTAGACAATTCGCAAATTCATGCGGCATCTCCCCCCCCCCCCCCCCCCAAAAAAAAAAATTGACTGAGGTTATTAAAAACAGTTTTCATCATTCGTTTCGAACATACGCCTTACTCATCTAACCCGAAAAATTAATTCGGGGATCTTTAATAATTTAAAAATTTAATCAAAACATAAAAACCTGCATGCATCACGATTCCAGTTACTGTCACGTTCTTCTTATATCAGTCCCCTTTGCTTTTTTCGGTAACTGGCACGAGACATCGCGACCCCCTTAGCGGAATTCCCTGGCACAAAACTTCGATTCCTTTCGCTATCCCCAGTTGCACGACCGACCTTTTTCGCGGGTGTTATACCTAAATATAATGTTTAGAATCGTGGGTCATTGCACTGTTATAAATTCGATTAATCCGTTTTTAGTACACGGTTCTCGAGAATGTTTGTTTTTATTTCGCTGCGGATTAAAACGCATTAAATAAATTTTAAAAAAAAACACACGGGGGAATATGAGAATTCTATGTAAGTGAAATCGCGTTCGTCGGATGTAATTATCAGTCTGCGATTGGAAAAATGCACGGATTAAATTACGTTTGTTCCAATCAATATCCATTCCATGATACGGATATAATGCCGAGTGAAATTGATCGAGAATGAAAAATGTTTTTTTTAAAAAAATGATTGTCTATCAACGGGATTGTGAGCGTTAATCTGTTTTTTAAAATTAGGTTTAGGATAACCTATGCTGTATTGGTTTTTCATCAAACATCAATCACACAACAGGATTAATGCGAATCGAAAGGGAGAAATATATTTTTTTCCCTGTGGAAAAGATTTATTGTTTAAAAAAAAAAAAAAAAATAGGTTAACGGGGTAAAAAGGTCATGCAATGTTTTTGGAATTTTCAAATTGAACTTAAAAAGAGAGTGCTCAGTTATTTAACTTCAGTGGCGTCCTTAGGCCGGTGCCCAATTGTCGTTGGCACCGGGTGCCAGTCTTGAAGAGATGCCAAAAATACAAACAAATTACAAAATGCAGTAGTTTTTGGCATCCCTTGCGGGGAAAGTCGTCATTATGAATGTTGTTAGTGTTGGAGTGTGTGTGTTCGATGTTTGTCCAATGGTTCATGTTCTAGAATACAGTGAACAAAAGAAAAACAAAACATTGTACAGCATCTGCTTTTTACTTTCGAGCTCCCTAGAGTGAGGAAGTATTGCGGTCGTGTCAAAAATGGAATTTCGCCAAACTGCGTATTTTGCCTTGAAATTGCGAGAAAAAACCGTAAAAATGGTTTTTGGGCTGACGTCCGTCCGTTCGTTCGTTCGTCTGTTCGCGCACTTTCGTTTTTCGCCTGCGTTTCCGAAACCGAAAGAACTAGCGCAACGAAAATTGGCAACCGCCTTCCTCAGGAACAGGGAAAAATGTTATTCCATCATCGAGACCATCCGGCCAAATTTACGGCTTTGGCAGGGCCAAATAAGGCCAAATTTAGAGTATTCGGAAATTTTCTCAAAAACGGCTCTAACGATTTTTTTCATTTTTTGTGTGAAGATACCTGACCCTATAAAGAACAACTTTTCCCTTTGGCAATTCCCCGTAAAAATCGCCCTTCCCGGAAAATCCGGATAAACTGAAAATTTTTTAAGTTTTACCGTGAGGGCAGACATGGGACTCGATTTCGACTGAAAAATGGTCGGGGAATTCAAATTTTCGGTCCATTTTGTAATTTAAAGGCAACTCTGCCAAGTTTAGAACTAATTTGCAGCTTTGGGAGGGTCAAATAAGGCCAAATTCAGACATTACGAGAACTTTTTCGAAAACGGCTCTAAAGTTTTTTTTTATTTTTGGTAGAGAAACCTGACCTTACAAGAAACAACTTTTCCCCTTAATATTTTTCCGTGAAAAGTCGCCCTCCCCGGAAAAACTTGGAAAAACCGAAAATTTTTAAGTTTTACCGACAGCGCCGACATGGGACTCGACTTCAACTGAAAAATGGTCGGGGATTTCAAGTTTTCGGTCCATTTTGTGATTTGAAGGCAACCCTGCCAAGTTTATAACTTTGGCAGAGCCAAAAAAGGCCAAACAATGAGTTTTCAAAGATTTTCTCGAAAACGGCTCTAACGATTTTTCTTATTTTTTATGTGAAGATACCTGACCCTATAAGAAACAACTTTTCCCTCTAGCAATTTTCCGAAAAATCCTGAAAAACCGAAAATTTTGAAGTTTTACAAATAGCGGTGATATGGGACTCGATTTCAACAAATTAATAGTTAGGGATTTTAAATTTTCGGTTAATTTCCTGATTTCAAGCCACCCCCCGACCTCTCAAGTCCCCAATGATGCCTTAATCGAATGAAGCTACACCCCGACTGAGCGAGAAAATGAGTAGTTCTCCCTGGACTGCTATTCCCCTAGTTGTTATTTTATCTCGCCTTGTTGACATCTTTGAATAAACATCGTTTTCTATTAAAAATCTTATTAAATCAATTCTCAATAGTTATCACATGGTAAAATTTCCTTTTGAGGAAAAAACGGGCATCGAAATGCCGGGGAAGAAAATTTGACACCCTCAGGGCTAAAGAAATCTTTTTCCAGAAATACAAGTTTTATTTCAAAACGAAAAAATACATTTTTTTCTCTCCGAAACTATGACCAAGAGCCCTCAAATATTTTAAAATTTTGTCGTCTTTTGTGTTCTCATCAAATCATTTAAATGCCCCCTCCTCGTCGGAGATCATCATGGCGATCCTAACTTTGGAGGCTTCCAAACAAAGTAAGGATACCGAATTTTGGCCGTACCAGTCTCTTAAATTCTTGAGCTAGGATTTTTTCCTCCGGCCCGGTCTGTGCCTGCCCTCAATGTTTGATTGCCAACCCTTTTCCCCGATTCTATTGCTGTTGCCACAGGGGAGGAAGAGATGCTAAATAGCTGGCTCGGCACCGGGGCCAAAAGGGCTAGGGGCGCCACTGCTCAACTCAAACACAATATAAGACAAGGAAGAGAAAAAATTTGAGTCAATATTTAGCCTTAATGGCAAAGAGAAAATTGGACAAAATTACAGTCTTGTTGGAATATTTAGAAGAGCAATGAAGTTTCCGTAAGTCACAGAATCTTATTTAGTGCCTAAAAATGAATTTTCTGTAAATTCCCAAGATAACATCTTTCCGATGCAAGAAAAATTAATTTTCATTCATAATTTCGGAAAAAAAAAAAAAAAAAAAAAAATGCGACTAATTTTTGTTGAAAGAGATTACAAGACGAAGGAGCAGGCCATTTGCTTTCGTCGTTAAAAGACAAGTCTGAGACCAAAATAAAATTGTGAATTGAATCCAAATATTACTGGAAAGACTTCCATTTTTCTGGTAGCTATTAATGACTCAAACCTTCCGAATGAAAAAAATAATCTTGAAACATTTCCAAAATATTTTGTAACATTTATAAAATATTTTTTGAAACAAAAAAATACGAATATTTTTCTTTGTTTCACAAAGTTTCCAAGACATTCTCAAAATGATTTGAGATTACCTTTTTCCATTAGTGAAATCAACTTTTCGAGATTCTTAAAAGCATGAAGCACTGAGCTGGTAACAAAGACGAGAGATAACTCGCTAATATTTCAAATGGTGTCAAACGATTTCAGCAGAATGGGCTAAGTGTTGCTATTTAATTGTTCTAGCTTGAAAATGAAGAGGGGCTACGATTGAATTCATTACTTTTATTCATAAAGGTGGATAGATGATTACACAAAAGGAATTTAACATTATTGACAATGGATCTACTTCTAGTGTTACAGTAGCAAATTACCTCATTCACGAGCTTGAGGTTATCCTTTAATTAATCTCACGTTACGTCCTTCGGACGTTTGTCTGAATGTAGAATTTCTGCCTAAAAGTAAAATTTTTTTGTCTCATGATTCTCCACCTAGCCCTTCAAGTCCGTTGTCTATAGTCAAGCAAGACTTCTCTCTTCGACTTAACAATCCCCAAAGACGAGCTAGATATCTGGAAGTCTCCCCAGAATCCTGGCAAATTACTTTTAAAAAAACCCTTTCCATCCACAACTGAAAAATTTCTGCAACAAAATGTTTTTCAAGGATCGCAGCCCTTGAGAAATGGTCCTTCTTCAGCTCATAGTTTTGATTGAATTCTATGAACAACTCTTCAAAATTCAAAGCTCAACCTCCATAAATGTTATTACATGAAAAAAAGCTTAAGCTCCGCACGCTAAAGAATTCAGGAAAATGCCGCCGCGAAAGAAGCAAACATCGCTTTTACTCTTTAAGTACATAAACGTGAAATCCAATTTTATTTATGATATTCGTAAAGTTGCACAACTGGCTGAGCTTTCCATATAATTCCGCAAGAATGAATTGTGATTCGTATGAAAGAAAGAATCCATTCAGTGTTGGGTTAGTTCTTTTCAAAAAAGGAATTTCTCGGTGCGTAAACTTAAGTAAAATACAAAATTATGCTTTCTTAACAAAATAAGATCCGTGGAAAACGTTGCCCATCTCTTTTCTCGTATTTCATCCGCCTACAATTTTTTCGAACAAAAAATATTTCGGTATTGAATAATTCGCGATCAAGAAAAAACTCTTTGGTCAAAGTTTTAAAAATTAAATTATTTTAAGAAAAATCTCAATTTAGGAAATATTTTGCTGGGCAAAAAATTATGGCTTGACAAATCTAAATTCGTCATCAAATTCTAGTTCAACAAAAAAGATCTAAATTTTTCACTTAATAGGAATTTAGACCAAAAACATGAAATTAACTCTTAAAAGAAATTTAGACTAAAGACAAAAATTTAGCCATCTGATCTAAAATCTAAAGTCTAAAATCTAAAGTCTAAAATCTAAAATCTTGGCTAAAAATACCGCTTAAAGAAATTTCATTTTGGCCAAAATTTTAAAGCAGAACTTTTATTAAACTGTTTAGAATTTAGAACGGACTAAAAAATATAAAAACCCGAATTCCCAAACCTTTCAAAATATCACAATAAAACTCAACAACCCCGTTCGAATTTAATATTAACGCTAACCCGATAAAACATTATTATTACAGGTACAAATACAAGTAAGATACTTACTTCCATTTTAATTAGTAAAGTTCGTACTTAAAGTAATGGCATTCCGTGATTTGATTTCCCAATTAAACATTAGCAAAACGTTCGCGTTTTAACCCTCGTTAAAAAAATTGTTTAAAACTTTTTTTAATAGCTTTATTAAATTCATTTTCATTTTTTTTTTTCCAGGAAAATGAGGGAGACGATTATAGCTATAACACTTTGAGAGCTCGCTCAAAAAACTTTTTCTTTTTGGGTATGATATTCATATTTTATATATTTTCCTCTCCCAATGGCAATTTTCTTCCATTGTCCGGCATGACGACGCCGGATGTCCTTAATGAAAAATTTTGCCTTGTACATGACATATCCTTTTTTCACAATTTAATAAAAGGAAATTTTATATTGACAGTTCGTTTTTTTTTTTTTTCCAGAGTTTCATTATTGTTATTTCCTGCTCTAGAAGATAATTGCGAGCCGCCATGGGAAATACGGAAAGTAATGTTACAAGCGGAGTTAAAAAACAAGCGGGCACATCCGAACAGCCCATGTACAAGCTTGTAGATTTAAAAGGTAGGATTAAATAGGATTACTTATTAATAAGCACGTTTTTAAAAGAATGAGAATATTTTGACAACGCAAAAGTGTGGGTTCGCCTCTGGAAAAAAAAATTCATAACGAAACTTTTTTCCTGATTCCCTTCACATGATTTTAAATTTGAAATCATGATTCTCGCATCGCGTCAAAAAATCTGTTATTCCAGAGGGTTTCTTTTACTTAGTAAAAGTTTCCCATACAGCATGCGTCCCGAAATTTAATTTGTCGATAAAACTTGAGGTGGATAAAAAAAATAATCATTTTAAGGATTTTTATTAACTCTTTCGCATGGGATCGCTCTTTTTTATCTCACGTTCATATTCTTTTTTTATGTTATTGAAAACCAGACAGTGAAAAGTTTCCTTTAGTACTTTTTTATCATTATGAAAATTCGGAAATTCCTAACAATGACTTATTTGGTTTAGGTGTGCGGACTTGGACATTAATAGAAACTAATAAAAAGGAAGGGAGAATAAAATGATAAAAAATGACGCGAACAGCCGACAAAAAAGCGCAAAAATCGAAAAATTGAAAAAAGTTGATAAAAAAATGACAGAACAAACTAGTAGAAAAGTAGATAAGTAGATAAGACTAACTTATAAAAAAATTGATGAGACAAAGTCACAAAAAAATGGAGAAAACTGACTCACAGAAAATTGACGTGTCAAAATCACAAAGAAATTGATAAAACTGACTCACAGAAAATTGACGGGGCAAAATCAAAAAAAAATTGATGAGGCAAAATCACAAAAAAATTGATGAGACAAAATCACGAAAAAAATCGATGAAACTGACTCAGAAAATTGACGAGACAAAGTCACAAAAAAATTGATGAAACTGATTCACAGAAAATTAAGGAGACAAAATCACAAAAAAATTTTATGAAACTGACTCACAGAAAATTTAGGAGACAAAATCACAAAAAATTGATGAGACAAATCACAAAAAAATTTGACGAGACAAAATCACAAAAAAATTTATGAAACTTTACTGACTCACAGAAAATTGACGATACAAAGTCACAAAAAATAATGAGATAAATCTACAGAAAAATGAGACCGATTCACAGAAAAATTGATGAGCAAAAGCAGTAAATCATGACAACCAATAACTAACTAACAGAAGAATTGATGAGACACCGTCACACAGACGGTGAAATATTTACATAAATATTTTGTGATTGATTAGACAAAATCATAGAAAAATTGATAAGACTGACTCAAAGGAATATTGATGAGACAAAATCACAAAAAATTGATGAGACAAAAATCACAAAAAATTGATGAAACAAAAATCACAAAAAATTGATGAGACAAAAATCACAAAAAATTGATGAGACAAAAATCACAAAAAATTGATGAGACAAAAATCACAAAAAATTGATGAGACAAAAATCACAAAAAATTGACGAGACAAAATCAGAAAAAATTGATGAGACAAAATAACAAAAAAAATGGATGAGACAAAACCAGGAATGATGGCAGAACCAATGACTAACTACCAGAAAAATTGATGAGACCGACTCAGAGAAATAGATGAGACAAAATCATAGAAAAATTGATGAGACTGGCTCAAAGGAATTTCGCTGAGACAAAATCACAATAAATTAATGAGACTAACTTACAAAAAATTGATAAAATTACCTCACAGAAAAATTATAGAGGCAAAGCGACAAAAAAATTGACACGAATAATCCTGGATTTTTTTTGCAGTCAAAATAAATAGTTGAAAATTTTAATTAAAAAATTATCATCAAATTCTGGGTTGAAAATTTTTTTTGAATTTGACCTTTTAGTATTTAATTGAAAACCAAACGTTCTTTTAAAATATCCAGAAAATTTTTTTTAAGGTGGAGGTCTCTTAGTAGATATGATGAAACGTGCCGCACAAACCAAACAATACGCCGAGCTAGATCACGCTATAAAAACCAAAGTGGAGCCATTTCTCTACAACAAAGGAAAAGGCCGACTAATACCAATAGCAAACTTAGTCCTAATGCGTAACTGCGACAGACCTCGCACTAAACTAGTAAGTACTTCTCCAAGATTTCCCCAGAAATCATGAACAAAAATAAAACTTACAATCTCAGAATTTTTTCCATTCTTTCAATCCCGAGGGATTTAATAATCCGCTCAAACGATTGTTTCTAAGCTTCGACTTTAAAACTCTCGTTTTTTCCCCATAAGCTTCCGCCTTTAAAAAACATGGAAGATCCGGAAAGCGAATTCGACATAGATAGAGACGGAGACCCTGGAGATTTTCAAGCAGCTCCTGATGGTTTTAAAGATGGTAAATATTTAAAAAAAAACCGATTAAAATAATGCTTAAGGGGTGCTTGGCGAAGATTAAATTCCGAGGTTATATTCAAGGACGAACCTCTGACTTTTATAACGTTACTCAATGACAGAGAGGATTACAAACTAGTTTAGTTGAACGTAATCTCCTTTTAAAGTGTTTAAATTCCCGCTGGCAGCCACGGGGAAGCAAAATCATTTATTTAATATTAAAATGCACGTGGAAAATATTACTTGGTAGTAGGATCGTAGTTTTCTTTTGTAAATATTTCATATTTGAATTCTCTTTGCAGATTTTCAAGACTTGAACAAGAAATATCGTGACGTTTGCTGGGACCTTAAAAAAAGAGGAGCTGTCGGGGAAACCTGCTTCCATCTTTGCATGTTAAACGCGACATCCATTCACGCTGACTTGGCTAAAAGACTACTGAGGTTTTATCCGAAACTAATAAACGACATTTACATGTGCGACGAATACTACGGTAAGTTGGGAGCAAAAAAAAAAGAAGATAAGTAATAAATTGAAATTTCCGTTTACGCGGGAGAAAAATTTTCCATTAATTTATAACCGTAAAAAGTCTTTAAAAATAATAAATCACATAAAGTGAAGTGAATAAAAAAATGAAAACATTTTTTTTTTCTTATAATGTATTCTCCTCTCGTTTTTGTGACAGCTGGCAATGCTTCTTCGTCACTGAATACTTTTGATGTACTTGTTTATCGAAACGGAGGAGAAATTTAATATTGTTTTAGGTGAAAATGGGCTTCACATCGCAATCGTGAACGAGGACCCAGCTATGGTTAAATTTTTACTGGATAGCGGAGCTAATTTTCATGAACGTTGCGTGGGGAATTTTATGTGTCCTGAAGATCAAAAAGCGACACGAACGGATTCTTTAGATCACGAATGGGTTAATCTTTCCCCTGAGACTAACTATGAAGGGTAAGTTAGCATTTACGGGAAAAAAAAATTATTCAGGAAAAATATGAGAGATTAAATAGCAAATGATTTTTTCCTGGTACGAGTAATTATTGAAAAATTTATCCTTGTTGTGGTGAAACCAACTGGCAAATTTCATGGAAAATATCAAACAATCCCGCTTTAAAAGTCATGCATTATATCTGGGATAAATTTACAAAAGGTTCTCTACAGATGCAAGGAAATTTTGATTATGCTTCGGCTTCATAGTTTGAATTCTCTCTAGGGATTCTTTGTACACGAGGAAAATGAATGAGAAAATGAATAATGTGACTTCGGGTAATGATTTACGAAATTAGATGATGTAAAGGGAAGAAATAATCCGGCTGGAAAGAGTATTTGATCTTACATCAGAAAATTTTTAATATCAAACTTCAAAAGAATTTAACATAAAAAAACCGTTTGAAAATAAAAAAAAGTAAAAAAGATTTATTTTAATGCTGAGTCTCCAATTGTGAGTTAATCAACAACTTTGATTAACTTACTTTGTCCATTTACCTTTAAACCAAATGTAATATGGTTTTTTTTAGTCAATGGCATTGCTCATCCAAACATTTTTTGTGTTTCTAGATGTTTGTTGATTGAAAAAAGGAATTAGATGGTGGAAAAGTTAATCCACAAGGGAAGTTAATCAAAGTTGTTGATTAACTCACAAGTGGAGACACGGCATAAGAATTTGATTTTAAATCACTTTTTAAAGATTTATTTTTATTTTTTCCCTTATTTCTGCCGTTTACCTTCTAATACTCTTCTTTAAAAATTCTTTTAAATAAAATTCCTACCAAAAGGATTTAAAATTCCTTATTTATTAAAAGCAAATAAAATTCCTTCAAAATTTCATTAAGAAAATTCCTAAACATTTCTTTCTAGAATATTTTCTTCAAAATTTCTTTCTAGAATATTTTCTTCAAAAATTTCTTTTTAGAATATTTTCTTCAAAAATTTCTTTCTAGAATATTTTCTTCAAAAATTTCTTTCTAGAATATTTTCTTCAAAAATTTCTTTCCAAAACATTTTCTTCGAAATTTCTTTCAGAACATTTTCTAAAATTTATTCTTTTTTTGAACAGGTACGTTTACTGGGGCGAATACCCGCTAAGCTTCTCCGCTTGTTTAGGCCAAGAAGAATGCTACCGCCTAATGCTGGCAAGGGGTGCCAATCCAGATAACCAAGACACAAACGGAAACACAGTCCTACACATGCTCGTCATCCACAACAAACTGGTAAAAACCTTTTCGAAAAAAAAGACCTCCTCCTAATCACGCTCGAATACATTCTATGTAAACAAACAAAAAAAAAGGGGATGAAAATGCGGGAGCATAAGGTCCGAGCAGCCTGAGCTTTATTCATGGATAAGAGTTCAAAGTTCGATTATTTTAAAATTCGCCTCTCGAATGAAATTAGCATTACAGATTTTGGGTCGGCTTTAATTTTCATCTCTTTTACTTGACTAATAGAGGGTGGCGGTAATAAAATTTCCTCCCCATATCGTTTTCAGACCACGTTCGATATGGCGTATGAAATAGGAGCCAATCTTTCTTTGAAAAATGTCAAGTGTTTAACCCCGCTGACGTTAGCTGCCAAACTCGCAAGGGTCGAGATGTTTTTTCATATTATGAACATCGAAAGAGAAATTTACTGGCAAATCGGTTAGTATATTATAATCGAATCATATTTTTTTATGTATCAGGCACGTAGCCAAACTCAGCATTTGATTTTTTTTAAATTTAGAATATTTTGCAAGATCCAAAAAATATTTTGTGTTTTTTGTTTTCAATTTTGTCAATTGGATGAATGACCGTTCGCTTTTCCCATTTATCCTAATTTTATTTATAAGAATTTTATTTTAATACTGTACTTTTCTTCTCAAAATTGCTTTAACATTCTTCCAAAATTTCACGCACTTTTTACTTCAAGATTTCTTTCATTTTCTTCAACATTTTCTCTTCAAAATTTCTTTCAGCATTTTTCATCTTCAAAATTTCTTTTGCCGAGTCTCTACTTGTGAGTTAATCAACAACTTTGATTAACTTATCTTGTGGATTAACTTTTCTACCATCTAATTCCTTTTAATTTTTCAATCAACAAACATCTAAAAACACAAAAAATGTTTATATGAGCAATGCCATTGACTAAAAAAAACCATATTACATTTGATTTAAAGGTAAATGGACAAGGTAAGTTAATCAAAGTTGTTGATTAACTCACAAGTGGAGACTCAGCATTTCAACATTTTTTATCTTCAAAATTTCTTTCAGCACTTTTCATCTTCAAAATTTCTTTCAAGACTTTTCTTTAACATTTCTTTAAACATTTTTCTTTAACAATTTTTCTTCAAAATTTCTTTCAACAATTTTTCTTCAAAATTTCTTTCAACAATTTTTCTTCAAAATTTCTTTCAACAATTTTTCTTCAAAATTTCTTTCAACAATTTTTCTTCAAAATTTCTTTCAACAATTTTTCTTCAAAATTTCTTTCAACAATTTTTCTTCAAAATTTCTTTCAACATTTCCTCTTAAAAAATTCGATTCTTTCTGGCCGTAAAACAGCAATAATAAAAATTGTCTAGTGAATTTCTTAAGCAAAACTGACTCCAGATTTTTAATTAAACAATGGATCATCCCACTCACAAGTCATTTTGATTAAATTTAAACCTGTCAGTCACAACGCCAAAATTCCTCTAAAATTTCGAAACTTTCCTTTTCAAAGGTCAAGCTAAATAATCTAAAACTCATTTCATTTAAGGAAGCATAACATGTGCAGCTTATCCCCTTTCGCAAATCGATACAATCGACAATGAAACCGGAAACATCAGCAAAAACTCCGCTTTGAATTTAGTGGTTTTCGGGGTAAGTAATTTCAAAATTTCACCTTTTCCCCATTATCCTCATAAATGAAAATAAATTTTTAACTTTTACACAAAAAGGATAAAGACCAGCATTTAGAATTAATGGAAGGTGTGCTAGTCGATCTTCTAGTTTCGAAATGGAACACATACGTCAAATTCAGGTAAGCTCAACATTCGTTTAAATTTCAAACGAGAGATTAAATTACCTTAATCAAAGTCCATTTTGCAGATTTTACAGGCAATTCATCTCTTTCTTCTTTTACTTCCTCATATCCCTCGTATGTTTTACGTTACGTCCAGGCCCTCCGACGGATGATTCCGGCCATGATATATTCAACGGGACCCAACAAAACACCACATCCCTTGACATTTTAAATGCGACGATGAATCCACCTGCCGAGATGTTTAACGAAGCGGGAATCCTCCTCGACAAGAAAATCTTATCAAATTTAATCCAGTTAAATTTTTTAAATCTTACGGAAGAGGAAAAAAATAAAACCGGTGATTTGACAATAAACCAAATTAAAAAGTACGTGGTACTCGATTCGAATGATGAAATGACAAAATCGAATAGGGAGGAAGTGGTAACTGAAGCGTTAAATTTAATAAATTCCGCATCGGAAATTCCTGATGAAGAAAACAGTCCAAAGTTTGATTTGGAATCGAGGATAACGATTCCGTTTGACCAGCTTAGGTTAATTTAAAAAACCTTGTTTTTTTTTTAAAAGCTAATGCTTGCATTTTTTATTTTCCAAGATTATTTTTATACTTTCCGCTCAAGAAGCTTATTATAGCTTTTTAAAAAACTTTTTTAACTAAGAAAAGTCTTGTTATAAGTTAGACGCTTTATAGCATGATAAGAATTTCTTCGAGATACTAATGCGTAATGTTTTTTTGTTCCTGGAAGGATTTTTTCTAGTATGAGGTGAACATCCGAAAATCCTACGGGATAAGCCTTTCTTAAGAAATGGATTTTTATTTTTGTTTTTAGAGAAAAGAGCTTTTAAAAAAATTAATAACCCTGCTTACCTCTAAAAAGTGTCTTTCAAAACTTTCTGGGCCTATAACCTGTTAGTCGCTTGTAAACTTTAGCAGGCCCGGACTGGCCGGACTGGCCCGGAGAGGTAAAAAGCTCTAAAGTGACTACGAAATTCCAGTAAAGCTGTTTTTATTTATTTTTAAGAAATTGGCTCGCACTCTAAGAAGACGGGGTGAAGCATTGAATAGTCCACAAGTGCCCTGTCTTCTTAGAATTCCGGTAAAAATTTTTAGAAAGTTTTTGCATTCTTCTGTAAAAAAATACGCCAATCCAGCTTAAAAATTCAAAAAAATTCTGGGCGAAAAAGTTACATCTGTTGCATCAAATATTAAGAGCAAAAGATGTTATTCGAGGGGCTCACCGGGATTTTCCCCCGTAAAATTTTTCCCGGTGGGATTTTTTCCAGCGGGATTTTTTTCAGCGGGATTTTTACCGGAGGGATTTTTCCCAGTGGGATTTTTCACGGAGAAATTTTACCCAGAGGGATTTTTTCCCGGAGGGATTTTTACCGGTGGGATTTTTCCCGGTGGGATTTTTCCCGGTGGGATTTTTACCGGTGGGATTTTTCCCGGTGGGATTTTTCCGGTGGGAAAAATTCCACCGGGAAAAATGGCTCTTCTAATCTTTACCGTCAAGTTTTCCGCTTCAATCAAATAACAAATCTTTTTTAATTATTAAATTAACAACTCAATCACCGCTTTCACAGTGAAAATCTAACTCAATTCAATCGGACGTTAATAAACATAACAAAGGACAATATCGAATGGGAAAACGATGAAGCGGGCACAACAAATATGAGCGAAAGTCTGATAAATCAAACACGAAACCCAGAAGAGCTGTCTCGGCTATTACTCTTAGCTCAAAATGGGAAAATACGACTAAAAGAATTGATCCGAAAACTGCGCAATATCGAATCAGAAGAACCATCTGATCAGGATGGAAATTTAGATCCAACTCCAACTCAGGTAAAAATTTCTTTTACAAAAATGAATAAACTTTTCATTAAAAAGTTGATCAGTTCCACTCTCCTTGCTATTAATTTTTACCTTGTCTCCATACTCTATTTAAATAGCACCGCGGATTAATCGGAACTCTTGATTAAACGACTCGCCGGAAGTGCTTGACTCCATGATCCCGTTCTGTTCAGTTTTTAAAAAAGATAAATCGGCTTTAGAGTTCTAATATGGAATCAAAAAGCTATAAAATTGAATAAAAGAAACATTTGTGACTTACAGAAGGCTGAAAGCTTCATTAATATCCGAATTTCTTACTTTTTAAAATGTCTATTTTCTTCGCCATTTTTTTTGTTTCAAAACAAAGCTATATTTTCAAAATTTTCGAACGAAATTAGAAGCAAGTACTTCCGGTCGGTCATTTAAATAGCGATTCGAATAATCCTCGGTGCTATTTAAATAGAGTATGGAGACAGGGTATTTAATTTAATTTCACAAAAAATCTGTCGACCGTTCAAAAATTATTTTCCTTTCTTTAATAAAGATTTAAAACGGATTAAAAATGTAATAATCGTTTTTGTTAAGTGATGAGAAGATTCATTTCTTATCAATGTAATTCCACTCTACGGATTATAAAAATTGAAAAAATGGGCAAAGAAAATTCTATATAAGAGAATTATAACCAACTGGGAAATCATCCACCATCTTATTCAACGATTATTACTCCCCGAGAAAGAAAAACCTGGCGACGTTTTTATTTCGATATTTCGCATTCCTTTTTCTTTTCCGTTTTTTTATATATTTCCGTTTTTTTATATATTCGCGAAAACTCAATTTTCCAGTGATCAATTTCGTCCCGTCGTGGAAAGGAATGATACGAAGAGCCCCCCGGATCGTTAATTTTACAACCTTTAATATTTTTTCTGTTCACAGAAGCAAGACCAAAACGAAACTCAACTCGTCGGGGAAAATGATGATGATTTGGATTGCAGGCTTCTGTCTTATGATACGTGGGAAGATAAAGCCAGGATAGCAGCTGAAATCGCAATATCAATCGGTTCGATCCTGTATATTATCGCAGCTTTGAGAGAAGCAAGATTTCTCGGAATTCATATGTTTATTGAGAATCTTGTAAGTTTAAATTATTTTGAGAGAAATGATTGCTCAGTCAATTAAAAAACCAAATTTCTATTATTTTTAAATTAAACTCTGCAAAAACTTTTATCGTTTCCATGAAGACATAATATTTTTGCTATAGAAACTTTCACGCCTTGAAAAAAAATCTTAAAACAAAAAATCAAAGAAAGAAGAACAAGGAATATCTTTTCTTTATAAAAATACGGCGAACCAAAAACCTTTTTTTTTTCAATATCGCAGAAATTCTAACAAAACGTATCAAAAGATATTACAAAAAAAATTTTTTTCACGCTCAGTTGCTTTTATTAATTTAAAATTGAAATATCGAAGAATCTTTGAATTTTTTTTTATCTACTTATATCAAGAATTAGACGTACTTTCAATTTAATTTCCCAGGTTGCATAATCCTAATCATTTCCCCCATCGGGTTCATTTTACGTCATTTAATCGATATTAAAAAAAAATCTTCGTTTAATTTAACAACGCATTTACATAAAAATTAAATAATCTAATGAAGGGGAAATTTTTTTGATAATTTTTTAGATGACAGCGCCATCTCGCGTAATGTTCTTGGGATCCTGTTGCATAATGCAAGTTGTTCCGTGGTTACGTTTCACCTGCAATGCAGAAACAGAAGACATCGTCGCTGTTATAATAATGCTGACGACGGCTCCGTATTTCCTATTTTTCTGCAGGTAAAAAAAAAAAAGATGACGTGTATCGCCACGTTTAATGAGACAATAAAAACAAATTGAAATTTTTTTTCCATCGGCCCAAGCCTCAGCATCATTACACTTCATTGTGTAACAATGAGAAAGGAGTATAAGAGTGAGATAATGAGAAAGGACCGAGGTGGATTATTGATTTTGAAAGGATCTAAAGGTAGAACCTTTTTTTTTTTTTTTAAAAAAAAGGCAACGGAAAAGGAATTCCATTACGTAAATGTGGAATATACGATACTGGAAAATTTCCAATTTGCCGATCGGGGAAAAAATTTCCAATCTTTTATAAAAGACAATATATAATAATTTTCCTTGACGTGTTAATAACCAAAAAAATTAAAAGCAGATTTTTGCATGCTTAGAACGCCCACGAAATTCTCGCCCAGCCAAGTTTTTAGAAATCTTAAAATTTAGATTCGAAACCAGAAAAATTCCATGAATGATTCGAAGCTTAAAACATTGAATTACCGCATCACAAAAACTAGCTTCTTCAAAGGGTGCAAATAAAAACTTGAAGCTTGTTCAAGGTTTAAAAGTAATATGAGAGGTCCCAAAATTAATCCCTGAGGTACCTAAAATAAGTTTGTCTTTTTTGAGGAGACAACGCATTAGAACATTTCAAGGTTATAGCTTCGAGCGTCTTGAAGCGGCGCAAGGCTTTCAAGACTTTAGTACGAAGTGCCTTGAAGCCGCTAGGGTTCAGCTTTTTTTTATTTTTTAAAACTTTACAGCGCAAGGCGCACGAATTTCCAGGGTGCTAGGTCATTCATCCATGGGTGCAATATCCAGCGGACATTTATACACCAGGAATTCATCCACAAGGGAAAGTATCCACGGGGAAAAATCCATCTGTAATTTAGCCATTGGCAAATTTATCCATTAGGAAAACTATCCAGCAGTTATTCATCATGAGACATTCTTCCAAAAAAAAAAATCCATGAAAAAATTATATTATTTTTTAAAAGAAATTTTACCTTTGTGTTAACTAGTCAAAGGCACCAGTAATGAGATCTAGACCCCCCTGAATGAACGGGAATTTTTAAAAAAATATTTTTACATTTTGGGTGTAAAAAGATCCTTTGGAATTAAGTAACGCTGCCGTGGTTTTAAAAAAAATCTTCTGGGCACAAAGGTCTGGGAGTGTGAGCAGTGGTCTGGGATGGCGGCACGCTCCTCGCTTCGCTCGTTGCTGTTGTGTTTAAAAAAAAATCCTCCTGGCCTGAATCTTCCGGGCCCAAAGGTCCGGGATTCTGAGCAGTGGCATGGGATGGCGGCAAGCTCCTCGCTTCGCTCGTCGCTGCTGTGGTTTTATTTTATTTTATTTAAAATGCCCATACAATGCAAACATTTGTTATCGGTTGTGTCAATCAGAAGGTGGTGCAGCCAAGTCATGGCATCAGTGAGTAATGCACTTAGAGGTGAATTCATCAAGTTCATAGAACTCTCCCCCCACCTAGTAATTTTTAAGCAATTTCTTAAAGTTACCCTCCCCTTTTTTTACTTTTAATTCGGTTTAAACTAGGGGTCCCTCAGTCCGGGTATATGCACAGTGGAGGAATTGCACAGTAATGGTGGATAGATGGTAAGGGCGCATGCACCCTGTACAAACTTTCTCGCTCTTTGCGTTAACCGTGTCGGGTGCGTGTAAAAGAGCCGCTTTTCTGGCCGAAAACGGCTGCTTACATTTTTTTACTGTCACTTGACAAAAGGTTTTACCGAATTTGAGGTAACTGTAGAGCGGTTTCAGAATTATGATTTAGGCCGAAAATGGCCAAAAACGGATTTTCGGGGGCCGCCTATGAAATTTTTTTTATGGATACCTTTTTTAAAAAGACCCCATAAACCTGTAAACCAAATTGGAGCGAAATCCGTCGATCCGTTCTCAAGTTATGATTTTGCCCTAAAAATGGCCAAAATAGGCGGATGAGCCAGATCTGAGCATTATTGAACATGTTTTGATCCCAAATAACACCTCCGATGAAAAAATTCGAAATTTTTTACATTTAGCCCAAAGTTGGGCCGATTGCAGTCAAATTCGAATTTTGCCAGCCAAACCGCCGCCGGGTGTTCATTGTCACGGCCTCTTGTGTAACTGTGCAAAATTTTACAAAAATCGTAGGAGCCGTTTTCGAGAAAATCGGGACTTTGTGTACGGACGGACGGACGGACGTTTGCTCTACAACACCTGAAACGGATTTCCCAATTGAAAAAACTTAGAAAAACGTAAAGTTACGGAAAGTCAATTTTTCGACGATTACAATACTTCCTTCACTCCTAGTGTCGCTCGAAAGTAAAAAGAAATCCTCCGGGCCTGACTCTCCCAGACCCAAAGGTCCGGGAGTGTGAGCAGTGGTCTGGGATGGCGGCACGCTCCTCGCTTCGCTCGTTGCTGCCGTGCTTTAAAAAAAACCTCCGGGCCTGAATCTCCCGGGGACTTAGGTTCGGGGCCTTAAGTTGGGGAGCGTTAGGTACGTCAGTTTGATTTGTGGAACTGTAAAAAAATCAGGTGATGTAAAATTTTTAAATTGGAGAAATTGTCGATGGATGGATGAATGTCAATGGATGTTTTACCACCTGGCTATATGTCAAGTGGATAAAATAAATATGGATGAAATACCGAATGGATAATTCACCAATGAATGTTCTACCATTGAATGTATGCTGATGGCTAAAAAACCCGTGGATATCTGACCGCGCACGAATTTGAATTTTTTCCAGTCCAGATTTGCAAGACTGTTTTTACTGTGTTGCCCCGAGACAAAACAACAAAACGTCATTTGATTCTTCGAAAACAAAATTTCATCTACAACAATCCTACAAAATATCCCTGTTATTTACTCCTCCAGTTATTATTTCCCTCCGTGTAATATGGGCACCGTCCAATACATCCCACGAAATTGCGGCTGAAAAATCATATTTGTAACCGCAAACCCGCTTTTACTGCCAAGAAAATTGAATATAAAAGCAACGATGATGATAATAATAAAACACCCATCTTGTTTACAAAGCATCCTCAACAACACACACAATGACGATATTTACGGGGAAATTGTCGGGAAAGATAAATAATAAAAATAAAAAAAAATATTTCTGATCGGAATAAAACTTATGAAACTAAAAGGACTCTGAATTTGGTTCCCCTTTGGGAAATTGAGGAAAAACAAATAAATGAGCTAGGAACAAAGTAATCAAACTCAAAGCTCCATCTATAATTTTCTAAGAATCAATAAATAATGATTTTGTGATGGGTCATAGAAAACGGTTAAAGGATTGGCTATCCTAAACAAATATTTCCAAGAATCCGTTTTTGAATTGAATTTCAAATGCGCAATATTGAATATTTATACATTATTTAAATCAAACCGTATTGTCGTTGCTTCGAGGATAATATGATAATAATTGCATATTTCTCTTTGAGAGTCGATAAATGAGCATTATAAAATAATTCATGCGTTTATATTCAATATTGTAAATGTGAAGTCTGATAATTAAAGAGATTGAAAAATTTACATTTGGTGAGATTACCCAGTAAACAGTGGCGGAATCAAAGAGAAACCAACCAGGGTAGAAGACCCCCCCCTTCCCATTGTTTGATGGCAACTTACTTCACCATAGCCAGTGGAAGATTGAAGGATTTCAAAAACAGGTTATAGGCCCAGAAATCAAAGTTAAGAGAAACGATTTAATTTAAATTTCTAGGAGCCGCCACACTTAACAGGGTTTGTGTAAGTGGTCCCCGTCATTAGTACAAGTTTGCTGACGCACAAGGGGAGTATATCTCTCTTGATCTATGTTTTATTAAGATCACCTTCCAACGTAAATCCCAGCAATAACAGAGTAAACAGATACACACAGTTTGGGAAAATTAACATTTGAAACAATAATGAGTATGGTTTGCGGTAGAATGGTAAGATCTCAAGTTGAAAGACGGTCGGAGGTCGCGAGAACCTCAAAATCTAGCAGAATTCCATTTAACAACTTTAGTCAAGCATAAGACGTGTAAGAAAATATTTCCCAATGGCAAAAAGAATTAAATTTTCAAAAACACGATCTCAGTATTATAAAGTTCTATTCTGATATTGAAGTGAAAGTGGACAACATCAGTGGTCTTCTGGTCTGAATTTTCGAAACCTTCTGATTCTGGGACTGCGAATTTTCTTCCAAAATTCGATTTTAAGGGACCATTGTTTAAGCAAATACATCTTAAGAGAAATTTGTCTTAAATTGCTAATCATTTAAGATATTACGACTTCAGATTGATTTTGGGCTATTTACGTAGATTTTCATTATAAAGAGTCTATGACGGGTATGGTGTTGGTTTGATGATGAGTGAGATTACTAAAGAGAAGATATTCGGACTAAGGAAGTCAGAGGTGTTTTCCTTTGGGAACCTGTTGTGCAACCGTGATTTTAGTCTCAACTGGGAATCCCAAACGATTAAAAGTTGCGCCTTCCATGTGCTTTGATATGAGTTTGAGTGAAAATAAGTCAGAGGCTTTAGAAAAGTTTTCATCATTGCAAGTTGCTGATTTTCGGACTGAACGAATGCTCAAAGATGAGGTGTTTCGTAGATCGGGTAAGAACTTTCTGCTAGAGAGTAGAGCCCTGCACGGGCCGAAATTTTCAGGCCCGAGTCCGGCCCGGTCCGACTGCCACCCAAAATTTTCCGGTCCGGTGCAGGGCTCTACTAGAGAGAGAGAGTGATTTTGTGCCATTTTTTCTTAAAAACATCACCCAACCACAAATCTCCGGACATCTTCAGCTTTTAAAAAATGCTTAGCCGGAAAGTTTCGAATTCCGGAACTTTTTTGCTGCGACGTGTTGCAAAAGTTTGCGAACCAATTTGGAAGCTTACGAAGCTTCGAATAATCATTTATGCAGCTGCCTACTGGCCATAAAGTAATATCTCTCAGGCGAATGGTTAAACGAGTAGAAGACCGCACTATCAAACTTCCTATAGTAGTTGTCACATTTGAAGGGACGACTCTCCCAGATGCAGTTACCATTCTTAGTTTTAGATTTCCAGTAGAAAAATATATTAGTCGAGTCACTCAGTACCAAAACTGCTTTAGATACGGGCATACTGTAAAACAATGTAAAGATAAAACGAGGTGTAATATTTGTGGTTAGGAGCATTCTTCCGACCATCTTCGGACATCTCTACCAGTCGAGGACTCTTAACCAACCCGCATCCCTAAATTCCTCTTTATTTGTGACTAGAACGCACAAGGTACTGTGGGTGCTCATGGCAGTGGGTGCGGCACTGCGGCATGTGCCGCATCCACTGAAACCAGAGGGCCTTGATCACACTCGAGATCAGAGCCAGCCCATTTACTCATCAAGGATTTCTCTTTGTCCTTTGAATTCAACTCAACTGTTTATTTTCTAAGACCAACAACTTCTCTGGTGCGTATTTCGTCAAATTCCATACTTGTGTCACCTTTGGGGACCAACAATGGTCTCCGCTCAAAATTTAAGCAGCGACCTCCTTATCAATTTCATGTCTGGCCCTATTGCTGACACAAGCAAATGAGTAGGGGAATTGTTTATTTTCAGCGTGGGATCATGAGACGTAAGCTTTGATTACGTCTACGTGTTTGGAATTTACAATTACAAACCTTCTTCCTCTTCTTCTCTCAAGCATTATCCGTCCACTCTTGAACGAAGGTCTCTCTCAAACTTTGCCACACTTCCTTGGGTTCTTTGCAATCATTTCAGTTCCACCACCCTTTTTTGCGGACTACCGACGCTTTTTTCCGAAGCTCGAGGTCTCCATCTTACCTTCCGTGCTGTCTACCTATCCGGATCCTCCCTGGGGACGTGACCTGCCCAATGCCGCTTAGCTGTTTCAAGGCGTTTCCCAACATCATCATTAGGTATACTAAACGTAGGCAAGCATTGAGCATCACAAGCCTAGCCCCGGTAACTTGGCAACGATTTATGTCTTCAGGTAAGGTCCTGCAGGATCCCCTACAGTTCCTCGCCATCATGAGTGATTCCATCTCCAAGTTATTCATCTCCAGGCAAACCCTGCTCTCTACTTATAAATATTTAAACAAATAAACATTCTCCGCAATGAGCCCCTTAAGATATTTACTTCAACATAGAAATTATCATTAACCTCAGTCAACAATCCATTTTTCAATTTCCCAATTCCCGAAATGTATCTTTCGTTTTTTAAAACAACAGCTCAAAGCAACAATTTAACATAACCTCATTTATAGCCCAAATCGATTCCCATCACACAAAACCATCCACAATAAGAATTTTTGTTTTGATAAACTTTTACTTCTTCCAGGGGATTTAAAACGGTCGGGCCATTCGTGGTCATGATTTACAGAATGATCACCGGTGACTTGCTCCGTTTCGTTTGCATATACACAGTCTTCGTAATGGGATTTTCGCAATGTGAGTCAAGCAGCTCATAAATTCAAAATTTCAGCTGAGACTACAATTTAATTTTACTTATCTTTCCAGCTTATTACATAATATTCTTATCGTTCGACAATCCGGTGACCTCAGACGGGGAAGACGACTCGGCAACCAACCCCATGCAGAGCCCTGTCGATTCCATTATGGCAATGTTTTTGATGTCCCTTGCTAATTTTGGAGATTACTATGGTGCTTATGAAAAGACTGAACATGAATATGTTGCGAAGCTTATGTTTGTTGTTTACATGGCTATCGTTGCTATTTTACTTGTTAATATGTTGATTGCCATGATGGGTAACACTTATCAAAAAATAGCAGAGACGAGGAACGAGTGGCAGAGGCAAGTAAGTTCACTGATTCTTTTTTCTATTTTCTAGAAATTAGGTTCGTGGCCAGAAAATATTTCGGGCGCCTAATTTTGGTATTTCCAGTAGCAGTAGCCGCATTTCAGGAAGAGTATGTTTAGCTTGCGCAGTGGAGATGGAACCTTGTAGTACTGAGGTCATGATTTATGGCCTCAACGCGAGTTACTTGCGAAATTTCCAATCTGAGCCCAGTTAATAGCCCCCTGCCCACTTTTTTTTGGCTATTTCAAAAACTAAAACACTAACTCTATTCATTTCCAGTGGGCGAGGATTGTGCTCGTCGTTGAAAGAGGTGTTAGCCCATCTGAGCGTTTAAAAAATTTAATGCGATATTCTCAACCTATGTCGGATGGAAGAAGAGCTTTAGTGCTGCGATTACATCAAACCGTAAGTTAACAAATAAATTCACACACAAAAAAAAGTACACGCTTTTGTAAGAAACCTTTCTTTTATTATTCACGAGGGATTATAATGATTCTGAGAAAAAAAAATAACGAAAACAAAGAAAATTATTTCACTTCCTTTTTTTAAAATTCCACAATTTTTTTTTAAAGAGAGAAAGTGGGGAAGGGTCGATGTTGTTTTTTTTAAAATTAACATCGTAAAAAAAAAAACGGAAGGGAGAATGAGCGTGTTTTAGGATTTTCTCCATACCCGAAAATTTCTTAACAAAGAATTTGAAAATGAGAAAGATTTCAAAAGTTAACCCTTTTCACAGATCGCTGGCTTTATTTTTATTAAAGAAGTTAAAAAATAGAATTTTCTGGATTTTAATTTCAAACGTCAATCGTAGAAAATTTTAAGCAATGATTTTTAAACTTGATTAAAACAAAAAGCAACAAGAAAGTACTTGGTTATTTTTAACCTTTTCAGACCCGTGACCCGTTGTCCACACTAATTTAGCTGAAATGTTTTAACCCTTTGAGTTCCAATGGCCTTTAAATTAAAACAACCTCTTCTACCCAATGTTATTTCATCTTTAATCTCAATTATGAAACAAAAATATTTTGAATATTCGATTGCCTAACTAAGATTCTGTAGGGGTAACTTTTAAACTATCAACCGGATCGATTTTACTCATAGTACCTTTTTTGTGAAGGAAAAAATTCATTGCAAAATAGTTTTTTGGTTGTTATTCTAAGCCCAAAAATAGCAAAGTTATGGCCGAAAATAAAATGACTAAAAATACTGTTTTGCCCATAACTTTGTTATTTTTGGCCTTAGAACAAAAACTAAAAAACGATTATGCATAGAATTCCTTCAGCTACAAAAAGGTCCTATGAGTAAAATTGATCCGACTAATAGTTTAAGAGTTGATCTCCCCCTGCAGTTTTTAAATTAGGCAGCGAAGCAGTGAAGACAAAAATCTTCGATCATTGAGAAACAGGAAAAATTTTTCTTCCGGCGAGAGCATTTTTACCTGAATTTCACAAAAAAAGTCCAGTGGGAAAAAAACAAGATTCCCTACAAACAATGATTAGGCAACCGAGCAACATTTTTAATCAATCCTCTGTCTGCACCTGGCGCCTCCGCATCATCGCATCCATTAAAAATAATAGAAATTCTTTAGAATATTGAAAAACCAATATCTCGCCATCATGATTTTGGCATAAATTCAACATCAATATAAAATTGAATTTTAACACGCTTTAAACGCATATCCAGAAGATAACGATAAAATTCAACGAGGTTATTCTCACGTCTCCAAAAAACCGAAAAGCCATTAACTAAAATCCTGATTAATATCCTTTCCTCGTTACAAAATCCTCATTAAAAAAAAAAAAAAGAGCCCCTTGAAAATTAAATTTCATGAGATCAATTGAAACGCGTCAGCCGCAAAAGCTTTAACTCTAAATCAAATAAAAACCTGATAACTTTTAATTCTTTTTTTCACCGGAGAAAGAAAAAAAAAATCAAGTGAGCCAACTTTCGAAAAAGGTTTCTAATCGGATTACGCAGTCGCTTAAAAAACTGTTTTGTAAAGTAAAGCGATCGTAAAATGTAATAGCCACCCCTTTTTTTTAAAAATGCATTGTATTTGTTATTAAATTTTTTCAGATTTTTTTTTTTAAAAAAGAAGAGCAGGAGATATTAAGTTGTTTTATAAATTTAATTAAAATCTGAGCTGTTAATTATTCACAATTTCATCCCTTAGGTTAAAAAAAAAATATTTTCCTTTAAAAAATCAATTTTAAAAAATTTTTAACCATAACATTCAATTAGTGTAAAAGTTTAATTTTATTTTGCAGCCGGAAGATAAAGAGGATATGAAAGATATTCTGGATATGAAAAGAGTTCATAACAGGATGGTACAAAGAAGAAAAGCTAAAGGGAAAAGAAATATGTCGTTTACAGGAAGTCCGAAACACGGTGCTAAAAATCTTTTGACAGGGCCTGTGCCTCCTTTAAAGAGCATTCCACCGAAACCGAAAGCTTGAAAGAATTCCTTTTTTTGCTAAATAAACTTTTATTCTGTTTAATTTTTTTTTCCTTGATTCACCTAACCTTGTCCTCTAATAATCGTTGTTTCGTTGAAATGAATGAGATCTCAAGAGTCGTATTTGTTATATAAAAAAAAAGTGATGTGGAAACAGATGTAGCTGGAGGTTGGTCGTCAAGATTTCCCACTGACTTTGATGGATTAACGAGTTTGTTAGAATTCTTCAATTTTTATAAAAGACGTGATGTTTGGAAAGTTTGTAGTTTCCAAAAAAATAAAGTGAAAAAAAGGTAAGCGTGTATTTTCTTGCATTTTGATTATTGAAGAATTTGTTCAGACAAGATATGGTGGCGGAGAGAAAAAACGACTGAAAAATCGGAATGTACGACCAAAAATGTATCGAAATCGAATCCCATATAGAGTTTTTCGGTAAAATAAAAAATTGGAAAAATCGGGAAAAAGCAACGCAGCTTTAAATCAAAAACCTGACCCAAAATTTGAAATCCCTGACCCTTATTTAGTCGAAATCGAGTACCATGTCCACATAATTTATCAAATCTTTAAATTTGTTTTTCCCGGATTATCTCGGAAACAAGAAATTTCCGAGAAAAATTGTAGAGGAAAAATTTGTAGGAAAGAGCCTTAAGTTGCTACATACCAAACATGAAAGAAATCGCAGGAGTCATTTTCTAGTTCTCTTTTAAAATCCAAATAGCCCGCTAAAAAACATTTACACGCCATGCTTAACCAAATGACGTCACTCTTATTTCATTGGCTGGTCCTTTTGGCGCGAAAATACAGCAAATAAAAATAAAGGATTGGACTCGGTTGTGACGTTTTTCACAAAGTTCCCCAGGAGTTATTCTTAAATTCTACCCAGACTTTTAAACAGCGAATAGTAAAAGAATCTAAAAATCTCAGCAAAAGAGAATGAAAAATAATTAAATTAAGAAAAGAGTTTTCAAAATGCACGAATGATCATGTATAATTTAAAATGAAAAAGAATATGAATTAAAAATAGCGTCTTTCTCTCGTTTTATTTAAAAGGCCAAGGTCACATCCTTTGGAAACATTTTGGGATTCTCATCTTTCAAAACATTTAAAAAAAATGATACTACGCAAAAAATAAAGTTTGAATTTGATGAAAAATGCACGACGATCTCTCGACTGGAAATCTTCGTTAATTTTTAAAGACCTCCCAACATTTTTTTAACAAACAATATCGTGAATTATTAATATCCACAAAACCGTATCTTAACCAGATTCACCCGAGTTGAAATGAAACTTTTTCATACATTTTCAGATACAAAAACGCATGCTATACCCACAATTCCCATGACGTCATATCCCTGCCACAATTCTCTCTTCAAACTCTTCCTGTTTGCACATTCCCAAATCTCTTTAATTCCTCGTAATTATGTCCCCAAAAGCAGAAACCTCCCTAGATAACATCAAAAACAGCTTTTCAAGCTTAATAGTCAATCAAATCAATCTAAACCCAGATGAACACAAAATCTCTAAAAAAAAAAAAAACTCAACTCGTTAATTTTTTTAAATTAAAAAAATAAAACAAGAAGAAAAAAACCGTTACATGAGATCATCCTTACTTTTCAAGTGATGCTTTTATGATTTCGTTTGTTTACTCATTATAAATCTAGCGCTCCTGGATTTCTATAATAAAATTTTTTTTATTAATAGAAGTTTACGAGGTCAGAACGTTAAAACATATTATCTTTTACTTCTCTTGCCAGTTGATAATTATTCCAACAAAAACTTGGCGTCTGAGAGATGTGAAAAGTTATCTTAACTCAATATGGAAATTGACGAATAATCCTATAATACCAAAAGAGAAGCGAGTAAAGCTTTCAAAAGACCAAGGGAGGAATCACATAATCAGAAATAAAAAGATTATTTCATCTTATTTCATCTTGTTCCCCAGTCTTTTCGTCTCTTGTAAAAAATGATGAAATTTTAACTTTTCTTAGCGACGAACGAAATGCTCCATGAATAATGCAAAAGTAAAATTTTTACTTTCATGTCCTTTTGTGTATTTTTATTATAAAAATTAATTTTTGAAAAATCTTGTCAGGGTCGGTTGATAATATTTGAGGAATCATGGCCAAAAAAAAATACTTCTTATTGATCAAACTTGAAAAAGTCAATAAGAAACTAGCTAACTAACTGTGGCATTCACAGGGCCTGAAGCCCTATTGCCGCATCCAAAATCGTTCGCAAGGTGGACCTGTCCAGGCATGAAATTCTCCAATCAGGAACGTTATCCTCCCATCGAAGCCGTGGTCTGCCTTAAGGCCTGGGACTTGTAGGCCTTCCTTCAAGGACCTGTCGTATATACCGCGTCGGTGGCGTCCGCCCACCGAAGCCGATGCAACTTGATTATACCAGTAATCAAGGGCTGACCGGTAAGACTTCGGGTCTCTTCATTTGGTCGCATTCGTACGCGCCCCGTAAGCGGATCCCGCTTAGGTCTGAGAATCCGACGTAGGACCTTGTTCTCAAAAAGTCAGCAGCCTCCTTTGTGCACGGACGTCAGGTTCCAAGTTTCACAACCGTAAGTGACAACAGCTGTGTGACTAGGGTCGATGATGTTGCGCAACGCTTTGTAACAGCTAAATGGCAGGTCATGTCGCCAGGGAAGATCCGGATAGGTGGACGGCACGTGCGGTAAGATGGAGACCTCGAGCGTCGAAAAGAAGCGTCGGTAGGCCACAGAAGAGATGGTACGACGACATTAAGAGGGTGGCTGGACTGAAATGGTTGCAAAGAGCCCAAGACAAGAAGGTGTGGCAAGGTTTGAGAGAGACCTTCGTCCAGGAGTGGACGGGTATAGGTTGAGAGAAGAAAAAAAAAAAGTGACAACCGGGCGAACAACGGCATTATAGATGCGGAGCTTAGTCCGCCTGGATAAGACTCGACTGAGGAAAACATGGCCGAGCGAATACAGACAACGGCTACCACTTTGGATCCTCGATTATTGTCGCGCGTGACGAACGAACCCAGATACCGAAACTCAGTGACGTTTTTGAAACTCAGTCCGTCCACTTGCAAAAGGTGCCTCATCCTGTCTATTTCTCGCTAGTACTAAATACTCGGTTTTCCCCTTGTTGATTTCGAGCCCAACCCAGCGCGCCTGAACCAGTAGCTCTACACATAGCCTTCGAACGTCCTCGCGAGTTTCCCCAAGCAAGTCAAGATCGTCGGCATAGCCCAAGCTCTTTATACGTCGACTCAGATTCACGCCTCAAGGCATCTTACGATCTTCTCGAGGACAAGGTTAAAGAGGACGGGTGACAGGCCATCCCCTTGTTAACAGCGAAAGCATCGCGAGAATCAGCAATGACACTTGACCGTATATCACGAAAACGAACCGCCGTCATTCGTATTAGCTTCCGTGAAAACCCAAATTCAGCCATGATGCTAAAAAGGCCGTCCCTGTGTATGCTATCATACGCTTTCTGGTAGTCGACGAACAAATTATGAACCTCGCAATTATACTCGCTCTTCTTTTCCAAAATTTGCCGCAACGTGAATATCTGGTCGATTGAGCTCCGATTTGCATGAAAGCCGCTCTGATACTTCCTAAGAATTTCTTCTGCTAGCGGTAGAATGCGCTGCAGAATCTCTTCTTCTGTAAATGCCCGCTCCTCGTCGGAGATTGGCGATCATCATGGTGATGCTAACTTTGGAGGCTGCCGAATTAGATTCTTGAGCCAGGATGTTTTCCTCCGACCTGGTCTACGCTTGCCTTCTTAAACAACAGGTTTCGCATGAAAGCACTCCTGGCTTGCTCCATTCGAGTCTTGACTCCCTAGCCGTAATCCCACTTCTCGTTCAATAAACACCCCAGATATTTGTACGAAGCAACACGCTGTCACTCTCTGGCCATTTAAGGCCTCCCCGGAACTGACGACGTGCGCTTTTTTGTTTTCAACCATTGACGATTTTACTAGGAATATCAAATAATGTGGTGACTTTCCATAATCTTCCACATCGCAGTGCGGGAGCCATACCATTGATCCAACTCTGACTCCCGATATCTGAGCATAGACCTTGCCGATTACTACCATCTTCAGCCCTAGGTCAGTATTAGCGAAGCTGCTGCCCTCCACTAACTCATAACCCTGAGAAGGGAGCTCACCACAGGGCAAGGACGCCATTCCTTGGGCAAGACAAAACATGCCTAACCGGCTACCCTAGCGCTGCTGAATAATGGAGGACAAAACCATGTATGCAGTGCAGAGCAACGAAATGCTACGGTAATTCGCACACTCCTTCCGGTCTCCCTTTTTTTCCTTTAATATTCTTAAAATAACTCTCGGATCTGAGTTAATATTGACAAGCGTTCCGTATGCTGCATATGCAAATCCAATGTTTGCTCATTCTTGTTCATTTGAAAAAGGTATTTTTCCGGCACATGAATTTAAATCCTTTTTTCTTCCTCCTCGATATTATTTAAAAATGTAGCTTTAAGTTTCCAGGGAGTTTTATCTTATTCCAGAAATATGTTAGATTATTACATGTAATTCGCGGTATTAATTTCTCGGGAACCATAAGGAAAAGTTGAAGCATACTCATTAACATGCAAAATCAAAAGAGGAATTCAAGATATTCTAAGAAATATTCTGAGATATTTCAGTCAAAAGTTAAAATTTAACTCTTAAGAAATATGAATAGTGACTAATTGGAGAAACATTACAAATTGATAATAATTATAAACCCGGATGGTAATTGTTTTTATTTTAAATATTAAAATTTTACGTGTTTGGCTCAGATTTTTTTTTAAATTGAGGAGAGCTGCAAAAAGGGCAATTTTTCTATGTTTAGCTTATGGAACAATAGAAAAATTGCCCTTGTTGCATTGCAGCTACCTCTTCAATTCTTTTTATTTAATCTTATTAGTTTCTTATCTGTTTGCCGACCCGCACCAAATTTTTGAAAGGTGGAAGGAGTACTTTGAAGACTTGTTAAACATCCCTTGCCTAAATCCATTGCCTCCGGTGCAGCCATTATACGGAGGAGGCTGTGCGGAAGCTGAGATCCCGGAGAGCAAGTGGAGCGGATGAAATCCGCGGTCTTGCAGCAGGCAAAGTATTGCATCTGCTTATATTACTAACATGGGGGGTCGAAGAACGGCCCTTATCGTTCCTCTCTTATCGAGGAGGGAAAAAAAAAGAATTTAAATTCATGTGCGGGAAAAATACCCTTTTCAAGGGTATGCGAGCAAACATTGGATTTGCATATACAGGAAACGGAACGCTTGTCGATATTAACTTAGATCCGAGTTTTAAAAATATTACAGGAAAAAAAAAGGCGGGAAAATTTGTCAGTTTAAAAATCGAGATAAATTCAAAATAGAAAAAATATTTTAGGTCTCAACTTGATTCTATAAATTAGGCTTGGCTTAGCTCAGTCCCTTGAAAATCCTGATCTAACTTTGTCAAAATTGTCAACCCTTTTCTTCTCACACTAAATTCAATTTAACATGAGAATCAATCATCTCATGTGAAACAATGATTAGCCAATCGATTTATCTTATCCTGCTTTGTCATGTAGAACAATGTAACCAGACAACCGGCTCCTGTTTTTTGTATGTGCAGTAAAATTTTACGATTCGGAACACGTACTAAAGCAATATCCAAGCTTGATTGCATTCCTAATACGAGACTGCATTCTTCCTTTATTAAAAAATAAAACCTCCGCCTAAAACCAATTTTAAAAAAATCATTTTCTCTTTAAATATTGAAAATAAAAATTTTCGGAAAAAAAACAATGATTGCAAAAACAGAACGAAACGAAACGCCCAAAGCGTTGAATCTTGTCCTCAAGAGTGTAGTTTTTCAACTTCAAAACTGTCAAAGATTTCTTTTCTTTTTTTTTCTTTCTTAGAAAAAAAAATAGTGAAGACTCTTCAAGGAAAAAGGGTGACAGTTAATTGTTAGTTAATTTTTTTCTTTTTCAGTGTTGTGAAAATCAAATCATTATCTGGGAAAATTTTTCAAAGGGCCCGAAATCCGAATGAATAAAAATATTTGAGCTGCATCAAGTTCTAACAAAATTTCATGTCATTTAAAAATCGATTACACGCCGCCGATATCCCATTTATAAAACTTGAGCAACCTGGTGGTTAATTGCTTTGAAAATGGGATTCAAACCGCGTAATTAACAAAGTCATTATTCATGACAATAAACTTCATGGGTCTCTTTGAAAGATGGAGGAGTATTTTCCTTTTCATAAATCACAAACCAATCATTAGGCTAGTTCATTTTCACTTCGACATTCAAACATCATTCATTTTGGCCCTTAAAGTATCTTTCGATATTTCACATCAAGAACTTATTCTACGGTGCGCATAAAATAATCTAATTTAAGAATTCAAACATGAAAACGTTCATCAGTTTCATTATGAATGAAAGACTCTGACAACACCAAAAAGGATTTCCCATTTTACGAATTTAAATAGATTCGACTTCACCCATTAAAACCAAGATCAAATTTCGTTCTTTACACTTCAAAGATTATTTTATTTGCCATATTAAAATTCACTCAACCTTCAGTTCGAAACCGATAGCATTCCCATATCTGACTATTTAGGAACAAGGATCCTCATCGTGGTAAGCTCCATGTATGAATGAAATAATACCTTCCTTCAATAAAACGACAGAATCATTATGAATTTCTGCCATTAACCTCATCATCAGTTCACTTCCAAGAAACGAAAAATAAGCTAGATATTTCATTTTCTCTTGATTATTTTCATTGCGTTCACATTCAATCAAATGGAATTTTAAAATTACATCATGTTAAAAGGGCCGGGAAAAATAAATGATTATTAAAAATATCAACTCGAGGGTTAACTATTAACAAGCGTGCCTTTTTCGAATTTTACGTTAACAAGCAAGAACATGTTTTCCTCTCGCAATGGATTTTCATTTATAAGATTTGTCATTTTTCGAACCTGCGTGCCAAGGTAATCCCATTGATAAATGTTGCGGAGTTCAGCTGTTTTCATATTCTATTGAATGAATACTGCTTAAATAAGAGAAAATAATATGCCAATTTAGCCCTCTTTGCCCCACAAAAAATTATTTGCAGCCTCGGTCTTATTTTTTATACATTAGTTAGCTCTAAATTAACTTCACTTTTTAAAAAAATTCATGTACTGTATACATTTACAAGGCACAGCCTCACAAACCTTTATTGAAGTCCCCAAAAATATCAATCAAACAAAATAGAGAGAATTTTCTAATCATGAAAAAATTCTAGAAAGTAAAATCTGCTCGACAAATGTTTCAGGCAACAAGTTTAGAAGTTTTTTGACTTGATACACTTCCAGAAGCATTTTCTGGTGTACTTCAGTAAAAATTCTCAAAACTTCAGCTTCACTTATTTTTAACCTTGAAATTCCCAATTTTAAGCACTTCAGACATTAAAAATAAAAAAAATTGTGTACAATCACTGTGCAGTTTCAAAATCTTTCTTGAAGCTTTTTATTTCTCAAGCTTGGTCCATAACCTCAGTATTATTGGATGATCTTTCAGGTTAAGCTGCCCCATAACATACAAAACAAATCCAGTACAAGAACTGCTTTAAAATGGTTTTTGTCAAATAATCCTTCCTGCAAAACTTCTCAGGGATATTTTGTGCGAGTTTAGTAATAAAAATAATCTAATAACCACAAAATTCTCCATTTTGTGATTAAATAAAATGAACTTCAATAAATATAAATTCTTTACCTTGATTGAATGAATGAGAAAAAAAAGCGGCAGCCATATTGGTTTGATTCTGCCACATCATGGACCGGACGACTTGAGCAGTTATCATGGAAAATACACACAAACTTCACATTACACACAATAAAAACACATCCCGGACTTTATCTCCCAAATTAGCATTCATCTCGATTACTCAGTATTATATTTACCCCAAAATAGCACTATAATAACGGTTTTGAAAAAATAAATCACAAACGGAACCTGAACCGGCACGGGAGTAGGGAGATACTGACGCCACTAGCGGTTTCTGACAGAATTTCAGCTTGTTCTTGATTCTGATTGGTCGTTCGAGTGAATAAGGCCCCGAAAATGATTTTTTTTAAATTTCTGAATGCGGTTTATAACTTTAAATAAAAGTAAACAAACATCAAAATGGTGATTTTTTTTTTTACGAATCAATCGAATTAGCCTTTTTTCTCTTAAAAAATTAATAATTACGCAATCTGCAATAAGCAGGATGATACAGGAATTTCAGAGTCGTGTGCGATCGCTAGCATAATCTCTGAACGGCTCGATTGCTATTATTTGGATGATTATCAGCATTAGGAAATGACTAACGACTGAAGATAACGATTGCTACAGGAAATCTGGATTAAAACAGTGATGTAAGATGGAAGTGAAAGACGCTTAAAATACTTGTGCAGTTCATGATCGATGAGTAAAATCTAATGAGATCAACTTGCTGCGTCTGTGCATCTTGGATGGAAGGGATAAAATGGACTGTAAATTCCCATGCCAGTAACTCTGGCTAAAGGTCCATATATTGTGAAAAATATTATACAAACCACAAATGTTTAGTGAAGTATGTGATTGTACCATATTTTTCTATTAAATTTTATTTAACACTGCGATTCATTCCTAATTTTTTTTTTTTTTTTATATAGCCTTTTCAACGAATAAAAATTGACAGTAACATTACAAGGATTTGACACTACATTAAAAAAATTAAAAATTTGTTAATTATACATTATCACATTCAATTCACTAAAAAAATAATTGTGACTAAACTAGTTAATCACTTTACAAATGAGCAGAGTTTTGAGAATTCGGATTATTGTTTAAATTTTTATTAAGTGACACCAACAAATATGATTCTTTTTTATTGTTAATGTCGTTGTCAACAGTATGATAATGTATATGAGTTCGTGCTGCGTCATTTTCGACTGCAGTAGTAGCTGTACCACCTACCATTGCCTCATCGTTGTGGTTTCTGATGCACATAGCTGCACAGGTTTTTGGGAGTAGTTGCAGGAATTCGTGTCTCATGTTAGAATTCAGCCAACCATAGACGATTGGATTGGAAATGGCTGATGTCATTGCGATGACGTGAGCGACGGCGAGACCGTAAAGCATTCCCTCTGTGGTCATTGAATTTGTGAAAAATTCTGTTATGAGGGAGTATAGACCGAGAGGAAGCCAGCTGATGGCGAATATGATGACTATACCTGGAAAAAAAAGTATAATAATTTTAAAATTTTATTTTCTGGGAATAGGGTACAACAAGGGCATAATTATAATAATGGAGAGGGATTCGATACAAGCTTGAAGGTCTCGTTGTAGCATATGTGCAATTAGATGAAATTTCCCTGTGGATATGAGATAATAAATCTGCTTGAAGTCATTTGGAGGTAATATTCATGCAAAACTCAAAAGGATACTTGAAAATCAAGCTCTGGGACAAAAATTTTAATCATAAAGAAAAGATTTCATAATCAAATGCTGGTTTCAGAGAGAATGTAAGTGTCTCGTGGCTTGAAAATTAATGCTTATTGATCCAGATTAGGTTAACGTTTCCATTAAAAATAAATTTATTTTCAGATGATGGAGATTTTTTATCGACAAAAATTAAAAGTTTGATGATAAAAACAAAAGAGAGAGAAACGTAAAACAAGAGACAAGTTTAAAAAAAGTTAAACAAGAAGGATCAGAGAATCAAAACATTTTTTACAGGAAAGAAAAACATGAGCAGTGGGAAAACTAAAATAACAATCAGACAGTTTCTAAATCAATTATTTTTATAAAATCCAGGAAAAGTTTTCTTTACAAATTCTACTGTGACTTCAAAGCTTAATTACAACTAAGAAAACTTTCTCTTATCTATCTTAGGAAAACAACATATAACTAACAAGTCAAAATGTTTAAAATTCTTGGAATCATATTGAAAGGGGATATTTAATCTCATTTTGTGAACTAGCCTCAAAATATAGTTCAGAATAAATTTGATCAAACACTTTGACAAGGATATCAATTTCAAGAAACTTGAATTTCAAAAGTTTAGCTTAAATTTAACAAACATGGTTCCAGCTGAACGCCATCACTCTTTCAAAATGAACAACTTTCCCTTAAGTTTAGGTGTTAAAGACATTTATCGCAAACAAAAGGAATTTCAGTTATAACGTTCGAAGTTTCTCTTATTTCAATTTTCGCGGAAATTTGGGGGAAAGAAAAAAAGATTAAAATGATCGTTAGGCAGACTCAATAATAAAGCTTTCTGTTATAATTTACGACATCATTAATGATTTTTTCTTTGCTCTTTAATTATGCAATCATTATTTTAAGAAGGAAGTTTTTTTTGATTTTTTTCAAAGCTAGAGCTTCTAATCGGTTTAATAAGAATTTTAATGAGCTAAGCTCCAGCCTGGCGGGTTTAGCTTCTATTAAACTGAGATTTTAAGTTGATTTTGTTCTAGCCTAGCTGCAATCTGTAGTTGGTTGAAAAGGCACAAGCCAAATTTCTAATAAGTGTTTATTCAAATCAAAAAATTTTTTCGACAAACTTTATTTTCTCAGAATTTTTGCTTGTTGAACAACAAGTCTATTAATAATTTTTTCATGTCGAACAAATTTTTTGATAATTCTTTCTTGTTAAATTATTTTTTCAAGAGAAAATTTTTCAAAAAAACTGCATAACCACAAAAAATTTTCAAATAGGGACTTTTACGGACTTTTTGTAAAAATAACAAGCTTTAAGGACTTAGTCCAAAAAAAGGGACTTTAACAGAAAATAGAAACTCGGTTTGATCGCGATAATTAATGCGGGTTTTCCGTGAAATGAAAAATACTTTTTCAAGTGTTTGACAACCACTTGGACTCGGTTTTTTTAATTTATTTATACAAGATACAAAAACCGCAACATCAAAAACGTTTTTCTTTGTTCTTAACTCTCTTTCGACGCGACGCCTCTAACGACAGAGTAGAGTTTCACGTTTGCCTTTAAAATATTCACAAGTAACATTTACTAATTAAAAAAATAACAGATTAATTTAAAGCTCACTCCAAAAAAATCTTATTTTTTTAAAAAAATAATGCATTTTTTCTCCACGTCAAAACCTCATTAGTCAGCGGTTAACTTGGTTGACATTATAAATTGGAAAATCTTGCTCTTTCCCTTGCCTCAGTCCCAACCCATCCTTTATTGTCAATATTTTTAAATTGCATTAAACGTGGTTTTCACTTCCCAGTCGCATCAGTTTGAATTTAGATTGAATTGAATGTTCCCAGAGGATTATTTACTTTACCAAAGTTTACCGAAGTAAATGGCAATTTCCGGGAAAAGAGTGTTCGAAACATTTGCAGCTTTCTCAAACATTTTTTCATTTTTATTCTATTTCAAAATTCAAATCGAGATACTAGGCAGCTAAGACAAAAGTAAATGTAGACTACAGCTGACGGCGCATGCGCAAGTGAATCGCTATGTGAATTCGCAATGGAGGCACTTGGAATATCCGGAGGAAACTCTTTATACATTTCTGCAGATTTTATTTCATTTCATTTCATTACTTTCCTCATCTTAGTTTCTCTCTTGGAATTTTCAGTGACCTTTCTACTTTCAACTTGCGCAAGAATTTTCTTAATTACCGGTATCTACGCTTTCTTACGAAACTCAAAGATCGAATTACGCTGTTGCTATTATTTTCTTAGTCAATACAAGTTTAATGATCTGACGAAAAACTTCTCCCATATAAACCTACACCACGGTATTAATTTTCTTTCTTGATTTCTGTTCTTAAAATCTTCAATAACCGGTTTCCAATTTATTTTTCATCAAAATGTTTCCTTAAATTCACCGGTCGGTAGCACAAAAGTCTTAAAAACCCCTTTAAATTAAAAAAAACGTTCAAAATCTTTAACCAATACCGTATTTGGGTTTATTCCGACAGGCTATAGAAAATCCTTTTCAAGGCGACTTTGACCTTTTTTTTCGATAACCAATCCCTTGACTAAGTCTACTATTCCTTTTGAAGAAAAAAAGGTATCGAAGGGTAGCAGAAACTATTTAAACGACTTTTATCTTTTCCCCAAAAAGGCATTCACAACCTGTCAAACTAACTAAAATATTAAAATGTATCTTAGTACACACATGTTGGAACACGTGTTTCCAAGATCACAAGATGTGACTGAATTTTATAAAGGAAAAATCTAAACCGGAAATTCGTGCTGCAGCGCCTTCACGAGAATTTTTTTTATTATTTTAAAATTCAGTTCACTGAGACGATGCTTTAAGAAAAAAATATCAAATTTCAAATTTTAGCTTTAAAGAAAATTCTTAATCACGTATCGAATTTATTTTTCCTTTTTTATTTAAGTCGCTATTTGGGCGTTTGAAGAAAAGATTATTTGCCGGATTTCTCTTCCATCTATTAATTACCCTCTATTTAATTATCATTGAACTGCTAATGAATGTCTCCGAGACCTCTTAAAGGAATTACTCCCTTTTATATTAAAAGCAAATTTCTTGATGGATTTTCTTAAGAGTGTAACATAAAAAGGGGGTAGTAAAAATTCTTGTAATAAAAATCGCCAGACTGAGAAATATGAGAATTTTTTTTTATATATGACTTTAAAACATGTTTTTACAATGAAAAATCATCAAGTCTGATAAAGTTGAAAAACTAAGGTCAGCGTTGTATGCGATTCGTTGAGAATCGATTTTTTTCTCCGCCCGATTTCCAACTATATTTTAACTACAAGAAATTTTCTTTAGCTTTTGCAGATAAAAATATCAAACGTAAAAAGATTCATACTGAAAAAATGACTTCAATCTAAGACTAACGCGCAAGGAGGACCAGTTTTAAATTTTGGCCTGCAGTCAGCTCAAATTTGACTTTACTGGTTATAAAAATTTTTCCATTTATTTTTTATCTAAGCTAATCCTGCTTTTTCAAAAATTGTTCCTCTAAATATTCAATAAAAACAATTTATTTAATCGATTTTTATAAACAAACAGAATGGTCTTCACTGAAGGGTACAAGTAAACATCGTTTTCTATTCACTTATACCCTTTTTCCACTAAGCTGTACTGTTTCATTCCTATTGGTCGAGTTCCCCCACCACCGCCACCTATATAAACGAGAGCGCTGCGCGCGGCGCTTCAGTTCGTTTCCGACCGTCGGCCGAGTAACATCGTAAGTTAAGTGTTTTACAGTAGTTTAAAAGTGTTTAATAATATTTTTTACTGCATGATTATATTATTTACGAAAAAAAAATCGGAGTGCAAATATAAATAAAATAACTTATGGTAACTAAAAAATATTTTTAAAATAATTTTTCCTTTTTATTATTCTTAAGTTATTATGTGGTAGCCATCAGTAATAATATCAGGTATTAGTGATAAGTTCTTCTTTTCCTTCTGTCTTTTCTTCTTTTTCTTTACCAGGGAATAGTAATAAGTACAGGTTTTTTAGGTTAGAATAAGTAATATCGTCGTTGTGATTTAGAACAAGGAGGATGTCTTATTCTAAGCCGCAATGCCGATATCAGTAGTAATAATTATTAGTTTTAAGATCATTAATTATAAGTAAGAAAGATATAATAGTATATCAATCATCATCATTCTCATTAATCATTATCATTAAGGGAACAAGGCATCATCACATAATAACTTTTACTTCTCATCTCCAATTTAATTTTTTATAGTTGCCATAAGTTGTTCATAAATCGTGTTCGCGTTCGGAAAACCCGGAGAATCTGATAAATATTAATTAAATAAAAAAATTTTGGTGCGAAATTCATCTAATTTTTATTTTTTAGTGTTAATTTTTAATTATTTTGCCCGGGGAGTGATCAAAGCAGAGCAAAAGTGAAGTGAAGTGAAATTCATCACCATTTGGATACACATATTGGATACCTATTGGATTACTCAAGAGGAGATCTTCGCAGAGAAGGTGGGCGCACCAGCTGGCTTGCCACGGAGTAAGTACTAGAGATGCTAGTAGCTGCGGTGCGGGTGATGCAGCAAACGCATCTCATTTTTTTATTTCCCCCTAGGACTTCCCTTTAGGCTTTTTTTTTCGCGTTTAGGGAATGGGAGGATTCTAATGGGTTTCGTATAGGCCTCTTCATCGACCATTTCGTTGAAGGGGGAAGGGTTCCTATTATGTCAGGCGCGAAAAACCCTAACGATGGACAGCGTTCACACCTCCTGGGTGTCCAATGGAAGCTGAACGCAACTTTTGCACAATCTGCAGACATTTTTTAACATGAAAAAGCCATATTTCACCATAAAAATGCAAATTTTGCTTAAGTTAATGAAAAACCAAAACAGAATAATTAAATCATCGAATCATGCATACTTTCCGGTATAGAAACAGACTCTATACCTTTTTTTTTTTTGGAAATGTTTTTTAATCATTCAGTCGTAATCAAACTAATTAACTGAAAACACGGGCATGATGTCACAAAGTATCGGTGATAAATCAGAGCTGCAAAAGGGAATGAAATTGTGTTTTATTTAGCGGGTTCAAAATCAAAAATAACCGTTTCTAATTAGTTACGTAATTATTTCATGCCGGTATTTGGTTTTAAATTCATTTACAATTCCTTTTTTTATGGAAAAGTATTTATTTGCATATAGCTAAAAATGAAGGGGGCAATGAATGAGATTTTAATTAAAAAATGGTCTTTTGGTGGTGTGGCGGGCTCTCAGGATAATTAGGTTATGTTTGTATGAATGAAAAAAAGGAGATCCCTCGTTTAAAATTTTCATTGTTACGGAGGATTATTAAAGATGAAAGGATTCGAGGTGAGATAAAACGTTTTTTGCAATGTCCAGTTAAGCAAAAGCAGAGCATCGATTCTAGCTCATTTAAAATATGAAAAACCATGAAATCGGATTATTGTAGACTTGTGGAGGATTTGCGCCACTGACTTTTCAAATGAATTTAATTTATAGAAACTTTAAAGAGACACCAAGTCCTCCTCTCTCTTAAAGCTCTTTAGCTTAGCTAAAAATTCAAGTATATTAATCAAGCTCAAGCTTGAGAAGGCTCTTTTGTGCCCAAGCTAACGTCTCAAAAGGTGTTTAGATACATGAGTCACCCTGTAAATTTCCGTTTCGAGGTAAAAACAAAGGAATCAACTTCTCTTCATCTTCTCGATTCTCGAGTGCCTTTCTTATTACATGAAAGACGCTGGTTCTCTCGGATCTTTTGAATGAAATCAAGTCATGAAATTCAAAAAAAGAAGAATGGGGAGAAGAACCGGGAGGATTTTAATGCCACTATTGGATAAATAAACAGGAAATAATTGAGGCGAAGGGGTTTGTTTGTTCAGCTTCCTTTTTCTTGATAGAAAATTTCTCAATACTATCAAGTTTCAGTTTATACAGGATCGACTTATTTACCCGATAGATATTACTTTTCCAAAAAAAAAAAAAGAGAAATAAAAATTGAATTCTCATAGAACGAAAGGATTTTAATTAAAAATTAGCACGAGAAATTCAATTGGAAAAAAAAACTTTGGACCAGAGGAATTCTACCGCAAGCTTTTAAGCATTCTCAAAAGCCATATGATCTTTTATATGGAAAGCACTTAAAGTATATTTACGACAACCCTAAGCTTTTTTTATAATACTAAAATATTTCCATCCGCGTGAAAAATTCCGCAGCTTACAAAGACAAAAAAAGAGGAAGGTAGAGAAAGGAAAAAAGCAATTAAAAGCTTTTACCTGTTTTTAATCATCATATTCAAATATGAATTTCCACCTCTTTTATTCGGAGGAAAAAAATATAGAAAAAGTTGTTTAATGGGATGAATATTTTCATTTACGTAGTTTTTGTTTTTCGGTTCGTAATTTTGAATTCAAAGCTGTTTTATTTAAATTTAAGTCTGCCAAGCCAAGACGGTGACTTAAGCTCTGGCTGATTGAAGAAAATCCAGCCGATTTCACAGGTTGTAGCTCGCAGTAAAGTTAGTCGGACAAGCGGATTTACAAGGCTTAATTCTCAAATCGGCCTGTAAGCTTAATATAAGCTTTTAGTAGGCCTAACGAGATTACCTCAAGCCTCTATTCTCGCCCAGATCGATCCTAAAGTAAATTACGAAAATTCCCCTTTAATCAGTTGCAAATATGAAAGAAGGGTTTTTACGAAAATCCACTTCATAATACTTGTGACCTCTAAAACTTTTAAGGCATCATTCTTGTTGGGGATTAGCAGAAGATGCTTGGTTTGAGATTTCCCATAGGAATAATTTCAGTCAGCGAAATCAAAATCGTTAAAAAAGGTTTTCATTAAAGAAGGGGCGATGCCATACAACTGTATAGACGCAATCTTAACTAAAATAAAATAAACATCCCACGCATTTTCTAAGTATCACAAGAAACCCTAGAAATGTTATTCCTGCCGGTCCTTAAAAGGCCGATGGACTTTAAATGTGTTTCAGGTCAGCTACACAAAAGGCGGTATAGTAATGGAGGAACGGCCCTTGTACTATTCGATTTGTATTATTAAGAGATACTAATCCACTAATTTTTAGGTCCATAAGCTAAGTATTAAGCGGGGGTGTTCAAAAACGTTTTTCGTGTTTTTCTCTTTTTTGAAGCACTTCAGGGACTTGGAGAAAATCATAGCAATACCTTACTATCGGGTCGATATACCAGGCATAGTAGGTCCCCTCTGCGATTAATTACTTTAGAGAAAAAAATTGAAAAAAATTTTTTTTGTTAATGTTGACTAATTTTTGCTAAATTTCTAAACTTTCATGAGAGGTACAACTTTTTATGGGTCACCTCCCTCCCTCGGAGGCAGTCGTTACGCCTCTGCAAAGGACCTATTTCCCCTGAAACAATACACCAGATTGAAAAATCTCTTACGAGGATAAAACTTGTGAGGATAACAACGATGGGAGAAAAAGGAGAGGATTCCCAGCTTAAGTAAAACTAAATCTTCCAATTTATCTTTCGTGTTTTCCATACTTATAGGAAAAATAGGAAACCGATTTTCAAAACTATCGAGTTTTTTTCGAAATGGGATGTTAACTATTGCGCCAGGCTGACCGCAAAGGGGTGTACGAGTTGCGCCACGGTTTGCCAATTATAAAAAAGGGTACGTAAATTGCGCGTTAAAAAGTTAGGTCGAGTTGCGCCAAGAAGAAAGGTCAATCATATTAAACAAACCAGGTAGGATTCGTATTAATATGAAAAAATCTTCAAGTTCTTTCTATATGACAGGAAGATGTTGATTTTAAACTCCAAACATTGAATTTTGCACCACACAACTTTCTGGTGCGTCTCCATGTGATACGCCCGATTTTACCAAATGAGATCGGCATAATAAAACCCCATCGCGAATTAACAAATATTCCTCTTTCTCGCTAAGCTAATACAGCTTTTCATCCACCTCAAATTCGAAACGAACGGTGGTATTGATATTGATGGAAAAAATGCTGCAAATCTTCATACCGTAAAATGAGGTGACTTTGTATGTCTAATCTTCGCTATTTTACAGCTATCTTCAATCATATTTTCATTTTATTAGAATGGTTAGGTAGATTAAGTCCTATAAAATCAAAAAAAAATTATAAAAAATTAGCTTAGATAAATTGGCAGAACGAAATGTTAAGAGGAGGATGCATTCACATTTGCCTTTGTTGTACTAAGCGCGATAAAGGAATGGCTGTTTTTCGTAAAATTCGAAATAATTTACTTCTAACAAAAAAAATTAAAATTCTGTTACTTAAAAGCACTAGATAATCAATTTTTCTTTCGTTTGATACTAAATTTGCATTCATTGCAGTTAACACGACATCAGAAAACAATTTGTAATTTGTAATTTGTTAAAGAAGGTCGGGCTTGCCGGCGCGACTTTCTTTAACAAATTACGGGGGGAGATAAGGGGAAGGAAGTCGGATAAGAATTTTTTCTACCACCTGAAGATGTTCCTGGCCGGACTGGTCCTATACTCTGTCTCAGAGTTCTAGGCTTCTCGTTGCGGGGTCCAACGGCCTCGCAAAGCGTGACACTGCTAATGTACATAAATTTAAAAAAAACTGTACCATGGCATTTAATATATATATATATATATATATATATATTTCGAAAAAAAAATGTCGATGAAAATTTTTCAAATTGTTTTCTGATGTCGTGTTAACTGCAATGAATGCAAATTTAGTATCAAACAAAAGAGAAATTGATTATCTAGTGCTTTTAAGTAACAGAATTTTAATTTTTTGCATTAGAATCAAACTATCAACGATTTACGAAAAACAGCCATTCCGCTATCACGCGTGACGTCATCAAGTGCAACCACCTCTTAAAGTCACCCCATTTTACGGTAAGACTTTATAATAATGCCGCAATTTACGGATCTTTCGTGGCGCAACTTACGTTACCCCGACCAAAGAGCCCAAGGCTTTTAGCCCTTGCAGCTTTTCCTGCAGCTGCAGCTAATCTTACTACTGCATCCAATTTTTTAAGCCCCCAAGAAAAAATCTCAGCTGTAGCCACTTCGCTTCCAGTTTCGTTTAATTCAATAATACCCTAATTCCATCAGCAAGGAAACATTAGACGTTTGAAAATCACCCGAGGACGTAACTTATCGCCGAAACGCTAGACGCCATTTTATCCTTGTCCCGATGTAACAGATTCAAAACAAAAGGGGAAGAGATAAGGAAACTTTGAAATCAATTAATGAAGGCAATAAGGGAAATTAATGCCTTGAGATCAAATACAGAAACCGAAAACTTGATTTGTATTAGTGCTTTAGGGTTTTCGATTAGTATATACGTTTTCTTTTTCCAACTAGGAACGCAATATTCCGCGTAGAAATTTATGGCTGACTATTCTAAATCAAAGAAAAGGGTTTGTCGGTGGCACGTTTAAATTTACCCAGTAGGATCCTATTCAACAACCGCGATATTAACCGCAAATAACTATAGAAATAATGGTTGCCATGGGGATGTTAAATGTAAATTGGAATGAAACGCTCTATGAGGGGAAATAATGAATTTTTTAGCAAAGTGCAATCGGAAGTTGGGAAAAGCTCAAATAAAAATCGCGTTTAGAAATTTTTATCTAAAATAGTTTCCTTAACGATCGTCTTTTCAAGGAAATAGTCTAGTCAGCGCTTAAGTAGAAATAAATGATCATTTATCTGGAAAAGTGTACGGTCCTTCAACATGGATTCTATCTGTCTGTTGGCGTTTGTGGATATTTTTTCCTTATTTCGTAGCTCTAGAATATAATTGTATTAGGAATTCGCCATTTTCCTACCAAAACTCTCGCAAAGGTCTTCACCCAACTTCGAACTTTAAACAGCTTAATTTGGGACAGATGTGGGCTTTTCGTTTGTCTTTCTAAAGTCAACCAAAAGGTTTTGTTTGCGTTGATAGATATTTTCACTCAGCCTAACTCTAATCCGATGAAAGCTCACCTTCTCTTTTTTTCTTTACTTTCCGCCTGACGCTTGTCAAATTTCTTTCACCCCAACAACCAAATTCAAAAAAAATCTTATGAAGTGTTTTTAATACTTCCAGACAACACGTCAAAAATTTTGTTAAGAAAAATCATTCAATGTCCAAGGATTAAACACGACGGACTTCCTGAAAGGCGAAATATTGACAATCCAAGCGGAAAATGTTAATTTCAATATTTGAAAAGCCTTTCCCCCTCTTTAACCGATCTTTTGATTTAGGTCAACATTTGCTTAGAGACTACAACATCTTACCGGGGATATTTAATTTACATTTCACATCAGAGAGCCTTATTAAATAAAGTAATTCCTAGGAAACAACTTCAAATTATGAAGTGCTCGAAAACGTTTTCCCAAGAATATGTGAACTTTCAAAATAGACCACGAAATTAGATCGGAGAGGGCTTTCCTAGAAAAAATGTTAAATTGATATCTCTCGACGTAATCAAAACTCATTTAAAGGGTTTAATGCTTTCATCATTTCTTCAAACGGCATAACATTAATAATGTAATGTGAAGAATAAACAAGAGGAGGAAATCTCGACGGGTCTTCTTCGGAAACTTTAGAATAAAGGTTTCAGAGATAAATAAAACTTTTCGCGAGTTTGTTTTCAACTGGGAAAACACTTTTCATACCATCAGGTAGTTCTCATCGCATTAACTCATAACCCGACATATGAAAATTTGCGATTAGCAAAGAGGCTTTCTCCAAACTTCGTCTTCATATTTTATTCAGTTGCGAACTGGGAAGCCTGAAGGAAACAAGGCTAAATTTTAAAAAAGGAAACATTACCTCCTTTATTATCGAAAGTTGTTGTTTCCCCTGACAGATTTTTGATCGATTTTCATATTAGCTCAAATAATGGTTTCTCTGAAACGATTCCGAAAGCGTGGAATTAATTTTTTTCCACCCCGTAGGTTAAAAAACCTCATGCTGCGAATACTAATGGGGAAATGTAGTTTTAATTAACGAAAATAATAAAAAAACGTGTGAATCGAGAGGTTGTTCAGGCCCTTTCACGATGAAAAATTATCGATTATAATGTAATAACTCTTCAAATATCGTACCTTTCAATAATTCTCTCAGGAGCTACCCCCTTCCACGAGGGAGGTCATTTTTCCTCTAGGTCACGGCTAATGGCGAGACAAGAGCCATAAAACCCATTCGAACGTGCAAACTTTTACGTGCAATCTGCCTAAACCTGGAAATTTTCTCTTATTCCCAAAAAAAGGTTTATGAAAAATCACACCGGGGTCGTTTTCTATACTTGTCATTTTCCCTCTTAATTTCCTCTAGGGAATACCACGCCGAGAAGATATATAAGTTTCAAAATTTTTTTCTTTAAACACTTACCAGAAAGAAGCATTGTTGTCTTTTTATTCCTTTCTAATTCCTTCTGCGCTCTTCTTGAATCCTTCTGAGTCCTCGCATGTTCGTTTAAGTAATTAGCAATTCTAGCGTGAACTATACCGACGACTAACGGAGGAAGTACTGCCATGATTAATAATATGACTACACCGTAGGATAATTTATAGTGATCCGCAGGCCATTGCTCGATGCATGCTTCGTATAAAACGAGACCTTGAATGGCGACCGGCTCGATAACCTGGAAAGAAAATAAGGGAAATGTTAGCAAGATGACAAAAAAAAAAATTATCGTGTTTACAAATGTGAATCGCTGCAGCGTTAAAGGAGTTTAGAACCGGATAAAATGTGTCAAGAAGAGTTTGAATTATCAGGAAACTGTCATGATTATTTAAAGTTACATTTCCTCGGTTTTCCGCTGAGATGGTTGAATCACAGGTAAAAATTTTGTGTAAAAAGTAACACTTTTTAGGAGTAAAAAACGGTCTACACCGTCAATATGTCAATATGTCAACATGTTTCAGTTAAATTGACACAGCACAGAGTTGTTTTTTAACATAAAAATCTTAACACGTTTTTTGTGTAGACTGTTTTCTACACAATTACACAAAATTTTCACCTGTGAGAGGGACATGACATTGATTTTACCGCTTTTGAGAAGCAAGGAATTCATTTGATCTTGTAGATGTGAGCAACATTATGCATTATTTTGTAGATATCTTGCATAATAAAATTCGAAAGAAATGGATTTAAATATCTGATTAAGACTAAAATTATCTGATTCACATCATCTTGTTTTCTTGGTTCCTATCACAAGACCTAAATCAATTACCGGATCTGGTTTACACGATCTCGATCACAATTATACAATCTTATTCACGTGATCTCGACCACGATTATCCAATCAAATTCACACGATCTCGATCACGATTGTTTGATCAAATTCACATGATCTCGATCACGATTGTTTGATCGAATTCACGTGATCTTGATCACGATTATCCAATCTAATTCACACGATCTCGACCACAATTATCCAGTCAAATTCAAACGACCTCGATCACGATTTTCCAATCTAATTCGCATGATCTCGATCACGATTGCTTGATCAAATTCACGTGATCTTGATTACGATTATCCAATCTAATTTACATGATCTCGATCACACTTATCCAATCTAATTCACGCGATCTCCAACAAAATTGTCCAATCTAATTCATATGATCTCAATCAATTATCCAATTTAACTCACATGATCTTGATCACGATTGTTTGATCAAATTAACATGATATCAATCACGATTGTTTGATCAAATTCACGTGATCTTGATCACAATTATCCAATCTAATTCACACGATCTCGATCACGATTATCTGATCAAATTCACACGATCTTGACCACGATTATCCAATAAAATTTACACGATCTCGATCACGATTATCAAATATAATTCACAACATCTCGGTCACGATTTTCCAATCTAATTCACATGATCTCGATCTCGATTGTTTGATCAAATTCACGTGATCTCGATCACGATTGTCCAATCTAATTTACATGATCTTGATCACACTTATCCAATCTAATTCACGCGATCTCGATCACGATTAACCGATCAAATTCACACGATCTTGACCACGATTATCCAATCAAATTTACACGATCTCGATCACGATTATCGAATATAACTCACAAGATCTCGGTCACGATTTTCCAATCGAATTCACACGATCTCGACCACGATTATCCAATCAAATTCACATAATCTCGATCACGATTGTTTGATCGAATTCACGTGATCTTGATCACGATTATCCAATCTAATTCACACGATCTCGACCACAATTATCCAGTCAAATTCAAACGACCTCGATCACGATTATCAAATATATTTCACAAGATCTCGGTCACGATTATCAAATATAATTCACAACATCTCGGTCACGATTTTCCAATCTAATTCACATGATCTCGATCTCGATCTCGATTGTTTGATCAAATTCACGTGATCTCGATCACGATTGTCCAATCTAATTTACATGATCTTGATCACACTTATCCAATCTAATTCACGCGATCTCAATCAATTATCCAATTTAATTCACACGATCTCGATCACGATTGTTTGATCTAATTCGCATGATCTCATTAATTACCAAAATCTAAATACCCGAGTTCGTACAATCTTACGAATTTCACGATCCAACTCACTGGTTTTCCTTTCTTTAAGTTACATTATTTCCAAGCTCCAAACCAAAACGACAGGAAAAAATAAAAGAGAAGGACAAAGAAATAAAAATCTCCAGACATCAGCAATAACTTCCCCAACGCCGATCACGCTATCAAAAAAAAAAAAAACCGTTAGGAAAGAAAACCAAAAATGGCATCCGTAAAAAATATTTTCGATAACCTAAACCTTCAAACCAATACCGTCGAAACTCGTTAGGAAAAGCACTAAGATTCCGGTTGCTACAGTAACCAAAGATTCTGACGAAAAGTATATATAAAAAGCATAACCTAATCGATGGACTTTAGACGGTACAATGTCGAAGATTTGAAATCCAATCCTCGTGGAACTTTTACATCATGTTTTTCATCTTTTACTCCTCAAGAATAACAAGATTTTTTATTACATTGAAGATTTTTACCTTCAATCCTGTTTTCTGCATTATATTATAAAATATTTACGGTATCTTGCTGTAGAGAAATTCTCAACCGATAATTTACTTTAACCAAAAAAAAATTAAGGTTTCCTCAAATCCAGAAGCTTTTCATTTATTTTTAAATTGTCACGTTTCGGAATCTGATGTAAAATAAAAAAAAAATTCTTTTTGAAAAAAAGAATGTAATAAAGGAAATAGGAGAATTCTTGATAGCAACAATATTCGACATTACCTAAATGACTTGAGGAAAGAATTCTTTGTGAAATAAAAGAAAAATCCGATCTTCTCTTCTTCCTTTCTCTCTTTTTTTTTACAGAACATAAATTGCGACCCGAAAAGTGGTTCATTTTACAAAGTAGCTACAGGTATTCATTCTCTTACTTATGAATCGATTTTTCCCCTTTAATAAAAAAAACGAATTGTTAATCTCGAGAATATTTTCTGGCCACATTTATAAAAAGCACACTGTATAAATCCTTTTCCCAATATAAAAATATTTTGAATTAATTAAGTAAAAATGTTCAGGGGGAAAAATAAATAAAAGATCCTTTTTACCTCCAATCCTGTAGCATGTAGACCAACATTAACCACTTAATTAATTTGCCTATCATAAATTTTCACAGAGAATTTTTCAAAAAAACATTTGATCCTAACCCCAAGGTAATTGGATCAAAGCCGAATCATTAATCAAAATAATGAAATTACTACGAGATCAATTTTTATTTATTTTTACGTGATATATTTTTTTTAACAAGGCTAATACGATTATAAGATTAAAACCCGAGAGGGTTTTTCTTGTATTCACCAATATTTAAGGAATTTTGATAAGGACGTTTTCCTTTAAGTAAAACGTTCTGGGAAAATCAAGATTTTAATAAGTGCAACAAATTAGTTTTTAAAAAGTTTTTTGAAATAATTATGAAAAATTTTGAAGTTTTCTTATTGGGAAATTGTATAAAATTAAAAGATACGCTTCCTTTTTGTGAATATTAATTATAGACAAACTCGGGCTATACTTCTGGGCATGTTATAATTTTCCAAGTCGCTATTTGAATGGGTATCATTACAGTATTCAAGTTTAAACAAGTTTTGTTCATGTTTTCAATTCCTCTTCATCATTCATCATTTATACCGCAAAAACAAAGAGCTTGTTCGTTATTATTAATAGTGCAGAGATCCTTGGTTAAGTTTCCAGTGGAGTAAAAAGGCAACAAATAAGCCTACTGACTGATTGTGGAGACGTTTGAAAATAAGAGGAATTAGAAGAAACATTCAATAATGATTCAAATCTCAATGTGAAATTTTTTTTCAAATCTTCCCTCAAGGTTTTATCTCCTGGATTCCTTATGAGATTTTGTGTACTCTTAGATCTTATGACTTATGAAATCCTGTGATCTAGATCTTGCGATTTTTCAAATCCTGTGATCTAGATCTTGCGATTTTTCAAATCCTGTGATCTAGATCTTGTGATTTTTCAAATCCTGTGATCTAGATTTCGTGATTGTTACTTGCGGTCTCTCAGATCTTATAATTTGGATCTTGTGATTTAAAGATCTTGTGACTTAGATCACCAGTTTAAGCGACAGAGCGATTAGATGGCCTCGATGTATAATTTTGATTATAAGATTCAGAATCTTGTGATTTCGGTAATTTAATCGGGATCATGTGAATCAGATCCTGTGATTTAGATCATCTTAATTAGTATGTTGTGATTCCGATAATGTGATTCCTGTGATTTGGATCATGTGATTTCGTGATAAAATCTTGTGATTTGATTATGACTATTAAGAAAATCTGGTGCAGAATTTTGTAATCACGACAATATGAGTCGGATCCTGTTACTAGGTTTTGTGCTTTGGACAGAGTGAATCAGCTTCTACTGTGATAAATATTATGTGATACAGAATCTTGTGATTTTGATATTCTGATCCAAGTCACACTAACCAGATTTCATGGTTTTAAATGATCATGTGATTCAAAACCTTGTAATTTAGATCGTCCGAACCGGATCGAGTAATTTAAATCACGTGATCCAGCTAAATAGACGGGCAATCACTCAGTCTGAGATCTACATATCTTTCAATCTCGCTGCCCTCACTAATCGATCGACCAGAAATAGTAAATCATTAATCGAATCCATCTCTTCAATGCCTTTTCATCGATAAGGCGAGAGTTAACTTCTTTCCAATCAAAAAACTCAACTACAAAACTCCCTAGTCGCAAATGTCAATCAAAAGTCCCTCGTTTAAAGATGTTTACCCTATTCAGATGATTAATTACTAAAGTTTGAAAACTCCTTTTGACGTTTGTTAAAAATATTAAATCGTTCGTCTGGAGAATTTTCTCAAAGTTGGAATTTTTTCCAGTCATAGGCGACGTCGGAGTTTCTTCATTTAAAAAAAAATCTTTGCTCCAATAGTCAAACAAGAGACCTATTCTTAGCCTAGTTCATCATAGATCATTTACAGCCCCTTGGCTACGCCCTGTTTAGCTCCAAACCCAAATCCAGATCATCAGATTTGGCTTGGAAATGGACCAAATTTTTAAAGGCCTCAGATTGCAGCCCTCTTACGGCGACGCTCATGTTTTTCTCTGCGAGAAAAAATTAAAAAAAGAGAGAGATTGGAAAAACCCGGATGAAAAATTTAACAATTTTCGGGTAATAAAAGGAAACAGCTAAAACTGATGAAAGTTTTATGTGTTAAACAAGTCTCTTTGGAAAAGGTTCAAATTACTTTTGCCAATAAGAAGTTTCAACTTTGACTTATCTCCAAGAGTTCATTTCAAACAAGTAAAACTATTCAAAATGGATATTATCCATAAAGTCAAACAAAACTCAAAATATTATCTTATAAGACCATTATATAACTTCCGAGAATTTATGTGGATATTACATTCCCACAACGTTAAAAATTTTAGTCGTCTAAAAAAAAACAGCGGCACATCTTTTTTCACACAAAAAGAAGTATTTTCTATTTCGATGGGAAATATCAGAGCTGTCTCATATACATTCGATTCACTGAACACTCAGTTTCATATAAAATTATCAAAAAAAGAAAGAAAAAACCTCTAGCTGTTCGTAACTTAGAATCAAATGAAAGAAACCAGTCACGTAGAGCGAGGGAAAAAAGCAAGCACCAAAAAAATTCATAGGAAGACCTAGAATATTTATGCCAACGATTGGTAACGAAAATGGGTGGGAGAATGGAAGAAATGGACCGAAACCTTATATGGGTAAAAATAGGAAATGACGTTTCCTCGATAAATTTCTTTTCTTTTTTTTTTTCGAAAACGACACACAATTTTAGAAGTGAAGTTGAAAAGAAATCAAACGGGTGTCATAAACGCGACGAAAAAAATAAGGGTTATTATTTCTTTTTTCATAACTCATAGTTAGAGAACGCCATTTTCCATAGAGGTAAACCCATCGGAAAATCAGTTTTTCCGATGGTGTTTACTTCTGCAGGAAGATATTTTTTCTAACGAAGAAACCGTTTTAAAAAAATGTCAGCGTGAGGAAAAGTGGCCTTTTACCCACTGAGTTAGGGAAATAAGTTTTTCTGCTCATTGTTTACATAAAACTTGTTTATATTTTTTAAAAAAAAAATTTTAATTTGAAAATTTGTAGTTCGGCGTGCTATTTGATTCGTCATAATAAGTACCTTGCAATACTAGGGAGTCTCGTGAATTTTTCCTTCTCGGTTTTGAATCAAAACCTCAACGGAAAAATTCACTTTCTTCCGTAGTATTACAATATACTATTTCACCCTTTTGGGAAATTTGATTTTGAAGTAGAAGCAATTTATTCGAGGTATTTTCATTTTTATTTGTATGGGAGTTTTGGGGCCATTCAAATATTACGTCAGCACGATTTCGGCTATTTTTTTACCCCCTCCCCCCCTTTGTCAGCTAGAATAAGTATTTGTAAGACCCCCTCCCCCTATATGACGTAAGCTTTCAGGTTCAACCCCCCGTCAGGATCACCGATTTCGTGTTTACGTCAGCATTCGAAATACCCCCTCCCTCTCCTTGTCATCAAGAATAAACATTTTGAAGACCCCCTCCCCCCTAACGTGCTGACGTAATATTTGAACGGCCCTATTTTATTTTCTTCAATGAGTTAGCAGCCAAAAAGGAATCTAATCAAGAGACTGCCCATGGCTTTTAGTTTATTTTATCAAAAAGAAACAAGTTCGAATCGTGTGTGTATTTACTAAATGGAAAGTTGGGAATCGGCTAATTCGATAAATACCTTGTTTTGAGGGAATGTGAAACCAGTAGGAGGGAATTGATAAGCCTTTGATTCGGTATAAATGCATGCATAATATAATATTGGTTTGTTTTAGAGATTTAAATCGGGACGGTTGGAAAAAGTTTTAATTTGAGCTGGGTAAATACGCGGAAAAAAGAAAATGGTTTATAACTTGGAAGAGAAGACTAAAAAGCTAATTTAGGAAATTTTGAAATGCTCTGGGTAATAATGAAAGGGAATTATAATGAAGAGGAAAATAAAAGTTTTCAACAAACTTGCACCTGCGCATGAAAGTAAAAGAGAGTTAAGTGAGAGAGAAAAATGCATTTTAAACTTTCTAAGGATATTCATGAAGTACATTAAGAAAGTAGTACGGCAATAAGGTTGAGTATTTAATGAGCGTTGGAAAATTCTCAAAGACTTTGTGTTGTCAAAGTTGGCTGTTGGGAATAACACGTATATTTTCAGTCACGATTTCAACAACAAAATCTTCATCAATCATCATATAACAAAGCCACTTCGCTCGCACATTCATTCAATCAATCAATCAATTTGTTTAAATTATCCTATTATTGTACAATAGAATGTTTGGCACTGTCAACTCAAACTGATTGATATTTACAACAGGCACAGAGCGTATGCAACTTTTGTTTCCCTCATTTCTCTACAAGATAAGTAACGTTAGCCCTCGACTCAGCCTCCTGCTTTCTGAACTTAAGCCCAGTCAACTTTTACCGTCTTCAGCCTTAAGCCAGTACTGGTAGAACTGCTACCAGATTGCTACCTCCCGAGTCAGAAGGAATCTTCAGCTCATCAAGGGCAGTCCCGCCAAACTTGAAGCAGAACTGTCAATGTTCCCACCGACTTTCCCCACATAACACACAATTAAAAAACAATAATAAACTTACCTGATAAAACATTAAAGGCAGAGTGATGATAAAACTAAGCACCCATATCAGCAATATCGAAACGATGACTCTCCTCCTCGTGCTATCCGCATTCTCCGAGGTCCTTTTGCAAATCGTGTAATATCTGTCTAAGGCAATCACAGTTATCGTTCCGACCGACACCATAATGTTCGTTCCTTGTAACACGACCATTAATTTGCATAGCACAGGTCCCAAAGTCCACTGAGTACGTAAAATTTTAATTAACGTGAAAGGCATACAAATTATACAAAGAGAAATATCCGATATCGTTAAATTAACGATATACAAATTTCTAGCCGTGTGCATTTGCTTGCGTCTGGCAACGACGAAACTAACTAATATGTTGGTTATCAATCCTCCGATAATCAAAAAACTATAGATTATGATTAGGATGACTTCGGCGGTCATCGGCAAAGGCCGGTTGGACTTGTGGTTTTTTATTATTTCATACATTTGAGCCTCTGTGAAATTTATAGAGAATCCATCGGTGTGGTTGAGAAGAGAATCCGTCAAACCATTTTCCATTGACAAGTTCAATAAATCTTTCTCGTTATCATCTCTGATTATGGATAAAATGTTATCCATATTTAAGCATTCTTTTATTATAACAAATTTTTCTTCATAATAAGGCGAATGAAAGGTTAACTGCTTGTCTGATATTCGTTAACGAAACGTCGAGCTCATTTTGTTTAAGCTATTGTGTAAACGTCATTGTTAAAACAGAATGAGTTTTCTCGTTGTTTATGGTTTCTTCACGGCCTTAGGCGATCATCTGCAACAGAAAGAAAGTAATCTTTTATCAGTCCCGTAGACAGAAAGATGTAGAAACACTGCCAAGAGCATTAGATGCGGAGTAATTACCCTTAGGCTAAAAAATTTTTCATCTGACCAGCCGACTAAATTTTCTAAAATTTTGGTTTTTCAAGGAAAAACCAAAATAGTTTTGAAGAATTTTGGTAATCGACGCTGTTGGTGCTAGCAACGAAAAGTCTTCACATCCTATTTAAAATAAATTTTATTTCTGGCTACGGGCCTGCTTTTTAAAGTTAGAATAAAGATAGAAAAAAAATCAGACTGTAAAAACGTGAACGATTAATGATCCTAGTGAGTTTATCGGGGGAAATGAAAAATGACCGAGATTTAAACTACGAACTCAATCGTTTCGTTGAAAACTGATGATCCCAAAAGTTTCTGCCTATTCCGAGTCACGATTTCCCAGTCAGCTCTTGGAATCCGTGACGGTCTTTATTCTACAATTATTTTAACCTGAGAGCAAATTTTTTTTCTCCTTAAAAATAGATTATTCATTCTTTAGGAAAATTAAATTAAAAACTAATTCGATTACACGAGAATTTTATTTTCAATGATCACGTAGTTCACGAGTTGAGATTTTTAAAAAGGAAATTGGATCACGTTTTTTTGCCGCCTTTTAAAAAAGCTTTTCGAAAGCTTTTAAAATTTAAAACTTGAGAAAGTGAAAAGTTTAAATTTTCTATAAAGCAAATCCGAGAGGTTATTAGCTGACTAATTAACGTGGCAATGGATGTTGAAAATACTTGGGAAAACAATACAGAGACTAAAGCTACAATTATTCAGATAAACACGAATGTTAGAAATTAAATTTAGGTTTGTGAAAAGGAAAGCGAGTAATCATTCATCGACAATCCATTAGGAAAAGCTATAGGATTTCTGCAAATTAAATCATACGATCCGCTGGCCATGAAATCGTTATTGGATATCTATTTCACTCTTGCCTAAGTTTTCTCGGCTAAGCAATGAGGAATTCTTTTCCATTTTCAAAACGAGTCAGACCCATAGCCAGAGGGGGGCAGGTAGCCAGGCGGGGGGGGGGGGGGGGGGGGGGGAAGGGGGCTTGAGCCTGAACCTTGGGCCCCTGGATAATTTTTTGACCCATGTGTTTTCCCTATCCTCCATGTTGTAAGGGGTCATTTGGAGCCCCTCCCAGTAGATTTTGTGCCTCTCCTAACCTGGTTCTCTGGCTACGGGCCTGAACCGAGTGATGTTTATGGAAAATAGATTTCAAAAAAAAATTTATTAATGAAATTAGATTGTGAAAAAATGGAGCTTATCCGTGAGAGAATGTTGCGGACGGAGTCAAAGCGTGAAAATCTAAGTCAAGAGGGGGCGGTTTACAGAGTGCAAGGTCGTGCTATGAATAATTCAAGGACGTGGTAATTATTCAAAGTTAAGGTCACAGTGAGAACTTGGCGAGGATGAAAGTTTTTACAAACGGAATTTAAATCTTGTGACTTTTGTACCTGGAAACTAAGTAGAAACAAGAAAAGAACGGGGGAACCACTCTCTCCAAATGACTAAGACTTAAGTTTTTTACTTTCGAGCTCCCTAGAGTGAGGAAGTATTGCGGTCGTGTCAAAAATTTTCCCGTGAAATGGCGAGAAATAACCGTAAAAATGGTTTTTGGGCTGACGTCCGTCCGTTCGTTCGTCCGTCTGTTCGTGCACTTTCGTTTTTCGCCTGTGTTTCCGAAACCGAAAGAACCAGCGCAACAAAAATTGGCAACCGCCTTCCTCAGGAAGAGAGAAAACTATTATTCCATCATCGAGACCATCAGGCCAAATTTACGGCTTTTGGCAGGGCCAAATAAGGCCAAATTTAGAGTTTTCGGGAATTTTTGTGTGGAGATACCTGATCCTATAAGGAACAACTTTTCCCTTTGGCATCTTTCCGTGAAAAATCGCCCTCCCTGGAAAATCTTGGAAAACCGAAAATTTTTAAGTTTTACTGACTAACCCCGGACTGCTATTCCCCTAGTTTTAAAACGGAGGCCTGACCCCAGAACCAGAATTAAAATCAATGGTTTTCCATAGAGTTCTGCACGGGCCACGGCATGGCCCGATTGAACGCCGGCATTTTTAAAAAACCGGGCCGGCCCGTACGACCAAATTCGGCCCGGGTAAATTTTTCCGGTTCACTTAGCAGATTTTTTACTTTCGCCACCATAACAAAATTCGAAAAAAAAACCTTTTTATATATATTTTTCTTAAAATTCTTTATTGTATTTATATTTGTGCAAGAAGGGCTCGGGCCGGGCCGACCAAAATTTCGGCCCGTGCAGGGCTCTAGTTTTCCATCTTAGGCATAGAAGCTTTAACGGAAAACAGTCACGGTCTCCTTCGATTACTTTCAAGGTCAATCTCCCTCTGTCGATTTCTCTTTCTTTAAGAGCCCCCTCATGAAATTTCAATCAGCCCATTTTAATTTTCTCACATTTACTTTTATCTATCCTTATTTGTTTCATCTCGTGATCACGTACGTTTAAAAACTATCCACAATTGAAATCATTCATTCTCTGTCAAAACCAAGAATTCCATAATCTTCCTTTCTCGTGCTTGAAATGATTTTCACCTCGGGAAACTTCAGATATTGATAATCAGAATACTCGATAGAGAATTTCGACCTAAAAATCATGTCGAAAATGACTGGAGCAGCCTTTCAGGGTCCGCAGGGGGTCAAGACGCTTAAAGATAATTTCTTGGGATGGTGAGATTGGATCTTCATTTTGGTTAAATTTGTCTCAGCATGACACTTTTTAATTAAACTTGGTTAAAGAGGGCTTTGCTGAAGCAAATCACGTGGACTAACCGGAGAGCGATGACAGAACGCGTAGAGCTGAAACGTCCTCAGGGAAGGAAAATGAAGTTTGTGGGTTATAATTTGTTCAAATGTTAATTAACTCCTGCGAAATAAATTATCTTAAAGTCGTTTTCAATAATGAATTAAAATTAAGGCTTTTTAGTAAAAAAAAAAACAGAAAGCTGTTAATTTTCCGCAGAAAGATTTTTTTAGATTCTTGACTTGTGAGAACTTTGTCGATCCAATACAATTTTAATTGAAAAACAAAGCTCCCCGCTTTTTGACTTAGTAAAAGGATGGGCTTTAATTAAATACGCCGAGTTGAGAACTTCCCAAGCGGGGATTTGTTACTTTCTTGTTGTAAAGTTCGATTTCTCGAAAGCGTAACCTAAACAAAAGACCGAGGAGGAAAAGGAAATGAAAACAAAAAACCTTTCGAGTAATGACCCGGTTTGCAAAAGAGATGATTTATAATGCGTGAATCCTAATTTCTCGCTAGACATTAAGAACCGGAGGAATGATGAAAACGTGAAGAGGACAGGGAGAAACTTTTTCATTTTCGAAAAAAAAAAAAGGAAATAACGAATTCTCTTGGGATAACTAGATTTAAAGAATCAGATCTTCGTGATTACTCCTTCTGATAAAAATTCAATTATAAGAAGCCAAGTCCTACTGCCTACTCCCATTATCTTAATTTTGTCTTTAAACGAGACAAATAATTCATTCGGAAGATTGGCGAAAAGATAGAGGGAATATGTAAACCGCAATATTCATAAAGTTGGGAAAAAATGAATCCGTTTTCCAGGGAGATGTTTAAAAAAAAGGAAATATTGGAAAAATTTTATAGAATCAGAACCCCAATAACCTTACAATAACCGAAATATTCCGGTCCTCATAAAGGAGTTTTCTTAGAATGTAATAATCGACAGAGGATGAAATGTAGTTAATTAAAATGCTTGAAAAGGACGATGGCGTCAACAATCGTGGGGTTTCATATTTCTACGAAACTAACGTGAAACGCTATGAATCGTTCTATAATTGCAGGCTTAACAAGTAAAAAGATTCAAAGATATGAAATGTAAATAATTTTAGAGGTCAAAATAATTCTTAAAAGAGTTTATTATTCAGTAAATAGACAATGAAGAAGTCAAAATCAATCGCTCAAGCAGAAAAACAAAAATAAAAACTTCCACTTAACAAGTGAGCGATATACGCATGAGTGTAAGTCACGAAAAAAATCGAAGAGCTAAAAATGGCTCAGAACAATCCATTTTTTTCCCTAGAAGCTTCAAAAATGCTTGCCAAACTTTTTCTCATGCGAAAACTCATGAAAATTGCAATAACAAATAAATGAGCGTTACTTCTATAATCAAAGCAGCGCTCAGCAGAAAAGCTTTTAATAACCTCCAAGCAAATAATCGTTCATACTCGAACTCCTACTCATACTAAATAAAACCAATACTCATCGACCTTCGCATTTATTTGTCCAAACGCAATATATTACAATTATTATTATTATTATCATCCCAAAGCCTGCGACTCGCATGGAATAAACAATTGCTATTGATAACACAGCTCGGATACAAAAGGAAATACACCCGAAAACAACACGTGAAAATCCAAAACCAACCGCTTTAATACTATATTAATACTTATTGTTCGACTATGTGTATAATGACAGCGTTATCTTTTGCCAACAATGAATTCACCATAAATCATGTACGACAAACACGATAAAGACTCAAATAAAATCGACTAAAAACTCATTAGCTCGAGAATAATTAATCCCCGTACAAATATTAAGTTTCTTTAAGAAAACCGATTATCCCAAGTATGAAATTTATTTACTTTTCAGGGAAAATGAAATTAATCTCGGGAAATTTGAAGAGACGCATGAGGGAATGATAAATAGCACAACATCAAGGAAACTTAAGAGTTGAAAATTGAATACAATTTCGGTTTTAATATTTTCTCCCTGAAGCAATTCTTCTCCGGATAGAAAATCCGGGCTTCAGCTAAGACTTATAGCTCAAGTTAAGCTCTGAGTGGGTCAGTCAACCTTCCATCTCATATTTTATATCTTTTACTCTGAATTTTCTGCGACATTGTTGCGCATTGTCTTTTCAACCATCCGGGCAAATTCTTAATCCACAAAGAAAAAATCTGCTAAAGCCTTACAATTCCCATTGAGCCCATGTATGTGTAAAAGAATATAAAACTAGAAACATTAAAGCTATCTTTCTCTTTTCAAACATTTAACCATTATGTTAAATACTTTTCTTCCTGTGGTTTGACAAAGTTTCAAAAATCCTCCCTTTCATGTTCAAAAGTCTGCAAACAAGGTTTTGTCCGTCCTCTTGTTTAGAGATTAAATTAAGAGGACACTCGAGACTGTTGTCAACTACGTATAGATAATCCTCTCTTAAATAGAAAAACATTTTCGTATCCCGACAGGAAAACTTTTAGGGAAATCGATCAGGATTTGACATATCAGTATTTACATTTGCGAATCGGATATTTTATACTCCCTAAGGATTTCTACATAATATAAAAAAGGAAAAATAAAAAATGAGGATTTTGCCGATTCAAAAATAAGATATGTTTTTCGACCTTTTTTTCACAGACAATTTTTCAAACTCAGAATGAATTATATCGTGCACTGATGACCTCTTTTTAACTTTTCAGCATTTTTTTTTTTTTTTTTTTTTTTGATAACTTCAAATTTTAAAAAATTCAACAGATTACGAAAACCTCTGAGATTTTCTTCATTTCTTTTGAAATGTATAATCCACTCCCTTTTCCTTTTATCCCCATTTGAGATTTCAGTAAAATCTTTTCTCCCTAGAGATACCTGGCAAGTTTTCTAAAAGAATTTAAGGAGCAAAGCGGAAAAGGATAGGAATTTGATTCCCGGCGCATTGCTTTTTTTTATAATGCTTTTTAAATATTAAAAATATCGAGGATTTAAATTATTCGGTCAAGATTTTCGGGTAAATTAATCTTCATTGTAAAATTGTTGAGTGATATTGGACTATTTATTATTGCGGATGACGAATTTCCCCGAGTTAACGCCGCCATGTTTTCCCCCTTATTTCGGTATTTAAAATTCTTTTTGAGAACTTATTAACTTAATACTAAATAGGTGCCAATCTGATGTCGATTTAGTAATATCATAGTGCCAGATCAGTAGTAGCCTTATAATAAGTTAGTATTATCCTGCTAGTAGATAGGGAACAATTTAATTCAAAGTTGGTATCAACTTACAACCAGACACGAACTAATTTAATGCCATGCTAGTACTAGCTTTTTGCAAACATTTTATCAAGTTATTAAGTCACTCAACAATTTTACAATGAAAATTAATTTAAATGAAAATAAAAATAAACCTTCAGAATACGAACAAATTTTTCTTCTTTTTTTTTTTTAAATACAGATTATGTTCTTTCATCCGTAAACATAGATTTTCCGAGTACGACTCAGCAGTGTTCTAACATTTTCCGTTTATCCTGTACAATACATGTCGAATGTCGATTTTCCCCCCGAAACCAAATAAACGTTTAATCCAACTTTATTTGCTTCCTCCTCTTTACTTATTAAAAGCACGATCTCGATCGTTTAATATACAAGGATTAAATAAATCAGCACGAAGTTAAAATATTATTTCGTATAAGGAAAATTCTGTCTTTATTATAAAAAAAATTTTCTTACCACTGACGTGCAGTAGATGAATGTTTACTTTACGTCGTGAAAAAGAGGCTTTTGTCTTTTCCTTTAACTTTTCCTTCCGTTTCACGTCTTTTCACTCATCATCTCGTTGGGAAATTATATGTAGAGTTTATTGTACGGAAACGTGATGAATGGGAGGCTTTTTGAAAGAGTAAAATAATTTATGAAAATTTTCCAAAAAGAAGAGTTCAGTGAGTTTAGCAGGAGCGTAACGATTCAAATTTGAAAAGATGTCAGGCTTGAGCTAAGCTTTGGCTCAAAAGATTAAGTTAACACAATGTCGGTTTGATATCTCAGAAAAAAGCTACAGCTAAAACCGTGAAGTTGAAGTAATTACGAATAGTTCAAATAATGATCGTGGTTTGAAATAAAACCTTGATTCATCTTTTTAAAAAAAAGCAATTTAATAAAAACTCTATTAAAAAGTCGTTTTTTTTTTTTTTTTTTTGATTTTATTTCTTTTTTAACTGATAAATGTGGATCTGGATTTTTCAACAATATAAAATGTCAAAGAGTAAGAAAAACAGAAGCTTATCCAGGAAAAATCTTGAAAATAAAAAACATCCAGACATAAGGATTAAAATCAAAAGCGGTCTGTCAATCCCCGACATCGTGGCAGCCCTCAAGAAATTTAATTGGGTGAAAGAGGAAAAAAACTTCCAGGGGTGTTATGAAAAGATTTCATTACACAAAAGCAAAAAATGGAAAAAACTTCAAGCGAGTCGTCAATTCATTTCCGACCGCCAACTCGTTTCCTGATAATTGCCAAGCTTTTTTTTTTTAATAAAAAAACTCAGGCCTGTAGCTAAAACATTATAAGAACCATATCTAATGATTTGATTTTCCGAAAGTAGAAATTGCTTTATCAGCTCCGAGGAGTTTTCGAAAATGCAAAACTGTGGCCAGTACGCAACAATTTTAGCATATTAAATCTTTTTGGGCTTAACGCAGCCTAAGACAGAGCGAGCACGCCAGGACACAACTTTCGGGAGTAGGAAATCCGATTGGAAAGATGAAGAACAGTTTTTAAAGTGGGCAATATAATTTGTAATCCTTTAACAGCTCGCGAACTAAGAGCAAATAATTCTAGCCTTAACATAATTAGCAGAACATTCTCTTCCTTCCCAAACGCCGTTTTCCTGCGACCTTCGACTTGCAAACTATTTTAAGATTTAATATTCGGATAAACGGATTTCAATGAGTGATTAAACACGAATTTCATAGGGAAACAACTTCCCTGAATTTTTTTTTTGTTTCCTTATTTCATGATCATTTCAAAATTCATATAACAGGCTTTTTATTACTTTCTAAAAGTTAATTTAAAATTCCTTGAGGCAAAAAAATTAAAAAAGAAAAAAGGGATAAAAATCAAACATAAATATAAGGAAAGAAATCAAGGTCATGTCAGGTAAATAACACCATGTCCGGATTTTTATCTTTAGCCGAAATCGTTAGGCTAAGATTAAAAATCTTAAGTGTCCTCTTCTACGAGGAACAAGCGGAACCTCAGGTTCGAACTTTAGCCAAAAATTTTTTGCTCATGGTAAGGCAGGACCTTCTTTCTTGCAGACAAAAATTTGTGTAGGTCCTCCACCAATTAGGATGCAAACATCGAGATTCAGATTTTCTAGCAAACGCGTAATCTGAGACCTAATGCCTCCAACCAAGCCAATGGGCTGAGCTCTGCTTATTTTCTCCCAAACCTCCGCCTTTTCTAAAATAATGAAGAACAAATTAAAACGTTTCCCTGGCTAAAGAATGAGATAATGTTTAGAGAACGCTCGTCTAAACAAGTTAATTTTTTAATTAAATTTTGAAATAAGCCAACGTAACGTTAGACCTGGTAATTTTCCAGGATTTAATTGAAGTATGAAACCTCATAAGATAATGAAAGTCAACGTTTCTCGAAAAAAAAAAAAAAAAAAAAAAAAAAAAAAAAAAAAAATATATATATATATATATATACGTTTTTTCTCTAGGATTTATTAAAAATGCTCGTTGAATTTCCTTCAGGTCAAGATTACCCGAAAAACAAAAACTAATTTAGAAAATGAACGAAATATTCTATATTTCTTCTCAAATATTTAACTTTAGCCTAAAGCTCTTTAGAAAAGGAATACCCGACCTACTTTTTTAGCCCAGCTCTTTTTTCCGAGTTGTTTTTGAGTTGGGAAACCCATCGAAACCAAGTTGGGCAATACGGAATTTCCGTTCGGCGGAATTTCCTAGAATAAAACTTCTCTTACGTCCTCAATATAAACCGCCGTTTCCCTTCAAAACTTTTATATTATCTTCCAACGGGAAAACTATCGCTTAAAAATTTTTCTTTAAAAGCGCGCGTCTCTCGTAAAAACAAACTCTATAAAAGGGTAATTTCAAACGACAATTATTTATGAACTTTTTTACACCTTGTCAAAATGAAAATTTTATTACCCGAGGCAAACGAGAGCCAACAGGAAAGCGAGAAGAAGAAATAAAATATTCAAAAACGTTCAGGAAAATAAATGTTTTAAAATCAGTTCACAGGAATCTTTCGAAAAAGGGGGAAAATTTCCAAGAAGGAAAAAAAGAAAATATCGTTCACTGTCCTTGTCACTTCTCCACGTATTAACTGCCCTACGGGGACTCGATTGAATTAACTCAATATTGCTTAAATCACTGTTAAGCTTTAATTCTCAAGTTGAAAGGAAAGAGGATGGGGAAAAAATCGAATTGGATTTTTCTTGTTCGAAAAAGAAAGAAAAAAATGTTTTTCCGACTTCCTGTTGGAACAATTCTTCTAACCGAATTAAAAAGATTGTATAGAGAAGAATGAAATGACAATATATGCAAAATTTTAAAAGTAGTTCATGTCTATCATTTCCTTATTTGAATACAATACGATGATCATCTCTCCAAAGTAAAAAAAAAGGAATTTCCCGTTTCTACATTCGACTTTTTTCCTTTCGCATAACCTTTTTCTTTTTGTGCCCTTGAGCAATGATCTCATAGCTCGCTGGGAATTTCTTCCCCCCCCCCCCCCCGCCAGATTCTAATATGTGCTTGCTTTGAAAAGGAAAATTGCATTTTTTGTAATAACAACTGCAGAAATGGGCTATGAAAAAAATATCAAGTAGTTTTCAATTATTGTTCGTGACAAGATGTCCACGTCCTGTCGCGACTTGTCGAGGCTTGCATGAAGGATTTACACGTTCCCCCGTAGATTGTTATCTTGAGGAGGATGGAATTGAAATCGTGTTCAAAGAGAATTGATTTTTGGTTTTGATAGTAGAAAATGTCATGCTAAGCAAGAAGTATAGCTAGACAAATGTAAGGCGATGAAAACAATGACGATTTTTAACCTATCATTGAATGCATTTTGTCTAGCACTAACTGAAATTAAAGTTAAAATCTCTGATTGACCCTGAAAATTGAACTCGACTTGGTGTCAACCTCAATACTGGAGATGGAACCTTATAATATTGAAGTCGTGAAATAGTGTTTTCGAGCTCTTTTGTCAGCCACGATTAACTCACCTAATTTTTTACGTGTTTCATTTTCATCTCCAAAGAGTAATTTCCAGGACTGCGAATTTAATGTTTTTTAAAAGCTTGATGCTGATTCTGAATGCAAAGAAAAGTCCATGCATCAGTTAAAGCTTGATACCGATTCCCATTAAAATTTAATCAGATTCGCAGCCCTGGAATTTCTACCTGAGATCACCTCCTGTTTCCCAAACTCAAACTTAAGATTTTCATCAGGAGTTGATTCTGGCTAACCATAAGCTAAACATATGAACTTGGTGTCAACCTCAGTAGTGGAGATATAACCTTATAATATTGAAGTCGCGAAATAGTGTGTTCGGGCTCTTTTGCAAGCCACGATTTCTTCTTTCAACCTATGTCCGTCTACTCCTGAACGAAGGTCTCTTTCAACCTTTGCCACACTTCCTTGTCTTGGGATCTTTGCAACCTTTAAAGCTACGATTAACTCGCCTAATTTTCTAGATGTTTTGCCTTAAAGTGCCTCCTGCCTCCCACATTCAAACTTCAGATTTTAATCTGATGCTGACCCTGTCTCGCCATAAGCTAAACATATGAACTTAATGTCAACCTCAGCAATGGAGATGGAACCTTATAATATTGAAGTCGCGAAATAATCTTTTCGGGCTCTCTAAAGCCACGACTAACTCACCTAATTTTTTCTTCTTCAGCATCCGTGTATAAGTATCCACTCGTAATCCATAATTAACTGTCACCACCTGCGGAAAAAAAGAAAAATCATCTGTCATTAACACCGGAAAAACATCTCAACTAATTAAAAAAAAAAAAAAAATGACCCCGCCATAATCAAGATGGATAGTTTGCTTAACGAGATTGGTTAACCGATTTAAATCATCAGCATATGGTTCCCACGTCAAAAAAAAAATGAAACATATTTATTATTCCTGTCATCTGTCAGCGACAGGAAAAAAAAATCTTGAAAAAAAAATTTCCCAAACTGCAAATCGATGATAGAGTAATTGATGAAAATTAAATTATTACCCCGCAAAACTGGATTTTGCGCAGGAATATTCAATAACATAATGACTAAATTAATGAGCATGAACGAGAGATATGAAGCCTTCCTTTTACACTAGTTTAATAATAAAACTCAAATCAAATTTTCCCTAATTATTATATATTCGGATTTTAGCCATGTTTCAAAAATTTAATATTTTCAACGTCGGAATTGTTTCACAGGGAAATATATCATAATTATAAAATGATGATAAAAATGTCATGTTAATCTATACACGAAGGTAAAGAAATCCTTTAAAACTGAGGAGATTTACTCATCGGTGAGCCATATATCACAAGGATTAGATATTGCTAAAAAAAGGAGGGAGCTCTATTCCGAAAGGTGTCAAATAACGTAACAAAAGCTGTTTCATCGGATAAGATAGTCCTGTCAAAATGGAGCCCTTTTACAGTGGCGTGTTGCAGCAAGAACGAATCGAATTATCTTTCGGTTAAAAGTTTTGGGATCAGCGATTCTGCAAAAGAACGGACAGCCCTTATAATGAAGCCCACCTGCCATTATTTCAGAGTTTAGAGCCTCAAGTTAGGATTCATCTAATTAAAATATTTTTAAACATTTGTGAAATATTTTACAAATATTTGTGAAATATTTTGTGAAATCCATTTAAATATTTAAATGATACAATATTTACATAATATTTTCATAATATTTTCATAATATTTACATAATATTTACATAATATTTACATAACATTTTGTGGAATATTTGTAAAATATTTACATAACATTTTGTGGAATATTTGTAAAATATTTCACAAACGTTTAAAAATATTTTGATTGTACATTTCCCAATGGGCAGCAGCTTAAGGACACAAAATTTGCCAAATTTTCTGAATTTGTTTACTCCAAAACATCAAAAAATTGTTATTTGCAAAAGGATGAGATTTTGTTAAAATCTCGCCCTAAAATTTCTTGAAAGAAGCTCACGCCACTGACTCTCTCTTTTATCGCATCCTTGCTTATACTTTCACGATCAGATCACGTTCGAAATTTTATAGTTTTACATGGCACTCTTTTAGGTTTTTTTCTTTCTGTTCATCTCTCTTCACTTTATTTCTATCCTTTTATGGTATAACATATTCAAAGGAAATAAGTGCTCTTTTTTGTTTCATTTATAGCCCCAAAATTTTTATTCAAGCCTTTCCTTGTATTTTTGCTTTTCCATTGATGTCGAATTTTTTTCCTTTCGCCCTTTCCGATTAATTTAGAGATTTCGTTGAATTTTTCGAAGCTATGTCCCCCTTTTCTGGGATCGACTTCAAATTTTTTTTTTCTTACTTTGAACCTGTTTATCTTGATTTTCTGTTTTTTTTTCCCTTTCATTAGAGAATGAAAGAAAAAACTTTAAAAGAGAGCAAGATTTGAAAAAAAAACTGGGCCTTAGGGAGATTTCAACAGACGGTTAATGAAAGACTTCAATCGAATGACAATAAGCGAAAAAAAGTTCAGGGAAAAAAATTAAAAAGGAGTTTTTGATAAATGAAAATCGCAATTTAGATAAAGCTTTACGAAATAACCGTCAAAGTGGTGAAAATAAAGGAGGGATTAAATAAGAGGAAGCGGAGATAATAAGAAAACGGAAGTTAGAAAAATTAATGAAGTGAAAATAAAAGCAAATGGGCAATGTTGAGAAAGGAAATGAATACAGTGACTATGTAGAGGAATGTTTTGTTAAATATTTGGAAAAAGAGATGGGAAATAGTATTAGTGACCATTTATGCGACTATGCTATGCATCTTGCAAAGAATTGAAGAAGAGAGAAAATGCAATTTCGCTAAAAGGGAAATGCGTTTAACTCCGAAGCCTCCATATGGTGGCCAAGATCTCTATTTTCATATCAAAAAAAGTAAATATTAAAACTAAAAGCTCTCAATTACGATTTTCTGCCTCAATATCACAAAAAAAGGTCAATACTGAGTTTAACAAGGGAATCGAACCGGATTTAATACCCATAGCAACAAGCTTTACGAAAGCATCTCAACTCAAAATAAAGAGAGAAATTTTTAAATTATTTACCGATTTTTTTCAACGCTCAAGCTAAAAACAATTTCATAAAGCAAAATAAGCTTTTTAGGCTTCGCAAAAAAAAAAAACTCGAGAACCAAACAACACGTGGCGCCGTAAAAAATTCTCTCTTAGGTTTTATTTCCTTTTCCTCAAAATCGGATTCACAAAAACTTTTCACAAAATGAAGGTATGATGTTTCTTTCAAAAGATTTTTTTTTTGAAAAAAGTTTTCATAAAAAAAGAAAGTTTAAGGAAAACCATGCGGTGCCTTGGAAAATAATATTTACAGCCTCATGCAGGGCTGATTGAGTCATAAACAATGCGTTGGGGCTTTTTCTCTTTCATTTAAGTAGAAGAGAATTTTATTAATTTTCCTGAATTGAGCTGAGAAAATGGAAAATAAAAAACAAAAGATGTCACGTTAAAATTGAAAATTTTCTCTCAGTTCGTAATTTTTCATTTTAGAACTTAGCGACTTTATTATTTAAGTAATTATGGGCTGAGTATATTTACAAGCTAAATTATGTTTAAGCTCAGCCTTTTCCTTGTAGAGCTAATTTATTAACCGTAAAAAAGGGGTAAATCAATTAATAAAGATTTTTATTGCTGATATAATTTCTTTTTAAAAAGATTGATCAAGTTTTTCTTGGAATTTTGAAAAGAAAATTTAGGTTAATTATAAAAACATTGCAGGCTGAAAGGGGAGCTTGGGCCGATTCTTTTTACTATTAATCTTGTTATGTAAAATGTAAAGTTCAAAGCCTAAAAATCATAAGAGCCAGATTCGAAAATAATTCTCCAATAACAATTTTTTTAGCTGCCCAAAAAACGTCTTTATAGCAGCCACGCCTAAAACTAACTCAGCCAACCTCGGTCCTCCACACAATCTCTAGCCCCATTTATTCTCCTTAAAATAGCCTTAGGCAAACTAAACCCTTTCTAAAAAAAATTCCCGGACTTACCAACTCAAAAAATAATTAAAACTTTTCAACACGCTTCATATTCCTCGTGTTTATACGAAAAACACATAAAGCTCAACCACACACACATCCACAAACTTTTGTTTTGTAATAAAACAAGTAAAGCGACTCAGACGAATAAACAACACACACAAAAAAAAAAAAGTTTTGAGAGATGACAAAGCTACGGTATTTCTCTTTAGTCCCTTGGGACCCGTTGGCTTTATACTGACATACCTCACCCGACGTTATTGCATAAAACAAGTTGTATTACCCCAACTTCAATTTTTATCTCTCATTCGAAATATTTTTTTCTCGTAAGAGTCATTTATGAAAGTAAATAGATAGCTATCCGGTTGCAACGTCAACTCTGAAATGCTTTCTCTGTGTTTAAAATTGCTTTTATTTCGATTTTTTTTTTTTGTTCAAATAAATGGGTGAAATTATATATCTATGACCCTTGGCTAAAAGTACAAAAAGGTTTTAGAGGAGAGTTGAGCGAAATTAAATGTCATTATTTTGATTGCTTTTAAAATAAAAATAAAAACTGATTTTTTTTTGAGATTTGAGTTTCGAAAATTTAATTTTTGGATTATGATCCCATGAGAATTTGTCCTGGCTGCGGATATTTAACTGCAGTCCTTAATGAAAACGGCAATGGCGGAATGTTAGTGCAAAAATTTCAGTGATTAGCCCTGAAATCCGACTGTTTATTTATAAACGTCACACGCTTCTTAAAACCTGAGGTTATTCTGATGAGAGATAATAATAATAATAATAATAATAATAATTTTGTTTTGAGCTCACTTCTCCCTTTCCTCCTCCCAAAAATAGTGTAAACATGTTTTGGAGCTAATAAACGATAATAATAAAATCAAGACGCTGATTAGATGTAAATCATCAACTGTCAACAATAAAAACCAGAGATAATTTCAATCATCACCGAAAAAAAAATTTTTAAATCTTCTTTGAAAACTGCTCAAAACAACCAAGCACCTATTTTGTCTTTCAACGACGCAAAACTAGAAAATTATCTTCCGCTATTTAAAATAAACGAGTGGGCAGCTCAGGGCAAAACTTCTCGGTCAGAAATGAATAACTACATAATTATTATTAATTAACAATTCAATATTATCTTTCAATGTTGTTGTATCCGAACGTGGATATTTCAATAACATGAATGTTGAGGAAATTTCTCTGTGAAAACAACCCCTGGCAACACCTTTCGAAAACGAAGCCAAGTTGCAGAGCACTAATTGAAGTAACAGAAATTGAAATTCTACGGATCATTTAACACTTTTCAAATTATGAAAATTCATGGTTGTTTACCCTCTAAAGATTAAATTACTTTGCTAGATTTTAAATTTCATTAAAAATAAATCAAATATTCAGAAGAATTTCTTTCCGAAATTCAATTGAAATAAGTAAGTTGTAAAAATTAAAGAAAACTAGCGATTAGGCTAAAAGAACTATGCCCTGTGATAATAATATTGGCTATAGTTTAAAGAGAGGCTACTAATTTTATCAAAACAAAACTAAGTTTAGCCTGGAGCTTCGAATCTGGCTCTATCAATAATTCTTTCATACTATTCTCCTAAAAAGCTAAAATAATTTCTAAAACTAAATTACTGTCCTATTTTTGATTTTATCTTATATGCTTATGTCTCCTTGTGTAATCTATAAATTAACAAGATTCACGGTATAATGAACTGCTCTTCCCATCATTACTATATTAAAGGAAAACCAAAATCCTTAGTTTCAAAACTTTCAAAGACCATGACACGTAGAGTTCAAAATCCGAAATTCCTCCATTCATTAATAATTTAAACCTGCATTTCATCTTCGCTTAAAATATTTTCCAATACCTGCCTATTTTTTATCCATATGCTCCCGTCTTCCGATTAATCCGAAGGCTTCTCTCGTCACGCTTCTATTTTTAAACTTTGCCAAATTCATACCCTGAAATAATAAAATTTTTAAATTAAGAATTTTCAACGGGAGCCTAATAAAAAATTAAACAATGAAACGATTGAAACATCCTATAGCACTTAAACTTGATCGTTAAAATTCCTACCGAGAAGAATACAAAGTAATCAACAAAAACTTTTTAAAAGTCTAATCAGGGAAACATTTTACAACGCTAATCGAATTAATAACAAACAATCTTTTCCCCAAGAGTTGTATTTTGAATAATAAATCCGGCGAAATTTTTCACAATTAATTAAAAAAACATTTTCTTAAAAAACGTTAATTAATAATTTGTTTTATAAATTGCTTTCGGGATCTGAAAAGCTCGATTTAAAGTTTTTGTTTAGAAGTTAACCGAACCATATGGAAATGTGCCCTAAAATCTTTATCCGCATAATCCCTTTTTTAAAAACCCCAAAATTTACATAACTACAATGAACTTCAAACGTGATAAAGAAACGTTTCAAGTGATTACATCAAAATGCTAATTGATTCTGAAGAGGATTTTTTAGAAAGCTTTGAAATTTTCATGTTTTCCCACTTTGGTAAAAAAAGATAGAAATGACCCTTGAAGCTCAAATAAAAATTTCAAACCTCGACGTTAAAATTTTTTTCTAATTTCAAAAACGAAATCAATATCTTACGATTTAATATTTTTAATGGATATTTTTTTAATTAAAAAATGTTCATTTCATTGGTCAAAAAAAAAAACGAGAACGAAAATTTTGAAAATTAAATCCTTCGTACCTTGAAATCATTTAAAAATCATAATTGATTCAAAGGGAAACTTTAAAAAAAAAAAATTAACGTGCGTAATTTTTTACGATAAACCCGGGGATAAAATTATAAACCAACGAAAAATAAACCTACCGCGTCCCGATGCGAATTATCACTGAAGCTGAGCCGTCAACGAGACAAATAAGTTTTCCATTCGGCGTGCTCTCCAGCATGCGTATTAAAAAACTAAAATCGGCGCTGCCGTTCGCTTCCTCATCGCGAAACGTTTTTCTTAGGATTCCTTCATCGTTAAGCTCCGTATTCCCATTCCAAGATATTTAAATCCCCCGTAAGGTATTCGTAGGGAGATTAAGGCTATTTCAAAAACCAGCGTGAAAATTTCTCTACCCCATAACTAGCTAGCCGAAGCTATCTGACAAGTGCAGTCGTGTCCATGTTGATTAATGACAACAATAAAGCATGCTGGTTTGCTTTCCCCATTTTTTGGAAAATACCTGAAAAAGAGAGAATTATGTAATTTTGTTTTAAAGTTGTTAAACCTTTACCCTAAGGGTCAAGTGGTACAAGATTTACACAAGAGGAAATGTTGAGAATTTCAACGGGTAATATATGGATCAGTTTTAAAAGGAAAAGCATGAAACTGAGAAGTTTAATTTCCTCACGGGAAGTTAGGTAGTTCAGAACTGTAGGAATTTAATTCTCATGTTCACTGCCCACAAATGTGTAGCATAGGTAATGAATGAAACACAAGTTTAAAATGAGAGAATGAGAAAATAAATTTTTGATGATTTGAATTATTCCAGGTTATTGATTTAAATTGCAGGAAAGTTTTAAGAAGATTAAAGATTAACACGAGGTATATAGGTAATTACCAACTTTCAACACTTTCGGAAACTCTCTTGGACAATAACAATAGGATTAGTAAACATGATGCTTTTTAATAGTTTTACAGCAGAGGCATGATAAGGTAGATTAGCTGACTGATTGAACAAGTGACGATATGTAAAATTTTATCCTCTGGTTACTGGTTACACCTCTGGATCTCATTCCATTTTTTGACTTGAACTTTGTCCTGATTACTTTGATGAAAATGAATTTTGAATATCAGCCAAAATGAATTGCAAAGAATCAAATGCATTTCAAAAAGTGATCTTGAATAACTTTTTTTTTTTGAGAATTCTCTTGGCACCAACATAAAAACAAGAAAACACTTTTTCGTAAGACTGACAAAAAAGGTAAAATAATGATGCTGAATGTTACGGAAAAAGTAATTCTTGATCGTAAATTTGGATGCCATTCAGCTTTAGCTCGGATGTCATATTAACCTTCATCTCTCACTGCCGATTAACTTTCTCTCAAAAACCGCACTTACACAATAATTCTAGAATAGAACAAGTCCCGGATAGGTGTGACTTCTTAATTATATTTTGTTTTAATTTTGGAATTCATTCCTTCATTCCGAAGCTGAAGCTGATAAATTCCCTAGACGCCATATTTGCCCAAAACGTCCACGTCACGGAAAAACAGGCGTTCATCGTTTCCCATTCAAATCCTCGTATGGTTTGGATTTTTTTCTCATTTTTATCGCTAATTATCTTATTCACTTTGATCACATCATGTAAACTTCATAAAATCAAAACATTCACCTCAGTATTACATTTCCCACTCCACAACCTAGATAACGGCATTTCTTTTCCTCCTTCCTCAATCAAAAAGGGCCCTGAAAGTGCAGTGCTGCCATCTTTCTAAACTAAAATTTCTCTTCTCACATTGTTTACACGGCCATTTTGTTCTCAATGTGAAAACTCACATGTTCTTAAGAAATAAATAAAAAAGCGAACTCGATCGACATACCATTCTCAGCTTCTCAAGTTTCATCCGAGAGGAAATAAGATTCCGGTGACATATTATTAAAATTACCTTGAGTTTATCTCATCATTATTATAAATTACGATTGCCTTTGTGGATAAGATCAAGTAAGCCTTTTTTTATTAACGTTTTTGGATAGGTGTTCTGATAAAAATCAACACAAAGTTTTAAAACCCTTCATGTATTCAAAACACTTTTTTAACAATATAAATCATCATCCAGTCACTACAATCCCTGATAACAAAAACCCACCACTTCCACTTACATTAATGTCAGGATGAGTCCTGTCTGGTAATACCTGATATCCTCTCAGCCAACTTTCAGTTAACCTTAAAGCTATCACATCACTTCTTGACTTCAACTCACAAAACATTTCTTGCAACGGTTCCCTAATTGAGCAGTAAATAACAAAAGGCCTTGAAATATCAACATATCTAATAAGTTTTCGAAAAATGTTAGAAGGATGTTCTCGTCCTATTATTAATAATGCATCTGCTTTTTTTTCCTTTAAAATTTCAATAGCTCGGTCTTCATTTTCTTCTTTTCGTTTTTTTTTCCATCCTGTTTGAGGTTCTTCTGATTTTCTTTTCCCTAGGGTAACTTTTTCATCTTCTGTTTTTTCTATTATGTTTTCAACTATTTCACTTTTTTCAGTGCTTTTAAATGATAGTTTGTGAATGTCAATACTAATTAGCTGATCAAGTTGTTCTTTTTTTAAATTTAAAGATAGGACAGCATGGGTCGGATGTTCACTGTTTCCAGGATGAACATGGATTATGGTCCCATTGGAGCCTAGGCGATCAAACATCGCTGCAGCTGCGATTCCGGAACATCCAGATTCATAGAGCAGGTATGTACCTGAAAAAAGAAAGTATTATTTGATGCTACAATTTTTTTTGGTTAGTAAGCATCAAGTTACCTCCTGCATGAACATTTGCGAGAGTTGTAAGTTGAGCAAGAGTGTCCATTCTCATTCCAAGAATTTTAGCTGGTTGTTTTGAAAGGATTTCAGCTATTAAACGGAATGTTGGTTTTCTTATCGTAATGTATTCAAAATATTTTTTTTCTTTCTTCTTTAAGTACTTAACCTAAAAGTAAAATGAATATTTTATTAGAATACAAAAACAAAACTTCAAGTGTTATTTTTGACTCATTTTTCTTGTTTTCTTTAAAGGTATAAGTCTGTGTGGTCATGCCAGTGGAAATGTTCAACAATTTTTGGGATTATTATTCAAGGATGGATTGAAACAAAATTAATAATTATTTTTTATCGCTAAATTTTTGAAATTAGCATTGTTAATTTTTTGAGAGCACAGGTAAGCCAAATAAAAACATAATCCTTTACATTATATTAAAATTCTTTATATGAATCATTTTTTATTTCCCTAGCAAGAAAAAATTTTAAAAAATGGAGTATGCTGTCCCACTCAGTCTCCAAAGGATATGCATCACGCGAGTAGCTCAATATTTATGGGAAAAAAAGCAAGAATCAGTGGAAAAATTGCAGTATTTTTTTCGCTACCCACGGCAAAAACCTAAAAATGAAATGTGGAATTTATTAACTAGGGATGTTATTAAATCATTCAAATTTAAAGGTTTATCAGATGAATTGTACAGTGACATTGTGTATACAATATATTGCATGAAAGAGAGGAGGATTGAGTGGCTTAAACACCTTGAATCAAGTTACGTCTTTCGTGATATCTCAAAAGAAGACTTTTTTTCTATTTATGCAAAAAAAATTAGCTGGACTTATTGTGCTACTGTTGATGAAGAAAAAACAATTAGATCTTGGCTTGATATTGAAGGCATTGATCTAGGAAAAACTTTTATTATGGCATGTCATACTTGCTCGGAATTACTTATTAAGGAGATATGGCAGAAAATTTTAGGAACACCTGAGCTTTCTAAGATAAATGAAAATGATGTGTATGAGACACATTTTGCTGCATACTGGATCAGAAGTTTTGAAAATAGTTTAAAGAACTTCATTAAAAATTTAAAAAATAAAAATTGTGATCCATTAAATATTTACAATGAAAATGAGTCAGTTGAAGGAAATATGCTTAGATTAGCTTTACGCTGGGATTTTCAAATGGCCGCAAAATATTTTTTGTCAAAAGTGAATGAAGTGGAAAAAGAGAAGGTCATTTTTGAATATTTTAAGGATAAACAGTTATTTCAGAACCGATATCAACTTAACTATAAAAATTTTCAAGTCAAAGAAATCCAGATTTTTCTTTGGGTTAATATGACAGAAGATTTAAAAAGGTCATTATTAGAACTGAAACATTTTGATAATTGGGTTTCAAAAATTATAGTGCATCCTATTGGTGCATTGCCAGTTCATTTCCAAATATTTATATCTGATAATTTTAAGAAATACATCAGCGGTTCGGAATATCAGGAGTTCCACATTTCAATGGCTTCTCAAAATAATGATATTTTTAACAGAAGCTTGAAGTTACCTGTTAAGGGTAATATATTTCAGAATGAATTTCATAAAATGTGGAAGGTAGCCCCTTTAAATTCCAAAGAAAGAATTGCCAAAAAAGTTGCCAATTTTATGTTTCAATGCTGGGACGTGTTGAATTTAAAAATGATTTTGAATGATGAATTTTTGAATAGTGAACAAGTAAAGCTGAGCATTTCAAGAACGAGGGTGGAAAAAAATCGAGAAGTTTTGATTAAACATTATGGTGGATATGATAAGTTTCTGGATCTAATAGAGGAGAAAAATCAAGAAAAGATAGATCAATTTATCAGTGAAATATTGATTCCTGATGCTTGGAAAAATGATAAGCAACACACAATGCAAAAATTGTACAAGTATGTAATGCAAGGAGAATTCGATATGGCAGAATTATTACATAAATCAAAATCTCCTCAAAATTTAAAAAACAAGATTGATCCAGAACTCATGTGCTACTATTTTATTAGAATTAATAGGCTCGATTGGGCAGATAAATTTCTGCTGTGGGCATTAGGCTCAAGAGAGTCCTTAAAAGCTTATAAAAAGGCTTTGTCTTCTGATAAATTTTTGGCTGAGCATATTAAAAAACTGTGGACTGAAAGTACAGAAAACGTAGAAAAAATAAAGTGTCAGTGTAATCATTTTTTATATTGGTGTTTTGAATCAAATGAGTTAGCCAATTCTTTTATTAGAGAAAATTTTGCAAAATATTACATCGATTATTCTAGCTCAATAAGTTATGTTTTTTTTGAAAAAGAGCGCTTTGAAGTCATTGATGATTTCCTAAAATGGAGTGGGCTCACAAAAAAACAGATTAGTGCATGCAAAAATAAAAGTTTCCCGAAACACACCATGTTTGAATTGATGGAGAAATACATGGGGGAGAATAAAATCGAAACCGCTAAAAAACTACTCGATTGTGTTTTTAAGTCAGAAGAAGAAAAAATTAAATTCATTAAAAATTTTTTTTCGAAAAACGCACCTATCTTTGCTTGCAAGTATTTTATTTCTGAAAATGGGATGCTGGATGTTTTTGAGCCTAAATTATCTCAAGAAGAAATAGCTAATTCAATGAAGGAATTTATAAATTTCTGGATGAAGCCTGTAAAAGTATTTGCAAAATTAAAGATGGGGCTGGAAAAATGGCCCAAACTTTGTGAGGAAGAAATCAAACTTTTTATGAAATCTAATTCTTGTTCCGAGTCACACTGCGCTGTAAATACAACCAAGGCGCCTGATCGCAATAATTTTCCTAATTACGACGATTATCTAAATGCTAGTTGGGACTACAATGATGAAAATAAAAAATGTTTTGTTTATTGTGAAAAAGAGAATTTGAGACTTTTTATGAGACTTTTAAGGTGTTTCGAAGTGAACAGCAATCAATTTTGTTGCTCTTTCGAAAAAAGTTGTCTTTAAAATTTCAGGATGATGTCCTTAAAAAGTAATTTTGCATGTTCAAAAATTATTATTAATTAATTGCTCATTAAAATTATATTCTTTGTTTTTTATTAATTAGTGGACTTTGCTGAACCAACCTAACCTCAAATTCTTGTGCCAATGAACTTTTTGCAATTCTAAGAGCCAATTCAAATCTCATTTCCAAATCATGATTGCGTTCAGTTTCTTAAAGGTTAAATTTGAGCCTGACCTGTTTTTATGTTCAACGCAACTTGGGCCCAACAAATCAATTTTTTTTTTTTTTTGGTTAGGCTCAAGCCTGAAAACAACTGACCCAGGAAGACACTACACACCTACCTAAGTAATTGGAAAAGTAACTTATTGTGTTATTTGCATTACCACAAAAAAATAAATGGGACAGATGTTACTTTCAAGGCAATTGACTTACTCAGTTTTCAACAAACTTCAACATAAATTTGGAAAAAAAAATTACCTGTGAGTACTCCGTCTTATTCATAAAAGTCTTACTATTTTCCACAAGCTGGCTAACAATACCCTGAGCAGACACACCACAAGCTCTAAGATTAATTATTTCCTCTGATGATAGCTTCTGTGAAGACCCATCGTCAATGATATCTCGATTATCTTCACCACTAGTTACATCTTTAATTATTTCATCTGTAAACCAAAACACTCTTAAATTTTTGCTTTAGGATTAATGTTTTCATATAATTACTCTCATACCTGATAAACTAACTACTTCATCACACTTCTTGAGCAAGTAAGATCTTTTTCCATTTGGCTCCATTTTAAACGTACTCCAGTAGGGCTCCCCAACAACCGAAGCAATGTCAATTATATCTTTTCCTAAATTAACTGTTGTTTTTTTCGCTATTTTATGGATTTTCATAAAATCGTGCCTTTGTACAATGACATAATCCCCTTCTTTAACAATGTCTTCCTCTGTAGATGCCATCGCAACTTTTGACGGTGATTTTTTTTTATTATTGCAACTTCAAGGTTAAAAAATCATAATCAGCTGAAAATATCACATGAGTAGATTGTCAGAGTAAAACTTTTTTTTAAATAAATCCAATAATTAAATAATTGTAGCTTAATTATTAAAAATAAATTATGTACACAATCCGTTTATTTGGAAACCGGCAGCAGAAGACAAAATTTCCGACTTTTAAAGGATTAATTTCTGGAAATATAAGATAAATATACGCTTTTATGAATCCTTATTAATTACTTGCCAGTTTAATTATTCATGTTATTGCTACAAAAAATGGTTAGAATTATTGTATTTCATCTTTATATTTTATCAGAATTCTTTTATAACCCCGATTCACTTTAATAATATTGTTGAAACACCGGTTGAATAAATATACGAGGGATAAAAAAATTGCAGACGACAACCTAAAAACATTCCTCCATTTTGGTGTTTTTCGCCCCGCCATGTTGGTAGCCTTGATTATTTTAATATAAACACGTGAAATTTGGTTATAAATCGGGCTTTTAAATAATAAAAAAATGGATACAAATCGCAAACGTGCGGCGAGCGATGACAATCTAATGGACGTAGTTACCGTAGAAGATGAAAATAGCATAACCGCTAAGCCCGACCATAACGTATCGTCGAAAAAAAAAAGTAAAGTTACACTGCAGAAATCGGAATTTCGGAAGGTCCCAGTTCCAGCTCATCGTTATACACCATTAAAGGAAAACTGGTTAAAAATATTCACTCCAATAGTTGAACATTTACATTTACAAGTACGTTTTAATCTCAAGACAAGGAACGTCGAGCTTCGAACGTGTGATAAAACAGAAGACATAGCTAACCTACAAAAAGGTGCTGATTTTGTTCGAGCATTTGTTTATGGATTTGATGTTGATGATGCATTGGCTTTACTAAGGTTGGATGATTTGTTTATTGAAACGTTTGAAATCCAAGATGTAAAACCACTGAAAGGAAGTCATTTATCAAGAGCGATTGGGAGATTAGCAGGGAAAGGTGGAAGAACAAAGTTTACAATTGAAAATGTGACAAAGACTCGTATTGTGTTGGCAGACTCTAAAATTCATGTGTTAGGTTCTTATAATAATATTCAAATAGCTAAGAGGGCTATTTGTAATTTGATATTGGGAAGCCCTCCTTCGAAAGTTTACGGGCAGCTTAGGAATGTTGCAGGACGGATATCAGATAGATTGTGAAAATGTAATGTAAGTTTATAAATATAATTCTGTTTCATTTTGATTTCTGAATGTTTTTTAAGTCTGTTATTTCATTCCTTCAAGTATTCATGTCATAAATACAAGTTGGAGAGGAAAAAAAATTAGCTAATGTGATTAAGGAAGTTTTTATATGGGTCACACAGAATTTTCATGCATGAATTGCTTATTAGCTTGCTAAAAGTAGTTAGTGGAAGTGAATTTAAAAGGCAAAGTAAATTTTTGCAACAAACTGAATAAAGTCAGATGCTGTTTTGATGTAATGAGAACAGTGATGGCTTGTTGAAACAAGCAGCAACAACAGCTCAACATTTTTTTCCCTAATGAGATAATTGTATGCACATTACATAAGACGATTTAGCTTTTAGGATTGATTATAATAATAATAATATATTGTACAATGCAAAGCAATATTTTTATAAACAAGTTTAAAAATCAGATTTTAATTAATCAGAAAATTCACTGTCACCGTTTTCAAATAATTTCAATAAGCTCATAAACAGGTTTAGATTCTCTTTTTCACAATATACATTTTCAAAATCAAACCACAATGATTCTTTTTCTTCTTCATCTGAAGAATCAGCTTCTCCAATGTCTTTACGTTCGGCTTCTTCAAAATATTTAAATGAAGTTTCAGGCCATTCTTGTAAATTCTTAATCAAATTATTAAGTTTAGTTTTTTTAATCGGCTTCAGCCAAAATTTAATAAAAATTTTCATTTTTTCAGCTATTTCAGCTTCTGATAATTGACGGTGAAACATTTTTGAATCGCACCGATCTCCAATAAATACTTTACAGCCCTTTACACTGAAATCTGACTGTAAGAATCTCACTAAAAATTTATCTTTTTCCTTGTCAGAGTTGAACACCCAATTTAACAGCTTTTGTGCATTAGCTATATCATTAAATTCCATATACTCTCCCATTTTATCAAACAATTGATCTTCTGAGGTGCATTTTTCCTTAATTTTTTTTTTTTCAAAATTGCTTTTTAAAGACCATGACATAAAGTCATCCATTATTTCAAAATTTGAATCTGAAAAAAGATCCAGGAATTTATCAGGATGAAAATCTCCTTTAAAGCGATCCACTAATTTCTGAGAATTTAAAAACCATTTTAAAAAATTATCAGATTGTTGTCTTGCTTGTTCAACATTTTCTTTATTTGTATACCAGTAATTCGTAATACAGCTTACGGTAAAGTCCTTATCAAAATAATAAGCAGATTTATAACGGTTGGCTATTTCTTCAGAATTAAATCTCCAATTCAAAAATTTATCAGCTAGGTGTAATTCATTTTTGTTAATTAAATAATCACAAATTATTTTAGTATCAATTGTACTTTTAAATCCATTTGCTTCTTCTTCAGACTGACAAAAAGAGCTCAATAGTTCATCAGCTAAATCAAATTTACCCTTCATTAGGTGCTTATAAATCTTTTCCATATTAGTTCGGATATCTACCTTCCATTTTAGAGGGATTAATAACTTTATAAACTTTTTTTCCCAATTCTCAAAAAAGGAATATCCTTGAGCTATTAACTGATTCCTTGTTTTACGTAAATATTTATCATTTAGAATTACTTGAAGAGTATGAATATCCTTAATTCTGAACAACTCTGTCACAAATTTTTTACTCACTTTTTCCTTGTACTCTGATGGAACTATTTTCCATATATCAAGTCGTAGCAACTGGAAAATATTTACTTTCTTTTCATTAACAGCGGAATGGATGCCTTTGCCACTAAAGTAATTATAAAATGTGCTTGAAAATGCTTCATATTCTTTTTCACCATAATATTCCTTTGAGTAATTAACAAACTGCATAAATAATTTAAGCCAAGGCCAGGAACCCATATTTAGTAAAATGTTTTTAAAAACTTGTTCGTTTTTAATCAGCTGCATTTGATGACTCTCAGGTAAATTGTTTAATAAAAATACAATGATTTCAGTAAATTGCTCATCTCTGTAATTCATAGCAGATTGCCTTTTATCATTGCCAAAACTTACGGCTTGCCACAAATAACTAAGTATGCCTTGCATCTTTTTTTCTTTATCTAAAAGAATCCAAAAGGCTTCAACAGCCGACTTATATCCTTTATAAATTGATAATAGAAGCATATTCTCTTCAATTGATTTATTTTCATCATAAAAATCAGAGCCACAGAAATTTAATTTAATATCAGACACAAAGTTTTCTAATTCATTACTAAATTTTCTATTCCAATAAGCAGCCAAATGCCATCCATATCTTTTGTATAAATATTCAAATTCTAATGGGTCATATTTATTTTCTACTTCAACCCATATTTCTCTGATTAATTCTTCTGAGCAAAAGCAGCAAGCCATTACATATACTTTCCACAGGTCACACTTTGGGTTATTGAACCAAGATCTTATTATTTTCTTCTCATCAACAGTGCCATAGTGAGTCCAATATATTTTTTTACAATAATCCTCATACAATTCTTCTTTAGGAACAGCTCTAAAAATTGATCTCATTCTGCAGTAATTGAACCAATCTTTCATTATTTCTCCTAAATGTTTAATCACATATTTGACTTCGGTATATAAAATTTCAGGTAAAGATTCAGGATCTAAATATTTCTGTACACTTTTTGATATATCATACCAATTGGAAACTTTTTCGAGTTTAGTTGGTGAACAAAAATAGGTTTTAGTTTTTCGTAATATCTTTTCTTTTTTCCATAAGGAATCAGCAAGAGCAATAATGCATAAGTTTTGAAGATTGATTTCAAATTTTAGTTCCATATTAATTACAGCCTACTTTCAGAAAATCGACCTGCAAAATGTAAGCAAAGGTGTTTAATGTTAGCTAAGCAAAGCAAGGAAAATGACCAGTAAATCATGCGTATTTTTGAACTTACATTCAAAATTGTGCCATATGAAAAACAATACAATTAAATAATTTGGCTAAAATTGAAAACGTTGATCATTATCAATAAAAAATAAAAAATCGACTTATCGACATTTGGCTCGCAGAAGCAGAATAAAAATTAAGATGGCAATGTCTAGTGACACGCCACAACCACAGGGAATTTTTGGCGGTTTGTGGTAGGGAAGTTCATAAATGGGTCATGGGGGGTGAGCATGGCAGAGTGGTCTAGCATGCCGCCTCACGCTCTCGGTTTGAGGGCAGGCCTGGGTTCGATTCCCGAAGGCCGGATGTCGACTTGACGTTTTTCTGAGTCTCGTTCGCTCTTATCGCGAGATCTCAATCATTAAAAGCGACGTCTACAGCTACTATACAAGGGAAATACACTAGAAAAGATTAATTACGTTGATGACTACACGATGGCGCTGGACTACTCTTCTGGATTACGGATTGATTAGTTCCAATGACGACCACGGGATTACACAAGGACACACGATTCGGATAATACCAATGTACATGGCTAACAAGGTTATACCACTAGCCAAATAAAAAAAAAAAAAAAAAAAAAAAAAAAATGGGTCATGGTCACATAGAGACTTGGCTAAAAAAGGTTTACCATAGCCATTAAAACAAAACAAAAAAAAAAAATGGGTCATGGAGGATTTTTGGATTTTCATGCATGAGAATTGCTTTCTAGCTTGCTAAAAGTAGTTTAGTGGAAGTACAGGTGGAAGAGAATTTAAAAAGCCAAGTAAAATTTCTGAAATGAATTGAATAATTTAAGATGCTGTATTGGTGGGAACAGTCACCCATTTTAAACCTTCATACCCAGCTCTAAGCTTGTTCTTAGCCGCCATTTTAAAATTACCATAAAAGTCTTAATTGATTAACTCGTCATTGTTTTGCTTATTACTTTTTTTAAAAATAGAGTTGGTCAGCAATAAATAGTGGGAAAGGTGCACAAAGCTTCGATTAGAGAGACTGAAAAAGAAGGAGAGAGTCGCCAACTCTGTATACTGAAATCCTGGCTTGATTGGCTGTGACCAAATTGGTGATGCCGTCAGAAGTCACTCCTGCTACTCCGTACTTAACTTATATTTAGTCACAGCATATCAAAAAGCAGTTAATTGAGTTAATGACTTCTCTCCTTTCAGGCTTTCTAGCTTTGATCATTTGCAAAAGCAGATTTTAATGAAATTCAACGTCGTTACTTTTATCATTAACATTTTAACATTTATTTGAAAAACGCAAGAGAAACTAATACAGAAATTACAAAGCAATTTTTCTTTTTTAATCTGAAAATTCACTGTCACTATCTTCGTACGATTTTAATAAACTCATAAATATACTCAAATTCTTCTTATCACAATACAGATAATCTTCATCATCAAAATCATCATAATTAAACGTTTCTTTATCAAATTCGTCAGAGGTGCATAAATCTTCCTTTTCCATATGCTCGTCTTCTTCTAAATTAGCAAAAGAAACCTCTGGCCATTCTTCCAAACACTTTTTTATTTTTTTCAATTTGGACTTTCTCACAGATTTAAACCAAAATTTAATGAAGTCTATCATTTTTCTTGAGGTTTCTTGAAATGATGGTTTAGGCTCAAACATGCTTGACGCACAAGTTTCCCCAATAAACATTTTGCAGGCATACCTAAAATTTTCAGATTTAAAAAATTTTTTCATGAACTCTTTCCTTTCAATCTCTGACCTGAATGCCCAATGTAACAATTTCTGAGCCAAATCTATTTTATTTCCTCTCACATATCTTCCCATTTGGTTAAATAAATAAGAGTCTGAAATGTAGTCTTCTCTGATGCTACGTTTTTTTTCAAAAGGCATTAAAGACCAGTTTAAAAAATCATCTAATATTTCAAAATTATCCTTTTGAAAAAAAAACGAAGTAATTTGGCTCTCATTCCTAAAATTCCTTGTTTTAAAAAGTTTTATTAATTCCTCGGAGTTCAGGAACCAGTTTAAAAATGTATCGGACTGTGATTTCACTTCTTTTACTTTTTTTTCAGGCTCGGACCACAAATTAAAAGTATGCTTTGCAGAAAATTTATTGAAAAATAAAGATAATTTATAAGCATTCACCGATTCGTTAGATTTCAATTTCCAGTACAAAAATTGATCAGCCAAATTTAGTTGATTTTTTTCAATGAAATAACGACATATAAAGTTATGATCTATTGCATTTTTAAAACCGATCATTTCTTCTTCTGAACGGCAAAACGAATTTAATAATTCATCAGCTAAATTGAGTTCACCTTTAATTACGTGAAGAAAAATATTTTGCATTTTTTTTTTAATATCCTTTTCATAATTAGACGGGAAGAACAAATCAATAAAATCTAACAGCTTATTTTGATTATCCGCCTCCAAAATTTTTTTAAATTCGTCATATCCATCAGCAATTACTTCACCTTTTATTTTGATCAAGTCTTTATCGTTAATAATTCTGTTCAGGCTCACAATATCCCAAGAAGAAAACAGATATGAAACAATATCTTTAGCAATTTTCTCCTTACAGCCCGAAGGGACTATTTTCCATAATTGGAGTAATATTTTTTGAAAAATGTTATCTTTACCTTCTAAATTTAATTTTTTTTTCGAACTATAACGGCATAATGTCAAAAGTAGTTTTTCATACATTCCTTCTGTATAAAATCCTTTTGTGTGATTTACAAAAGGTATTACAAATTTAAGCCAAGGCCAGCAAACTAAATTTTCTGAAATATTATCAAAATGGTTTGAACTGTATTTTCTCTCTTCTGTGAGCAATCTTACAGCGGTATCCTCCTTCAAGAAGTCTAGTAAGAAAACAAATATCTCAGTAAATTGTTCTTGCCGATAATGTTTGGCAGTAACTTCTCCATTATAATTGTAATTTAAGGCCATAAGAAAGCATTCTTCAATATTTCTTAGTTTTTCTTCTTGACTTAATTGATGCCAGAACATTTTTACATTTTTCTTATACCCATTTTCAACTGAAATTCGAAATAAATTTTCTACTAGTGATTTATCTTCCTTGTAAAAATTAAAAGTCACCCCTGCACCTTCTCTTAGATCAGCAAAAAAATTATTTAACTTGTTAGTAAAACGTCTATTCCAATAAGCTGCTAAGTGCCATCCATATCTTTTATATAAGTTTTCAAAATCCTGGCTATCATACTTTTTTATAACCTCTAACCATATCTCCTTAATTGTTACTTCTGAACAAAAGCAACAAGCCATGATATACACTTTCCACAGATCACAATCAGGGTCACAAAACCAAGATTTTATAATTTTCTCTTCATCGACTGTGCCGTAATAAGTCCAATACATTTTCTTAAAATAAGTTCTGTATAACTCCTCTTTGGGAATGCATCGAAAAAAATTCCGCATTCTACAATACCTAAACCAGTCACGTTTTTTCTTCCCTAAAGAATAAGCAGCAAGAGCAACTTCACTGTACAAAATATCAGGTAAAGATAAAGACTTTAAGTGTCTAATAACATCTTCAGTTATTACATCCCACATTTTAATTTTGCCTGGTTGTGTGGGTGAAAAAAAATAGATTTCTGTTTTCTGTTTAACGTTTTCATTTTTCCACAAAGAGTCAGCAATGGCAATAGTGCAGAGCTGTTGAAGATTTATCTCAAATTTTAGCTCCATGGTATGTTCTTGAGAACCTGTAAATGGAAACACAATTAGTGCTGGTAAAACAATTGTTTTGGGTGAATTAGCAATTGCAAGACAAATTTTAGAATTAAGCGCAAGCATTCTGAATTATTCAGAGTTTGAAACAGTCAAAAAATCAATCTCATTTATTTGTTATAATAAGAGATCGTGAGCCTACTTACTTTAGTTTAACACCAAATTATAAATTGAAAACATATAGGCCCATATTTAACCAAAAATCTCCGATTGCGACCACCAGTTTTCTTATCCGAAATAGCCAGCTATCAATAAAATACCGCTTCTTAATGTTGAGTAAAAAATTTTTGGAGCTGCGAAGTGTAGACCAAACACAAACACAACAATAGAAGCGATCACATGATTGAATTGAAAATAAGAAACAGCCATTTTGAAATCCATCGTGGCAGCAGAATTAATGCCACTTTGTTCGGGGCCCCAAAGGAAAATTTAGAAGAAAAATTTAAAAATTAATACATAGCTAAAATTGAATGCAAGGATTTGATAATGCAATCACGGTATTTTCAGGTAAGAAACCAAATGAATTTATTTGTTGAACTTATTGACCGGGTTTTATTTTTATATAAAACAGTCTACTATAAAAAATTATTGTTAAATTTACTGAATTTTCGTTTACAAAATTAGCTACTTTTTAGTCTAGTCTTTTTATTAATAGATCGTGCTTGAAGACCCGATCATTTTAAACTTTCCTCCTACTCGTCCGGTTTAACTTTAAATCCAATCAAATCCGAAATTTCATTATTTTCTTCAAAAGTTTTAAGAACACTTTTAAAAGTATTAAAATTTTCTTTTTCGCAATATACGTAAGTATGTTCACAGTCTCCATATTCCATCCCGTCTATATCTGACTCATCAGTGCTCTCCGAAGACTCTTCATTTTTTTCCTGTTCTAAATATTCCGAAGTTTGAGGCCATTCATCCAAGGCGGCTTTTAATTTACCGACTACCTCACTAGGCAATAACATCCAAGACTTCACAAAATCTCTCATTTTTTCTAATTTTTTTTCCTCCAGTAAATCCGGTTCAAACATGTTAGGCGAGCAAGTTTCCGCTATAAATAACTTGCACCGACGAATGCAGTCGTCTGATTCATAAAATCTCTTGAGAATTTTTTGTCTTTCACTGTCCTCCTCGTTTAGCCATTTCATAAATTTCCCAGCAATGACAACATTATTTTCAACCATGAATTGTTCTAAAGTACGAAATAACTTCCAATCGTCAAAATGTCTTTCTTTCCAGTGCTGGATCTCCGCTGTACGCATTGAACACCATGATAAAAAATCATCTATTATTTCAAAATTTTTGTCTTCAATAAACTTTTTCATGGGGGTAGAATAATCATCATTAGATATTTCTCTAGTCAACATACATTTCATTAAATATTCCTCAGAGTTTTTGCAAGATTCTGAAAACCATTTTAAAAAATTTTCAGTTTGAGTTGTTGCATTTTCAATGTTTTCTTTCGTTTTAGGCTTATTCCATAGACTATAAATATAATTTTTAGAAAATTTATTCATGAAAAAGAAAAATTTTATGTCTCTTAAAGCACTCTTTGAATAATATCTCCACTCTAAAAATTTATCAGCCAAATCAAACTGATTTTTTTTTAGAAATGTAATGACTATGATATAAGTATCAAGCATATGGCTAAAACTCATTTCCTCACCAAATGAATCAGCAATTTTTTCTATATGTTTTTCTGCTAAATCAAATTCTCCTTTCATTACATGCTCATAATAAATTTTCAAATGATGTTGCTTTTTTTTATCATCCGCACTTAAAGTTAATATTTCCTCTATATATTTTTTCATCATATCTTCATTTTCATTATACAAAAATTCTTCATACTTAGTATAACCCTGATTTAATAGCTTTTCTTTGGTTTCATATGTTAGTGCCTTGTCATTTAAAATTAATTTCAGGCTTTCAGTGTCCCAAACATCAAACAGTGTTCGAACTGATGACTCACAAACAGATTCTTTAAGATTTTGAGGAACAATTCTCCATAATTGATACAGTTTTCTCTGGAAAATGCTATTTGTGGTAAATGAATCAAGTTCCATTTGGAAAGCTAAATTAAACAAAAACTTCCTGTATTCTTCTTCACCTAATAGATTTTCCATATTGCAAAAAAATGGAATCAAAAATTCAATCCACGGCCATGTTGTAAAAAATTCGGTAATTTCATAAGTAGAATTTTTAAGCAATTTCTTAAGAGAAATAGTATTCAAAAAACGAAATAAAAATGCAAAAATTTCAAAATACTGTTCTTCTCTATAGTGCTTTGCTGCATACTTTTCATTGCACTCAAGTAAAATTTTATGCAAATTCCCTCCAATAAAATGAGCCCTTTCTTCTTTATCCAGTTCATACCAAAATCTCTTTGCAGCTAATTTGTATCCTTTGGACACCGCTAACTGGAACATATTTAATTCTATGGAGTCCTCCTCTTTGTAAACATTTTTTGTATCTCCTGAAATTGATTTTAAATCTGCTATGAAATTCCCCAAATTATTCCTAAATCTTCCATTCCAATAAGCTGCTAAATGCCATCCATATCTCTTATACAATTTTTTAAAATCATCAGGATGATATTTTTTTGAAACATCCATCCAAATTTTTTTAATTACTTTCTCTGAACAAAAGCAACATGCCATGACGTAAACTTTCCATAAATTGGTATTTGGATTTTCCAGCCATGATAATATTATTTTTTCCTCGTTGATGGTACCATAATTCGTGAAGTACGTTTTTTCAACATAATTTTTATATAATTCATGTCTAGACACATTGATAAATATACTGCGCTCTTTAAGATATGTAAACCAGTCTCGCTTTTTTTTCCCAAGACAATCAATAACATGAATTACTTCCCTGTACAAAGGTTCTGGTAAAGATCCAGGACTTATTTTTTTAGTAACTTCGTTAGTCAACGAATCCCATATTTTATGTTTTTCAAGCCTCCTTCGAGAACTAAAATATATTTTTGTCTTGTTTGCTATATCTTCCTTATTCCAAGCTGCTTCAGCAACAGCAATGACACAAAGCTGCTCAAGGTTACCATTAAATTTCAATTCCATATTTAATTTAAAGAGGAAACCCTAAAAAGATGAAGGTTTTTGATTTCATGGCCAAAAAAAATTACACAGAATTTGCTTTTTACTTACGATCGGTAGAAATCGAAATTGATTTAAGATGCTAATTAACACATGACAGACTGATGTGCATCTTTATTTTATTGCTAATAATAATATGCGGATCAAACTAAAATTCAGCTAGAAAAAAACATCACGCTCAAATATACAAGGGTTGTTCATTTTCATCTATCAACAACCTTACTTTACTTACATTTGAAAATACAAAATTTGAATAGTATTGATGCTAGTTTTAATGAAAGCCATTGTTCATGGTTGTAATTTTTTTACCACGAATTAGAAAAATAAATAGATCATTCGTCTAGTACTTGTGTTGTGTACACAAGATGGCGGCCGACAATTTTCTTTTCCTTTGTCGGTTTCCTTTGTACTTTCAAAAATTTAAAAGTGACGCATGCGCAGTTAATTTTTTCTCTCGGCCGGCAGTTTTTTTTTATATTTTTTAAAATGAATTTTAATTATATTTGATGTAAAAAGTAAGTTAAAGTTACGATGTGAAAGTGTTAAAGTGAAATTTAAGTTAAATCTCTGCTGGTTTTATCGGCTTTTTATGTGCAAAAAGGTAAGCAATATTAAACATTCTGTACTTCATCTTATCGACATGCTCCTTAAGCTTCAATTTACATGGCTGACGTCCATTTTTTTTTTTTTTTTTTTTTTTTTTTTGGTATGCTTAATACCAAACCCACTTGGTATGCATACCCTTCTTGGAATACATACCCACTTGGTATATGCTCAAATATCGTTTTATTGGACTTGGCAGCACAAATTTCAAATAATGCAGATGCAGGTAACAAGTGACACGTTCATAGAGGACGCCATATTTAACTCCCGTAACATTTTCAAGATTTTTCTACCAATTGGTTCAAGCTTTCTCCAATAAAAAATGCTTTTTTGCTTAATAGCTGCCAAAACCCCGATTAATTTTGTTAATTATAAGCTTCAGCTTATTACTTTAAACGGAAAGACTGGAAAATAAAGTCATTTGCAAGGAGGACAAAATCGTTATTTTTAAATCTATTTGTATTTAGTACAAAAAACCCTTTTTTTAAAACTGTAAAAACCTTTCGTTTACTAGATTTAAAATAACTTCAGTCTGCATTATCAATAAACACTTTATTTATTCATTTCAATATTCATCTGGTTATAATATCGTACTTTTAACATCGTGGCAGTAGTCACAGAGTATATAAACTATTTCTAACATCCCCCCAAAACAGGGAAAAAAGTGAGGAACATTAAACTAATAAAGGAACGGTTTATTTAAAAAAAATGGAATAAAACTAAGATAGGAAATTACTTCTTAGGTAAGGAATCTCGGAAACGTGAAGGTAACTGAATTTCGCGGGTGCGGGTGCGAGTACTCTGAACCGGGGCGGGTGGAGGTGCTGTACGATGAGGGACGGGAGGACCAACAACCCTAGACGCACGATCTTGACGCACTTGCCGACGTTGTTTAAGACCCTCAATGAGTAACGGATCATCATGACGGATTTCTAGCGGAAATAATCTTTTAAGCGGGCGTACGAGCTCACCTGAAGCCGTGCGGACTCTGGCGACGCGACCGACACCATCTGCGCCGTCATAAATATCCAAAACAAGAGCCAAAGGCCATTTAATACGTTTCTGATTGTCCGACCCGACTAAAACTACTTCGCCAGGTTGTAATTGCCGAGACGGTTCCTTATCGCGCCGAGCTAATAACTTGCCTAAATATTCGTTCTGAAAACGACGTTTCAGATCTTCTCGAATGACCTGGGTCTGCTGAAACTGAGTGACGAGACTCTGGCGATCGATTTCATCCAAATCAGGCATTTCCGCAGTAAACACGTTGTTCATAAAAAGCGCTGGCGTTAAAGGTACAAAATCATCTCCATCAGCCATATACGTGAGCGGTCGCGAATTAACAACGCTTTCAATCTCGGTAACAATGGTGTGTAACTGATCAAACGTTAAGGTGCGATTGCGCACGTTCTTCTTTAACAAATCTTTGATGACTCGTACAAGGCGTTCCCAGAAGCCACCCCACCATGGAGCGCTGGGAGGATTAAAACGCCATTCAATGCCTCGGACAGCTGGATCCTGTTCGATGCGTTCCCAATCTAAAGCTAACAGGGCGTTATTTGTGCCGACAAAATTTGTACCGTGGTCGGAGTAAACGATCTCAGGTCGGCCGCGGCGACTACTGAACCGGCGTAGCGACATAATGAAATCATCGGTGCTCAAGGCGCGAACAAGCTCTAAATGAATGCCTCTATATACGGCGCATGTAAATAGAACGATCCAGGTTTTCTCATTGCCAACAACAAAAAGCGGACCGGCGAGGTCGACTCCAGTGACTTGAAAAGGTAAGTTGGTGGAAATCCGCGCAACGGGAAGCGGTGCTGTAGGTAGACGGACGGCCCGAGCATTGACTTTTTTGCAAATAACACAATGGTTTAAAACTTCTTTGACCGTTTTTCGTCCTTTCGGTATCCAGTAACGCGCTCTTAAACCGACTAAGGTGGTAGTAACGCTAGCATGTAAGAGACTTTCATGCGCTTCGACAATTAAAGCTTTTGTCACCGGATGTTTACGCGGCATCAATATGGGATATTTAAAATCATGCGTAGCCTCTCCAAAAAGAAGTTTCGTTTTCACACGATAAATGCCCACATCGTCTTGGATTAAATTCAATTGCTGATATTCTTTTAAATGCAATTCAAGCATTTCAGCTTGAACAAGTCGAATAAGACAAACTTCGGCGTGGCGCAACTCCGCTCCGGTGAAATATGGTGGAAATTGGTGTGGTTTGATTAATTTTTTCCAGCGTAACATCCAAACAACTGATCTCACAGCCCCCCAATAATGCTGAAACATATAAGGGGTTTTTTCCGGTTCAACGGTGACCATACTAATGGCTTTCGCTTCATTTAAAACCTGCTGTGCGTCATCCTCGGTGAGATTTCTGCAGCCGATGGGCCAGTCAGTCGGAGGTCGAGACAACCAAGCAGGTCCGTCCCACCATCGCTGTTGTTGCAAAGTCGCAGCATCACATCCTCGTGACAAAAGATCAGCGGGGTTGTGAATGCCCGGTACATGACACCACTTGGAAAAATCGGCTACAAGGCGAATTTCGTCCACGCGATGAGATACGAATGGCTTCCATGATCGTAAATTCTCAATCCAGGCGAGGACTACCATCGAATCAGAATAAAAACGAACATCTAAAGAGCGAAATTCTTCCACGTCGCAGACTGAAGAATAAAGGCGAACGGCGAGAACAGCAGCCATGAGCTCCGCACGAGGAATCGATAATTTCGGTTTGAGAGGTGTAATGCGCGATTTCGCGGATACCAGACGCACGACCACCTGCTCATGGTCAACAGATCGCACAAAAATGCACGCCGCGTAGGCTATTTGGCTCGCATCGCAAAAAACATGTAACGTGCTGCGCAAAATCCCGTTCGGAAACAAACATCTATCGAAAGCACACTGGTTTATCATAGGCAGGACCTCGTACCACTGGCGAAAAGGCTCACTAATACAAGAAGGCACACACGCGTCCCAAGGTAGCTTAAGCTGACAAGTTTGCTGTAACAACAATTTAGGTAAAACAGTAATGGGAGCCGTAAAGCCAACAGGATCAAAAATCTTCATTGTCGTTGATAAGATCACAGTCTTGGTAACGACCGACAAAGGTTCAAGCGGTTTTAAAGAACAGGTTAAAACATCCCTGGACACATTCCATAAAAGGCCTAACACAGAAACGATGTCGGACTGCGGTTCACAACAATCGACTCCGTCGATGGCCTCATGGTGGACAGCCGTATGCCGCCATTTTCGGAGCTCAAACCTGCCTTGTTCTAAAATAAACTTAGCTTCCTTGATAAAAACTTGAAGCTGTAAAACATCGTCGACACTCGTGACACAGTCATCAACATAGAAAGCTTGTAATAATTTCGAGGTTGTAACGCCGTACGTATCAGAAAAAGCTTCTAAATGAATTTTTAAAACAGCTGACAATAAATAAGGACTAGGGCTTAACCCGAAAACCACACGGCAATGCTGGTAAACTTTATCATGCCACAAAAACTTTAAATATTCGCGATCCGGTTCACAAACACTAATCTGCAAGAACGCTTGCTTAATATCGGCGACGACGCCAACTTTCCCCATACGAAACCGTAACAAAATCGGCGGAAGCTTGGCAATTAAATTTTCCCCTTTCTCTAAACAATCATTGAGGGAGAGACCTGTTTCGCTGCGAGCGCTGCCGTCGAATACCGGGCGAACTTTGGTCGTCTCGCTGTCGCGGACGACAGGACGGTGGCACAAAAAATGGCCTGAAGATGCCGGCGAATTCACTTGTTGAATGATGCCATCTCGCTCCCACTGGTTAAAAACTGCGTCATACTGCTGTAAAATCTCGTCTTGTCCTCGAAATTTCTTTTGCAAAGACTGTAATCGGGCGTTAGCTTGCCTGAAATTAGTTCCAAGGTTGTTTTGCGAAATTTTCCATGGTAAGGAAACTTCATAACGGCCGTCTGGGGTAACCCGTAAAGTCTGACGAAACTGGTCGATATGAGCCGGTGTTTCATTTTCTCTGATTCCCAAAATTTCTAGAGACCAAAAATCTTCAACTGATGCACAATATAACGAAGACGTCACGGCGGTGCTAAAACCCAAACAGGATTTAACTGAAAACGGTGGGTGAGAAGAACCGGATAACGTCCATCCAAAATGCGTATTCATAGCACGCAAGCGGCCTTTAAGAGGAATAATCTCTCCCGTAAGAAGACTAGCATAAATATCACATCCGATGAGCATATCAATCTGCTCGCCGCCGTCATCCGCTAAAACAAGTCCTTTCATCGCCAAAAGTTCCAAGATCGACGGATCCTTGACTTGCCGAACCGGGGAGCAAATTTGTCTCTGGCCTAAAACAGAAAACGAGTCTTTGAAAGTGCCGTCCAGATTTTCTACTTCAACAAAATATTGCGTATGCTGCACTCCGGGTGTTTCAACACCACCAAACAAACTGTGAGAGAGCGTAACAACGCCCTGAGGCGGCAGTCCAAGACGTTTAGCAAAATCATCCTGCAAATACGAGTAATGGCAGCCCTGATCGAATAAAACTCGACAATTAAGTTTGTCACCCTTAGGTGAACGGATTCTAATCGTAGCAGTTTGCAGGCAAACTGGACTCGTCATAACGGTTGTCAAAAAATTGCCGGTTTTCTCCGCTGCAGGAGGAGGCGGTACATTTGATGACGGTACTGCTGGTGGTGAGACAGGTTGCTTGTCGTTTCGATATTTCCGACGCTGCTGGGTTTTGTCAGGTGGCTTAGCGTCCGGACACATAAGAAGAACATGACGCCCAGAACATGACGAACATGTGGTTTTGGACGTACATCGCTGGGCCCAATGATTAGGTTGAAGACAAATATAACAAACACGAGAATCACGTACAACCTTCTTTCGATCGTCTAAACTCATGGTTTTTGCCTTCCTACACTGATGGTTATAATGGTGCCCGCTACAAAAAATACAACTATAATCTTTGTTACCTGGTGGATGATTAATAAAGCTATTATTAAACAACGCTGAAGCAGTGGAGTTCTGTGCAACTGGTTCTGGTTTATTAACAACACTAGATTGCAAGGGTGCGTGGGCAAAGGCAATTTTTTCCTCGGTTTCAACTTCCAGCCTTAAAAATGACATTAACTTGGTTAGAGTACTCGTGGAGTCATTGGCACTCAAATCTAAAACAGAAAATGAATTAGCAGTTTTACGTCTCTCCCATTCCTGTAATGCTGTTGATGGAATGGCAGATTCCACTAATGGCAAAATCACAATAGCAAATTTATCTGATGTAACACCTAACGACTCTAGGTTGTTAATACTTGACTGCAATTTATCGTATAATTCACTCAAACCCACTTTACCCTGTCCACTAATTTGCATGTTAACTATTTTTAACAATTGGCGAATGTATAGGTCAATTAACACATCTTCTTTGGCATATCTAGATTTTATCACATCAATCACTTTATCGTAGTTGCCTGGTGTAGGTGGATAGCCCTCGACTAGCTGTTTGGCTTTCCCTGTGGTGGACTGCAACAAATACTGGTATTTGGTGAACTCGGAGTAGGTTTCATTCTCATGGATTGGTTGAAAGAACGCCCAAAATTGTATCCATTTGTCAAGGCTACCGTCATATTGCATCCAATTAATCTTTGGCATCTTAAAAGCATCGATAGGTTTCATTCCAGCATTTGCATGGTCTTTGGTTAAATTGGTTCCAAAAATATCACTATCATTCTCTTTTGGCTCTGGTTTAACTGGTTCAGGTTCATAGGTTTTAACTCTGGTTTTCAATTCAAAATACAAACGCCTGTACTGTTCTACGGAATCAAACTCGGTTTCCCAGTCTGCTTCCTTAATGGTTTCATCTTTCATCATTTCTTCATAAATGCGTTGGTTCAAATTAACAAGACGGTCACCTGCATCTCGAATAGCTAAAACGCTTGTTTCTAGCTCCTCATCTGATTGTTTTGAGAGAATCGTAAGAGATCGGCGAACGGCGCCTCGTTCTCGTTTGATCAAGGTAAGGTTAACTGCCATGATGCTACTTTGCACGTCAAATTTCACTAATAGCGACGAATAACTTTGGTGTAATTAAACCACAAGTGGATGCCACATGTAAAAACCTTTCGTTTACTAGATTTAAAATAACTTCAGTCTGCATTATCAATAAACACTTTATTTATTCATTTCAATATTCATCTGGTTATAATATCGTACTTTTAACATCGTGGCAGTAGTCACAGAGTATATAAACTATTTCTAACAAAAACATTAAATATTTCCTACCCTAAACACTCATTATTGTTTTCTTCACAAGACTTTAATAAACCTTGGAAAATATTTAGATTTTCTTTTTCGCAAAACACTGAAATATTACAGTTTCCATATTCGTCAATGTCCTCTTCGCTTTCAGTATCAGTAGTACTTTTGTCATCATCGTCCTTTTCTCCTTCAAATGCTTGCCAAGACTCTTCAGGCCATTTATGTAATGAGGCTTTCAATGTATCCCATTCACTTGATAATTTCATCCAAAATTGTATAAAACTTTTCATCTTTTCTGAAATCTCTTCTTGCGAAAGCGCAGGCTTAAACATATCAGGTGCACAATGGTTGGCTATAAATAATTTACATCCGTTAATACAATAACTTGACTTAAAAAATTCATTAATCAATTTTGCCCTTTTATTTTCTTTACTGACCGCCCAAATTAAAAATTTTTGAGCTAACTCATTTTCATTTTCTTTTATGTAACTTAGTAGATGGCAAAATATTTTCTCCTTCGGGAAAATTTTTTTTTTCCATGCATGTATATCCTCTTTATCTAACAGAAGCCATTTTAAGAGATCATCTAGGATTTCAAAATTGCCGTCATTAATAAACTCATCAACATAACTATTGTAATTCTCAGAAATTTTATTTGCTAGCATTAATTTAATAAAATAATTATGATTACTTCCGAAGCAATCTGAGAACCACTTTAAAAAATTATTAGATTGAACTTTTGCGTTATTTACGTTTTCTTTTGATGTTTTCCAAAATCTGAAAATGCGTTTTATAGAAAAATCTAAACAGGAAAAATGAAATTTATATTTATGCGCTAAAAAATGTTTCCAATCTAAAAATTCATCAGCTGTGTCATACTGATTGTTTTTCAAATAAAACATGCACATTAAATCTGCATCAACCAATTTTGTTTTTAAATCATAAATCTCATCGTATTTACAAGCAGACTCTAAATATTCATTTGCTTCATCAAATTTACCATCAAATAAATACTTGTACAAATCTTTCAATACAAGCTGAGTTTCTTTTTTATCAGCTATTAAGACTGAAAATTCATCTATAAATTTTTTCACCATTTCTTCATTATTTTCGTCTAAAAAAATTTCAAATTTAAAATACCCTTCTTTTATTAATTCCTCTCTTATTTCTGTTACAGCCTTGTCGGTTATAACCATTAAGAGGCTCTTAAGATCCCAAGAGCTAAATAAGTCATCAATCATAAATTTACTGGCATCTTTCTTATAATCATTAGGAATCATCCTCCATAATTGGTTCAATTTTCTTTTATGTAAAGTATCTTTCTTGGCCACATCATCTCCAATTTTTCTTGCAATATTATAAGATAGCATCTTATAATCTTTTCCTCTAAGGAAATATTCTGTGTAACATAGGAATGGAAGTATTAATTCCATCCATGGCCAATCGCACAAATCATTTAATATTTCGAAAAACTTATTTTCATCCTGACAAAATTGTTTTAGGGTAGTGGCATTTAAAAAACCAAACAAAAACAGAAAAATTTCAAAATTCTGTTCACGTCTATAATGTCTAGCAACATATTTACTAGAATAAGATTTAAGAATCTCTCGCAGATTTTCCATAATATTATCTCCTTTTTCCTCTTTACTTAAATCTAACCAAATATTCTTAGCTGCTAATTTGTAACCTTTCGAAACAGCTAAATGAAACATATTTACTTCAACAGACATTTCTTCTTTATAAAAATTAGAATCATCTCCTGCGTTCATTTTAATGTCTACAATAAAATTCTCTAAATCGTTATTGAATTTTCTGTCCCAGTAAGCTGCTAAATGCCATCCAAATCTCTTATGTAACTTCTTAAAATCGTCTGGTTTGTATTTTTTACGCACAACAGTCCATATATTTTTAATCACTTTTTCAGAACAAAAACAGGAAGCCATGATATAAACTTTCCATAAATCACAATTAGGATTACGGAACCAAGAAGCGATTATCATCTCCTCATTAATGGTCCCATAATAAGTCCAGTGAATTTTTTTAAAATAATTTTCATAGAATTCAAGCCTTGGCACATTTCTAAAAACACTACGCATTTTGAGATAAGTAAACCAGTCATGTTTCTTTCTTCCCAAAACATCCACAACATAAACCACTTCATTATATACATGCTCTGGTAAATTGTTTCGATCTATTTGTTTTATTGCTTCTTCAGTTATCAGTTCCCATATTTGATGTCTACCTTCTCGATTTGGAGAACAAAAATAAGTTTTGGTCTTCTTAACTATATCATGTTGATTCCATGCAGATTCAGCTACCGCAATCACTGATAAATGCTTGAGATTAAGTTCGAATTTCAGTTCCATTTTGAATTTTCAGGAACATAACCTTAAAGTAAATGGGGATATATGTTTTGTGAATTAATTTAGAAACTCTGAAGCACTCCAGGTTTTTCTTTTAAGAATGATAAAGGAACTTTTACTTACGATCACAAGTGATAAATAAAATAGAACTGAATACAAATTTCCTCGCTAATTTTGTTGTGATAAATAAACAAACAAAAACGATCGCGGTTCTGCCAACCATCACAATTTTCAGGGCCTGCTTGAAACAGTGTTGCCATTATTTTAAAAAAAAAATGGCTTATTATTTTACTTTTCCATGAAATATCTCTGTTTACCTTTCATTTAGTGCAGTTAACTCAAAATAAGTATAAATCTGATTCAAACACTAATGAAAATGTTGAGCCCGTCCCTAAGTCAAGTGAAAAAAACCGAAATAAAATTTGAGTAGCCCAAGTTCCTACGTAGCTACGTACTGTAAACTTTTCTGATTTCTATAGGATATCTACCTAAAACCACTCGCTTTTAGAATTGAAAGGTGAAAAATTGAAAACCAGTGCAAAGCATGTCTGAAATTTCACTTTATTAAACAGAACAAGAAAAAGACAAGAACAACGATGAGTTACTGAAAAATAATGAATACATAAATTTTGAACTTCCACCTGTCTGAAACCTTGATCTTTTGCAGAACTTCGATGCCTCAATGTAAAATGACAAATACAACAGTAAAATAACTAATCTACAAATTCATTGCCATTTTTTTTGAAAGCAATCAGCAAGTTTAAAAATATACTCAAACCATCTCTATCACAAAACACATCGTAATCATTTTCATAGATAGAAATTTCTTGATCATATTCATCAGTACTTTCAGAATTTTCAAGTTTTCTTTTTTGTGAAGAAGCTGAAGATCTTTCAGGCCACTTTTCCAACGAGTTTATTAATTTATCTAAGTTCACAGGTACTCTCATCCAAAACTTAATAAAAGCTTTCATTTTCTGTATAATTTCTTCATGAGATAATTGGGCTTCACTTAAAGTAAACCTATTAGAAGCAGAAGTATTTCCAATAAAATATTTACAAGCACGAATACCGTTGTCTGAAATGACAAATTTTTCCAATAGTTTGCCTCTTTGTGAATAATAAAAGTAATCATCCATTACCCATCTTAAGAATTTTTCAGCAGTATCATTCTCATTTTTTCTCATGAAGCCTTCTAGATACCTACATAGTTCACCATCACAGAAAAATCTTTTTTTCCATTCCTTTATTTCATATTCACTGAATGAGCACCACTTTAAAAAATCATTAATTACTTCAAAATTATTTCGCTTTATCTTTGCAAATGCTGGGCAACGACCATCTATTTTAGTTACTTCTCTTGTAATCATTAATTTCATTAAGTACTCCGCTTTGCCTTTAAAGGTATCTGCAAAAAACTTTAAAAAATTCGTAGATTGAATTTTTGCGGCTTCAGCGTTTTCTCTAAGTGTATTCCAGAAGCTGTAGATACAATTTTTAGAAAATTCATCAAAAAACAAATTAAACTTATAGTCATTAACTTCTAATTCTGAATAAAATTTCCATTTCAAAAATTTGTCTGCAAATTCAAACTGATTTCTTTTTAAAAATAAAGAGCACATCACATATTCATCAATCATTTTCTTGAAATTATCTTTCTCTTCAGAACAATTACAGACAGTGTTTAAATATTCATCTGCTAAATGGAACTCTCCTTTCCATATATTCTGATAGACAATTTTCAGGCTCTGCTGATCGGTTTCTTTGACTCCTTGTAGAACCAATATTTCTTCTACAAATTCTTTCATCATTTTTTTATTCCTTTCTTCTAAACATTCCATTAATTTAGAACGTCCTATTTTTATTAATTCTGCTCTTATATGAATCAGAGCCTTATCATTAATAATTAATTTCAAATTTGCAATATCCCAAGCTCGAAACAAGTTATCAACTATATATTTACCTACAGGTTCTCTATAATTGTGAGGAAGAACCCTCCATAACTGATATAATTTTCTTTGTCTAATAGGTTTTGCAAGACTTGAATCTCCATAATAATTACACACTAAACTCAAAAACAAATTTTGGTAAATTTCTTCATTAAGTAACCCTTTTATGTTATAAACAAATTGATTGAATAAGTCAATCCATGGCCAACTAGCCAAATTATCTAAAAATTTATCATATGTTTCTTTAGTGAATTGGGTATTCTCAATGAGTAGCTTAGAAGCACCATTATCTGAATTACATAATAAAAATATAAGTATTTCAGTGTTCTGTTCATATCTGTAATTCTTTGCAGCATAATTTTTAGTACCATAAGTGAACAGAATCTCTTCCAAATTTTCATTTAGATTTTGAATCTTTTCAACTTCTTGCATTTCAAACCAAAATTTTTGTGCAGCTAACTTGTATCCTTTAGACACTGCCAATTTAAACATATTCAATTCTATAGAATCTCCTTCATCATAGATCTCCCATTTATCTCCTAAATCACTTTTTATATCCGAAATAAAATTCTCTAAATCATTATTAAATCGCCTGTTCCAATAAGCTGCCAAATGCCATCCATACTGATTATTCAACTTCTTAAAGTTAGAACTCTTAAATTTTTTAGATACTGCAGTCCATATTTCTTTAATCACTTCTTCACTACAAAAGCAGCAAGCCATGACATATACTTTCCACAAATCGCAATTAGGATTGTGAAACCAAGAAGTTATTATTTTCTCCTCGTTAATAGTTCCATAGTACGTCAAATGAATTTCCTTAAAATAATTTTCATAGAGTTCTTGATTTGGCACATCCCTAAATATAGTACGCATTTTGAGATAACTAAACCAGTCACGTTTCTTTTTCCCTAAAATATCCACAACATACACCACTTCCCTATACAAAGCCTCAGGCAAAGATTGAGGGTTTAATTGCTTAATTGCTTCCTGGGTTAGCCAATCCCATACTTTGTGCTTTCCTTGATTTTTTAGAGAATAAAAATATTTTTTTGCTTTGTCCGCTATGTCTTTCTGATTCCATATTGATTCAGCTACAGCAATTATACATAAATTCTGAAGGTTCAGCTTGAATTTCAAATCCATAATTAGCTAACCAATTTAATCTGTAAAGAAATAAAGTGGAAATCATTTTCATAACTAAACACGAGGCATCAACACACATTGACAGCAAAAAGGAATTATCATCTCAAGAAAAAAAAAATCAATTCATAATGTAGCTTATTATAAATATATTTTTTGCTCCGAAGAGATTTGAATTACATTTGACTAAATATTACACTGCTTATTCTAAAAATGAATCTAGAATGTCAAAAATTTCCTATTTTCTTCATTACAAAACCCTTTTTTTTTTGTATTATCAAAATCATTATTTACCAGTCTCTCATTTATTTGATCCATTTACAAATGTTTTTGCTTATCGTGGCAAACCATTTTTTAGGTACTTCGACAAATTGCAAAATAATATTCATCAGAAGGAATAACAGAAGAAATGTTTACAGTATTTATTTCAAGGGCTGAATGCAGGTTTTAATCGCAACCATCAGAACTCTCTAGGCTTCTATTTACCTTCTTAAGGCGTATTAACAATGAAAGTTGTCAAAAATAATAATATTACATATTAGCTTGAAATAAAGAAAGAAATCATTGGATTTACAGTAAAGATGCTTCGACTCATTTTACGTGCATTCACCCTAACCTAGCAAAAGGTTTTCTCTACTTACCGAAATAATAAACAGAACGATCGATTTTCTCTATTCAAGATGATATACATCAATATAGATGATAACTAATTATCATATTTACCTCTCAAAATCGAATCAAAACAAAAAAAAAACAATTCCAACAAGGCGGAGATAAGTTCAAGAATTTAACATTTTCCTTTGACAGCATCCTTTGTACAGCGATATCAAAAACCGCGAATCATGAATCGCGCAGTTGCATATCATTTAACGGTTTTCGCTATACTTAACTCAAAGTGATAAGAAAAATTCAAATATACGTCCTCATTTCTCATCAAAAAGCTTTGTGGACATTTAAGTAACCAGCAACAATGACGTACAATCACGATTTGCTATTTAAAAAATAATTCGTTGAATAATTGCTTAATTTTTCCACAAAACCACGACCAAGCACAATATTTTTTTATTTTGAATTAAAGTAATGATTTTATGCTTATGAAAGTCCCATTCATATTCACAGTACTTATTTTATTTACAGAAAAATTACAATTTGTAACTACAATACACACAACTGAACGCCTTTGTATAAAAAAAAAAAAACATAAAAACAACAGTACTACCACTAATTCCGAAAAAAAAGTGACTATAAGCTTTTACACAGTGTATAATTATCTATTTTTTTAATATTTCCATACATGAGGCAGAATTCGCTGGCAGTTCACCACAATGAACATTCTTATCAATATTATACGATAAAATTATTTAATTTTCTTTCTTATTTTATTAATGTATTGCACAAATGACATCAATAAACAAATTTTTTTACTTGTTGAAAATCAACATTATACAACCCTTTTAAATAATTCTTTTTTTTGTACTTCTTCACTGCTTCTCTAAGGGCTTTGCTAAAAAAATTTTCAATAAAACCCCTTAGTACTCCGAGTCAGCCGAAATTAAAAAAAAATCGATTTCTTATGTCGATTAATAAAAAATAATTTCTTTCAAGTAATTACAATGAAACGGAGATTTTGGTTTTTTGCAAATACTTATGGCACTTCCCTGGACATGAAAAAATATATTTTTAAAAATGTGTTTGGTAAATAAAATACGAAAATTGGTGGAATTGAATAAAAAATAAAATAAATATTTTGCTAATACTTCGTGAAAATGCGTTTTTGAAAGAAAAAAAAAATTTGGCAGCAGAAAAGAAAATTATTAAATGCTTTCTTGAAATTAATAAAAATAATTAGACATACGGTGGACTTAAAACATTTTTTTTCTGAAATACAAGATTAGGAAAGTCATTTAATTAAATCATAAAAATAACTTCCCAAAAAATTTCATTTTAACTTTCCTAAATCATTCAAAGAGCAGCCAATCTTGGTTTGGTCGAGCTACTCAGTCCACCCCTAAAAATTTTCATACAAAAAACTTTTCTGAATATTTTCAAACATAAAATTTGCCTTCAAAATTGTTTTAAAAGCTAATTCTTGAAAAATTAAAAAAATCGGTGCTAAAAACTTAAAAATTTAAAGCTTTGAATTCCTACAACCTTTTGCATTGTTCTGATCCTTTATCAAGATCTTAAATATAAAAACATCAAACATCTAAAACCTGATACTTTCCCTGTTTCCCATCCCAGTGCCATCAAACTACTCTTTCTAACCTTAACAGATTATTTGACACGAAAACATCATTTTTTTAAAAAAAAAAAAAAAAAGAACGATTAAGATCACTTAATTATTGATGTACTACTGCAACTAAGGAAGTTTTAAAAATATTCGTTTTATTCTTCGGATTCTTCACAGCCTTAATCGTCCAGGACGTATTTGATTGGTTATTGAACTCCACACTTAAAAAAGTCAATTCACCATCCCTGTCGGAAGATGGTTGCCGGAAGCTGAATCAAGAGTATCATGATTGGTCATGTTACATTTCATTTCACAGCTTATTTTTTTTCAATCTCTCCCTTTTTAAATCTAGAGAGCTTTTTATTAATGTCTCCATTTTAGTTTTTTTACGCGTATAACGTGCAATCAATATACGATGTGGGCACGAATCCTTCCTCAAAATCGTTCATCCTCCTTACTCTCGTCCATCCGTCTCCTTGATCGACTTCGATTAGGTACAATTCTTCACCGTCGTACATTGGTATTGATCCTTCGCTCGTTGCTGAAACAAAACACGATTTTTAGAAAAAATTTCTTTAAAATTAAAATTTACTATCTCATTTTAATTTACCTTCGAACGGGTATAACGCCCTACATGTTCCTAACGGATTTAAAACTTCACCGTCGTAAACGTCGATTCCGCTATTCTGCTCCGCCATGTTGTCTGGATCGGAGTCTGGCAGACTCGTGTGAGAAGTCCCCAGGCCGGATTCAGGACTGTGCGAGGAGCTATCATTAGTGACATAACAGACAAGTTAGGAAAAATAATTTTTTCGAAGGGTGGCACCAAAAAATAAAAAAAAAATATTTCAACAAAAAATATGAACCAAAGGGATGTTTTAGGAATGGTAAAAAATTTGGAGAAAAAAATGGAAGGAACCGTTGTTAATTTTTCCCTTCTTAATAGCTAAAAAATACCCACCCGTGTGATGGCAAAGGCGTTCCTGGTGCTGAAGGTTTATTGTGGTTATTCACTGGATTTGACACACTCGAATCAGAAGCCGATCTACTTAGTGATTCTTCTTCACCACCAGATCCGCCACTATTTCTGAGAAAAATAAAGAAATAAAATAAAACAATGATCGTCAATTATTTTAACAAAAATTAATGTTTTTTACCTGTGATTTCTGGAATTTAATCCATTTAATAAATTATGGCCACGTGATGGTGCTTTGTTTTTCCTACTTGGGGCTGAGGGTGAACTATGAACAGGTTGCCTAGGTCCTTCTATAGCTTCTTCTAAAAATACTTGATACTTATGTAATTCTTGCCTTAATTTATCTAATTTATGACCACTTTCATTTAATTGTCCTTCAATGGACATTGGATCTCCTAGGGCTGGGTTTTGTTCGTAGACTCCTTTCATTTTCATCAGTCCATCCCTGTAAAAACAAAATTTATTGTATCAGTTGAAACAGTTTAATCATCGTAAACCTATACTTGAAACGTAAAAGATTTTAATAGATAAGCTAATGCAAACACAGCCACTTTGTCATCAACTTTTTTGCAATGCTTAGGTTCTCAGCTAAGTTAATGTACTTAAGGACAAAGATCGTACGCTTTCAGGCACTAATCTTTGTCACACTGAGAACATAATAAGCGTTCAACTTTTATTTCACACGTTTGATTTTGTTCACATAACAAATTCGAATGTTTTTAGTCTAACGGAATAGGATCCACTCATGCTTTGATCTGCTGCATGAATACGCACCGTTTATGGATATAACTTTTTTAGCACGACCCTGAAAAACTAACGGAGCACTCGTTCTTTTTACAAAAACAGCCATTCTAGTACTTTCATCTCATTATTTTTCGAAAATAAATCGTACAAATTGTACACAAGATGGCGGATGTCAATGTTTTTTTTCCTTTGCCAGATGCCGGTTTCCTTTTGTTTTGTTCTTTCAAAAATCTAAATGACGCATGCGCAGTTCATTTTTTCTCTCGGCCGGCAGTTTTTTTCATATTTTATCCAAGTGAATTTTAATTAAGTTTAATGAGTTAAAGTGAGTCAATATTACGATGTAATAGTGTTTAGTGGTAAAGTGAAATTTAATTGAAATATCTGGCGTGTTTTATCGGTCTTTGATGTGCAAAAAGGTAAGCAATTTTTGACATTCTGCACCTCATCGAAAAGCTTCTTGAACTTCAATCTACATGGCTGACGTCCATTTTTTTCCCCTGTATGCTCGGTTACCGTTTTATCTGACTTGGTAGCACAAATCGCTATGGTATTCGATAGTTACCGTTGTTCTGCAACCGATTTATTGCAGAATTCGAAATCTTGGTCCAGATTATTTGGAATAGTTAATAAAATATGATAGAAATGTTGTGACAATTTTTCTGACTGGGAAGCCATTTCTTTATGAAGAATACAAATGAGAAGCCAAATCCTAGAAATCATTATTGTTATTGTGTGGGGGGCAGGCATTTAAAACTTAATTGCTCGATTAAGTAAATTATACAGTGAAAAATTTCAGGTAACGAATAAAAATAGACTTTAATGCACATAGCTAATAATCCCAATGGCTCAAGTTTGCAAAAGGCTAAGAGATCTTTTTTAAAAATATGTGAACTTACCTTGCTGCAGTCTCTTGTTGTACACTTTTTTGTAATTCTTCTATCCTCTGCTGTAATTTTTTCTTCCGTTGATTGGGAGGTAGATCACTAAAATCCTCCTTATTATCCCCGAAGGAAGATAGATTGTTCTGCAAAGACAGAAACCAAATTTCAGCACATCATTCAACCATTAAACAAAAAAATGCTAAAGAAAATCATGCTAATGGTGTTGATGAAAATAAATAAAATGAATTCTATCTAGGTGAAGACGAATATAAAATTTATCCTGCATGGCGTGCAAATCTGCGAATGTAGAAGCGCTGCTACCAACAAATACTCATTTATTTCTATATAAGCCCAACATTCTAATGAAAAGATGAAATGTAAAAAATAAATTTAAATGATTTTGATTCTCAGGGGAAGTATTGCATGGCCTTTCCCAGAAATCCAATTTCAGGCACATAAAGGACGCAATACCCGCTAACACAGACATACCTTAAAAGCAATGCACACTTGTACAAACTTCTGTAAGCATGAAAACAATGATTCATCTCTGTATTCTCTACCATGACCGTCCATTTAGGTGGAGTATACCAATTTTGAAAAAAATGAAACTTTTAACTCTCAAAACTGGCATAAACCGATATTAAAAGATTAGACCTAAATATAGCTGACTTCCTTGTCAGTTTTTTTAAAAATGAACCATGCACTTAAAATGATCTTCCTCTTTATTAAAAAAAGGTAGTTGAAATTTTTCAAAATTAAATTTAAAAGCAGTTAGTGCCCAAACTCAAAAAGACAACAGAAAAGTGTTTTAAAAAGCAAAAAGGGATTACAATTTTTTTTAAAAAAAGGGAAGGGGTTTTATTTTTCAACCTGCTGATTTTTTTAAAATTGTTTCATTAATTTTTTAACGTAAAAAAAGCGTTTAGACGAGACAGAACGATTTTATTTTAAGGCAAAAATATAAAAAAAAGCGTTGGACTCAACTCCACATTAAAAATTTTATTTTTCGTCGCGGATTTACTTACAATGAATTTTCAAATAACGATCGAACCAAGAAGAAGCGTCGGAAATGTAAACCGATCGGTCACCATCAATCAGAACACCAAATAATGGAAAAAGAAATAAAATAGAAATGAATAAAAATAATTAAATAATCAGGAAACAGCTACTAATGAAGAAAATATTTTTTTGTAAAAATATAATATTCAGAAATGACGAGCCTGAGCTAACTATACGTCTTTCTAACAGACCGCATGCTCATCAAATCTACTCCATCACCTACCAAAAAAAATTTTTTTTTTCTTTTTTGTAAAATGTGAAAAAAATTGGGTTCCAAGGCCCGTACCTTGTTTGAGCTAAATATTCCAAATAAAGCGACCCGCTTTTTTAGTTTCCCAGCTGACAAGGTTCCTTTAACCGTCGTCATTTCCGGTCTGGATGTTATGTACTGGGACGTAACTGATGGCGCATCGCCTGATTTAACTGCCGTGAGATCTTCGAATGGAATATCTCTAGGTGGTTGGAAACCCGATTTGTACCTTTCTATGACAAGTTGCGTGTCCTGGAAAGAAAAAATTAAAATTAGAAAAGTGAAAATGGTCTTAGTGTTATTTTAGTTCCTTGAAACGGTCCAGAGAGAGCGCTAGTTTCGTTTTAGTTCCTGAAAATGGTCTTAAGAGAGTGCTAATGGTATATTAGTTCCTTGAAATGGTCTCGAGAGAGCACGAGGGTCGTTTTAGTTCCTTGAAATGGTCTCGAGAGAGCACTAGGGTCGTTTTAGTTCCTTGAAATGGTCTCGAGAGAGCACTAGGGTCGTTTTAGTTCCTTGAAATGGTTTCGAGAGAGCGCTAGGGTCGTTTTAGTTCCTGAAAATGATCTTGAGACAGTGCTAATGGTATTTTAGTTCCTTTAAATGGTCTCGAGAGAGCGCTAAGAGTATTTTAGTTCCTGGAAATGGCCTTAGTAGACCATTAGTGTCGTTTTAATTCCTCGAAATGGTCTTAGGAGAGCGCTAGCGTCGTTTTAGTTTCTCAAACTTGTCCAGTAAGAGGTGTTATGTCGTTTCCGTTTTTACAATGTTCTCTAGAGAGCGCTGGAGTTTCTTTAGTTCATGAAATGGCCGTCAACGGCAATAACATCCGGTATTTGAAACTCGAACGGTTTGAACTTATTCTAATCTCACTCCAAATAATTTTTTTTTCTTCGGGATGACTTATTCCTGACGTTTTTCATTTTAATTCTAATTACTCATCCACAATTCGTCACCATTTATCTCCATTCATTTTTAATCACCTTATCAGCAACTCATTCCCCTTAATTTCTCTACATACATTATCAAATCCGCCAAACTCCAACATAAAATAATACTCACCTCTTTTTCATTAACAGCCAATGCAGCTGTTACGATACCCTCTAAACATTTATTAATAATTGGAAATACGTTTTGTTCTATTTCGACGGACTCTGTCATAAAATTTTTTATGTTTTTAATTCGTTTTTCATCTAATTCTTGTAAATGATGGAATATATCTGGCATTAATTGCTGATAATGTTGGCACTGAAACATAAAAAAAAATTAAAATTAGTAAAAAAAAACGGATCTAGCCACAACAGGGCGTCTTTTTAAAAAAAAGACAATAAAAAATCGTCATGGAGCATGACGGAGAGGAGTCTAACAGCGACAAGACACTTCATTTTCAATTATATATTTAACTCGCTTGTGCAATATAAATCATTAATCTCAGGGAAACAACCTATAATTTAAAAAGCATCAAATTTTAACCGGTTATTGTGCTATTCGTCTTTTTGAACTTTTTTAAGGCGAAAACAAAAGAGCATTTATGCAGAAAAACTAGGTCGTTTAGCGGAAGGGAGCTCCTCCAAGTCAAAAGTTTCTAAATATAAACTTGATAACATTGATTGATCTTATGTATCCCCTTCTTCGACTTGGCCTGAAAAATTTTTTTTAAAAATTCCAAAACCTGATCGTAAATTTCGAATAACGCGATCATAGAAATAAACCCATTACCCGGATGATGTTATTTATTTCAAAAGCATTTACTGCTTGGTAATAAATTTAAAAGTTATGAGAGTCGAGTTTTTTTAAGTTCAACAATTACTAAAAAAAAAAAAAAAAAAACCGGACGGGGCTGTAATGCACATACAAAAATTCCTGGCTTAAAAGCTTACCTGCATATCATTAGTTTTCTGAAGTTGATTAGCATATTCGATTTTAGTGTCTTCACACTGCTGATTTTTAGATTTCATATTTATCCTTTGCTTTTCAACCTCTGCCCTCGAGAGATTGAAGTCGGCATCGGCCCTTTGATAATTTTCAAGCGCCTTTTCCGCTTCTTTAAATGCTTTTTCATAATTTTTCTTAGCTCTGTCTAATGAATTTAATTGATTATTTAAATTCGCCATCATTTTGGCTCCTTCCTGCAGATACTGAAATCAGAAATAATTTAATTATTTGAGGATATCCCCCGCATTGTTATAAATCGGGTGGAGTTTTAATGAAAATGATTTAGAACAAATAAATTTATTTAATTTGTCATCGTTAGGATGAAAATAATACGCCTTCATCCGCCACTGTATGATTTAGATCATTAAACTTGACAATAGATTTTTTTTTTGAGCCACACATGCAGCTTGGGCTGGATGTAAATATTAAATGTTTACGTTGAAATCTTGACGTGGTTTATACAAGAAACAGCGAAAATAAAATGTTTCACGGGTCGTTAATATTTATTTTTATATTAAAAGTCTTTTTTTCCCTTAGGGGTATGAATCGTTTTAGCACAGAAAAGAAGAGAGTAAAAAAAAGGTCAAGGTTAGTAGGAGTTGAAATGACGAGAAAAAAGTGCACACATAAGCAGTGCATGGTTCTATTTATATAGCTTAAGATAAGGCAAACCCCGGAAATGTATGTTTTAAAAAAAAACAAGACTAATTAAAAACACTTTTTTTTTTAAATAATGGAATAAGAAATACGATTACCTAAGTTGTTAAGTTTCAGGGACTTTAAACAAACTTGAAATGCAGTGGGGGATTTGCCCCTGGGCTGTTTTAGCTTAAAATTTTCAGCAGCTTTGCTAACGTTAGCAAATGCAAAGTCTATAGAGAGCAGCAAAAAAAAAAGTGCTTGGAAATACGTTTTTCTTATAAGAATATCAAGGAAATTCTGCTGCACTAATTTTGACAAGATGAAGAAAAGTATTGAAAAATTGATTTGCAAAGAAGGGTTATCAAAAAATGTATTCGACAAGAGAGATCTTGAGAAAATGTATTCGAATAGAAAAATTTCAGAAACATATTCCACAAGAGAGATCTTCAAAAAATGAATTCGACAAGACAAATCTTCATAAAAGGTATTCGACAAGAGAGATCTTGAGAAAATTTATTCGAATAGAAAACTTTCAGAAACATATCCGACAAGACAAATCTTCAAAAAGTGAATTCGACAAGACAAATCTTCAAAAAATGAATTCGACAAGACAAATCTTCAAAAATTGAATTCGACAAGACAAATCTTCAAAAAATGTATTCGACAAGACAAATCTTCAAAAAATGTATTCGACAAGACAAATCTTCAAAAAATGTATTCGACAAGAGAGATCTTCAAAAAATGAATTCGAATAGAAAAATTCTCATAAAATGTATTTGACAAGAAAAGATTTCTGGGTTGAGAATCTCAAATTAAATAACAAATTTTAATTTTCCGACTCAAAAAAGGGCGAATTTTTTAGTTAAACGAGAAATGAATTACATTTAAAAATAAGAATTGAGATGTTAAATCTTCGAATCAAACTTTCATTTATTTATTTCCCTCAAAACCGCGTATATAATTTAATGAAATTCGAAGCATGTTAAGAAAAAAACCCTAGACGCCTTTCTAACGAAAAAAAAAAACAAGCATTTCCAACGGAATGCACATAGTAAACGGTTGCATGTAAAAACCGATCAACCGAATAATATATAATTCGTTACATAAAAATTGCTTTCGAGAACGTTTTTTCGGAATAATTCAACGTCATCCAATCGGAATTTTAAACTCTCCCAAAAAAAAATATCTAGCACTTTCAGCTTTTAAGTGCATCATATTAATCACAGTCTTAAAACATTAAAAAACACAGAACAAAAAAAAATAAAAAAACCGAACACTCAAGCTATATTTCTCATGTTAAAATCTTTTACGAAAAAGCCCTCAAGGGGTGAGTAATAATAAAAGAAGTAAAATTCTTAAACGCACGAAACGTTTTTTTTTTCCTTTAAAAAAATCATGCATGAAATGTTTTGAAATCTTCTGAAAAACGCTACCAACCGCCCCTTAAAAAATTTTTAGATAAATGACAAATCAATAGTGGGCTGATACATTATTTGATTGAGTAACCCATGAGTCAATTTCGAAGATAAAAAGGATTAGGTTAAGTGGGTGTTCACGTTCATATTGTGAAACCTTGTCACACATTTTTAGCTAAAATATATAAAAAAATGTGGTTTGGGCCGGAATGAAAGCCAACGCTTTTCCGCCAAAAAAAATCTATCCGACATTGAAAAACAATAATTTCGTAAAAGAAGACACGAGATAATAATTAACGATATATTCATCGCCACGTTCCATAAATGGTAATTGTATTCATAAAAAAACTTTAAGATTTTTCTTTATTGGCAAAAAAATTTTAAAAATTCCAAACGCGTTTTGAATGAAACATGTTTTATCCATTGGCAAATAATAAAAACTAACCTTTTTCCTTTCCTCCCGGAAATCTTTAACAAGTATTGCAACTTCATTTACAACGTGTGCTTGTAAATTTTCGGCTATGACTTCATGTTGACCAGCTAAATCTGATACTTCTTCCATAACATGTTTAAAAGCTATGCACGCACTGTACCTGCAAAAAAAAAAAGAAGAATAAATTAATGAATAGGTTTTAGAGGAGTAAAAAAATTCAAGTGGGAAGAGGTGGTCTGGATAATTTCAATCGTTGATTTTCGTTTACCAAAATCAATTTTTTTTAATTAAACACTTTTGACGTGGGGCTAAAATTTAACGGGAAACTTCAGGTTATTCATTTTGATAATAGCTAGGAGTATTAAAAAATTAATTGGATATGATTTTATGACGCATTGTTTCGTGATTATTTACTTTTCACGTTAATCTTACTAATCAAGATATTTCTTAAGTATTGGATTGATTAGATAGCAAAGTCCATCAGGATTAAACATGCCATTGTAAAATTATTTGTTTCCTTGTTCCTGTAAAAGAATTCTTTGTCGAAATATTTCTTAACTAAAAAGTTTCTGGTATTTCGCGACCTCAGTATTATAAGGTTTCACCTCCCTTTTGCTTAAGGCGAGCAGGAGTCAACTTGCTCAGCGGAGATAAAACCTTAAGACCGCGATTTCTATAATCATCTCAACATTATAAGGTTCCATTTCCATTGTGAAGAGTTGACATCAAGTCCATATATTTTGCTTATGGAGAGCAGGAGTCAACTTGCTCAGTGTAGATGGAATTTTATAATATTGAGACCGTGATTTTTATAATCATCTCAACATTACAAGGTTCCATCTCTACCGTGAAGAGTTAACATCAAGTCCATATATTTTGCTTATGGAGAGTAGGAGTCAACTTGCTCAGTGTAGATGGAACCTTATAATATTGAGACCGCGATTTTTATAATCATCTCAACATTATAAGGTTCCATCTCCACTGTGAAGAGTTGACATCAAGTCCATAAATTTTGCTCAAGGCGAGCAGGAGTCAACTTGCTCAGTGGAGATAGAGCCTTATAATATTGAAACCACAATTTATACAGAAAATTTTTTGTTTAGATCTGTTTTTGTTGAAAAGCAAATCTAGTTTTCATTTCAAGAATTCTTCAGGAGCCTCTTAGTAACATTTCAAGTACATTTTACTATTTAGGCCACACAATCTCCCCGACTTTCATTTAGCCAAATAATCCTTGCGGAACACTTTTAAACAAAAATTTTCAGTAACATTATCATTGTTAAAAACATCAGTGACCCAAGAATAAAAAAAAAAAAGATTCGCTGACATGAATAAGAAACTGAATATTATTATCATAAAATTATCCGGAGTCATGTTATGAACAGAGCAAGGAAATGGAATTCATTTTATACGGTACAGCTTTTTTTGCAAATCGACTAAGGGCACGTATCATTAACTTGAACAGCGAATCGTAAAATTCTTACACATTTCATTTTCAAATCTTGTAACATTTTTTTTTTATATATCTACGTGGATGATGCAGCAGACCGTTTCCATTAGCAAACATTCCGAAAAAAAAATTTTTCGAACCGAATTTCGATCTAAGATTACAGTAGATATCATTTTGACAACCGTTATCACCCAAAGGGCACGTAATGTTCCAAGCACCAATTCTTTTAATATATAAAATTACTTTAATGACACAATTGAACTTCCTTTTGCGGATGCTGATACGGACGTTTTTATTAGACACACGAAATTAATTCTTTAGCTACTCGGGATTTTTTTTTTTTTTTAAATTTTTTTGCTAATGGCTCTAAGAAGATTAAGACAAAAGGGCCTTAATAGCGTCGAGTGAAAGGTGAAACAAGTATTTTCTGAATGAGGTCCGTAATTAATATCTAAAAATTCTGCAATGGCTAAATTTTTGAGGAAAATGGGCGCGGTCAGTCCCTTTTCAGATGGGTCGTGTCGCGTGTCTGGCACATGCTTTATGTTCGTAAAAGTGAAAAACGGTTCCGCGTTAATCACCACTTAAATATAAACATCTAAGATTAAAACACATGTCCCCCTCGATTTTAATTAGGGGGAAAAGAAACATCAGAAATCCTCGTTAACGATGATAGTTTCCTTATAGTTCTCCTATGGCTTTGTCACGTTTAATTAATAGGGAGAAAGCAGTTTTGTATTTTGAATCACGGATGGGGACAATAAATTGATAATTAAACTATTGAAATATGAAAAATGAGATTCGCAATCACGTAGAATGTTGATTGTGATGTAACGAAGTGATGGAACATCCCGCGAATTTTTTTTGAAAGAGAGAGAGAGGTAAAGAATGTGAGTTTTTATTGTTAATTGTTATAATGTTAAACAATTCAACGGGTTTTGAAATGTTCAAGTTGTAATCGGAATTTTTTCTAAAAAATTTTTTCATTCATGGATTAATCCGTTGCTTTATTGTCTCTTTTAGTTACGTTGAAATCTTATCCAATATGATTTTATACGGTATAGTTATCCATTTCCTTGCAAATAATTTCTTTAAAGAAAGTAAATGGTGATTTTAACTAAAATTTTGATCTGCCTAAAATTAAAAGAACTACTTACTGATAATCCTCTTCATCTTTCTTTTTAGGTTGGTACGTTTTGACTAATTTCCTGCAAATAAAAAAAAAATAAAATTATAATCACCTTAACTATTATTCCAAATCAACTGACCCCTATTTAGCTTCGAATCAAAAAAAATCTCTAAGTTAAAGAAATGAAATTTAATAACCGTTTAAAACCTCCTGGCACATCCTTAAGCTACAAACCAATTACCAATCGCAAAACATTCAAGCTAAAAACCTTTAATCAAAAAATCTTAAATTCATCTCATAATAATCACGCATCGAAATTTTATTAAGGAAAAAAAAAATGACATGAGAGGAGATGCTAAAAGTTCCCGAACCATTACTCGCCTAATTAGCAATTAACAGCCTTCGATTACAAAACGGTTCCGCTTTAGCGAATTTCATTCATTACGGTCATCTTTCTCGAAAAAGAAAGAAAATAAACCGTTTAAGTTGTTAAAATGTAAATTGATAACTTCCTCTTTGTAAAAGAATCGCGGCCCAAAAATAACAGAAGCCAAACACATATTTAAAAAAAGAAATAAATGGGCGGGTAACCAACATACATTTTACAAGGTACTATTAACCTCTTAACTTTCGTTTATGTGACTTCAATTGTAATTCGAAACAACTACCGGTAGATATTCATGGAATTATTTGCCAAAATAGTACGATACGTGAGGTAACGTCAGGCTTGATTCTTCTTTCTTTTTTTATATTGTTAATTTATCAGCGTGCAAGACATATTAATACGAATGAAACCTGATACCTGGGTATGGATAAGGTAGGGAACGTACGTACATACCAACAGAATCGTGATATATCATTTAATTATGACTGTGCTTCTTTATAACGGTTGAACTGACCAGTTAAGGTTAAGATTCTCGAATAGGTTTTTCTTTCCGTTTCTTTTGTGTAATTTCACGCGTGTGATTAAGGCTTGGTTTAGGAATAAGTTGGGTGCCAATTAAGGTTAAAGTATGTGGGAAGTAGAGGAAAATTCGGGTTTTTATGAAATGGCGCCCGATGTGGGGCATTAGTACTCTGAAATTTTTTAACAAAGTTGAAAACGAATTTTGCCTCTTATAAATTAATTGTGTTTTTTTGTTTACAGAAAAATTGTCACTATAGGATATCAATATGGAGAATGGGAAATCAAATTTGAGGAGAATGGTGGCAGCGGGTGCAGATTGCAAAAGTACTTCAGAAAAGGTAAAGTCAATTCATTTCTTCGATTGCTCAATTTTTTTGCATTACAAGCGTCATCAGAGGCCAGAGTCCTGCTAGAGTCCTGCTTTTGCCGGCCCGGGCCTACGCTCTTTAAAATCGGGCCGGCCCGTGGGGCCCGCTAAGGCCCGGTTATTATTTCTGGGCGGGTTTGCTTCCTCGTCCTTTAAAAAATTTTGAAAAATATTTCTTAAATATTTCTTTCTTTAAATTTTCTTGTTTTATTTTACTTTTTTTATTTAATTTAGATATTCTAAAATTATTAACTGAAAAGTTTCTTTCAGTTCAAGAAATTACTCGCAACCGAATTTTTAAGAGGTCGACCAACGGGCCCGCGGGCCGAACGAGCCGAGCCGGGCCCGGGCCTAGCCCGTTTAATTTTGACGTGCCGGGCCGCGGGCTTGAAAATTTCGGCCGTGCAGGACTCTTCTTCTTGTTACATTGCCTTCCCGCGACGGTTATTGGCGACCATCATGGTTAGAGAGCTTATTGCGGCGGGCAAGAGACCCTCTAGCCGAATCGACTGTGTTGGGTCTTGCACAGCAAACCCTTGGCCATGATGGCTATACTAGGGAGCTTAATGCAATGGCTTCCCAACACCTTCCGCATCGCAGCACAGGAGCCATACCGTCAGTCCTCGAATCAGCCTCCTGCTTTCTGAACTTAAGCCTAGCCCACTTTTACCGTCTTCAGCCTTAAGCCAGTACTGGTAGGACTGCGGCCCCCTACCAAAACCCTTACCAGATTGCTACCTCTCGGGTCAGAAGGTATCTGGAGCTCGTCAAGGGCAGGTGCGCCAAACCTGAAGCAGGACTGTTAATATTCCCACCGACTACCTTACTAGGCAGGACTCTAGCAGAGCCATCAAATCTAAAAGTTGCAATTTATTGGTGGTGAACTCTTGAGGATGAAACAAAACCCCCTCGGACTCAGTAAAAAAAACAACTTCCTTTTTCGTATTACACTCGAAGAAAAAAATAATTTTAGGCACTAGAAAAATCTGCAGCTAAAACATTTAAAAATGCCTGAGCCTACAAATCAATGCATCTACCGACAATCTACAAAATTAAAACTTCACCTCATCATCATATATCTACAAACGTCTTTTAATAAACCGCTTCTCAGTCGCCTACCTCCTCCATAAAGATCTTGACCCATAGCAAGATGAGAGCCCGAAAGATCAAGAATTCAAGATTTACTGCACACACGTTCTTCCAATCTAATTTTGGACATCATCCGCTTGCGTTTTTGTCCTCCAGTCCTTAATAGCTCTGCACCTGGCCAAAGACTCCAATCTCCTCTCATCCGTTATCGTTTGCTTGATTTCCACAAAACCATAATAATTATCTTATATAGGAAAAAGTTTAAATCGCTGGGTGAGCAAGATGATTGTCTCGTTTAATCGCCCGTGAATAAAAATCAAAAGGGAAAATATAAATAACGTTAATTATATCTCGGCTGTAAATCTATTTTCATTAGAGCGCAATAAAAACATATTCGGTTGCTTTTTAACCCTCTTTTTTTTCAAACTTCAGTAGCTACGATTATAATTGCCTGGAACTTTGAAATCTTAAGCGTCGTTGATTTGGAAAAAAAAATGGTACGAGGGTGTGTCAGGGCGAGGCAGGACAGTCACGTCAAATATTATTTTCTTCTTGTCAGACAAGATTGAAGTAAAACGATGGTTATCGCATTTGGGCTCATTTTTTTTTTTTTTTATAATATTATTTATTCAATTTTATAAAAAAAGATCAACCACTTGATTCCAGTTTCTATGGATCTTTCAACAATGTCCTCTTGACTGATCTCATTTGTTGTTTATTTAATGGAGATGTAGGCGGTTTGAAGGAGCTTCGGTCGCGTGGTCTCTTTTAATATCAAGATCCTAAAGAGATTTTTTGTTGTGGCTAATATATAAACGCATGAATGTGTAATTCGTATAAGTCGTTTAATTAAAGTAACCGGGATTGAAATAAGCGAGATAAAAGGGGAGTGAATTGAATTTTTTTTTATATTAATAAGGCTCGAGCTGTGATGTTGATGAATTTTTAATATGAGTAGGCGATATCAATACGGAGCTTGGAGAGTTATAATGAACCACGCTTGAGTCTTTCGGCGAGAGTGCTAAAGGATTTCTCTTTTAGTAACGCAAATTGGAATGTTTATTGTCCCCTCTTGGGACGATTGCTAAAAAATCTCTCAAGGGGAAGTAAGTATGCCTTTGTACATTCGTCTTTTTATGCTACCAGCCTCTGGCTTGGCATCTAGGCTCACCCAGGCTTTTAGCTTCTAGCTTTTGCCTAAAAATTCTTTTTTTTTTGGTTGACTAAACTCACGTCAGCAACTGTCTTGAGCCTCTAGTCTCACCAGAGACTCTGGTTCGCTTAAGGACCTTAGCTCGAGTTTCCTATTTCATTTAAATGTCTGGTTCAATCTCCCGACCTTATTCTGGTCTGTTATCTAACTCTGGTTGGAGTTTAAGAGAGACAGAACTCAGAATCCCCAAAAACGCTTTTACAGCCTCAAATCCTAGTAACCTTGCAGAAGAGAGATAGAAAGGCAGACTCCTCCCAAGCTCCTCGCAGGACTTCCTTAAAACTTCTGGTGCCTACATTATTTGATTTCGAGTCTCTCCTAAGAGTTTAGTTAGGTTTATAGCCTCACTTAAGACTCTGGGTCAAGCCCGGAGCTCCTGCCAGGCCACTGCTGTTCTAATATCCTTTTGGGTCTTTGTCTTGAGGTCTCGGTCTCTTTTGCTCGGTCTCTGACCTCATTTGGGACTCTAAACTGAATCTTGGATCTCTCCGTGACTTCTCGCGCTATCTGCTGACTTTATCCGGGTTTCCGACTCGCATGAATAAAAGCCTTGCCTTATATTTCACTTTTTCTCTAACTATAGAAACTTTTCCAAGTCTTTGGTTTAGGTCTCTAACTTGTTTAGAGCTTCTGGCTGAAGCATTGGCTCGGGTCTTTAAAATTTCCATAATACTTCTGGTTCTATATTTGAACCCGAACAACTCTTTTTTTATTACGATTACAAGTAGATACAGACTTCCGCCCTGACTATTTATCACTTTATCTCTAATACGGCGCCCGGTTTGGGGCAAATCTACTCTTGCTGTCAGCTACAAATTAATTCCTCACAAAAATTCACACATTTCAAATCCTCCCAAGCGAATCCCATTAGTTCTAACCAAAATTGATTCGTTTTCGCTGTATTCACTGGCCCGTCAAACAGACTCCAATTTCGCACTAACCGTATGACATTTCCAACCGCCCAAAACGACTTGATCAAACAATTGAAACAAGCTGTCACCGATTTAAAAAAGTTAACGAACTTCATTAAGAAAAAAACAAAAAAAAAAAAATTCCCGACCTTAACGACTATAATTGAAATATCGAATCCTTAAATTAAAGTAGTCAAAATGGCACGTGTCCAACGTGTCTCTCGGTCCTGACAAAATAAACACTCTCGGCAGAGTACGCTCAACTTGTCACTCAAAAAAAAAAACCACCTAACGGCATTTTTTCCTCCAGGAATCTCGAATTCCATTTCTTCCAAGTATCAAAGTGACGCAATATTCTCTTAACAATAGTTCCAGGTCACAGACATATCATTTTCTCAAGAGATGAGGCACCATCTCTGCATCTAGTCCGACCAGTTATAAGTTACGTAAATTTAATAATAATCTTTGTGGATTTTATTTCGCCCTTTCTAATGCCCTTTTCTCATCAAACTAAAAAAAAAATTCCTTGATATATATAAATCTTTAAAAGGCAATGCGGTTTTGTGTCGGGACAACTTATCCAATATCTTGACTTTATTTGGCACAGACATTCGCCAAACCCACTTCGTGTTTCTTTTCTCTCCGTGTTCTACAGGTTACATCTTTCTTTAACAAGTCTTCCGATTTATTAAAAAAAAAAATTATAAAACAAAAAATACTTTCGAATCATAAATCTATGGAGACCAGGTGTGTTTGAATCTCCGTCTGATTTAAGATCTATACAAGCAACAATATTAACACACATCATGTCGTCGAACCTGTAATCAAACGTTACCTTGCACAGTCAACGTGGACCACCGTCTGCTCTTCTCGTTCTGCACGGCCAATTCTCAATCCCCCCCGTTTCATATCAATCCAAACCGTATATATATCTCAAACGGTTAATGCACTTTGCAATTATTCCCCCTCAAAGACTGTTATTACGTAAAAAATCCGATTCTTTTAATGACTTACCTTAAACTTTTAGCATATTCCATTTCTATGTTACACCTGTCTTTAATAAAATGTCCATATTTTTCTAAGAAATCTATCCCTTTTTGCGTGTGCATCGATATGTTTTCATACTGATCCTGAAACAAGAAGAAAAAACATTATTAGGAACGTGAAAATACGTGTGTGTGACTTTGTCGGCTGCATGTGCTCATTTGCGGTTGTTTTTTTTTAGTCTATTAAAAATTTATTGCATTTTTTGTGTGGTGTCAATGAATAAAAACAAATCGTTTTTATTAGTTTTGTTGTTTTCTCTCTCTGAGCCTTTCACGCAATTGCGTTGTTTTACTGCTAATGGAAATCATGCAACATTGATGAGATGGAAGGGGCGAGTTTGAAACTTTTTAAGGCAAAACAAGTTTGTGGTAGCCGTGAAGGTACCTGTTTACACCACAGGGGGGATTTAATAAGGGTAAAGTGGTTTGAGATTAAGAGGACACAGGAGGAGATGCATTTCAAATCGTTTTGGTAACTTTTATTCATATAAGAATGTTTCATAATTGAGCTTTAAAATTTGTAACTTTGAAGAGTCCAACATAGCTTGTCAACATTATTTTAGTTAAGGGTCTGGTTGGTCTTATGTAGGAATTACTATGGAGTCTAATAGGGAGTGGATACTTCGAAGAGTCGTCTGCTGAACACGGGGATGCTACTTTGAATTGGCATCCATATCGAAGATCAAGATCTATATGTGAGGAGGTTGTCTCTTACGGATGGGTCTACAGGTGACACCATCGCATCCCCCCCACCACGCAAGAAAACCTCACAAATGTACAGACCTTGGTCATAGCTTTTTATTAAGCCGTCATGGCAACACCAGTTCGAGATCATTACAGACTCTAAGTCAAGAACATGGCTCCTTTGAATGTAGCAGACGACTGATCGAAGTGTCCGCTCCCTAGAAACTACTAGCTAGGTTTTGGTGGCTTCTTGATGGACCTCGATTTTTGGTATCTTTTAGTCAGCCATAATGATTTCAATAACATTATGCACCAACATTATGTGAGACGCACCGGATTGAAAGCCACGCCAGGCTCCGAGGAAAAATTAGTATTTGGGCTCTTATCTTTCAGGGACCCGGCTTCTTCTTATTCAGTTGCCTCTCCACATGGAGATCGGCGATCATCACAGCGACTTCTCGCCATGATAATTTACAAGGAATAAGTACTGTAATGGTTTCCCGTTGCCTTCCACAGCGCAGAACTATAGCCAGTTCCGATTGATCTAATCCTGCCTAGATGCCATTGGCGAGTCCTCAGGAAGATGAATTCTCAATGAGCTCAACAATCAATATTGGCACTGCTGCCTACCACTGTCTCTCTGAACAGGGGTCCTTACTAGATTACTACCATCCGGGTCAGAAGGAAGACTGTCCCGATTCAAAGTTCCCACCGACTACCCGATCCCGGACCCGGATAGGAGCCTTCGAGGGAGTGGATACTTCGATGAGTCGATAAGGGTACGCCATTTTGAAAGCTGGAAGCTGCCATCACTGACCTCCTCTGGATACGGCAACTTGAACATTTTCATTGTTGAAATCGACAGTGTGTAATTAGCGCCATCTGCAGTTGGAACCATAGGAACTATTGCACTGTTGCCTTGGAAATCAATAAAAATATTTACAAATTGTCTTTTGTTATATTTGTTATTGTCATTTCTTTCTATTAGTAAGTGCAAATAGTTCGTTGGTTCCAAAAAGAGATGTCGGTAGTTGTCATGTACAACGAAATTTTTCAAGTTGCCGTATCCAGAGGAGATCAGTGGCTGCCATCATCTCGAATTTGGTGGCCGCCATTCCCAAATTGAAAAGCAAACATCGTGATTGGTAGGTTTTTCAATTCGAGAATGGCGACCACCAAATTTAAGATCATGGCAGCTTCCAGCTTTCAAAATGAAGTACCACTACGGACGACTCATCGAAGTGTCCACTCCCTATAGGGCTCTTTAGTTCCGGCTATAGAATTAACCAATCCCAGACATTTCTGCTTTATTTCCCCCCTCTCGACGGCCCTAGAGTCACAGTCCGCCTTTTATTATTTAGATACTCTTGAGGCCGACCCGCACTGATGCCTTGTTGAGCAATTCCAACCTGACTTTGAAAGAAAACTTACGCTTGATTTCTGCTGCACTTACCCGCTTCACTAACTCAAAACCAGATATACATGGACAACCCCACTTAAAAAAAATCGTTTACATGTTTCACTCAAGACATCAATACTTAAATTAGCACATTGAAGCAGAGGGCAACTATACTCTCCCCTTGAATTTCAGATGGGATGTTCATGTCAACATTCATCTCCCCCTATTACGTGAAATCTCATCGGAAATATCATCTTGAAACTTGCGCAACATGCGTATTTTAAGATGATTGATTGCACCAACCACGAAATTACTGTTGTACGTAATATACGGGTCTTCCATTCATTGTGATGCATGCAAATAACCGCGGATATGTCTCCGCAAGGCCGCGTCAGAAATGATTCACATCCGCGCATACACAATCTTAATGAAATTCGTTTTTAGCATCAAGAGCGGGAAATATTAATAGAGTCCGTTTGTTAAAAGTTCAAAATCGGTCTCAACTATTAATATCTCGATTGTAAACAAAAACAAGCTCCCTTACACGTAAAGTAACACGATCTCGAACATCTGGATTTCAACCTGGAATATCCGAACCCTTTGTTTTTTTTTTTTTATTCCTTCGCATCGTTTCCCATATGGAGTTACAGGACGGAAAGAAGCCTCAAATGACGTAAACAGATATGTGCTACAGCTGGAATTATTAAAAATTTTATAATTTTGATGCAAACTTAAAAAAAAAACTTGAAGGACTTGAGTAATAAACGGAAGATTGGAATGTCGTCATGAAAAGAAGGCCGGCCTTGAATGCAGAGAAAGATCTCTCGACTGGAAATGACATTCGAGATCATGCATAATGTTCATGGGATCAAAGAATATGACACCTGCGGAGTATGGTCAGGTAGATAAGGTGCTAAAGGGGGAAGAAACGAATTAAGATCGTTATTAAACTCATCCTAAGCTACCGAGGGGAAAAATAAATGGTGATATATGGCAGATCGTCCGACAAGGACCTTGGAATCATCGAACCGTAAATTTCTGATCCGAGTTGAAGAGTTCCATTTACATTTATTTATCCCGTGGTACAGATTGTTAGCCTATGTTTTAATTAATATTACAATGAACTTGAAATCAAGGTCAAATGTTAAACTGGGGCAGAAATATGGTATGGATCATCACATCCTCCGATGAGAAATTGAAAATTGTTATACCTCCAACGCATATTAGGTTTCCTGTTATAACGGATAATTAGTTGGGAACTGATAGTAACGGACAACAGTTCTTGATATTGTTTCGAGGGGATTTGCCATAAGGCATGTCATTGGACTGCATCAGACAACATTCCGCAATGCTGGGAACGTCGAACATGACACTTTCATCAGTTATCTCAGTGCGACTTTGATAAATGAAATTCAAAACCTAATGTCACATCCAGAGGAGGTTTCAAGAAAGCTATTAGCCTCCCCCGAACCCAAAGCAGCTCTTTAGGGCACCATTATCATCAAAACCATTGCTGGAACATAAAATCGAATGTAAACACTTTAACAAGCACGTTTTGTTAGCAAGAATGAAAAACCTTAAGCAAAGCTTTCATTAAGAGGAAATCGAATTTTAACCATCGACCACAAAAACCGGAAACTACTTCGACTTCCGAGACGAAGGGAGAAGCAGAAAAAAAAATTAAGTTGGCTCGAGAATTCTCCCTAGAAAAAGATCAATACCCTCGAACTGAAATCTTCAACCCACAAGGCTAAATACCCCAATTTTATGATTTTTTTATTATTAGGTACTAAGATTAATTAACGTCATACACCGAAGAATAAAGAGAATCTTTATAATCCTAATTTTTTTTTACAAGACAAGAATTTTTAAAGCTTTGTTGTGACCAATGGTTATAATCATTAGTAGCTCGTGATTAACCTTGAAAATGTACGACGTAGTCTGAATGACATTTAGGTATAGTAGACTCCTTCATACAATGCTTTAGTTCGGAGTTTAGAATTCAGCTATGGCGCCATAAAGTCGGGAAATGAGATTACCAGTATCCCCCCCCAGAAATGGGATCGATGGATGAGGAATTAGGTCGAAAACAGATTGCCCTACTTAAGATTTTTTTAGAGACGGAAATGAGTAAATATGTTTATGGTTTTCTGAAAAGAATTTTTAAAAAATTTTTCTGGTTTACATTTTGTGATTTTGATTAGGCTTGTTTGACAAATGTGAATGATGTAACAATTATTTCGATTCGCAGTCTTGTATGAAGGTTATTTTTTGGTTAATTAGGTTCGTTAAAAATGTTTGTAAAGAACTATACGGTCGTTGGGCCAAAATTTTTTGTTGTAAGTTGAAAAATACAAGTCTAGGCATTTTATTTAACGTGCAGTCGCGTATATTTCATTGACGACGAGGTACACAGGGTCATGAGAGGTTCGTTGCGCTTCTAATCGGCCTGTCTGGTGGTTTTACCGATTTAGCTCAAACTCTGCGCAGGCATGGTTAGATTACAAAACGTCGAATTTCACCTACTTTTAAATTTTTATCAAGATTTAGTGGATTTTTTAAAAATTTAGAGCATGAGCAGAACAATTGTATGAAATGAGGTTTGAGGGAACTAACAGCGACACTGGCAACATCTATAGACCAGATTAATAGCGGCTCTGGCAATTTTTAACGGCCTAGGAGCTAAAAGCGGCATCTAGTGAGAATCCTTAAAACTGTTAGCATCACTAGAAACATCAAGCAGCCATTTTCAGAACTGACAGAGATCCTGACAGCATCTATCGGTCATTCCTGGAACTAACAACGGCACCAACAGCAATCTCTGTGCTGACAACAGTAAAAGCAACATCTAGCAGCTATACTCAGAACTAATAGTGGCACTGGCAACATCTAGCAACCCTTCTCGTTAAAATTTCTATTCTGCCTAAGATATTGAAACTCAAATTCATCCGAATTCGTCCTCTTAATGCGTGACTCTCCACAGAACTAAAGCCTACAATTTTTAAATAGATGACAATCCATAACAAAACAAATTAAAATTTCTTGACGAAATGTCATCAGATAAACAAACCATTTGTCAAACTGCCATGCCAAACCTATCAATCACGGATTAACTAAAACAAATTTGCGCAATAACTACATTTTAAAAAATCCTCAACCGACACCTCTCTCTCTCTTCATGATGAACTTTACAATTTGAAGCATCGACAACCCCACAACGTTTCCATTTTGTATTTTATTTATACAACCATAATCTTATCACTGTAAACAGAGCTAACGTTTCTCATAAACGAGTCTTTCTTATCGATAAGGTTGCAATTTCTGTGCAATAAGTCGTGATGTTTTCTCGTTTCGTGAACGAGATATCCTTGAAGTATATGGTCGTCTTATGTCATGTTTCCAGATGATGGAAGAGGAGAAAACAGTCAAAATCCAGTCCATTGATCTGAGTAGGAAAATTTTTTTTTTTATTCCTTATCAATTCGATAAGATAAAAATATATGGGACGACTTTCCTCCAGTTGGCCATGCAGCTGGCTTGTTATTGTAAGTTCTTTTTTTTGTTTAGCTCCGGTTACAGCCCAAGGATTTTTCAAAGGTCTAACGTGTGTGGGTTTGAAAAGATAAATGTTTTTTTTTCTTTTTTTCTTGCATTTTTATTTTTATCAGCCCAGAAAGTCTGCAATGCTCGATTGATTTATGCTGGTATTTATAGGGCGCAATTAGAAATTAAAACGTGAGAGAATTATCGTAGAAAGGGTCTTCGTATAATTGATTTATGATTAGTCTTCTAAATTATTTCTTCATATTTAATCCCTAATTGAAACTATGTGCTACTTGTTCATTTTGAGGCACTCGCAAGGGCTTGAGTGGTCACAACCACTTCCAGTGGCCTAAGAAGCTTGAAGTCTCCTGTCAATTATTTTTCCCAATGAGAAAATTTGGCAAGATATTAGCGAAAAGACCAAGAAAGTTAAGTTAGTTAACAAATACTCCCGACATCTTAAACCAAATCACAAGACGTGAATACCTCAAGGGCCCAGTCGCGAAATATCCCCTTAATCAATCTCTAAAACCAGCAATCACCACATAATTGGATCATTTTCAATATTTCTTTTTCCCCTTGACTCTTTATTATTTTGATTATGTTGTTTAAGGACCGAATAATTCGCGAACATTGCCGAAAAAAAAAAAGCTAAATAGAAACCGTGACAAGGGTTCATATTATTTCGTGAGGTGAAAAAAACGATCGAGTAAATTTATGTTATTCGCGCGTATTTTTTCTCCGCGCCGAAAAAAAAAAAATATTCATCAAGTATCATTCAAAACTTGAGCGTGACTTATGAATTTATATAATAACTCAGCACGCACATCCCAACTGGGTGGGTGGGTAGATGGCTTGTTTTGCAGCTATTTCCGGTAGAATAATTTCGCACGAAGTAGCCTCTTCGAAAATTGACGTCTTGGCACGAGGGGGAAAGGAGAAATAACGATTTCGTATTTTTTTTTAAAAAAACTTGTTGAAATGTATCGACAGTGGTAAGATAATTAATCTGAAAGAATTTGTTGTTTTTATGAGAAAAAAAATTAGAAAAGAGCAAACTTGAAAAACTTCATTTTTTTTTTGGAATGCCCTATGAATGGAATGCGCATGTGTATTCATCTTGTGAATGAAACCTAACGGGATTTGACCATAGTTTAAAATCATCGTTGACTTTACTGCAGACTATTAATTTTTTGTATTCACCTACTTTTTTGCGTGAGACTGAGACTGGACTGGACGACCTGGTTTTACTGTTGGGCTTTCAGGAAAAAAATGTATAGTAATTTGGGATTGGCGAATAAGGAGGTTAGGCCAATAGATCTATCCCGAAAATTAGCCAAATAAACTTCTTCTAGATTTCTTTAAGAACCTTAAGGTCCTCCAGAAGGCTTCTTGTAGAGAAGCATATTTTTTAATAAAACTTCTAAAAGATTTCTAAGTCTTCAGGGTGGACCTTAACGTTTCTAAAGAGGCCTAGAAGATAATTTGACTTGTGCTGCTTGGGATGTTAATAGGCTCTCTGCTGCCACTAAATAGGCCAGCAATTAAGACACCAACTTTTTTCACCATAATTTACTAATCCTAGGGAGCCTAGTACGGAGTGAACACTTCGATGAGTCGTCTGCTCCATAGGGGTACGCCATTTTGAAAACTGGAAGCTGCCATGATCTCAAATTTAACGACTGCTACTCTCAGATTGAAAAGCAAACATTGTGATTAACAAATTTTTCAATTCGAGCATAGCGGCCACAGAACTTGATATCATGGCAGCCTCCTGTTTTTAAAATGGAGTACTCCTATGTAGCAGACGACTTATCAAAGTGTACAGTCCCTACTAGGCTCCCCAACAAATCCCACTCGTCCAATAACTATTCTAATCCTTTTTTCTTCTTTTTCGTGCCGTCTCCGCGTCGGAGATTGGCGATCATATTCGCTGTTCGAACCTTGGATGCAGCTGCCTGAAACAGGGACGAGGAATCTAGTCCATACCAGACCCTTAAATTCCTGAGCCACGAGATCTAATCCTTTAAGTCACCATTATAATTCATCCAGTAACTATTCAAGCTCGCCATGTCATTCAAAACATCCTAGTTTGGCTACACTTGCAAAAGGATTGGTTTCGTTCACTGGGTCAACATTTCCATAGCAAGATTTATGTCATCACCGACAGCTATTTGAAGCTTCCTGGCACCCGTTTCCAGCCTTCTAAGAGTAGGCACTTCAAAGAGTCGTCTGGTACAGACGGAATTGCCGTGTGCAACTCTGGAAGCTGCCAAGATCTCAGTAAATGAACAGTCGCCATGATGGCTAATACTTAGCTTATGAGGCGAACGTGGCGACTCCCTGCTTGAGATATGGCAATGCCATATGTCGCAGACGACCCATTGATGGTTTCCACTCCCTATTAGGCCCTCTAGCCAAAGCCTCTCTTGTGGCTACTCGAATTCTTCTAAATGAGAAATGCTCATCAGATTTCTTAAGTTTTTCCTATAAACACAAACTTAAGCCTATCTTAATTATACAAGCATCATAGCTTAAGACATTACCCTTCGTGCAATCCTCATGTACCTTATAATTTTCCAATTACTCGTGAGGTAATTAAACAGCCTAATGAATAATCTCTTCCGAGAAATTGCGCAATTAATTGAATAATCAAGAAAAGAATCACCCTCTATCAATATTCACGCACTCATACTAAATGAATCACATTTTCTATTGCAGAAAAATGATTCTTCAAATCCTTCTCTCCATCAAATGTCCTACAACGAAAGATGTCCTACTTCCAACATCGGGAGTCGTGCGCTCTTGAACTTTTGAGCATTACGCAACAATCACTTTTTTTTTAAATAAACGAATCAATATACTCCGCATTCTCACTATTGTTTATTAATAAAGTGCGTGCAGGCGACAGAAAATTTAACAAAAAAAAAAATTCACAGATGCGACCTTCAGGGAATCTGTGAAATTATGCATATTAAATAACAATAAGAAGGAAAAATAATCCCGCCCACATAGACCAAACTTCACAAAACTCGTTTTTTTAGATTTAGAACTTCGCATTATCAATCTCATTCCGGGTTAAAAACTCAAATTGCTCTACGTTTGCCCTAGTAAGAGCAACAAAAATTACATAATCGAAATAATATAAACATTTGTTCTCGTATTATATCATTTTCCCAGATTGTAATAAGCATTTATGGTAATTGTGCGGCTACTGGATTGGAGTAAATAAAAGACCGCTGGATTTCGTTTCCCGTTAATTTTGATTACTTTTAGATGAATAAAGTATATTGAACATCCTATCTAAAATATTGGAACACGGATTGATCTAATCCGTTTTTTAAGGGTTGCATAAAAGACAATGCGTATAAATTTTGTTCATATAAGGTATGCTTATGTAATCATCTATTGTCAATATGGATGGAATTATAAGTTATCAAGTTGTAATAACCTTCGAGTGTTTAATTTTTTATATTGGATTTATTAATAGTTTTGATTGTATGGTGCAAGAGTTAAATCTTGCACGAGACTGTTGCAGCTCTTAACCAAATGCTTTAATCGTAGAAGAAATTTCATTTTTTCAGGATGTCTTTGGTTTTTCAAAATCTTGTAATATTGATTTTTCTAGTTGAACAAATGTTTTCTCCTGATGAATTCTTCTTGTCAAAAAAATCTTTTCTTTTGATTAATTCTTCTTGTCAAACAAATCTTTTCTCCTGATGAATTCTCCTTATGGAACAAATCTTTCCTCTTGATGAATTCTTCTTGTCGAACAAATCTTTTCTCCTGATGAATTCTCCTTATCGAACAAATCTTTCCTCTTGATGAATTCTTCTTGTGGAACAAATCTTTTCTCCTGATGAATTCTTCTTATCGAACAAATCTTTTCTTTTGATGAATTCTTCTTGTCGAACAAATCTTTTCTTTTGATGAATTCTTCTTGTCGAACAAATCTTTTCTTTTGATGAATTCTTCTTGTCAAACAAATCTTTTCTTTTGATGAATTCTTCTTGTCGAACAAATCTTTTCTTTTGATGAATTCTTCTTGTCGAACAAATCTTTTCTTTTGGTGAATTCTTCTTGTCGAACAAATCTTTTCTTTTGATGAATTCTTCTTGTCAAACAAATCTTTTCTTTTGATGAATTCTTCTTGTCGAACAAATCTTTTCTTTTGATGAATTCTTCTTGTCGAACAAATCTTTTCTTTTGATGAATTCTTCTTGTCGAACAAATCTTTTCTTTTGATGAATTCTTCTTGTCGAACAAATTTTTTCTCTTAAATATATTGAATCTCTTCAAACCTAAAAAAATTTCAAAGAAATAATTTTCCTAGTAACAATAAACAATTCCCATGGTATTGGTCTAGTACGTGCCATACTCAATACCCTGCGATCATTATACATCACCATCCAGGTAATTACAACTTAATACACCAGACGAGGAAAAAAAAAAGGAAAACGGTAAAATTTATACACAAATAAAAAAACATTTCGAGGTGGTAATATGGTTATTAATTCACGCATGACCGGTCCTGACATGTGGAGTCAAGGATCGCGAATATTAACCACCAAACAATATAACTTGGAGAAAAAATTTTTTTTTTTAAAAATAAATCGAGGCGGCATTATCAGCCCTGCTTTTAATATTAACTCTAATCTTACGTCATATATTAATGAAAGAGACGTCAATAACTTGTGCCACTTTAGAAATGCTTTTTTAATGAGCTTTGATGCTCTCTTCAACTATTGTATGGGAAAAACGAGCAGATGGGTGGGAAGTTTTAAAAAATCTCTTTATCAGTTTCTCTCTTCTTTGAGAAGGTGATGATGATCTTGAATTTTAGAGAAAATTAAAAAAAGAAGGAAAATCTTTTTTGTTGCTGTAGCTTTTGTTCAGCAGGTTTTGTTGAGACTTTTTAAGAAGAAACTACCGGCGGCTAGTGCCAATTCAAAGCCCTAAAGATCTATTGGAGGGCCAACTAAGTCTCTTAATTTTAGCCAAGAGCCTTACAATGCCATAAAAGGCAAATCACGAAACCGTTAATTTTTACATATCAAATTCTCAGCGTTGACTTTTAATTAAATCACGAAAAACCACAGACACCCCAAGAAAAATCAATTGGCTCGTAATATTCCATTCTCCTTCTAACCGGAAATGATTTAGCAAAAAATTTAAACTAAAACATAAATTTCAAAACCCGATTTTTCATTTCACTTAAAAAACTGCTAAAAACCTCACGTAAAAATTATCACCATTGCAAGTCATTTTTTAAGAGACAATCTCTCTTAAAAAACCTTGTCCTGTCTGGGATATTTATCCTACGCAACATGAATACGCTAAGTCATGTAATTATTCAAAGTCCCGCCAAAAGAAAAATTAACCTGGGCTAGACTCATCTCCCTCTCGTATAAACATTATTTAAAATAAAATATATTTAAACTATAATATTTCCAATATTTTAACAAGTGCGCAGGCGAGCGGTTTGTCCCTCCCGGCTATAAACCGTCTCTAATCTAAATTAATTTGCATTTCTTGATATAAGAATTAGTTGTTGTTGGGTCCAAACGCGGAAAAAATTTCACATAAGAGCACTAATATAGCCAAGACAACGAATTCAATATATTCCGTGTACGTGTGAAATGTTTTTTTTTTTTTAGTCCTCACACCCTCTGCCCGTTCCACGTTTATCCTCGTTTCTCGGGGATTTGCTAATTATATTATAATAAATATTCCACGATTTTGTGACTGAAAATCCGAATAAGGGAAAAGAATTTCTCTTATACAATTATCTTACGAGTTAGGTTAAAAAATAATAATGATGGTATTAATATAATTATACTTTTATACACTTCATTTCGTATGTACATAATGAATAATAAATCTCTTTTGGATAGAACCCATCAATTTAATTGCGCACATATAAGCTGCGCAGAATTACTTTTGGAATATTAATCAAAGAATCATTCGTTAGCATCTTATGAATACGGGGGTATAATTTACATTGATTTCAGAAATCGGAATTTTAGGTAAAGAAATTCAATTTTTAAATTGTTGTGGATCTGGAAGCAAGTTTTTAAAGAGTTTGGCTTGAAATCAGAAAATGGACCTAAAATTTAAAATCCCCGACCATTAATCAGTCGAAATCGAGTCCCATATCAGGGCTGTTCGTAAATTTTCGAAATTTTCGGGTTTTCTGGGGAGGGCGAATTTTTTACAGAAAAATGTCAAAGGGAAAACTTGTTCCAAATGACTCAGGTATCTCCATGCAAAAAATAAAAAAAAAATCGGTCGAACCGTTTTCGAGAAAATTGTTAAAAACTCTAAATGTTGGTCTTATTTGGCCCTGCCAAAGCCGTAAACGGGGTGGCCTTGAAATCGGAAAATGGACCGAAAATTTGAAATCCCCGATCATTAATTAGTCGAAATCGAGTCCCATGTCGGCGTTGTTCGTAAAACTTCGAAATTTTCGGTTTTTCCGGGGAGGGCAAATTTTTTACGAAAAAATGTCAAAGGGAAAAGTTGTTCCAAATATACTCAGGTATCTCTGCACAAAAAATGGAAAAAATCATTTGAGCCGTTTTTGAGAAAATTCCTGAAAACTCTAAATTTGGCCTTATTTGACTCTGCCAAAGCCGTAAACGGGCTGGCCTTGAAATCGGAAAATGGACCGAAAATTTGAAATCCCCGATCATTAATTAGTCGAAATCGAGTCCCATGTCGGCGTTGTTCGTAAAACTTTGAAATTTTCGGTTTTCCGGATTTTCCGGGGAGGGCAAATTTTTTACGAAAAAATGTCAAATAGAAAAGTTGTTCCAAATACACTCAGGTATCTGCACACAAAAAATAAAAAAAATCGTCCGATCCGTTTTCGAGAAAAGTCTCGAAAACTCTAAATTTGAAAAACTTGACAACAGAAATTTTACACAAAAACAAATTTTTTTTTCAAAATTTTTCGAGTTAAACAAATTTTTTTCAGATTAATAACCCTAAAAACTTTTTTAAAAAGTGAAACCACTGGACATATATTTTAAATATACGTATAAATATCCGCACCGCGTAAACATATCATTACACCATCGATTCCTTTTATTTTAATCCTGGAGTGAGTCATGGAATCGTGTCCCTATGAAAATGGGGTTAAACCAATAAAATGATGAGTCATTACGTCATCATTCTGGGATGATTCACACAACCTGTTGACGATGCGACATTTCTCCAGAAATACTTTCCCGCTCCAGTATATTTTTATTGTTTTTTTCATTACAAACTGCAATGACAAGTTAATCGCTTTAGCGTGGGCTGTCTTGATAATTCAAGTATCCGGTATTTCAAAATCCTTTTTTTTCTAAAATAAATCAAGGATTATAATTAGGTCAGTCAATATTATTACAATTTTTTTTTAAAACAAACCGTCCTTCATTTAATAATTTTTCTGTCATAAAATTGCGATAGGTAAATGCACTGGGAGCAGTTGAACCGGTTTAAATCCAACGCTTTTTTATTTATTATTTTTTTTTAAAAAGAAATAAACTCTTTGAGCCCATCCCTGGTGGTCGAATGATGATGAAGGTTTACAAGAGAGAAAATAAGAAAACAAACAGAATAGCTTCTAATTATAGATTGAAAGTTTATATCGAATGAATGGATGCATTGATTTTTCTCTGATTTTTTTCAATCAACACCGAGTTTTATACGCAGAATATTTCTTCAAGAGCCGCTGGATTTTGTCGCATTTAAAAACTCCCCGTTATTAAAATTCTTCGTGATTTGTGTGAGAGCCAAATGTGAAAAACAATGATTTCTATTGAGAAGTGTGAACGTTCCATTTGATTTATATCTTCGGGGGAAGACCATGATAAAACTCATCTTTGTTTCTTTGGTCTGGTATATATTTTTGATCAGTCTGCTAAGATTATGTTTTATTTCTGGCCTTTTTTCTTTTAGAATTGAGGCTGTTACTAAGCGAGAAAAAATCCTAATAACCATATTGATCAGATCAATTAATTTCACTCTCCACCATTTTATTTAGGTCACAGTATATCACATTGTAATATTAAGCTTGACAAATGACTTGTTCATTTTTTTTAAATTCACTGTTAAAATACTTTTGTCTATTGGGCCGAATCATTACAAGAGATTTATATTCACATTACAACATATACCTCCTGAATCTATTGAAAAAGCCACCCGATTAAATTGCAATCCTTCATTTCTGCATTATTTACTCTAATGCATAAATCATTTTATATGAAAACACAAATTATTTATTGACTTTTAAACGGTGTTTAAAAATTTTTTTTTATATTAAATGCGTAGGCACACTTGCTCGCAGTTAACGAATTTTTTAAAGTCTCCCGGAAATCTGATTACACGGTTTTTTGCCGCGTTTATTCGGTTCCTTTTGTAAAATTTGAAACGGTCAATGTTGTATCTAACTTTGATTTTTTTTTTCTTCAGGTAAGGTCAAACTGAGAAAAAAATTTTACGCCTAGATATCTTCAGAAAACAAGAAAATGAATGGTAAGAAATAAATCCGATGCTATCCACAAAATCCCAGACGGAAATAATGTTACAACACTGTGAATTTTTTAAACTAAATATTACGTAATTAAAACAATATGGCCAAAAAAAAATTAAAATTTATAATCTTTGTTCTCATCTATAAAAAACGACAAGTTCCCTGAGAAAAAAAAACGTAATTATATCACGTTAAATCCGCCTATTGAATATATATGGAAAATGGGTGATTTTCTATCCCTTCGCATAAGAAAGTAAAAGAGGGAATATCATATAAGATTTTAGCCTTGGGTATATAAGGGTGGGGAAAAGAAGGAAATGGATTGCTTTCTCTTATTTTTTCTGTTGTGAGTCATCACTTTAACTTTCTTTTTTCGGGAGATTTTTGTTCGAATTAGGTAAAGGTTTACTTTTTGATATGGTTTTTAGGGGTTAGGGGAAAAGGTAATATAAAAGCGTGTGTTGCCGGGGTGAATTGACTATATGGACGTTTGGGTGTCAGATTGGGTTAGGGATATTTAGTTACGGATGGCGTGAGAGGTTAGTTTTTGAGGGTTATATTTCAGGGCCGGAATAAGATCTGCTTGATTTTTATTTTGTCTGCGATGCTAATTAGTTGGCTGAACCAGGAACTTGATTTATTTTCCACATGTTAAGGACTTTAAGGTCTTTTGAGGGAAAAAGTAAACACAAATACAAAATTTTTTTTAATTTAAATAAATTCCACAAAATTTATTTAAAACTTGTTTTGTCGAGCAAATTTTTTCAGTATTTTTGGATTTCTTGTTGAGCAAATTTTTTCAAGATTTCTAAACTTCTTGTCGAGCAAATTTTTTCAAGATTTCTAAACTTCTTGTTGAGCAAATTTTTTCAAGATTTCTAAACTTCTTGTCGAGCAAATTTTTTCAAGATTTCTAAACTTCTTGTCGAGCAAATTTTTTCAAGATTTCTAAACTTCTTGTCGAGCAAATTTTTTCAAGATTTCTAAACTTCTTGTCGAGCAAATTTTTTCAAGATTTCTAAACTTCTTGTCGAGCAAATTTTTTCAAGATTTCTAAACTTCTTGTCGAGCAAATTTTTTCAAGATTTCTAAACTTCTTGTCGAGCAAATTTTTTCAAGATTTCTAAACTTCTTGTCGAGCAAATTTTTTCAAGATTTCTAAACTTCTTGTCGAGCAAATTTTTTCAAGATTTCTAAACTTCTTGTCGAGCAAATTTTTTCAAGATTTCTAAACTTCTTGTCGAGCAAATTTTTTCAAGATTTCTAAACTTCTTGTCGAGCAAATTTCTTAGGATTTCTTGGCAAACAGTATTTCTTCAAAATACTTGACTTGAAATAGAACCCATGATGGATTTAGTTTTTAAAAAAAGAATTTTCACGCAAAATAGGGACCAATTTTGATCTCTGCTAAACTTTAAGGCTTGCGTTTGACAGGCCTGAGTTTCTAATGGGCCCAAGGCCTCAAATCAACCAGGCTTGGTCTGCGGACAGGTCTCTAGCAGGCCAAGCTTCAATTTTTGACTGGCCATGAAGACTCTAGTTAGTTCCCCCAGCATGATAACTGGCTGACCAAGCATGAGTCTGCTGGCACTTTTAATACCCAGGCTCCGACCGACTACTTTTCGGTTGTAGACCTGTTTTGAGCCTTTGCTAAGCCTGGTTTAAGCTTCAAACTGACTAGAACTAAGTCCCATGAGTTAATCTATGACAACCACAAGCTTTTATCTGCATATTCGATTTCTCTTTGATTTGCGAAGTTAAACCTTGTTTTTCTGATTGAATGTTTCCAGATTGCAACGACAAAAAAATCTAACCTGATACCAAATGAGCAGAAAAATCTAATAGCCAAACTCATTATCCCTCTTCCAACTATCCGTCTAGACCGACCAAACCGCAGCCGATTCCTAAAAAAAATTTACCCGGAGTATTAAAAATCACCCAAGGAGAACCTCATTACACAACATTGCACAACTACAATCCCGAAACAAAAAAAATATATCCGGAAATAATGAGCGTTGATCGCCACGTGCTAGCACTAAAATTTTTGCATACAAAAAAAAACAAAGTTCCTTTGCTTGAAATAATTCGGGCAGAAAATAACGCAAAAAAAAAAGGGGGACAACGACAAAAAAATGCGGAAACAAGTTTTCCCACATGTTTTGTTAACCCCCTCAACCCCCGGTTTTCCCTAACAACCCCCGTGGCATCGATTCTCTTTTCATGACTTACTGTTGTGCTCCTGCGCTTTTTATTCACGTGCAAGGTGCTGTTTGGTGACTCATACTTTCCACCAATATGTTTTTTATTTATTTTTTTTATAAGCATTTTTACTTTCCAATCAAGTTAAGAGGTGTGATCTAGTTTTTTTTTTTGCGATGGAGGTCAAGAGATTTTTAAAATAACATCTTCTTAATTGAAAAAATAAAGCAATCTTATCATCATCGACAAAAACGTGCAAAGCAAACGTGGATTAACCAGGCGAAGATGAGTTATACTAATCATAAAAGGGTCATTGAACGAGTAATAAGGAACCTGGGCAAAATCACCAATTTTTTTTTTCTTCATGCACCTGATCGTACGTGAAAAATGTATGCGACCTATAGGGTCAAGATTGTACTAATATTAATATCCCTGCGTGTGGCACTTCATATAATTGGTCACAATCTCACGCTAATTTTTTTATATTCAGGAAACAAAAACCCAGAAGCTTTGGGTAATAAAAGCCCACAGAATTTTTTTAAATAAGGCTGGACTGAGTCCAAATTTTCCCTACGCAGTTTTTTTTTTTTCAATCTTGTTTGTAACAACTAGACCATTTTTAATGCTGTCGTTAAGCTCCTTCCGAAAAAAAAAATTATTAAACTGCAATGAGATAATTTTTTATTCAGCGACATTCAGTTCAGTAACCGGATACGCCATAGGCTAATTACTCTCATAATTTTTTTTCTGCTAAGTATTCCGGTCAATGAGAGATCATAGCGCAATAAAAATTTTTTTATAATAATTTGGCTAAATTTACCTTAAGGCGATTTATTAATAAGGAAGATATTTCTACAAAAAAAAAAAAAAAAGGATATGACAGAGTAATTATTATTTTTTTAACTGGAATCGAAAAATTTCTGCAACAAACCAAATCAAGATTCCCTAGCCGAGCTCTCGATCGATCATTTGATTAAAAAATTCCCAATGGGCATTGCTTGGCACTAGAATATTCCTCATTACGACATCACAACAGGGACTAGGATGACATTAAAACTTTTCAAAATTAAATAATACACAACAGCTGTATTTTAAAAACTCAAAAGTTTCAAAACCGGACACGCCCCATAAAAACAAAAGTAATGCGGATCCGTAGAAAAACGCGCCAGGTAAAAATAACGTGAAAGCCAAAGCCTAATTGAAAGTCGTTTTCAAGTTTAAGACCAATTAAGAAGTATTTAAAATGATAAATCAAAAGATGGCACCTCAAGGCTGTCGATAATCGCATATATTTTTAAATGCTTATTTAATAACACAGGTATTAAGAGAAAAAAAAAAGTAAACTGCTCGCATTCCATCCTAGGTCAGTCACCATCGGACAACTTTTCTACTTAAGAAAGTAGTAGCTCAACCCTATTAAAAGGGTGTATAAACAAATCAATAAGAACAAAAAAAAAATGACGGTTAAATAATTAGCAGTTTACATGCATTTGACAATAGGAGTTTTATGTAAATGATAGTGCGTTTTTGTCTGTATACCTAACAGGTAGAAAAACGTGACTTTTTTAATAAGAAGCTGGGAACTCAGGTACTAGTAGATTTTTTTAATTTTTAATACCTGAATAAAAAAAAAATCCATCCCTTAAATACAACCTACACGCACCTGTGTACACTCACAGACTTGTGATTTTAATCGTCATGGGCAGAAATTTAAATTGAGTAATTGAGATGAATTAAAAGGAATCTAGAAGTTGTAACCCACATAATGAGAGAAAAAAAGACGGCCGAGTCACCAGGTCGAAATTAGCATACAATCTAGACGTGGACCTTCAGGCTATTCCAAACTTCGGAAGTAAAATATCTTTCATACCTGATGGCTACCTGTTAACACTTTATATACTAGGTCAAATTCTATACCGTGGAAGTAAAAGTTCATGGTGCAAAAATGAATGAATTAACATTGTCATGCATTCATGCCTATGAAATCATACAAACTCGACTAATTGTCCACCTGCATACCAGTACTTAAGACAAGATACGGTTGCAGACAATTTCAAAACTTAAAATAATAACGATTCATTATCAATCATCATAAATATTTTTCCAGTATAAATAAAAAAAAAACATACACATTCATTACTCAGACTTTTTTTTTTAAAAGGAAATATCTTAACAGATAAGATTAAAGATAAAGGACATACATAACAATCTCATCTTAGGAATTAGGGCTTTAGGAAAAGTTTTAGACATGGCAATGCAACATATCATTCCATTTATAGCTTAACAATGACGTTAACATAATCTAAAAGCAATAAAAACTTCCATGATAAGTAATCGAACGGTAAAACTGTTTGCTTTCCAGCGAAGCAAAAAAATCAGGCTATATCAAGGCTTCGTTTAATTTATACGAAAACTGGGCGGGATTAACGCGTGAAAAATCCTTACCCAAAGCTCTATCCCCCAACTCATTTTGTCTCATATAAATCCAAATGATAATAATCCAAAATATCAAAGCACTTCACATAAAAATCACCTCGAAACACATATACGTCATAAAGTACTGCAACACCCCAACATGGCTACCGAGTGACTGTTTTTCAAATTGAATTGAACAACATCTCTGCCTTCTTTGATCGTAATCAACGTGGCAACAGAGCTTAACGCCACGATAATAAAGGCGGTGACCGAAGAAGGCCCTGAAAAAGTGAAAAAAAAAATAACTAAAGCAAGTAACCGAAGTTGCCGTTGAATTTTATTATTGGGAGGGATAAGAGCTTTATAATACGTAAAACTAATACGTTTTCAGAATTTTAAGAAGAGATATACTTCTAAAAGAGAAGAAGAGGCGAAAACGTCTTGTTAAATTTTTCAATAATGAATTCCAAGATGGCCGACTCGGCTAGTTTTTTTGTCTAGTGGTTAACAGTTTTTTTTCCAAAACAAATGTAAAATGAGTAACGTAATTACGTTATCTTCAGGATCTGAAGATGAAGATGATAATTTTAAGGTAAGCATCTATTATTTTTAATTTTGCATCATGTGTAAATATCGTTTCCATCGTAAACCTATAAGTTCAAGATTACAGTCCTTAAGTGCTTATTATTGAATTTTGCAAGTGTATAATGACATTATTTTCTTTTTTAGGCAAAAAATTCAAAGGCGAAGCCTTTGATTCCTATTAACGAGCGATTGAACAGTAGCATAACAATAACTAAAGTGTCACCAATAAAACAACAAAAAAAAGAAAAGGATAAAATTGAAGTGAAAAAACTTTCAAAGACCTCACAAAATGATGTGGACTTCATCAAAATTAAGAAAAAATATTCATATGACCTTTCTAAAAAATATTCAGCCAATAGTGTAAATATAAATAAAGAAGTTCCTAATGTGATTAGAAAGTTATGTGTTGAAAAAAAGACACCAGAATTGGTGGAAATAGATGCGGAAAATGAAAAAGCAGAAGTTACAAGTCTAGAAAGTATAAATAATGGTACCATGCCTACAATATCTGAGGTGAAATCAATACCCCAAGAAAATAGACAAAAAAATATAAGTGAGTTGATATGTGGTTTAGCTGGTGTGCCGATAGAGGCATTAGATGCTACACAAATTAATCCAAGGAAAGCCGAAGTTTTAGATAAAGTATTTTCCCCAGAAGAAAAAAGTACTTCAATTAGAAACCCATTTTCTATTGCTGCTAGGCAAGTTCCACCTCCATTAGTTGTGAAAAAACCAAAAACTGAACAAAAATCTTCACCTAATCACTTTAATCACTTAATCAACTTTTTATCTGAGAAAAAAAGTATTAATAAAATGCCTGCTTTAAAAAAATTTGAGCCAAGAGGAATTAGTAATGACAATTCAAACAAAAGGTTCTTTAAAGATTTCAGTGGGAATGATGCTAATGATGATGATGATGTAAAAATTGTTAGTTCGGAAGTAGATGAGATAGAAAATAAGAATGAAAAGGTGGAAAAGGCTGAAGCCACAGTCAAGTCAAAGTCTAGTGAGGAGAACCCTAAAAGGAAAAGGGAGGAAAGTGTAGAACTTGAAGAGGACATTAAAAGGAAGAAAGAGGATAGTGCTGAGCTTGAAGTGAAAGCCAAAAGAAAGAAAGAGGGAAATGCTGAGCCTGAAGATAAATTGAAACTAAAAAAAATTGATGCTTCTGAAACTTATGAGGAGGTAATTTATAATTTTATTCGACTAAGGTTTGCATTTAGAAAATACTAACTATAAATTTTTTTTCAGTTCACAAACTTAATTAAATCTATTGAAAAAAGTCCTGAAGACAGAGAAAAAATTTCTTTAAAATTAACGAAATACCACAATGCAGCAAATCCAAGTTATTTAAATTCTGGGGAATTTAAAAATTTATTAGAAAATAGTATTAAAGAATTAAGGCAGGAACCTTTAAAAATTTATCACGTTCTTAAGAATGTACTTGAAAATTTAAAATGTAGGAAAGTAAGTAGACCCAATTATTTACTAGTCTTTTTTTTTAAAAAACAAACTTTGAGATTAAAAATTTTTTTTAGGAAATAAAATTAACCAAGAAAAAAATAATACCGGATTCATTGCCTGTGGAAAATCATTTATCATCTGATAAGAAAAAATTGATGAATGAGTTTATAGAACCCGAAGAATTTCAAGCAAGACCAAAGATTACGAAGAAAAATGAAAGAGCTGTTAAAAAACTAGGAAAAACTATTAAGAAATTAAAGAAGAAAATTAAAGAGCTTGAAGAAGCTGAGGTGGATTTAGATGATGAGGAAAATTCTACTTATTTCCGGATGCAAAAGTAAGTTTGATGTTATAGATGGTAGTTTAGGGCAAAAATACCGGAGCTGTGGACAATATGAGCAACTGAAAGCTTTGGGGTCGTTGCTCTTTGTCTATAAAAAAACCACTGAACAAATATTATGTCAAGATTAGGTTAGAAAAATACGTTTGAATTAATTAGTTGTTTAAAGCCCATAAACTAAATGCATTAACTTCCTTCTGTCTCGACAGTAAAATTTATCAAATTGCAGTTAAAGCTATGATTTAATGATCTTGAAACAACTCCTGTAATTAAATATATGAATGATGAAGGAAGAATATAGTTTGAATGCAAGGACTAGAAAAAAATTGATTCTTAGAATTCAGGGCCTTTTTGCTGATATGGCATTGATGATAAGTAAACAGTAAACAAATATTCAGTGGTGATTCTATTCCTATGAAATCGCATTTTTTATTTTTTTTGGGTCTAGATGTCATTGTGAGCAAGTGTGTTTAATCTCACACTATAACCTTTCGAAAAATTTTTTCAGGTATAGAGAAAGGCTTTGCCAAGTCTATAGAAAGCTTTGTGAATACACAGGAGAGTCGCCGAGCGCTGGCAGAATGATGAAAACAAAGATCTGTTTCTCTGGAACAAAAATCCAAAGCGTAAATAAATGTATCGAGAGGTGGCTAAATAAAATGGATCAGTTTCCAGATTTTGTTGATGTTCTTAAGCTTATAACTGAACAAAATGAGAAAGAGAAATTAAATATGACTCCGGATCAGGTTAAAACAGTTGGTAAGTTTGATTTTTTTGTGATTTTCCTTTTCAAAATGGAAAAGTAATAAATTTTGATTTATGAAGCTGAAACAGCTTTTCGAGAAGTTGGAATGCAGTTGCAAAAAAGAAGACAATATGATTTATACGACTCATTTAGTAGCTATTTAGATGTTGAACAAGATCCTGCTGATTCAGATCCAACTTTAAGTGCAGCTTTGAAGAAAAATCAGGAGGAATATTCAAAAAAAGTAGAAGATGTAAGTTTGATCTTATTTTTATATTGAAGGTTATTATGATTTGTGGTGTAATTTTTTTATTTCTGTTCAGATAATAAATTTATATGTGGAAAAACAAGGGAATGCCAAAGGAGAAGATGTGCCAGAGGATGAAGCTAATGGTTCTGGGGAAAGCGATGATGCTGATGAAAAGGAAATCGAAGAAATTGAAAATAATTTAAAAGAAGAAACATCGGATGAAGAACAAGATGAGAAAATTTTAAAAAATGGTAAGTGTGTGATTAACGCGGGACAAAAGTGAAACAGAATCCAAAAAAATATTTTGTGAATTCTGCAGGTGATGTGGAAGTTGAAGCATTGTCACCCTCAGCTGAAGTAACGGACAAACCTCCTTCATCCCCAACAAGTGAAAACACAAAAACCGATGAAGTTATTTCAACGACTCCACCAGTTAAAGAATCTAAAAATAATTACAGACATTGTAAGTCTTTAAAATGGAGGCTTGAAAGTAATACAAAAGTTAAAAGTGATTTATGCAATGGGAATGATAAATCGGTAAGTGATAATAAAACAGAAAATCATTTAAATTCTATGAAGGATGATGAAAAGTGCAGAGAAAACTTAAGTGTTGAAAATTTAAAACTAGTCGAAGATGATAAACCAAAGACTGATGAAAAGAATACGAGGAAGGATCCTGATTGTGAGATAATCGAATTAAGTTCGCCTAAAAATAAATTCGATTGGATGAAGGATAACGGTTTGAAAAAAAATTCGTTTTTAGTGAATTACGTCAGCGTTGAACATTCGTTTAATAAATCATACGAGAATAATTTTACGAATAAATTTAAAAAATTTCGGGATAAGACAATCGGGTTTGCGTTAAATGATTTGACTAATTTAAACGGGTTTGATTCGTGCAAGGAAAGGGGCAGGAGGAATTTTAAATTTTTTACTAAAAAATCGCACAAGGAAAATTTAAATCCAATGTTGAAGCTAAATCGTAATTTTTTTAAGCATGATAAAGTTTTTAAATTGGCGTGTAAGAAAAAATGGGACGGGGGGTTTCATTGCACGTTGGAAAATAAGGAGAATGATGTCAGGGTAAACGGGAATGATAATGAAAAAGGGGAAGAGAGGGAAAATGAAAGAGAAGAGGATGTAGAAGGACAGGAGAACGAAAATTCGTCTGGGAGTGGAAATGGAGATGGAAATAATAATAATAATAATAATGATGATGATGGGGACGATGACAGCAGAAGAGAGAAGACTGGGGATGAGGAGAATGATGAAGAGGAAGAGGATAAAGAAGAAGAGGAGGAGGATTGTGCCAATGGGAATTATGATGCGGAGACGGATAGCGAAAGTCAGTTATCGAAAGATGGGGACAAGAAGAAGGAAAAAGAGGAAGAGCCTGTAATGGAAACTGAGGAAGAAAAACAAGCAGAGGAGAGTGAGGGAGAAGTGGAAGAAAAGCAGATGGAGGAGGAAGAAGAAATGGCGGAAGGAGTAGAGGAAACGAAAGAGTCGGAGGAAGACGGCAAAGTAACCGAAGAAAGTTTGGGTGAAGCAGAAGAACCTGTGAAAGAGCCGGAAGAAGATGAAAATTTGGCAGATGTAGAAGACCCTGAAAAAGAGTCAGTCGAAGACGGAGAAGAAAGCGTTGGAGACACGAAATCGCCTGAAAAGAAAGCAGAATCCGTCGGGGAATCTGGAGAGCATGTGAAGGAAGAAGAAAAAAGTGGAGAAGAGTCCAATTGTTCTGCTGGGTCGGAACATAATGAGGTTAAAGGTGATGATGTTACCGAAAAGACAGATATTAAAACTGAAGTTAAGAAAGAGGAGGAGGAAAACGATGAAAGTAGGGAAGAAGAAGGAAAGACTGACGTTAAAATGGAAATAAAGACTGAGGAAGCTAACGAAGAAAATGAAGAATCAGAACCAATGAAAAATTTGGAGACTGAAAATGAAGAATCAGAACCAATGAAAGATTTGGAGACTGAAAATGAAGAATCAGAACCAATAAAAGATTTGGAGACTGAAAATGAAGAAACAGCGAAGAAAGATGAAAATAATATTGAGGAAAACGGAGAAAATGAAACAACGAATGAAGATGAGACCAAAGACGATAATGCTGAATCGTTAGAGCTAACTTGCGAAAGCGATCAAGACGAGGCTGGACCTTCTACAAGCAAACGAAAAGAATACACAGATACTGGTAATTCCTCCGATGTTGAAGTAATCGACGTTAAAAAACCAAAATTTACATCAGACGAAGAACTCGTTAAAAATTTTCTACAACACTCACCATCCTCAATATCCATAACACCTCCTAGAAAATCCCAATATTCAAAACCTCCATCAGCCGAGGCATTACAAGCCCTTGCAACCCTCAGACAATTAAAAAGTATTTCAACTACTCGTGTCCGTAGACGAAGAAACGAAAATGGGGACGTTGTAGTAATAAGAGATCCCCCAACAAGGGAGAGAAATTTTGTAAATAACGTACCAACATCCGCACCTCGTATTAGACATCCAGTCCCGCAAAGTAGGAATCGTGGGGGTTTACCGGTGATATCCAATGTACAAAGTATAAATAGAAATAGGCCAAGCAATAACCTAACACCGAAAATAGTGACTGTCCAAGGAAACGTTTCGAATTTTTATAATAGGAGTAATAATGTCGGATTTCCGAATAGAATGAACAATACGATCCCCGGTTTTAATCATTTTCCGCAGTTTAATAATCAGTTTAACAACTTTTCAATGTTTAATAATAGGCAACCGCAGTCTTCGTTGAAGATATCAAACGTTAGGGGTAATATATCGTTCGGGCCACAGCCACAGCTTCAAAGGCGGTTTGTTAATCCTACGACGAGTTTCCGGCAAACCGCTCCTAGTTCAAGCACGGGGGCTAAGGATAAAAATAAAAAGCCTGTGGAATATGTAGTGCTAGATTAAATTATTTTTTTCTTTTTCTTTTACTGTATTTTTTATTGTGTAAAAAAGAGAGACTGATTAAACAAAATTAATAAAATTATTCATTAATTTTTTTTTCTTCTCGGAAAAATAAATTAAAATTTTTATTTAATTAAAGAAAAACTTTTTTTTTATATTATTTTCAGTTAAATATTTTTTAGAAAAAAAATTATTTAAATTTTTGCGTTAAAAAATTAATTAACAGGTTAATTAAAATTTTTTAAAAAAAATTAAAGGAAAATTTTTTTAGTAAAACGACTGGGGAAAACGGATCACATATGGGAAAAAAATATCTTCACTTTTGAGCTTCTACGTCTTTACAAGGAGAATCAAGCAGCGTCTGGATTATATCGCAAACTTGTTCTTGGACGCAGAGATTGTTTACAGCTGTTACGCATGAATAAAATTCTTCGTGTCCTCCTATAAATTAAATTAAAAAAATATATATTTAGTTATTTTGCAAATTAATTTTTGGATTATTTAATGTTTACCTATTAGTTCGTCAAGAGGAATTACGGAAAGCACAGATTCATTAGGATTGTTCTCTAAGCTATCCATTTTTTCGTCTAATTCTTTTACAAAATTCACCATTTTATGATCTCTACTGCGATAGTCGAAAAATATAACAGCGAAATCTTGACCGTTCGGGCACACGAAACCCACCTACAAAAAAATCACAGTGTTTAAAAAATATTAATGACATTGACATATTAGTAACTAACTGAAAAATAAAATTACTTTTTCAAATAAATGGCCCAACATATAAATAACTCCAGCAGTAAATTGCGTAAGCATTGGATAGCCTTGAATGATCAAATTTCCATTCCTCCATATCTCTTCAATTTCGTCCATTATATCGAAAAAAGCGTTCCTTTCGAATCTTTCATTTTTCCCGCTTTTCAGTGATGACCAAAGTGTATCCTTAAAATTTAAAATTGTCGCTTTCGGGTTTGTGAATACTTCAGGGCATACTCTGTCAATAACCTCTTTTATTTCCTCGCTTAAATCGTTTTCCTCTTTCATATCATCCTTTCGTTTCGGAGTGCTGCAGTTTCGATACTGAAAAAAGATTTATAATAAAAAAATTAAAATCTTTTTTCCAAGCTTTAATTTTTTTATTTTTCTAAAATTTACCTCAAAATACTCATTGGCTAATGCCAATACATCGTTCCGAATTTTTAAAAGCCTCCCAGAGCAAAATTTAGAACTATGGACGGACGTAACCGGCTTCCCAGTTATTATTTTAAATTTGCTTTCCTGTTTTGGAAACTGTAAAAATATCATTTAATTAAAAAAATTTTTTTTTGGCCCAAGAAATAAATCCGCTTCTGTTCTTACCTCTAGCCATTTAATTTCCTCATCGTAAATCCATTTCATCTTTGCACCTTTTATTTCCGCTAAAATAGTCTTCAATTTCTCCGTCGGATGCATTTTTCTTCTTTCTAACTTATCGTTAAAAGAACCTTGTTCCATTCTTGGATCCATATTGGGCGTTTCTACATTTTTCTAAAAAAAACCAAGGCATTTAACTGCTTTGTGCTATAAAGGGCACATACTCTATAACCTGAACTCCATTTACTTACTAACGTAGCTTGCCCAACAATTTGATCACTTAAATTAATCAGTCTTCGCAGGCGGTATCTTTTAACATACTCCTCTGCCACCATATACCGTAATCTCTTCGTCCTTTTTATAGACTGCTGATTATTATCTAAGTTGAATAAATAAATATTACGTTCTATTACTTCTACCTGTAATAAAAAATAATTATTAACACCAATAAATAAATTTTTTTTGGATTTTGTATGGGAAATATTTACCTGATACTCATAAAATTTTTTGGCACAATTTCTTAACTGATCTAGAAAATCTTCTGGTATTGCACTTAACGGAAACATTGCTTTTTCAGCCCGTTTTGAGCCGTAATGTTCTCTTAGCTTACGCAGCCAAAGCTTCATTTCCTCGGTTCCGATATAATCTAAACAAACTACATATACTTCTGAATTTCCTTCTTTACTAGTTGCGGGTTTACAGACATTTACAGACTTAAATGAACAGACTAGAAGATACATGATGCATATTGTTTCTTGTTCATACATTGTGAACATTTTGACTACAAAATTCCCACCTGAAATAATAAATTTATTTAAAAAATTCTATGAGCAGGGTAAATGGGTTAGAGGGACTTACCTGTTGATAACAGGTGTAGAGCACTCACTACTTCACAAAATATTAATTGTGAAACGATAAATTCTTGCTCTCCTGGATCATTCTGGCAATCAATACTGCCATCGGCTGTGATCTAAAAAGGAAAAGATGTATTGGTAAGCTAGAAAGCAATTAATTTCTTAATTAAACTAAGCTTAGTGACGTGGTGTGTCACCAGCGCCATTAAAAAAAGGTTAACCGCCATCTTTGTTCGTTTTCTCGATCTCGACCTTTTAAATTTTCACTAACGTACAACGATTTTTGCAAGGAATTATTTACCATTAAAATAGGCCCCAGCTTTTTTGATTCTTGAACCAAATATCTTAAATTCTCCACATCCATCAAATTCCCAGTATAATCGTGACCAAATATCCAATGATCTAATGTATGCAAAATAAACCTATCATCATTTATCATATTAGATAAAGGATTTTCTTCATAATATGGATTTAAAGTAGTTGAAAGCCAATTCCACTAAAAAATTATAAAAAAAAATTAATTTCATCCCTAATCTACATGAATTCACAAATATTTCAACCTTACCTTTAAATCAGGATGATTTAACTTTAAATAATGATTAAGTGAAGTTATAAAAGCACCAGGAGCTTCACATAAATGTAGAGAATTTAAAGCACATCGCTCTTGAGCCATATCACATACAAAATTGTACGTACTACAAATTTCATAAAATTTACACCAAGCCTGTGTTGCAAACTCAGGCTCAATATCCTTTTTTAATGTCCATAACACATTCCCAGCTTTATTCATAGCTCTTGTGTGTTTATGCCATTCATCTAAATTATAATTATTTAATTTATTTTTCACATCATTTAGTTTGTCTTTCATTTCCATCATGTCTTCAAGTTTCCACTTTTCTGCTGTGTACATTTCAGACTCTAATGGTAAACTCCAACCACATACTGGCGGTTCAAAACTAAATTTTTTATTAAAATATTCTAATACTTCTTCCTTGTCAGCTTCATTATTCCTATAATTACTGTGATTTCTTTGGAATGATAATGGTAAACTGTCTCCATCGCTGTTCATTCTTTTCCATTTTATCTCATTGCTTTTATGGGGCGCTGTAATTGTTAATTAATTTTTGTTTATGATAGCACTGATAAAATATACTTCCTAACATACCTTCAAATGATTTCCGATGGTCAAGTTTCCATTTTTCAGGTGTACAGATATCTTGTTTCCCATGTGGAGAGTCCTTTTTCCAGTAGTGCCCCTGGGCACTTATATTATCAACAGAAGATGCCATTTTATTGTGTCAAATAAAATTATCTCATTGCAATGTTCCTAAAGTGAAAATGACAAATTAAGTAGGTTTAAATTCTGTTAAGTGAACTTAATGATCCACTTTCACGAATGACGTTCATGATTAAAGATAACCTTAAAATGTTTGCGGACGATTTTCTATATCGTGAATCTGATTCATAAATAGGCATCGATAGTATCTGAAATTATTTACATACCTCAAAATACAAACATATTCCAGTGATAATAAAGTGTCGGCCGCCGAATGTTTGTTGTTCTGTTCGGGATATCGAGCGTTAATTTTAGTAAATACGCGACGTTGCCTAATCGGTGTTCTACTAACCTCACTTGGTTACGTTGACATTTGATGAATTTTAATTTAAAACGCTAATCGGATCATCTTTTCAGCCTGTGTTTGTAATTAACCGTTGATTTCTATCGATGAGACCGATTTTACTTTGATTTTACCGGAAATAGCAGAGTATGGCAGGTTTTAATCATTGAACAAACTATAAATCATATCTTAAGCTTATGCTGGAATGAGTAAAAGTTTTTAAATTTGAAAAAAATATTAAATTTTAAAAATAATTTATTTGTTAATGAAATAACACTTATTGCAATTACATTATAAGAGGTCATAGTCATCTTTCTGCAAAAAAAATTAAAAAGAACATTAGGAATTTGATGTTGAATTAATTAGCAAAAATATTTAATGAAAACTAAAACTTACTTCTTTATTATATTCCAAAACATGTTTTCTAATAGCCGAAGTATCAACCCATGTAACAAAATCTTCTAAATTCCTATTATGAAAACAAAAATTAGGTTATTACAAAGTCCAAATGTATTTTTTTTTTTTTTTTTTTAAAGAAAAACTTACCTTGAAACTAAAAATGCAGGGTCTTTCACTAATTCAGACCCTACTCGCACATGTCCTTGTTCTATAAACTGTGTAGCAGATTTAATATTTTCTGCTAGTTTATTCCTAACCATAACCACTGGCAATCGTCTTCTACAAAAGCTAGATGCAGTTACTTGATCACATAATGCAAGATCCCACTTTGTGGGTATCAGTCCCATAATATATAATTTTTCTAATAATTCAGCACTTGAATCCGTTCGAAATGGATCTTTTTGGTCTAACTCTTTAAGTTTTCTTGCTAGTTCTCTTATTTCTTTAGACAGTTTTTTATAGCTGCAATAGAATTTTAAAAAAAAGTTAGTATTTTAAACGTTTCAGGTATTACCATAAGTTTAAAACTAACAAGATTGGGTTAGAATATTCTTACATGGCATAATCTTCCCTCTTCTGGATGTGATACCTCTTCATGACTTTTATCTCGTGCAAATTATTATCCACTTTCCATGAGATGAAATCTACTTTTTTTAAGAGCTTTTGCTCATGAAATTTTAATTTCCGTACCATGTTGTAAATGTATTTATTTACAAAACGTGTGTGTTTAAGAAAACTAGTTCGATATTTCTCTACAAGGTGGCGGATAGATCATTGGTTATTTTTCAGGGCCCTTTTAAGTAAAAAAAACAACTTTTTTTGAACTAATGAAATTTTTTATTTAATTATTTTTAATCAAATCAATCATTTTTTTCGTCAAGGGAAATTTTTCAACAGAAAGGTTTTCTACAATGTCAAAATGATCCACATTTTCAACGAGAAAATATTCAGCCGTACAGTTATCGCATTTCACCTTCTGCAAGTAAAAAAAACAAATCAGAAAAATAATCAGGTAAATAATTATCATATTCGTATACTTACATCGTATAGCTCTTTAGACTGCCGTTTAAATTCATCCGAATCATATTCAGCAACTGCTATCAAGAGAAATAATTTTTTCCCCCATTTAATTTCATCAATGCTTAGCTTATTGGCATCCCCGCTAAAATATAAAAAAAAGTAGACTAATTATCGTACTTGATTACAAGTGAGTAAGATTCGAGTCATTTCATCATCTCCTTCGATAGCTCAGTTGGTAGAGCGGTGGACTGTAGAGGTTACTAATCACGGAAATCCATAGGTCGCTGGTTCAAATCCGGCTCGAAGGAATTTTTTTTCCTTTTTTCTTACCTTGACAATTTAAGTGGATCGTTAACGTAAGTTTTAATCAGCGGATTTAAATCATAAATTCCACTTATTAAAATCAGCCCATTTAAATTCGATTTTTCTGAATTTAATAAAGAAGCAGATAAATAAGCTCCTGCTGAATGGCCAGCGTACCAGATATTTTTAATGTTATTCTCATTCGCGTATTTAGTTATGAATTCTCCAAGATCTTTTATTTCTTCCCTAATTATCTGTAAAGAAACTGAACGGAAAAAAATTAAAAAATCGGGAACCAAAGAGGAAGGGACATTTTTTTTTTCGGCAGTCACCTTTTGGGGCAAGGTCATATCCGGCTACTGCTACTCGGACGCCATTTTGGAAAAACGGCTTTACGAGGTAGCTGGAAATTTCCCGATCTAATTCTTGCCAATATCCTCCGTGGATGTAAATAAGAAGCGGAGCGTCTGAAGAAAAAAAAAGTTCAAGGTATTTTATAATACATATTCCGTTAGTAAAACTCATCGAAATATTATTTTATTACCTGGAGGGAGATTAGTACCGAAAATGTCGATCATTTGATTTTCATTTTCTCCATAACGAAGAGTTACGTAAGGTATGTCCCGTTTAGCCTCATCACTCACTAGAAATTAAAGAAAATTAGTTCAAGTTGATAAATTTTGCGTGGCGATGTCAGAGAGGCCCATTAGCTCAGTTGGTTAGAGCGTCGTGCTAATAACGCGAAGGTCGTGGGTTCGATCCCCCCATGGGCCATACTTTTTTTCGTCATGTATAATACCTTTTTTGGCAAAATCCACGTGATGTCTTATAACTTCATCAGCGGAAAACCTTTTTGACCATCTGCTCGGTGAATATTGATATTCTAAATACTGAAATCAGGAAAAAAAATTGTTTTTTCATGCAAAAACGATAAAGCCAATATAATTTTACCTCCGACATAGCTCCGCGTTGATGATACTGTGTCGAGATCATAAACAAAACTAAATGATTACATAACGATTTTTTTTTTTTTTTTTTTGAGGGTTTGAATAGTCAGGGAATTTTGACGCAATTTTACCAAGTTTTCATTCTATTGAACTAAGGGGACATCAAACTTTTGAACTCGCAGTTCAGAGGAGTCATCCCTTTTATTATCAGGAAGATTTTAAGGGCTTTGTGAATGATTCACCTGATAAAAGCAGATCTTTAACCTCAAGATTATACTAATTCAATCCACTCAGGGGGAAATGATAGAATGACAGCTTCGAGATTATTTCGGGTTGTATGATACAGAATAACCACATAATTATTTTTCCTTACAAACTGATTTTATTTAAAATAAAGAAATAATCATTACAAAATAACTAATTTTTTTTTCTGTTTAACATTACTTCATTCACTCAAAATTATAAAAATGTCAAGGGCTAAAAAAACATTTAAATTCACTGAAACAAAAAGCCGAAGAAGAATTACACTTTATTTTAAAATTACATTAATAACTAATATTCAATAAATCAAAATGTAATATTTTACTGATACATTTCGGGACTAAAAAAAAAAATCGACTGATTCCTACGATAGCTAGTTTTCTGCAATAGATCATTTTACCTTAACCTTACACCTAATTGTTAATAAAATTAAATTTTTTTTTAAATTTCTTTAAATTGATTAAAAATAAAATGAGGCATAACAAACTGTTTTAACATTCCACTGATTTTCATGGCTATTTTCCAAACTCTTTTAAAAAGCAGTTTTTTTTTTTTTTTTTGAAAATGCATTCTCCCTTAAGAGGTACTGCATTGAAGTTTTATAAAAACAGATTTAATAAATGCTTAAGAAATTAATTTTTTGCTTCCTTTTGAGTTTCAATTTTTTTTATTTCATTCTCTGCATCAGCTTGAAGTTGCATGTAAGGATCAGTTGCAGACCACTGGTAGTAAACGTAGACAACAAGAGCAATCAAAATTGCCAATACTAACGCTGTAACAAAAAAAAATTTTTATTAATTTCTACAAGTCATGAAAAGTAGCTTAAAAAATAATTTAGGAAAATTTACCTCCAATGATTGTTTTTCCCCAGCTTCTACCCTGTGACTTCCCTTTACTTTTTTCATAAACTGTAGATCCTACAAAACGATTAACTGTAGGTTCCCATTTTCCGATATAAGGCTCTTCATTTCCATACGATCTATCCAAACTATATCTGGATCTCACTGAACTCTTATTTAAGAAATCAGGTTCAGCAGGCTCGATAAACCTCTGTGACGATCCTTTTGGAATTGTTTCGATGTAACTAATTCTTGTTGATTTCGCTTGAAACGCTCTGCTATAACTGCTTGACTCATTGTGAGATCTCACATCTGGACTGTCTTGTAAACTTGGTTTTGGGGATTCTCTTTGAACCGATGATCTTTTACCTTTTTCTGATTTTTTAGCATTAACTTTTGATAATTCCACATCACTATCAGAAAACTCATCATTTTTTAAATTCTGTACTTCCTTATGTGAATTAACCGTATCATAACCATTAGTCTGACGATTTGACGAAAGTAATTTGATTAATTTTTTTTCGTACACCCTTCTGGTGTTGATCAATACAGGGCCGATATTTTCCCCGAATTCCCTTAATTTCGTGAATAATTCATCATTAGAGAGCTGTTCAACTTCCTTAGTAATTGAATCTACCTTTGACGGTGATGTAGAGCTTGAAACATTTTGACTGTCGGTTTTTGAGTTTGATTCATCGTCGCTGGAATAAGTGTCACCTAAACTTTCATTTAACGTGCTGTACTGCTCGTATAATTTTACATATTCTGCTTTTTTGGAGCCTGAAGGAGGTAGCTGAACTCCTTGCTCGCTTAATGATTTTTTTAGTTGATCAATTGTTAATGATGACATATTGCAAAACGAATAAAAATAACCGTTCACAATCAAGCACTCATTTAAAACAATATGGCGGACCGGATAAAATAAATAAGAAGCCGGTGGACGGACCGACCGCCAATGAAGGGCCCCAATAAGGCCCCGAAAATGAAAATAAATATTTCATATGCTTTTCATACTCTGTGCTCTGTACTCACCTTGTCACGGCGTCAGTCGGATTGATTTTACGAAAAGAAATACATTTTATTACACTGTAAGTATAAAATACTTCCATGCACGATTAGAATGATTAATTAGCTTAATTAAAATCATTCAATTAATATTTAAATACGGATTGAATGGGTGTAATAAAGATGCCTTTTTTCAGTGATAAATTTACGACACCGCCATGTCAAGATACAGAGAGTGGGATTTGTCGTGCAAGGTTTATGTGGGAAATTTAGGAAGTAATGCTTCCAAACATGAAATAGAAGCAGCTTTTAGTAAATACGGACCTTTGAGGAATGTTTGGGTCGCAAGAAACCCTCCTGGTTTCGCTTTTGTTGAATTTGAAGATCCGAGGGATGCCGAAGACTCCGTAAGAGGATTAGATGGAACGTAAGTGAACAATATGGAGAATTTGTTTTGTAGCTACGAATTTATATATTTTAAAGATTCTGTGGTGTGAATCAACATGAAAAGCCATTTTCCAGAATTTCTGTTGAATAGATTAATCAGATTTTTAAATTTGATTGCCTAAATCAAGGATTTAGGTCAACTCTTTTTTATAACAATTGTAAAATGTAATTGTTTTTAACCTACTTCAATGCATTGTTTATGCTTTTATGTTTATTTTTAAGTTATTTGTAAATACGTTCTGCAGTATTTTTAATAATCTAAATATTTTAAGTTCTATAAAAATCTAACCTGCATTTTTTTAAAAGTACAGCTTAAATTAAACTTAATTTTTTTGCAGGAGATGTTGCGGGACCAGAATTAGAGTAGAAATGTCTTCAGGGCGTAGTAGACGAGGAGGTGGCGGAGGCGGTGGAGGCGGCGGCAGAGGTTCTCGAAGACATTCAAGGTATTTATTTACTTTTTTACCACTTGTAGATTCGATGAGAATTTTAAAACAAAAATCTCTAAAAATAAAAAAGCAAAAGCATTTAGCTTTTGAATTAATGGGGAATGCTTTTGTTTTAATCCTAATATTTTACTTAACTTTTTTTCGTAGAATTTTAGAATTTTAAATTAAATCTCTTGGGGTAAATATAATTCATTAAAACTCTGGTAACCCAAAATCTCTACTAATCGTAATAATTTTTTCTTAGTTCATTAACATAAATCAATGAAGAAAAAAAAGAGGAAGTGGAAAAAGGAAATCTTTTTTTTTTAATTTTCGGTTCTCACCAAAAAAACAACATTATTTTATTTATTTATTTTTTTTTTTCAAAAACTTTACAGGCTACAGCTCAACCCACTCCTGAAAATCTCATCCTTAATACCTCCAACATGAAAATAAATCAGAATCTCAAGTAGAGATGGTGGTTTGGGTTGGAGCTTCGTTGCAACAGCTCTCGTCCTTCTTAATCCGTGCCTGCCCAGCTCTCAACTCCCTGCTCTCAACTTTTCAACTTGATTCTCACCGTGAGATTATTTCTTCCCAACAATACCTCAGCAACTTAACTAAACATCAACAGCCAAACATCGAACGTCTTTATATTTTAAGGCATGTGTTCACATCTGTGAATAAAACACATCTAATTTTTATCATCATTCCACCAATCAACAGTTTTCTGGTAAGATTATATGGTTTATGAATTTATCAGGTTTTTTTTGAAAAAAAAAATTCTGAGGTTTGTTTAGTTTAGTCCTAAGCAGGACATTTTTGTATTGCTTTTTAATATATGAAATGTCCTGCTTCTTATCCAAAGAAAAAATATTTTTTGGGACTGGCCAAAAAATTTTTTCATTGTTTTACTTTCCAATTTCTCTTTAATTTGGTTTTGGGTTGGAAAATTTCAAGTATTCATTTTTTCAATTCCTTTTTTGAATCATGCCTGATGCCAAATACCCTTGGGACGACAAATTATAACCTTTGGGAACTTCCTCTATATATTTCTTCATTTCCGATACAGATTTTACAGGGTTTTAGGTGTTTGTAACAATTTTGGTAATTTAAAAAAAAATTTTGTTAGGTGCAAACAGCATTGTTTTAAGTTTAAAAATAATTTTGGTGATTATGAAATATTTTTCAGGTCTAGATCACCAAGGCGGCGATCCAGTTTGTCACGTTCACGTTCTCGGAGCAGGGATCGAAGATCAAGGTCGTATTCGGGTGGGAGATAAGCGTAATAGATGTCAAATCGGTGAGTTAAATTTAGCTGCAGTTTTTATTTGAAATATTTCGCCATTCCTTAACTTAACATTTTTTTACAGGTGGACATCTTCAACAATCTATTTTTATGATTTCAATTTTCAATCGTCTTTTTACAATTGATTTTACTTATAATTATGGAATTAACTGCCGTTTGATTTAATTTTTCAAAAGAACCAAATATTTTTTGTTATACAAGAAATTATGTTCGTATCCAATCATTATTTTTTAAAAAAATATTACAAATAAGCACTTGGAACCAGTATAGATCGATGTAATTGTAGTATTTTTTTTCTTTTAAACTCTGTATATGCAATATGTCAAATGTTCAGTGAAAATTTTTAAATAAAAACTTGACTCTAAATGTATTTTATTTTATTAATTAAAATCCCCTCGTGCTGAAAATAATTGGGAAAAAAAATTATGTCTATCAATTGCAAAAAGAAATTTCAAATCAGACGCCACGGCTTTTTCTGGGCCCTTTTTTAAAAAATCAAGAAGGCGCTGGATTTAATTGACCAATCAGAACGCTCCATCCATTTTTTTGTAAATTCCCGAATGAAAAATTGCGTGCACGCCATTTTGGACAAATCATCGTTGATCTAATTTTATATTTTATAGTGAAATAAAATCGTTTAATTGTGTCATAGGTAATTAAAATTAACTTAGATTAATCATATTAAATATTCGTATGAAATTAGAAATGTCCAAGCGCGTAATATCTTCGTTTCGGTGACGATCACATTACGCTGGTTTCAACAAAGAAACTAGTGAAAAAAATTACACAACAATGGTCGTTTCATTCTGTTAGATGCAACGTACTAACTTAATCGATTTTTCGTTATTCGTTTTCGCTGAGATCTCAAGAATGAATTTTAACGAAGTTTAAATAAATAATTGGCTTATTACAGTTATAAAAATGAGCATTTGGGGGAGGGGATCTCCTCGGTTCCCTTTCATCCAACCGATGCAAGGGGCGATGGATTTTTCAATGTACGAGCAATTTCCGTTTCAAAATCCAGCTTGGGAAGTGCCTCATCCAGGTATTTATAATTCCATATGTTAATCATTGTAATTCTTACATGTGTAATTTTTTTTTTATCTTTGGCAGCATTTGCACCTAACGCTTTATGCGCCCCAGTTGCTGCACCTGATTTATTTTATCAGCAACGATGCAATGAAGAAATGGCGCAGCCTTGGCTACAAGGTGAATCTCCAAAACCGAAAGAAGAAAATAAACCGAACAGTCATAATTTCTGGCAAGCGAAACCTCCTGGTACTGAATTTGAAGATGATACAACTTATGATCCTAAGAATACTAAGAAAGAATTTAAAGAAGGAAAAATAGCGCAATATCAGAATGATTCCTCTTCTTCATCTTCATCACTTCGTCGTTCAGAAAAACGTGATAAAAGTGAAAAGCGGGATCGAGATCGTGATAGGGAAAGATCTCGTCATAGATCGAGAGATAGGTCAAGGGATAGATCACGAGATAGATCCAGATCCAGATCCAGAGATAGATCAAGGGATCATTCCAGAGAACGTTCTAGGAATTCTTCAAAGGATAGAAGGGATAGAGATTCATCATCAGAACGAAGGGACAGACGAGATCATTCAAGTGATAGATTAAGTCGTTCTAGTGATAAAGAAATTATCTCCAAGGAGAAAGAAAAAAGACGTAGTAGAGAAAGATCAAGGGATAGAAAAGATGTGGAAAAGGATCAATTTGGAAGAGATATACCAAGAAGTGGGAGGAGGAGCAGTAGAGAAAGAAAAGAAAGATCTCCAAAGGAGAAAAGGAAAAGGGATGATGATGACAGGAGAAGAGATGATAGTCGACATAGGGAAAGAGATCGAGACAGGGACAGGGATCGTGATCGTGATCGGGATCGGGATGATGAAAATCAATCAAAGAGACATAGATTATCAAACGAGCCTGTCGATTCTAAATTCAGCTTGGAAGCTGCTAATTATAAAACTCAAACTCCAAATGAAACTGTTATGATTCGTGGTCTGGCTCAGCACATAACAGAGAATGATGTAAGTATAAATATTTTCATGACACAGTTTTAGGGAAATAATTATAATAAATCAGTGTTGTGTAACGATAATTCCTGATAAGCCTATTAATGAACAAGCCGACCTTGAATAAACTGCCTAAATTTTTTAAAAAAGGTTATTGACTTTTTTTTTTGAATTTCAGATTCGCCAAGACATCCTTCAATGCGGAATGATGCCAAAAGATATCAGGCTGATTAGGAAAAAAGAAACAGGTAATAATTTTTAAACATTTTGCTTGGCTCATGAGGGGTGAATGAAAAAATATTGTTGATCGGTTTTCGGCGAGTCTTGTATCTTTTAATTTGCTCACTGGTTTCGACTTTTCTTTCATTTCTTTTTCATTTATTTTAACGGTAATTTCTCTTCAAATTTGGTAAGTTTGAGGATGATCTGGGGAGTTAAGACGGATTTTCCACCAGTGAGCAAAAACCTTGGATATGTAAAAATGTTTCCTGGGATGAAAATTCCAAAACATAAAATATGGTTAATTTTAGACATTGTTTGTGTTGATCCATCTTATAGGTGCATCAAGAGGGTTTGCATTCGTGGAGTTTAACAGTACGGAAGAAGCACGCTATTGGATGGAGATGAAACAGGTATTCAGTTACTAGACGCTCGCTCGGCCCCGAGGCCGTGGCGCCCATCATTCAGGCCCCGAGGCCCCCTCGACAACCGTACATGGATATTCGAGTAACAGTCATTACTTCAATTTGAAGTTTTTATCGTTTTTTTTATTTTCTTTAAAAAAAAAATTATTTTTATTTCGTTAAAAGAAATTCGAAATTGCTATTTTAAAAAAAACTGAAAATGGACTTTGAAAAAAAAAATGACGAGAGCTGTTGATAGGGTGTCACGTTGGTTAATTTTATTTTTTCCGAAAAATGTGGGCACATTGAACTTTTCACTGGATTTTATCACTTCGTTAGCACTTGAATGTTTAATTTGCAGCATCAATTCGCATTAAATATTTTTTTTTTTAAAATTGATGCTAACTGGTTGCTGCAGTTAATTGAGAAAACTTTTTTCATTCCTTGTGTTTTTTTTTTTATATTTTTTTTTAGCTTTTATTCCCTTTGTATACCTTCAATTTAAGGGAGATCTATATTTAGTTTCCAAACTAACAAAACCTTTGTAAACACGAAAAATTTAAAAAAAAAAAAAAAAACCTCTTTGAACCCGTGGAAAATGCTGTGCTGGGGAAATATTATTTATTTTACGCATTTTTTTCATCCGGGCGTTTGTTCTGTTACAGGGAGTGTTGATGTTTCAAGATCAGTATCGAGCTATTATGCAGTTCAGTATCATCAGCAACGACAACTTGCCCTCAAGCGTTTGGATGCCGCCAACGGATTGGGACTGTCCTAAGGTAAATAAAAAAAATTTAAATAGAAAATTTTTTAAAAATTATTCTAATTTTTTTTGTTTTTTTTAGTGCTTCGCTCATAACTTCAAGAAAAGAGTATCATGTTTTAAGTGTCATGCTCCGCGTCCGGAAGCGAATGATGGATTAGAATGCAGTAATGAAATTAGCCCGCATCCGACTACAAGTGAGTTTTCGGTCAAAAACAATTTTTTTTTAAAATGCAAAAAAGTTGGGCTAAAAATTTTGTTTTATTTTTGCAGAGTTAATTCTTCGAAATTTGGACGTTTTGACAAATGAAGAGACTTTACTGAAAGAAATCAGTAATATATCAAACATTCCTATTCAATCTTGCCAAATTTCAAGAGATACGTTGACGAATTTATCAAGAGGGATATGCTATTTGGAAATGAAAAATGTTTTGGAAGCTATTAAGCTTTATAATAGTTTGACTGCGACTACTTTGATGGTCGAAGCAAGGAAAGGTGTGTAGATTTTCTCTCTCTCTTCCAATTTTTTTAAGATACGAGAGATCGAACTTGGTCCCGTAATTATCCCCATTGTCAGTGTCAAATTTTATGCAGAATATTTTTTTTGACATAAAAAATTTAAACAAAACAGAATTTTTGAAAATTTTTAGATTTTAGTTCAGAATTTTTCTGGAATATTTTTTGTTTTCTATCGATTGCCTCCCTTTCAAATCATAATTTCGCTTATTTTTTTTATAGTTAACGTATCGTACTGCAAATTGCATTTGGATAAGCCACAACAACAACCATCAGCATTATCCCAAGCGCAATGGGCTGCCTGTGGCCTTTCAGAGACTGATTATAAATTAGAAGATGTTCCTCGCCTTGCCGAATATAGCGCTCAGATGTACGCTACGACTCCTCAGGAACACGCAGCCTACGTGCAGTATTACACCCAATACTACACGACTCAAATCCAGCAAAAAGCGGCTAACGCAGTACCGCAAGGAACTGGTGCTAACGTAGCCGCTGCCGTGGCTCAATCAGCTATTAAACAAGCTCAGTCAAAAAAAGCTGTGATATCAGCAGCAGCCGCTGCAGTTTCGACTCCCTCTTACTTGTCATCTAGACAATTAATCGGGAACACCGCGATTGGCGAACCTGACGTAAGCGGTTATACTTACGATGAAACCTCAGGATACTTTTTCGACGCTACGACTGGTTTATATTACGATGCAAATTCTCAATATTATTACCATAGCCAAGATCAGATTTATTTATATTGGGACTCTGAGAAGAGATGTTACATGCCTGCACCGACGGACGGTAGCGCTGCCGGTCAAAAATCAGACGAAAATAAAGAAGACAAAAAGAAAGATAAAGACAAAGAAAAAAATCAGGATAAAGTTAAAGTAGCTAAGAGAATAGCTAAAGATATGGAAAGATGGGCGAAAACTTTAAATCAAAAGAAAGAAGTGGCGAAAATGAATGCAGTCGCAGTACAACAAGCTCAAGCTGCTGCTAAATCAGCAGCGACAGCCGATATTGCTTTTGCTGTGTTAGAAAGGAAAGAATCGACGAATATTCCATTTCCAGAACCGCCAGCAGCGAAAGAAGCTGAACACGTTCAGTCTAATCTTGTTGCGTCGTATGGTGGAGGAAGTGATAGCGATGAAGGAACTGAAGATAATCAGTCTGAAGATAAATACCATACGGATTGGGTTAAATTAGCATGTTTACTTTGTAAAAGACAGTTTCCTACAAAGGAAGCTTTGATAAGACATCAACAATTATCTGATCTCCATAAACAAAATTTAGAAGCGTGGTATTCAAGCAGAGGGATTGAAAGTTCGTCGCAGAGAATGTATAGGGATCGAGCTAAGGAAAGAAGAGAGAAATTTGGGATCCCGGATGAACCGAGACCCAATCGACTTAAGGTATAAAAAGGCGTGTGTGTTTCAAATCGGCCTACGGAGCTTTTCCACTATGTGCTAAAATGATTTTTTATTTTTTAGGAAAAATATTTGAAGGAAAAAGAAGAAATTTACGAAGAACCTAATCGTACTGGCATTTCCTCGGAAAATTTAGGAAGTAAAATGCTTCAAAAAATGGGATGGACTGAAGGAATGGGATTAGGCAGAACAAATCAAGGACGAACGGAAATAATTCAGGTAAGAACTTTTTCAAAAAAAAAAAAAAAAAAATTAATCGCCTACAAATTTTTAAAAATTATTTTATTTAACTCTAGGCTGCTCAAAGAGTACCCACAGCCGGTTTAGGATCTTCTGGTAGTACCCTCGGTACGGGTGCTTTAGGTAGTAGTTACAAAGATAACGTGAAGCGTTCTATGTTAGCAAGATATTCTGAATTAGAAAATTAGGTTTTTAAGCTGACCTTTTTTTTTGAAATGTACAAATATTGTTTTTATTAATTTCCTAAAAAAAAAGCATAAATCAGTGTTTTTCCATGAAATATAATTCATAATACAAAAAAAAATGATTTTGTAAATATTAAATTAAAATATTAAATGCATTTTAAAAATTAAATTTATTTATTTTTTCGCTCTACAAGCTCATTTACAGCTTCATCTAATTGGCTCGCGAATTTCTCAAAAGAAAACAATTCGATGACTCGTTTTCTCCCTGCTTCCCCGAATTTCAAAGATAATCTTTCGTCTATCACGAATTTACTCATAGCGCTTGCGAAATCTTCTGCTGATGATTCACATAAAAATCCAGTCTTATCATTTACAATCGTTTCTGTTGGTCCCCCGTTATTAACAGCTATTACCGGTTTTTTCATATACATTGCTTCAATCGGTACGATCCCAAAATGCTCATGACTTGGAGTATAGAGAAGACAGGTACAATTTTTTAATAACGCTAATTTTTCTGAATCACTTGGCGATTTCATAAACTTCACTTTACTTTCAATATTTAATTCAACTGATAAATTAGTTAGTTCTGTGTAATGTTGAATATTTTCTTCAACTCTTTGATCATATCCTCCAGCTATAATTAAATGCACTTTTTCCCAGGCACTAGGTTCGATTAATTCTTTTAATTTTTTAAAAGAGTGCAATGCTAATTTTAAATTCTTTTTTCTTTCATATCTATTAATTGATAAAAATATAACACCTTCAGGCAACTCTACTGGATTTTCTTTAGCTTTATCAAAGAATTCAGTATTTAATGATGGGTATAAAACATCAGGTGCTATTGCTAATCTTTTAAATGTACTTTTAAAAACACCTGCAGTGAATTTACTGTTTACAAATATTTTATTAGCTTTCCCTGTACTTATTTCTTCTATGTAATCAAGAGGGGCTCTATATAATGATTTAAGAGACCCACCAGGTTGACTTAGTAACTGATCCGGATAGTGACAGTAAAAAATAACGTTAAATTTCAGTCTGAGAACAGGTACTGCGACAGCGACTAAATCACAGATAACCAAATCTGGTTGAAAGTCTTTCGAAAAAATAATATAAAAAGCAGCATATATCATTCGTATATATGCCATCAAAGCGTAGAATTTTCCAAATAAATTTCTCGGGATCCAATCTCCGACGACAGAAACTTCCAGCTCACCATTTCTGGTTTCTTCAAAACAGCGGTTTTCATCATGATGAGTTGTAATTATGCGAATATTATGTCCCTTCCGTTTTAATCCGAGTGCTGCGTCGATTACTAATCTCTCAGCACCTCCTATGCCGAGATCTGGGTGTAAAAACAAAACGTTCGACATTATTTCATCATTCTAAAAAATTAAAAACAGAAATTCAAAACGTAGAGAAAAAAACTGTCGTGGTAGCAGATTTATTTCAAAATGGCTGCTTGTATTTTTAAAGATAAATATACTCGGAATTCGGTATATTTATACGGGCGATAAACTGATATTTCACTAATTTCTTAATTTTCTCTCTTGGAATTTTTTATTTCAGTTAAAAAATCTTTACTTAAAACGCCTAATGACATAGAGAAAAGTTTAATTTCTTTTACGAACCAGAAACTCAGCTGAAAAGGAAAAAAAATGATTTTTAGGAATGCATTTTAAAAATTACCGCGAAAAAGGAAGGAAAATAAATTTTTGATTACAGAAGATAAAAGGATTTTTCCTGGTTGAAATAAAACGTTTAATGTGCAATTTTTCATTCATTTATTTGATAAAATAAACTTTTTCAAATTGCCCGACTCATACGTGTTCGTTTTTTACGTTATTGTTAAGAATCAAGAGGGCGGTGCGGTCTGTGGCTCATGATGTAGTCAGTGTTTTAACGATATTAAATTCGTACGTGTTTATGAAGATTACTTAACCGCAACGTAAAGTAATAAACAGACTTATATAATTAACAACATCATCTCATCTTATCAAAATACATTTTTAGTTTGAATAATAATGATATTAAAAGGCTACCATTTTTGAAGGAACGATTTTGTGACGTCATTGACTATCACATCAGTCGCCATTTTTATTTGTGCCAGTGAAATTCGGGATGTGTTATTTTCATCGTTAAATTAATATCTTCGTTATACAAATCCGGGGGGAAGTTCCCCGCATTTAGTATATCGTTTTAGTGGAATCAATTAAAGTTAAAAATGGCTGGGCAAACGATAAATGACAGATTGTTGGCCGCGAGGCACAGTCTCGCCGGCCAAGGGCTGGCAAAATCTGTTTGTAAAGCAACAACGGAAGAATTAATAGGACCCAAGAAAAAACATTTAGATTGTAAGTATTGATACTTCATTTTTATGATATTTCGAAACGAGAAAATGTATGCTGATCGGGGTTTTGCGAGATGAGGTCAAGCCCTTTGACGTTACTAGTTTCCACTTGCATCGACCGTGAATAACAGGTTTCTGGGATGAAAATCATGAATTGGAAATATTTGTCATGTTTAGTTGTATTTCAAAGCAATTAACCTCATTAATTACTTAATTAAACAATTAATATATTTGTGTTCTAAAATCTTACTCCGTGCCTTGAAAGCATTAAACCAAGAAAAAAAATCAAAAACCTACAATTAATGACATTGCCTCTAACCGCTGATTAATTAACTGTTAGTTTGGACCATTTTTTTTTTAGTATCGGCAGAAATTTTTATCAATGTCAAATCTAAAAAAAATGAAGATATCAGAGACAAAGAGTATTGTGTTTCATATGAGGATTTACGTTGATACGGCCGAAGCCGATGAATCATGATAAAAACAAGCCTAATTATTTCTAAACCAATAAAGGTTATGGTTTTCATTGCAAAACTGCAACGTGAGGAAAGAGGGTTTGAATGACGATGTTCTAGTTACGTCACGCTTTGTATAACGATCGATGGCGAAGCTTATCCCAATCCTTTCTCTACTTTTTTTTTTAGAAAAAAATGTCACTGATTATGAAGAGGAAAATAATAGAAAATATGCTCATGCTTACTTTAGGGGGCGGGTACGAACGCCTTCGATTTTTTTATCGTAACAATTTCCAGATGCGATATCAAATAAAAAAAAAATGATAACACTTATTGAGATTTTTTTGCTCCTATTTAAAATTTAAAAGTATGTTCCTTTATTATATGAGCTTTGAGGTCATATTTTAAAGGTCAGTATTTGATTTTCATTTGACCCGTTTTGGATTAATTGTCGGTATTTATAAGGGTTAATTTATCGTGCATTATCATATAAATGGCGCTGTCTGAGCCAGTAAAGCATTTAACATGTTAGGTTTATGGGAATATTTTTATAATTTTGAATTTTTTTTTTCTGTTACAGATTTAGTCCATTGTACAAATGAGCCAAATGTCTCAATCCCACAACTGGCGAACCTACTTATTGAAAGATCACAGAACGCCAACTGGGTAGTAGTTTTCAAAGCTCTTATTACTGTGCATCATATGTTATGTTATGGAAATGAGGTAAGAAATGAAAGATAAGCGCTACAGTATCCTGATGTAGGCTTAAACAAAAATAGCCGCTGAGTCTGATCAAGTCTTTTTACTGTCCGAGACAGCTTCAGCTAAGTTATTTACTGATTCGACCTGAAGTGCAGCTAGGTCAAAATGGCTCGCAACTGACTCATTTTTTCCTTGCATTATCATTATGCTAAGCCTCACGCTAACAAGCTGCAGCAGTTGCTGGCGTGAAAAAGGGCATTTAACTACTGGCCAAACCTTTTTTCTAAATCTGGCTCTTCATAATTTTGAATAAAATTCAGTCCCAAACTTTTCAAAGCAAAATTGAAACCAAATTAATTACTGCGTAAGCCATTATTTTCTCTGCTGCCATCTTGCGGCAAATCTAAGCACCAATTGGCCGCCATATTGATTTCTATATGGATAAAAGGATTTACTGTGCATTTTCGGCATTTGTACGAGTTTTTTTTCATTTTACTCTTTTAATTTAGAATATTTCATGTTATTCAAGATATAATCCCTTCGAGATAAGGACCAGTAATTTAACTTCGAAGCATAAACACTAATCCTTACGCTAAACAACTTCTTGGAATTTTCATCAGATAATTACTTTGCCAAGACACCTTCAATTTAAATTTATATCATGAAAACGTTTTTTTATTTCAGAGATTTACTCAGTACTTAGCATCAAGCAACAGCACATTTCAGCTCAGCAATTTCTTAGACAAGAGTGGCGTGCAAGGTAATATCTTATTTTTTTACATTTATTTTCAATTTAGTGTGTAATCCTCTTTTCCCTTTATTACAATATTTTTTATTATTAATGCTGCTATGTAGGCGGTGGAGCCCGTGTTGGTAAGTATAATAATTAGTTAGGAAAATTCCCATTCATCAACGAGCCTCCCTTATGTAATGAATTATACACAAGTTCGATACAGTTTCCATAAAGATATTTCCAAATACATTTCCAGGATATGACATGTCACCATTCATCAGGAGGTACGCTAAGTACCTCAACGAGAAGGCGTTGTCCTACAGAACAGTAGCTTTTGATTTCTGCAAAGTCAAACGAGGGTAAGTTTATGATCAATAATTTTGTCGAATAAAAGTTCCATGCATTGAATGTTTATTTTTTTTTTTTACAGGAAAGAAGATGGAACCCTCCGCACAATGAATGCTGAAAAACTTTTGAAAACTCTACCTTGCTTACAAGCTCAGGTTGATGCTTTATTAGAATTCGACTGCACCGCCAACGACTTGACAAACGGCGTCATAAATATGGCGTTTATGTTGCTCTTCCGAGATTTGATCAGGCTTTTTGCTTGTTACAACGACGGAATCATTAATCTCTTAGGTATGTTCAAGAATTTCATGGCATAAAAAATATTTTTACGCTAATTTATTTTTATTAATTTTCAGAAAAGTATTTCGACATGAATAAAAAACAATGTCGAGACGCATTAGATTTATATAAGAAATTTTTGATTCGAATGGATCGAGTTGGAGAGTTCCTTAAAGTGGCAGAGAATGTTGGGATTGATAAGGGTGATATTCCTGATTTGACTAAAGCTCCCAGCAGCCTTTTAGATGCTTTGGAACAGCATTTGGCAGCTTTGGAGGGGAAGAAAGGATCAGCGGCTAATACACCAACTCAAACAGCTAGGTATGTTATTTTCTCTAAGCTTATGATTTAATGCTTATGAAATAAAATAATTTTAATTGTTTTTCATCAATTTTTTTGTTAATCGGGGATGATTGCTAATAATTATTTTTATAACGAAATATTTTAAAAATCTTTTAATAATTCTTTAACAAAGGAGGAATTTTATTTTCTGTGCTAAGTAATAATTATTGCTATTGATTAATATTATTTTATATAAATTTAATTTTAAAGAGATTAGTTGTAGCTATAAGTTCCCTGAGGATTGCTATTTTTTACTCATATGCATGGATGCTTGCAACCATATCTAACCCATTATCAATGTTTTTTTAGATTCACTTGCAATGTTTTGCATGTTTTGAGTTGAGCTTTGTTTTTTATTATTTTACAAATGATCATAAATTTTTAATTTTAAAATTTATTAGGCAGCGATAGATTTATTCAATTTTATTTTTGTAAAAAATTTTTTTTCATGAATAGTTTTTACTAGGAAGATCAAAAGTTTTTGTTAGGTTGGTCAGGCTGAGTGACCACAAACTTACTTGTCGTGTAAAATAGTGAGTTCATGAAGCAAAATAAATGGGCAGTAATAAGTTAGGAAAAAATTTTAGTCATGCCTAAAACTTGTTTTGCTGATCTGCAGTTCTGAATGTAAATGCTCAATAATTTTATTTAGTGCCGAAAGTAGTCAAAATATAGAAGAATTAGTGTGTAGTCACTCAGAGGTCATTTAAGGTATACAATATTCATTCATGAAAACTAAAATCACGGCCTCGAAATTTTAAGAAAATTCATTTGAGAAAAAAAATATTGAGGAAATTAGCTCGACAAGACAAATTCCAAAAAAAGTTTTTAACTAAAGTCTTTAAATGTGGAAACAAATCGAGTTCGATTCCTCAAGAAATTAAATTTCCCCCGAATGAAATTGTGTACCTTGTTAAATAAATAAAAATCATTAGAATTTAGATGTGGTATAATCGCCCATTACGATAGAAACCATATTTGTAAATTATCGTAGCAAGTGTCTCTTATACAAACATCAATGTTAGAAAACGGATTGATAATGGAAACCTCCCTCTTATTTTTTGATCACCGCTCTGCTTTATAGTATTTTTTAGATTTCATGTCATCACTAGTTGATTTTTTTCGTTTTGTTTTTTCTTTTTCTTTTCCCCCTATTTCCTTCCTTCATGCACTTCAGCAATAGAACGAATGTTAAGTCAGGCGTCTCCGCTCTATCTTCCACCAGCAGTGCTTTTGGGACGGCTGCGGCCAGTACGAGGCTCGACGCTGCTGCTGCCGCTGCTGCTGCCAACGGCATCGACGAAAACCTCAGACAACAAGCTTTAGCCGAAGAAGAAGCTGCCATGAGGCAATATAACGTAAGTTTTTCATTTTTTTTAAAATTTCTGATTTTTTTTTTAAAAGATGTGAAATTTTTTGTACAGATGGAATTGAAAGAAGGGTTAAATTATTTTTGGGGAGTTTGCATTCCTTTACCTATTCCTTCCTTAGGTCTCCATCCTGGTTTTAAAAGCTCCGATTGTCCTTTTTCCGGGGTAAGGTAAAATCAATTTCTTTTTTAAATAATTTTTTTAATGGGTTTTGAGAATTTTTTTACTAATGATTTGGGAATTATGTTGGAACAGGCTAAAGTGCAATCACAGAACAGCGGCAGCACGAATCCGTTTCTCTCGACGACTACGACGACTCAACCAATCGTGGATTTGTTCGGCGGTTCTAACGATCTTCCCATTCAATCTAGCAAAGCTTCAGATGATTTATTACAATTGGGGAATCCTTTCTCTGATATTTTTAGCTCTACACCAGCACCTGCACCCGCTGCTACAAGCGCACCTAACTCATGGATATCGAATGGTACGTAAAAAAAAATTAAGATAGTTTTTAATCAAAACCCGATTTGAAAAAATTTTTAAATTTTTATTTTTAGGATTTAGTCAGGCTCAACCTCCGGCACCGATAGGAGGAGCGCCTCCACCTGCTGCGTTTGTTAGTGATACCGCATTTTCATCCGTTTTTGGTGGCAACGATACTAATTTAGGTAATTTTAAAAAAAATTCGAAAACCAAAAAAAAAATCTTGAAATTTGCCAAAAGAAAGATCATAACTGGGCTTGTTTATTTTATGCGCAAGCTGCCTCTGGAAATGCCGCGATCCCAAATCCTTTCATGGCTTCCGATGGTGATTTATTTGGCCCCGTGTCAACAGGACCGCCACCCCCCCGCCCTCCCCCTCCTGCTTCTGGTCAGAGCACTCCGGCCGCAACCGCGTCCCCGGCCAAAAGTGCATTCGATGATTTAAATGATTCTATCCGTATGGCCCTTGGTGGTTCCCCCGCTCATCCCCAGCAACAGCAACAACCACCACAACAGCAACCTCAACCAGCTCTTCAACAGCAAAATGTCGTACCCCCACAACAAGCGGTTTTCGGAGCTTTTGATATGTCAGGACAACCGGCTGGGAATATAATACCTAATATGGGGTTCCCGGGTGCTGTGCCAGGGTTTGGGTCACCTGCTAAGCAGGGGGCACCTATGGGAGGTAAATCTTAAAAATTACCTGTTGGGGAAAATTTGTTTTTTAAATTTTCAGAGCGAGAAAAAATTGTAGATCTAAATGTTGCTCAAATCTTAAAAACGCCATTTTGATTAAAAAAACATTTTCGTTCTGGATTTTTTTTTAAAATGTCGGGGAAAAGAATATTTTAAAGCCCCCCAAATAAAATTTTCCAATATAAATTCTGGAAAAATTTTTCTCATTAAAAAATGATTAAAAAAGTTTTTCATTCTGGAAGCTTTCAATTTTTAATGTGGGGCCCAAAAATAAAATTTTACTTTTTCTTTGTTTTAATTTCAAAATTTTTTCTGATATAGCTCCAACAACTACAAGTTCTAATAAAGTTTTGACCGGTGATTTGGATAGTAGTCTAGCTTCTTTAGCGGAAAATCTCACCATTAATAAAGGCGCTCAACCTCCGCCCAAGTAAGTTTAAAAAAAATTAAATTTATTAATTTTAAAATCCTTCTGAAAAATTAATTTCTTTTTTTTCTTTTTAACAGAGGAGTGCAGTGGAACTCACCGAAAAATTCAGCAAAGCCCGGAGGAACGGGTTGGAGTCCACAACCCATGGCAGCGACCACAGGAGCTGGTTACAGACCGATGGTATGCTATAATTTTTATTTGGGCGGGTTTAATTCATTTTTTTATTTCAGTGTTGAATGCATGAAAAAGAAAATTTTAATTTTTAAATGGAAGCAGAGTTTAAGGTTATGCCTAGACCTGCATGGTTGTTGAAAAAAAAAATCATTGCGAATTATCGGTCGTGTTTTTATCTGTAATGCAAGCGTGCAGCTCAAGGACTGTAGTGGGCCGATTTGATAAAAAAAAAAGTAATCAGCACGTGGTGCAAAATAAATTTTTTCGTAATGATTTTTTTTTTAAATTTTATAAATTATGTAAAATTTTATTTCGTAATTGTAAATAATCTTTTTTATAATTTTATTTTAAGCACTATTTTATAAAGCTTAGCTTCATGCACCACGTACCTCGTTAATCTTCTTTTTAACAAAATTTTATTTTCAAAAATATGGAAGAAAAAATACTCGCCATTTTAATTTTTTAAAATATTACTAAATGAGCGCTAGTGTCGAATTTTGCTGAATTTCTCTTCCTTTTGGCTACTGGCTTGCCATCATTTTTTTAAAAATAAAACTATTAACGGGTGTACGTTCTCACATTTTTTTTTTTAAATTTCACAATCACAAAAAAAATTCTTAGGCATGATCGTTGTTGTGCTGCATGAGTGTGAATGTCGTTTCAGGGTCAAGGCATGGTTAAGTCACCTGTTTTCTTCTCACCTGCAGTGCCACCAATTATTTCAGTAAGTATTGCATGATTTAATATCAAACGGTTCAGGGTTTTTCAAAATCTTTTTTCATACTTAACCTCTTAACGTCATTATTTTTTATTAATAGGGGATGCCAGGAGCTGTTCCTAATATGCGGCCACCTGGCGGTATAATGGCTACAGGCGCACCTCCAAATTCTCAACCTCCTACACAACAATTAGATCCTTTTGGCGCTCTAATGTGAGGGCAATAGTTCTAGGTAAATATTTTCACCTTAAAACCTTTTTTTAAAAATTCTTTTTTTGATTATATTTTTTTTTTTCCAGGAATTTAAAATGAAGCGCTATAAAGAAATGATTTGTATATATTGATTAATCTGTGTTAGCTCAGATGGATGTCTGAACAAACTACACGTAGAACTGCCTTGAATCAAGAGTTATTTAGAAGCAGGGATTTAGATCGAGATCGAGGTTACGTGTGCTCCACTATTATTTTTTTAATTATTTATTAAACAAAATTAAAATTGATTCTTGTGAAGATTGCCCCACGAATTAATAATATAAAAAAAAAAACGGGAAAATATTATCCATGACTTTTACGTTCAGTATTAAAAGTTGAAATGAAAAAATGGAAAACTGTAAATAATGCTGGATTTATTTATTTTTAATTGTTACTTAATTTTTTTAATTAATTTCGTGGAGAAATTTTTATGCGAGAAAAATTATCGTTTTATAGATCTCTCGGCTAAATCAAATTTTATTTTTTTATTAGTGCAATTTTATTTCGGTGCCAAAAAAATTTGCGGCTAAAAAATTTTTTATTTCTCGCATTAACAATCTACACAAAAATCAAATTCAATCAATTTTTAGCTACACCAATCGACTATAATTTATTTAATCAAAGAAAATCGTGGAACGAAAAGCCTCAGTTTCCGCTCGATCGCAGTATATATTTATAAATATATACATCGTGTATATGTATTTAAATATTGTATATAAAATAGAATATTGAAAGGAGATTACTCATAAAGAAATTAGGTGAGATCAAAAAATGAATTAAAATCACCGCAAGTCCTCTTTATTCTTAAAAAAAAAATATTTTTTTTCCTTTTTCAAACGTGGAGACAGTGCCCTAGTCCGTAGACAATATTTTTAATCAAGCCTGACCCTTAGGCAAACAAAATTTAATCGCTTGAAAAGGACATAAATCAGCACCAGGCTAAAACCGTGCTTATTGTAATATCTGTATATTTATGCTCTTATACGAAAATAGCCTCTTCTCCCAGTGTAAAGTACTAGATTAGCTGTAAACTCTAAATCTATTGCCTCGTGTTTTTTTTTCTTTAGTATTAATGAAGAATGCATTTAAAATTTAAGAGATTTTTTTTGATTGCTCCGGTTTTAAACACGATGCGATGCATTTAGACGTAGTTCTTAAAAGAAATCTATTAAATTAGTATTAATACTCAGTAAATTGCGTGTGTACTGCGTTTTAGATTTGCTTGGTACAAATGAATTACAAAATTATAAAGCCTTTAAATTAAACATTATAAAAGGCTTATCAAAAAAAAATGATCTGAAAACGTGGAATTCGGCGCTGCAAGACAATATAAGATAATCGTCGGATGCAATATATCGATTTTCTCATTAGGAAAATAAAAAAAAAATATATAAAAGCGGTCATATTTTTGTTTTCGATACTATAGTTAAGTTTATAATGAAATTATTTTTATTGTAGAACTCTGTGTTGAGCTGTTAAATGTATATTAGCACCGCCATCTTGGTAAATGTATCAAATATATTTGAATCTGCAATTTGGTCTTAAATTACTTTTTCAAAAAAAAAAAAAAAAAATGTAAATTGAAGTTTCCTTTTATATTAAATTACATTTCTCCATAAATATTGTAAGATATCCTTAATTTCGTGAGCTTATTTACATTTTCAGGGCCCTTAATGAAAACCGGGAAACCAATGGGCCTTTTATAACAAACATCATTGTTGCCAACCTTCTCAAAAAATTCTGGTATTGGGAACAGTTTAGTGAATCCGTTTCTTAAAAATTATGTGGTGAATTGCATCAGGAACGACAGGAAAACTGCTGTAAGAGTGAGAATAGTGGTCCAAGGTAAATTTATTTTCATTTTTATTAAATTCTGCTATAAATTGTAGCATAAAATCATCTAAAACAATTAACCGAACTCCGCCATCTTGAATTTTCATGCAGGTGAAGTCGAATAGAAATTAGTTGAGGTCTTCAGCTCAAGCTTTTACCCTCCATTCGAGAATTTTACAATTGAATTTCAATTTTTAAAACCTTTTGACCTTATAAGTTTCTAATATTATTTTCAATGACAGCGAAGTCCAGGATTCATTTGATACTTCAGCCTATCCATTGCTAATTTCTGATCCCAAACTATTTTTACCACATAAATGCTAAAAATTAGTATGAAACTGTAAATCATTGAGTTCAAGCAAAATAAATGCTCTTTTTCCAAATTCCAATTCGAAAAAATAAATTTTTAAAAAAATACGTGGAACTAGTCGGCATCATTAGTTACAACGATTACCGCTAATAAATAGCGCTGTAGTAGATTCAGTTTGTGATAAACAAACGGATGGTTTTGTGAAATTCATTCCATTAATAAATTAAAACTCGAGCATTTACAGTTTAATATAACTAAAAGTGAACTTTTAAGCCAGTAAATCTAACAACAAAAATGCAGTTAACTAATATTTTCGGTGGTGTGACCCTGACTTTAATAATGTTGACCACAGTCGAAAGCAAATCGGACCCGGTAAAAAAACTACAAATCGGTGTTAAAAAAAGAGTGGAAAATTGTCCAATTAAATCAAAAAGAGGTGATCTATTACATATGCATTATACCGGAACATTAGAAGACGGAACCGAATTCGATAGCAGTTATCCAAGAGGTGAACCATTTACATTTACATTAGGATCTGGACAAGTCATAAGGGGTTGGGATCAAGGACTCATGGGGTAATTAATAATTTTATAATCAATAAATTTTTAAAAAAAAAGAGATTTTCACTTTTTAATATAAAAAATATTTTTGTTGAAGGATGTGTGAAGGGGAAAAAAGAAAGTTAGTCATTCCACCGTCTTTAGGTTATGGAGAATCAGGTGCTCCTCCTAAAATACCAGGAGATGCTACTTTAATTTTCGAAGTAGAATTAATTAAGATTAGTAGAAAGGATGAGTTATAGTCATGAATTTGTGCTTTAGTAAAAAAAATAAATTTATTAATCTCTCATTTCTTGAATTTCATCAGGCGTAATATGAATTCGTAATTCTTTCTCGATTAAAATATCAGTTAATTGCATTAATTCAGCTGGTATGTATAAAATGGAGTCAGTATAAACTCTCTGGAATAAAAAAAAAAGTTAGTGAGGCATTTTTAATTTTTGAAATAATAGTAAAAAATTAAAAGTTACCTTATTCCATGGGCAAGATTCTAAAGCCTGCATGGATGCTGATTTTAATTCTGTATTTTTATGCTGATGTAAAAATTGAAGTCTTAAACTTTGAATAATCGATGAAAATCTTCCTTCATGCTCTGACAATCTTTTCAAAAGCCCTTTTATCCTATTTTTCATGTTTTCGTTATTTAGGAATTTTTCAAGAGCAACGCAAGTTAGCATTATGGATGAAGGTACGCTGGGAGGTGATAAAAATATCTGAATTGTTTTGACCCACAACCTGGACGATTCAAACTGTAATAGAAAAAAAGATTACATAAGAAAAGGATTAGTGGGTAAGTCAAAAAATTTTTTAACATACCTCATTTGAAGCCATAAATGATAATAAGGTTAAATTCTGAGGGAATCGAGAAAATCCTTGTTGCACAACATCATTGATATCTCTTTGGTTATGTCTCTCCAGGACCCAGTATACAGTCAAAATGGTTTCATATAGTGCTTCTCTGAAATTAAAAAAGCAAATTAGATAAGACATCCCAAAATTTTTTACTTCATGATAAATTTACCTTATTCGATGAGCAAGAACACACTCATTTTTATCTAACAAATCCCAGACTCTTTCCATTAAACTTCTTAACTCAGACATTGGCTTAAGATAAGCTAACAACCACATATAGCAAGAAATCCACTCTACAGCAAAAATGGGTAACATTAAATCTTCCAAGTCGCATTCTAGATCCTCCAAACCATAAATCAGCTCAATCATTAAATGCTCAAATTTTTTAACAGCATTTAACGAACAATTAACAGTCGATTTATTATCAATCGGCATTCCGTTTGCTAAATTAACTAAAACAACAACAGCATTATCCCTCTGGCCATCTGCTATTAAAATTTCGCATAAAGTCCTATAAACAAGACATAATTCACTTTGCTCGTGAATATTGCTTAAAGTGAGCACTGGTGGTTTAGACGAAATAATAGTTTGTAATGTTTTAATGCTAGTAGCTGCTGAGCCTTGCTCATACTCCAGCAAACTATATTCACAGTAATATAATAAATTATCCCGATTTTCTGGCACTTTTAAAAACTCTTTAAAAACTATTTTTGGTTTTTTTCTTTCGACTGGTAATTTAGCTATTTCATTTTTGTCTAAGATATTAATCCATCTTTGAAAACGTAGCCACCAAATCCCAATAGCTGATTTTTGTCTTCCTTTTAAGCAATTTATACATCCGTCGAATGTTTTAAAAATTAATTCTAGAAATTCAAGTTGTCCATGAAATCTTCTTAAATATTGAGGGCCCCTCATTAGTTGATATAAATGCTTTAGATGTGACGTTTTTAATTTTACAACAGGCTGCAAAAAATTATTTAATATTATTCATAACACAATCAGGTCAAAAAAAATTTCTTCCATGAATACTTACAGAAATAAAAGCGGACGATAAAATTAATTCGATAGAATCTAAAATCCAAGGCAATTTATCCTTTGATAAAAATTCTAAAACAACGTCAGACGTTGGTAATAAAGGAACTTTTAACAACATCAGACTCATTACTGTTAATTTAAACTGAAGCGTAGAATTAAAATGAATTATAAAATTTATAAAATTCTCTGAGGATACTGTCCGTTGTGGATACTCTAAAGAACTTGAAATAGGCATAAAATGAATGCCTTCTCGTAATTCTTCTAATCTATTCCATAAAAGCCATATTGGAGCTTTTGTCCCCTCATCTAATATTTTATTTTCTAATTCCTTTGATTTATCGTCAGATATATTCATTTCATATGAAAGTTGATGAGAAATATTAAACTGTAAATTCATTTTTATGATTGATATTAAAAGCTCCCAATGACCAGAATGATCTAGAAACTTGCAGTAATGGAAAAGCAATTCTGAAACCAGAAAAAACAATTAATATCCAATCCATTCAAAAAAAAAAAACAAATTTGACTTACCTAAAATGTAATTATCACTTATGCTACTATCCAACTTTGCCCGTTGATATGAAGAAATTGCTCTAGTGTACAGATTGGTCACATCAGGGAAAGTCGACCTTGACAGTGAATGCTGAGTTGTTCTAATCAAGCCCAACCAAAGCATAAAACTTCCTCCGGTATCCTTTATATAACTTTCAATTTTATTCGAAGCCTCTTCTGATGGCAAAACCTGAGCAACTGTATCTAACCACATCTTCTGCAATTTTTCGTTAATTGCATTTTTTTCCATAGCTTTATCTAAAATATTTAACTTCCTATTCATTGCTGCTCTTTCTCTTTCAATATTCGATTTATAATTTATCTGTAGAAATTTATAATACACATCTTGAAACTCTGCAAGCTCAATCCAGGTGTCCACATCTTTCGAATCCTTATCTAATTTTTTGTTTAACTCTTCAACTTTATTTTTAGCACTTGTTTCATCTTCCATTACTTCATCTGTGTTTTTATCATCAACTAACACATGACTAAAATACCTTTTTGATTTTTTTGTTTTATCTTTTAATCGCCGAGGCAAAAGCGTATGGGAAAAATATATTGTGTATCTTGGTTTGGATCTTCCTTTTAAAGTTTTAACAGATAAAAATCCAATGTCTCTATCCTTATCAATAGAAAACGGATCATTTGTATCAATTTTTACAACAACTGGTTCTGGCACAAATTTTTTTTCCTTCTTTCGTTTCTTTTTTTTAATATGACTAGATTTTTTTTCAACACTTCTCACTGAATCAGTTTGGGTTTTGTTAACATCTTCTTTAATTTTTTCTTCCGTCGATGAATTACTCGGTGGTGGAACCCAACTTTTAAAGCTACTATTTTGTAGCCATTGATCACCTAAAACCATAACCAAATCTCGTTACGAAAAGTCATACAAGAAAAGATTAGCGGATTAATATACTTACTGGTATTTTGGCTACTGCTTGGTTTATTTTGTTCATCACTGTAAGCTGGAAATAAAGACATTGGAGAATAAATACGGCGGTAAAAATTAAGAAAAATAATAATTCGAAAACGATACGTTGATATGGATCGCAACCATATTGTTTATTTGTCGTGGCAGCAGATTATTTCATTTCGTTAAGTTTTCAACATGGCGTCTCATTTGAAATCATTTTATCGTCATGTGTTTAGGAAAAAAAATGATGTATTTTAGTGATTATTGAATTAAAATCATGTTGAAAATGGTGTTAAAGTTGCAGTGAAGTGCAAATGTGATAAATTCGGTGATGCATTGTGAAGTTAGCGGAAGTTTTGAACGTGCGGAGTCCGGAATGCAAAGATGACGTGCGGATTGCAAGGTAACGCTTTTTTTTACTAGATGAATGATAAATTGAAGGTTTAATTTCGACCTGCGTAAGCTGTATCTTTAGCAGCCCCATAAACGTATTAAAACTGACGGGTTTGCTGCTGGGGCTAAGCTTCATCTTGCAAAGCCATCTTGGAAAAAAAAGTGTAGGATAAGAAAGAATAGGCCTTGTACCTTTTTCAAGCATGTTTTTATGACATTCATTATGGTAATAAGTATGATGAGAGGAAAAAAATTTAGTGAAAGCTGTGTAATTTTTTTTTGAGTAGCATTTTGATCAAAAACCCAACCAGTTGGAACGAGTGTGTTGCAATTTAAATCTTGAAACAAAAAGAGCTGTATTGAAATGATTCGTACAAGTATTTACTTTAGCCACTTGAGTAGACTTGCAGTTATACATAATCAAAGTAAGAGATGACTATGCTTGTTCATCTGATTATGCTTTACGTTGAATCCCAGATTTTATCCATCACCAACGATATATGAAAAAAAAAAGTATACATGCTGCTCATTGCTCACTAAATATTTAAAACAATCAATCATAATGAACGAAAATAAAAAAAATAAATGAATCATTTCTCAATTTCTCAACTTACTGAAGGTTAATAGGCCTCTATATTGTTTGACTTCATTTGCATCAAAATACTTACGATAAACTGTGCAAATAGCAAATTTCATCATTCATTCATTAAATATAACCATCAAAGTTATGAAGACTTCCAATACAGGACTTTTCCTGTAGCAATTACTTTCATATCATAAACATGTGATCCAATTAAAAAAAATTGGAAAACCATGTTTATACATACCTGAACGACATTGACTTTATTCTAAAGAAATATTAAATTTTCAATTTATCCATGACAATTTCCGTCATTGTCCCAAACAAATTATAGAATCATTACAATTTTACCAGAGTGATTATTTCGTTGGAAAAATTGGCTTATTACTAATAATTGACCTTGAGGGTGATCATCTACCTTTGAGAGATTTTTTTTTGATAACACACAAAAAAATATGCATTCTATTGCAGTTTATGAATGAAATACCGAGTGTGTTCTTCCTGATACCAGATGTTAGGCAAATATGAATTGTAGGAGGGAAAGTGGTCAAACTAGATGAGTTTAGGCCCAACTTGTCTACATTGAATAATATTATTGCTTTATTTAGTTTGAATTTTTTTTTTTAGTTAGGGCTTTTGATTTTTATTTGAGGAAAATTCTGGATAAAGCATATCCGGTCTTAGGCTGACAGCGAATGAAATGATTTTATTTTTTTTAAACATATGACAGTTTTGTCATCATGATGAGTTCCGTTCTCAGCCTTCAACCTGCTGTTCATGACCGCGACATTTATTGCGCGTTTATTTTCCGTTTTTATTTTGCAAATGCAATTATGTTTGGTTAATTTAAGATTAAGGAAATTTCATTTAGCGGTTTTGATTAAAGATAAAGTTGAAGATTTTAAAGGAAATAAGTAGAAGACAAAAGAAATGATTTTAAAGGAAACGATCTTCTAGCAAACGAAGTGGTTCAGAATAAAAATTTAGCCGTAGTAAATCTTTGATGGCTATATATAAAGCGGGATTCAAATTGGGTTTCAAGCCGGCTTAACGGTTCTGCCTATTTTAGCCTAACTTAATCTATTAGTCCGGAGATTAGAGACTGCAGTCTGCCACTTAATTTTTTTCTGGAATCGCGGAAACTGAAAAGGGCCTGTTGAATGGTTTTGCAAATAGTTTAGAAATCAATCGTTGAATGGCGCTAGTGCAGATCTCAGGAAATACGGAGCGCTGGTGTCGTGGCAGTTTGAAAAATGACTATTCTGTGCCATAAATCTCGATTTAAGAATGTTGTTGAGGCTGAAATTTGTAAATATTTTGAAATGCTCATTGATTTATGATACAAGAACCAGGTCAGGTTCGATTGATCGACTAAAATCTTGACGTCTGTACCAATTTCCGACTTCTAGCAAAATGTAACCTGTATTATTCTAATGACGCATTTTTCTTCTAAACTAAAGAGGTTTAGCGTCTTCCGCCATATTAGTTCGACTGTGGCGCCATTGAGCAGCCATTCATTAAACCGCAGCTAATCCGGCTTTGTTCTGGAAAATTTTTTAAACAAGCCTAAATTTGACTTCCTTCATCCCTTACAAATTAAAAAAAAAAAAATAATGGGTCATCCCGAATTCTGACCCAATTTATTAGAATGATTTTGTCTACATTAACTCTTGGTTCATATGGACGTTTTATTTCAAAACGAGGTGTCTCCAAAGCCCAGTTTTTGTTTATTAATATTGCTCAATAATGATTACGCGACTTAATTGGTCAAGTATTAAACGTTTTCGCATTTTTCGGTTTTTTTTGGAGCGAGAAATTAATTAATAATAATTTCTACAGATCCAAACATGGAGATACATTATTTCAAAACTAAACCATTCATCTTATCCCTTTTGAAAAATCCAAAAAATCGAATCATCTCTCATCGTGTTGCATCAGTTTAAGAGCATAACGAAGGAGTGGCCATATTAATTTATTAAATATAAAATTTACCTATTCATTCTCGAACAAAAACTTTAAACCCGTATCGTGTTAAATATAATCTAGATAAGCCGGGGGAGGGACTATGGCCAAGAATGCAGAAAAAGATGGGATTTTGTTTTTTTAAAAAGATGAATTGAAATGGTCCAGCCCCCCAGATGCTCTCTTTAGGCTTCTTCCAGAAATTACGAGAGCACAAGACACGCCTTTCATTACGTTATTCAACTGATTACAATTACAACCATCAACAATTCATCTCGAATTACACAATCCGCTTACGGTACCTATACACTGACAAATGTAAAATGCCGTTTTATGTTCAGAACATCATTAACATAGTTGCATTATAAATGCCATTATTCCCTTTTCACATCGAGTCCTCAATATTATTGCCTTGAGCCTCGCTAATTTTTTTCTCCATATAAATGATAATAACTATGATTAACCGTCAGTTCAAAAATAGTGTAGTGTCATTTTGTTGTGTGAGTTTAATGAAAAAAGAAAGGAAAGGAAAGATGCATTCAGAAGCTGCAGTGTTTTTGTTGTTATCCTCTTTTTTCGCTTTTTGTGCCGCTAAAAATTTACGTAAGTTTATACGAAGACGGATAAGGAAAGTAACTTTTTAATTTGTTTTTATTATTTTTGTAGATCAAGTTTAGACCTGATTACGTCTAGCTCACACTTTTTTTTTTTTTTGAAGAAGTTAAATAACCGGATAATGTTTGGATGTCACAAAGGTGGAATTTTAAAAATATAAATATTTTATTAGTGGTTTTAGTGTGTTTTTATAAAAATTTAGGCCGGAGAGAGCTGAGACTTCACGCACCCTAATTTTTTTATTTGGGCTATGGATTAGATGGATTTATAGTGATTGAATTTAGTGCAATGGATTAATTGTGACAGGGGAAAAGCTGAAAATATGTTTTTAGTGGAAATAGATTTCTATCTCAATAAATTTTTACTTCCTGAAAGTTGGGCGAGGGGAATAGCATTCCCTAGAGCCCTTGTAAGCTTCCCCAAGAATTTTGTCAAATCATTCGTATTTGTACAAATCTTTTTTTGTAAAAATTAATTTTCAGCAGCAGAAAAATTTTAGCCGCGATTTTTTTAAGGAACTGTAGCCCTCTTAGATACTTTTTTAGAAGTAGTTTTCTGGCCTAGAGTAGATCGATTTTTTCCTTCTACTCCCCAGACTCAAAAACTTCCTTTCTCTAATTCTTAACCCTGTATGGAAAACGTTCATTCTAAAGCCATAGCCCTGCATTATTTTCTTGTAGCTTTCACAACCCTTAAGTTCAACGCATTTCTAGGTTGATCGTGCTTATTAGATCTCAGAAAATTAAAACGTAATAATTCGTGGTTGGTCAAAACGCGGGTTTAATTAGAATCTAGTATACAAGAAAAAAAAAAACTCCTCTTGGAATCTTGCACCACGAGACTTCAGGTTTTGCAACCATGTGCAGTGTAAGACCGGTTGTCCTAATCACGTTGTTATACGTTACATTAGATTTGGAAGACCAGCCCATTGAGGAGGAATCCTCACAGTCGTTGGCATGTATTACTCAAAATCTTAAACTGTTCCAGAAAGTTCTACCTGTCGCCTCTGTAAAAATTTTAGAGAGAAAAAGGATAAATTGTTTAACACGTTAAAGCACGAATGCCGAAAATGAGGCCTTGTCTGGCTTCACCTGGCGGTGGATCTTCGAAGGTATCTGCAAATGCAGGCCAGTTTCGGAAATTTCCTGTTGCTAATTTGAGCACGTTCAATCATTAAAAATCAGGTGCTCAGGTGCTGTGAAAATTTTAGGAGTCTCGGTAAGAACCCTGAAGACAAACTATTCCGCCAGGAGTTGCTAGTAAATATCGTCTGCTGTTTATAGGTTTCATTGTTGTGATCCAATCAGAGTGGAAGCTCTTGTTAGGAGACAACAATGAGCGGACAGTTTTCACCGGCAACTTCTGCCGAACAGTTTGTAACTAAAAAAGACTGACCTCATTCCACTGCATGCAGTTGTACGTTTAACAGTCTTCTGCTGTAGATTCATTGTCCAGTTTTCTTCATAGAAATTTTATGAGTTCCGGAAACAGTCCTAACTTGGCGGGGAAGAACCTTTGAGGGTCCTCCCCACCCTATGACTAGGTAGGGAAGGAAAGTTCAGGCTTGGCTTGAATTACTTCCTCATATCGATTTTTCCGTTTTCCAACAAGACTGGCAGGGATTAGGTTAGGTAGGTTAGGTCTCTGGCCCCAGAAGAGCTGTAGGGGCCGGCTTCCAAAATCTTTACTTTGCCATCGTTGCCTAATGATCCTTTTTAGTGAAAAGCTAGCTCACACATACGATATTTGTGTGAGTTAATATCCTTAAAATTTACACAGCCACATTTCATCTCAAGTCGTGGTTAAGTCGTTAAAATCTTATTTGTGTTTCTTCTGACACAATTTTATGATCCTACCGCAAAACTAATTGAGACCATCCAATGAGAAACCACAACAGCCTGAACTGTTGCCAAAACATTTTGATTTGGTCTTTACTTCTGCAAGCTTTATTAGCCACAAACCATCAAAGACCTGTTTGCACATTTTATAAAACACACTAAAACCTCAGCATTAATTATGGACATTTCCACTATCCACCATATAATTTTCTATTTAGGTTATAACCTGATTAAACTTTTATTAATATCAATTTATTTTCTTTTAATTAAGCTACAAATCTTGACCGATGCAAGGAAAATGACGATTCAACTTTGAACTGCATCAAGGACGCTACACAGAAAGCCATAAGAGTATTTAGAAGTGGTAAGCATTTATTAATTATGTCATGTAACAACCCTGTTCATTAACCTAACCTTGAAACAGAAAAGAATTATTTACAAAAAGTCACCGCCACCTTTATTACTCTTTGATATACATTTTAAGGTTGGCAAGACTGTATAATTATAAATCCAGACGACGCGTCCTATCATTAACAGCTTTGTACTTGAACTTAGTCGATAAATAAATAAATAATAATAAGTTTTAAAGCATTAATTAACATTGATCAAAGTTGAAAATTAATTCACTTTAAATATCAAAAAAAAAAAATGTTCGGAAATGAAATTTTCTGTTTACAAAGTATAAATCTTTTGTTTTTTAATTGGAGCAAGTTGTTTCATTGCAAATAAAAGAAAACTGGAGATGTTTTTTTTTTAAATAAAATGTTTTTTGCATGATTATGATTTATAAAGTGCCAGCATTGACCCAAATCTGTTTTTAAAAGAAAATTAGACTGCACTTTTTGTAAAGTCCCGTGCAACAATGGCATAACTCATTAATTATTTTAAAAATTTTTTAGGGATACCTAGTTTAGGAGTATTGTCAATAGATCCTTTAAAAGTGACGCAAATGACGATTGCCCAGGGTGATTCACCGGTTAATATAAATCTTCATTTTACCGATGAAACAATATACGGGTTTGGGAAAATGGTCATTAATCAAGTCAAGTAAGTGGTTTTGAAATGGATTCATTGGAGGCGCCAGAAGCGGAGATGAAAAGGCTTGAAAACAATATGGCTGCTGTCGCCGTCAATGACCAAGTTGAATTTTTTTCTATTTAATTTATTTTGTTGCAGGGGAAGCACAGTGCTCGATGATTATCATTTAGTATTTAAAGTACACATTCCTAATTTTCAAATGATTGGAGATTACGTTATAGATGGTAGGATTATGGTATTGCCAATTACTGGAAAGGGGTTCAGTAATCTCACACTCGGTAAGTAAGGAATGTCAACGAAGAATATTGGTAGTATATTTAGAATAGTTCTAGCTCAAAATTTGGTTTATAAAATACAAAGTAAATTAGGGAAGTTCAGGTCTTGTGCCTGGCAATCCTAAGGGTTTATTAAAAACATGGCAAAATTCAAAATATTTAGTAAAAATTGAATTTTACATTTAAACACGATGGTCCTCGTAAAAAAGCACAAATAAGCATAGTTTTCTGTTCACTTATGCCGTTTTTGCAGTAAGCCATCCGCTTCCTTTCCATCCGTCGATAATCCTTCCCCAGCTCCACCTATATCGCGTTGATTTTGACATTAAAGAATTAAGGTCTCGTGCCATGCATCGTCTGAAGTAGATGGCGTTAGTGGTGCAGTATGAAGCAATATGGCGGATGACCCGTAATTCAAATTTGCAGTTTAAATTTTGAGCCAGAACCACCCTTACTAAAATCCTCCCAATAAATTTTTAACATTATTTACGATTTTATTTATTTTCAGTCGACTTAGACACAACAGCTGAAATAATGGGGAAGCCCTACGAGAAAAAAGGAGAGAAATATTTACAAATCACAAACTTTAAATTAGACATCGAACCAGCTAGATTATATATGCATTTCGAAAATTTATTTAATGGTGATAAAGCTTTAGGATCACATATGAACAATTTTTTAAATGAAAACTGGCAAGTTATTTACAGAGAGTTAAAGCCTTCAATAGCCGATACGTTTGGTGCTATTTTTAAAGATATTTCTAATAGGATATACAGTAGGGTGCCGTATAATAAAATAGTTTTGTAAATTGTTGTTTTCTTTTATTTTGTCTAATTAATTTAGATTTGTTATTTCTGAATGCATCTTTAAAAAAAGAATAATTATTTTCCTCAATAAGCACGGTAGTTCAAAGCAAGTTATTTATTTTATTAATGATAAATAATATTTATTATTAATTTTAAATAAATAAGTTTTTTGTATTTAAACAAAATGTCAGCAATTAGTGACTAATTATGTAGGTTTTTTATTGCTGATATGTTAAAATTTTTGTCATTTTCTTCTGACGTTAAATTTATAAAACCAAAGTGTACGGAAACTAAATAAAAATATTTAAAATTTTTGAGTTTTGTTGATTTTTGCCTTGAAAAATTGGCATCTTTTTCCGTTCTTATGTTTTTTTTTGCTCTGTGGGTGGGAAAGGAAACCAGTGGAGGCTGTTTAAGCCAACTTAGGCCGACATTTTTTAAAAATCTGTAATGGGTATAGCTTTTCGGTCAAAAGTAGATCAAAAGTAGATTCCAATTTTGTAAACTTGTCTGAACCTGCTCAACAAAAATCTTGTTACATTTTGTTTTCTACTAAAGAGTATATCATCTTCTTTGTGGTGAGCAAACAGTGTTAAAAAATTGTTTTATAATAGTGATGACTAATCAATAGTCACCAGAATTACATGATCAATTTTTTTAGAAAAGAAGTCAAGCATACTCGTGCCATTTTCCCAAAAAAATTCAAATAGAAAACCAAAGGTGTTATGCTCATCATTGCATGATTATTTTTTGCAAATCAAAGCTTTATTACATCATTTTTCCAATGAACCGAATCAACCTGCGACTAAAATCTTGACATTGAAAAAAAATCACGAAATTACGAATGACGAAGTTGCAAGGTGGGAAAAAAAATTAAATCAGCTGATTGACGTGGAACTAGACAAAAGTAAGCCGATGACAGGTAGTGCTGTACATGATAAACAAGTAGACGTCGTCGAATTATTATTTTTTTAAAAATCAATGTTATATTTATTCTATTTATATTGTTTTATATAACCGTTTTAATGAATTTTTTTACTTTTACGCATATCTTACTTGTACTTAATATTTTTTCATTTTAATGGAGACAAAGAAAGATATCTATCATTTATGGGTTCAATACACAACAAAGGTGGGTTTAACTGATCAAACAATTAAAAAGATGTCCTGCTGATTCAGGGATTGATTCATACAATAAAAACCCATTTATCATAATCATCATTTTGGTTGAATTCCTTAAAAACAACAAAACCTAACCTCAATTTTTTTTTTCATTGTTACAGAATGACGAACAATACTTCAGGCAGTTCATTAAAGGTTTTGTTACCATTTGGGATTCACAGCTAAAACTAAATTGGGAAAATCCAACACACTGGAAAGAATTAAAACATGATGCAGGACCTTGTTTGTCACGGCTTCCAGAAGAACTTCTTCCAGCCATATCAAAATTTGTCTTCATTGCTCAGGATCAAATTAACAGTAACCAAATATCTAACGAAGGCTTGCAGCAAATTGATCTTCTTATACGTTGCTTGATAATTATTTGTCGTAACCTAGACAATATACCTTTGGTTGCGTCATGTGATTATGTTGGACATGCCGTCAGCATTGCTACTGTTATTATTCAAAAATTGGTGGAAGGAGAAACCAATTTTGGACAATATGGAGTGTCTTTTATTTTTAGCACGTGTCATTTGTTGGAATGTCTTTATGATCCATACTTTTCATGGAGACATTTCTTAAATTCAAATACAGTAGACTTTAGTCAGCTGCTTTTTCAGCCTGCGTTGTTACATGTTGAAGTTATTCCTTTTATATATGGTGAGTTTAAGATAGTTATAGTGTCCTGTTTTAAAAAAAATATTGCTTACGCTTTAAACACTTGAAAAATTGGGCAATTTTTTAATCTACTTATATTTTATTTTTTCAGGTTGTTTTGAAACGAATCTAGTCGAAGTGTACCCAGAGTTATCATGTGAGTTACTTCATGTTTTAGGAGCGATAATATCAGGAGCACAGGTAATTTTTTCTTTTATTTATTTAATTTAAAGGAGAAGGGATTATTTAATCTAAAAAGCTTTTAGCTCTAATATATTCCTAGTAAAATTATTTATCTCTTGGCAGCGGATGGTGTTAGAATTGCAATCCATACTGGAAATGAATTCCAGTGACAATAATGAGAATTTAAATGAGGGGGTGAGTTAACTTCCCATTTGCTGTAATAGGAAACTTCATGTAGCACCTGCTTCCTCATGTCACTGTAGATTAACATTAACTAATTAAGTAGTAGCCAGCCCCATGCAAGGAACTAACATGTATATGTATAGACTAATAAAAATTAGCTTTAGATGGATTAGTGTCTGCTAATTAATTTTTTAAAAAAAATCAAAAATTAATTGAAATAATTTTTTTTCAGCACAATTCACTACGAGCAGTATGTCCAGCCACAGTAAAACTTGTCATGACAATTATTTCCAAAGGGACAGCTCCTGACAAAGTTCATAATGCTGCCTTGAATTGCTTTGTAATGATGGTTAGAGTTTTGATGAAATCAGCACCAGATCAAAGGCAGATTGAAATTTCAACACTTATTAGTTTATATAATAGTGCAGTGATTAGTGTCTTCGATCATTTAGCTCAAGATTCTTCATCGTCCCAGCAAATGTTATGTAGAATGATTATTGCTTATAGGAATTTAATCGATGGGAAAAATAGTAAATTGTTATTAGTTGAAAATCAAGTATTAGATACTGTTGTTAAATTTTTGGAATTTAGTGAGGTAAGTTTATTGAAAAATTCAAGTTTTAAAAATTTATCAGTTTAATTGATCTTGATGTTTTTTTTATAGAAATTAGAAGTGAACAAACAACAATTAGCTGCTGAATGTGTAACGACATTCACTATTATCATCCAAGGAAATCCTTTAGTCCTGCAAAATATTAAACAATCCGGCTTATTTAATAAATTTATTAGATGCGTAGAAAATTTAGGAAAGCCATCGAGAGACTTATTAATAAATATGCTTAATATGGTTTGTGAAGAAGAATTAGGCGAATGCATTACTAAGGATGTAACTATACGTAATTCAGAAGCTTTATTAGCTGTAGCCAAATGGTTTGGGAAAGTTAACGTTGATGATCAATTATGGCTTGCTAATGTTTTGAATCAGCTGTGCACTTGTAACTTACAAAGGTTTGTATTTAGCTTGTGAGCTTAGTTTTTTGTTAACAAATTATTAACTTTTTTTTTGTATTTTTTCAGTAAAATCGTGTCGTGTTCAGTTGGACTTTTCGCAGTCATCTGTGAAGTATTAAAAACAGAAAATTCAATACATTTTCAAACTCTTCATGTTTTAATCGAATTATTGCAGTCGCTGGCTATGCATTCCATTACGTCTTATGAATTAAAACAATTATTTCTTTTACTCAGGAATGATACAGATGAAAAGGTGAATATTATCATGAGTAAATTTTTGTTTTAAATCAGTGGCGCCATTAAGTTTTAGTTTTCTATGCTATGAATAATTAAATTTTTTAGGTACCGTTAAAAACTGGCCTAATTCGAGCTCTATGCGCGATATCGAGGAAAAACGACGCCTTGGAATGCAAATCATATTTCGACATACAATCCGAAACTGATTTTATATCAGTACCGAATATTAAAAAATGGCCAGCTGCTGGTTACGGATTTACTTTTTACACTTGGGTCCGTTTGGGTTCTAGAAATCATTTTCCGAATAACGAATCATACCGTCGTCAATTATTTAGCATATCGACTTCCATTGGAACGGGAATGCAAATTTTCTTCAGGGCGGATGGCACCGTCGTTATCGGCGTGACTACTAAAAAGGAATTTTTAACTGCTTGCGCTTCGGATTATCCGATATTAGATGAAAATTGGCATTGTTTAGTTGTTAGCTTCATGGCTGCGAGACGACATTTTGGGCACGATCAAGTTTGCATTTATATTGATGGGACACAGAGATTAGCGGTTTCTATGAAATTCCCATCATTAACTGAAGTGAGTGTTTAAATTAAATTAATTCATTTTAGAAGATCATAAAATGTAATTTTAATTTTTTCAGTCATTTGTAAACTGCACGATTGGCTCCGTAACGCATCATCGAACTACATCGACTCACGCAACTGATAAATCTAATGATAAAAGTCAATTGCTTCCTGGGGTACTAGGATCTGGTTTGCTTCCTAATATAATCAATTTGGTAAATTTTATTTCGTGTCTGATTTGTACTGAAAAAAATTGGGATTAATTTTTAATTTTTTTTTGTTGCAGGTTCCAAGTCATTTTACGTTACCGCTTCGTTCTTCTACTCCGTTAGATTCTCATGTGAAGAGTTTTCCAGTTGGGATGCAAGATTCGGTTTGGGGTACGCCAACGTGTTTATTCGGTCAAATCGGAGTCGTTTCTTTGTTCCACGAAACTCTACCAATATCTCAAGTAAACCTTTGAAATAAATTTTTGTAATTTTTGCAGAAAACGAATTTTAAGTTATAATTTTTTCTTTACTTTTAGGTGAAAGCTTTATATGAATCAGGACCAAATTTAAAATTTTTATTTGAAAAAGAAGAGATTGAAATGACGGAATTGGCATCAAAATTGGTTTTTTGCTACACGGCTTTGGCCTGTGATAATGATTATTGTCTTGATTTATCCTTGAGTGGTAAATACCCCGCACAAATATCAGCGAAATACGTACGCACCTACAATATGAAGGTAGGCAACCCGCAGGCACAAGCATTAATTTATTTCGGGCCTTAACATTTTTTATTTATTTTTAGGATTGTATAAACGGGATTGGCGGCCCATCAGTATTACTACCACTGCTAGAAAATGCTCGAAAATACGAAACTGTCACAACTTTTAGTTTTTCATCTCCAACTACCGAACAAGAAGTCTGCGACGATTGGGAAATCCTTCCTCAAATATCTCAATCTGAAAGAAAATTAGAGAAAAATCCAGCATCGGCCGTTTTATCGCTTGTTAAAAATTTAATATCAGGCCATAAAGTGAATACTAAAAATATTTTAAAAGATGACATCGTGCCTATAATGGGATATCTTTTAAGCAAATTAGATCCAAACGTTATCGATGAAAACGTTTTATTAGGAATTGATTTATTGATTAAAGCTGCGAAGGATTTACAAGATCCAGCGTTGCTGAGAAATATTTATCAGCATGTTTTATTTCATTTTAAAGTAAGTTTGGCCGGGTTGAACACGAACTTCTTCCTCTGGGTTAAAATCAAATGTTTTGGGACTTCATTCCTAAACCAAATTATGAGGTTTAAATTTGAATAATTTTTTTTCAGATTTGGTCTGAATGTCATTTAAAAATAAGTCACATCCAATTAATATCTACAATTATTAAAGAAGACAGAAAATATTTAAGGAAAAAATATGGAGTTCAGTTTTTTCTGGATACGATCAGAATGTTTAATATGGGATTGGAATTGCTTAGTAATGAAGATAGCAGGACAATAAGGAATTCTTTATTTGGTCTTATTAGATTTTACATACAAAAAGAAGTGAGCGTGAAGGAAGTGATGCCGATTTTGAAATTTTTGATAACAGTCAAGGAAGAAATTGTTGTAAGTAAAAAAAATTATTAAGATTTTTTCTACTCCTATTTAATTCTTCAAAATTTTTTTTTCAATTTCAGATCATGGAACTTCTTGAAATGCTCATAACCCACATGGACAAAAAATCCTGCAGGGATCAAATATTCCTCCTAATGTACGAACCTCACTCCGCTGAATTATTATATGCTTTACTGATCGATAAAGAATTTTCAATGGAACTGAAACAAAAAGTCCTACGTTTCCTGAGCCTTCTGCTTCGATCAGAACGAGTTTACGAAAGGCATAAAACTCGTCTCCGACTTCAAGACGGTTCTGTAATTGGTAATTCAAACGGAATGTATCTCGGGCTTGTGTCTTACTTAAACGAGCAAGTTTTATCTATGGAAGTAGTCGTTATGCTTATGGAGCAATTACTAATGACCGGTAAACGTGCAATTAAATTTTCATTTATAATTACCTAATTGTTTATTACACTTTTTCTGAATATTAATGTTTTGTTGTTTCAGATGCAAATAATAATTATTCAGGTGCCTTAATGCTCCTGAATGTTTTATCACTCGCGGATTTGGATATTAAATTGGAAGTTGCGAAAAAAGTTTTAACAACGACTTTTATGAAACCGCAGGCGCCGCAATTATTTGCAAAGCAAACAGCTTGGCAGGATTCGATTGCTAGGCTATTGATTAAATGTCCGATTAATGTGACGGAAAAAGAACCGGAAGAAGCTTTCCCGGATTTGATGACGTTCGAGGATGAAATGAAAGATGAACCATCTTTAAATTTATTTACGTCGACTGCTTTAGTTTTGGAGAATAAAGTTACGGAGAATATTAATAACGCTGCGGATAATATTACGTCGGCTGTAGCATCGGTTTATTCAGCATTTAAGCAGAAGACAGTAGAGATGCAGGTAAGTTTTGTTAGCTTGTTTTAATTTTTTTTATTGCACAATCGACACTAACTAAAATTATTTTTTTAGGACACATTAGAAGACGCGAAATCGAGGATAACTAAACGAGCGAGTTTGATGTCGGTTTCTGAAGGATATTCAGAGATGGAATCCCCTTTGCCGTCGCCCCACTTGCAAAGAAAAAATAAATCTGAGTTGTATGATAATTCAAATGATAGTAGCAGCAATGAAGATTTGTCTACGCCTTCTCCACGGGTTACGAACACGACACCTTCTCATCGTAGTTTGACGTTTACGGAAGATGAAAGTGAGGCCCGTGGAGAAGATTTAGATGAAATGGATTCAGTTGATGATTTAATCAGGTAACTTGCTAAATAAAAATTTTGGCCACATTTTAAAAATATTTTTTTTACGGAAAAAATTAAATTCCCAGTGAGAGAGAAAATCTCTCTGGTAATATTTTTTGCTGGTAAAATAAAAAAAATCCTTTGCGACCACTTTATAAACTAAAATCGACAGTGGCGCTCTCCATTTTTCATTTCACCAACTAAAATCCATCTTTTTCCTTTTCAGGGAGTGGAAAGCATTAGATGCTGAAAAAGAAAGCGACAGAGAAGAAGAATTATGCTATTTAGTAGTTAATATATTATTCACAGTTCTCTGGCGTGGAGTCGAAGGCTACAGTAAAGAATCATGGAAAGAACGAGGACAAGTAATGGCTTGCATAAACCTCTTAGCTTTAAATAACGAGTTATACATATCCCATCTATCCTTAAAACTTCGAATATTAGAAATGGCAGTGCAAGCGTCTTTATCAGACCTTCGTGATACTTCTCAAAATGTAACAGCTCACTCTGAAAACGCTTCACAATTAATGAGATGGGTTTATGATTTAGTCGTGTTAGATCCTAATGAAGACATAGAGAAAAAAGCTTCAGTAAAATTACTTGATAGTGTTCTTGCGTTATTAGATGCTTTGATAGTTTTTCAAGATCCACCGGCCGAAGAATGGGTTGACATGGCCAGACTTGCATTAGGTAAGTTTTTGTATTAATTTTTTTTAAAAAAATTTACTGTAGAGTTAAATTATTAATATGTATAATTTTTTCTTTTTAGGAATTTTATTAAACTGTGCCAATAGTCAAAATATTGAAATGTGTGCAATGGCTACAGCAAAGCTACATTCCTTATTGCAGACTAGATCTATAAAAGATATGGAAGAAGGCGGGTACATGTTGTATATGGTCAATAAAGGGATCACTAGCACGCTGCAAGGTAATTCATTTTCAATTATAAAACTAAATCATAATTAAACATTAGAACTGGCTCCAAGCATTTTTGATTTGTGTGTCTGAGCAAGCCAAATGCATTTTATCTGAGCAAAGCGTTCCTTGAAATGATAAGCCCAAGTCTTTTGCTTGAAATGAAATAAACTAGCAACATTTTATACTAAATTCCAAATTCATAAAATTTGGCCATTCAGAATTTTAGCAAACGACATTTAAAAATTCAGTTCAAAACTTTAATAAAAGTTCCTGGCTTTACGTTACTGCTGTAAATTCTTCTTCTTCTTCTTCTTCTTCTTCTTCTTACAAAAACTAAATGACTAATCTATAAACTTTCACTGATTTCTTTTTTTACAGCTGAAACTCAAGAACGGTACTCTTTCCTAATGCCGGTTGTGAAAACCTTACTGGAAAAACTCTCCTCCGCTTTCTACTACAGCACCGTATTACCAGACCTGCCCCCACTCACTTCCGGACCAGCTTTCTTCGAAAACTTTCGTAACTACTGCAAAAGTGACCAATGGACCATTTTCATCGACAAAAGGGTAAGTTTACAAAAAACAAATAAGCAGACGCCATCTTGAAAAACCACGTGACAATTTTTTTTGTTCATGTTTACAAGTTTTTTCAAAGTAACATAAACCATGCTCGTATTTCATCTCTTAATTAGTGTATTTATACCTACAATTGTGGAAGCTATAAGGTAAGAATTTCTTTAGAAAATTATAGACCTGATTGAATAAAATCACCGTGCACTAATGATAATTGCGGGGAGTCGCGAATGAATTGGTTAATTGGTAATTAAACACAATCCGTAATTGTTTTTTTTATTTTTTAATGAATCGATGTGTTTTAATGATTTCTTTTCAATTAAAAACATAGCAATTCATGTATAAATAATAAATATTTCAAAATAGTTTAACAGGCATTTTTCTAACTAATCAACAATTTGAACATAGTCTATTTAATCGATTAACATCAACTTTGAGATTGAAGTTCTTGATTCACTATTTTTTTCCCATAAATACTTTCATCTTCATAATTATTACCATTAAAGTCCTTTTCATTTTCCATTGTTGGTTTAGAAAAACCCATCGGTGGCTTTTTACTTGATTGTAAGTGAATTTCAACATTTTTCAGTTGATCATCTTCCTCTTGTGTTGTATGCGGTGATACACTTGTAACACTCCCTCTTATGTATCGATTTGATTGTTCATCAGTTTCCATTTTTTTTTCTGATTGTACCGGATGATAGCTTGAATAACTTCCTTGTTGATTGTTTGTGTTGTCTTTCTGTGTGTTTTCATTTGTTATGGTGTGAAATTCATAAGAGATTGATTTTTGTGGTAATTCATAGGCGACTGTTTCTGGTTGCTTAACATAATTGAGATCATTTGGATTATATTGAGATGGAGCTGCATCAGGAGTATAATTATTATTATTATTTGATATTGGGTTGTTACTATAAGATGTGGGATTATTATTGTATGACGTGGGGTTATTAGTATAGCTGTAGCTTAAGTGTGGGGTTTGATATTGAAAACCAGATGATGTGCCATGGTTGTTATGCGAATAGGAATAATCAGCAGATCCATGACTGGAGAAAGTGGAAGCGGGTGGATTGTAATTAGTTAATTGATTATTACTTGAAGTGGGTGGATTGTAATTAGTTAAGGGAATGTTATTCATGCTTGGATTGTAATTGTTTGTGCTGGTTGGGTTATAATTGTTTAAGGGGAGATTACTCGGAGTGCCATAACCACTTGATGGGAAATCATTCATCGGTTTTAGGTTATATTTTGAATTTGATGTTGGATATCGGATGTCATTTGATCCATATCCAGTTGGTGTTCCATATTGAGGTTTTATTGGTTTTGGAGGAGCATGATACACAATTTTGTTTGGTTTTTTTTCTTTTGGAAAATATGAATAGTTGAATTTGTTTTTAGGTGGCAAGAGAAACGGTGGTGCTTCTTTATAAATTTGTTTTAATGATGAAGGTTTCGGTGGGCCATAAGTCCCAGGTGGGCCTTTAGGTGGTAAATAACCATGTGGAAGATCATCCGGGATTATAAAGCCAGGATTTGGCCCTTTCGGAATGTACATTGAAGCTTTTAAGGAATTAAATGAACTTTTTATCTTGCTAGGCCCTGAAATAATTTCAGGAGGTCCATAGTGAGTTGGTGGTCGATCAAAATGATTAGATGCTCCCGGTGATGTTAATCCGTATTTATTAAATCCAAATGAAGAAGTATCATAATTCGGTGATCGTTTCGGTGGTCCTCGATATTTACTCGGTTCATCGAAGCTCGGATACGGCTGCCTGAAACTCTTAGGAGGTCCTCCATAATGATTCGATGGGAATGAAAGTAAATCACTATCCGAAGGGGGGATAAATGCTTTGTTCTTGTAATTATACCCGGAAGGGCCGGTTGGTCGACCATAATCAAAATTAGGAGGGTTTTCAGAGTAATAGCTTTTCTTGTATTTCGGTGGCCCGTAGGGCTTTAAAGGTTTTGGATTATAAGCCGGTGAGATTTTTCTTGAATTTCCATTATACGTTGTTTTCACTCTTCTTGTTCCGTAGCCGGGTGGAGGGCCTGGCGGTGGCAAATCTCTATATTTGACTAGATGATGATCGGGTTGGTGATCGGTTGCGTGTGTCAATGTTAATGCCTGCACGCATATCTGCAAAAGATAAAAACACAAACGTTTTAATCAGCCTGTTTAAAAAAAAAAATCCGTTATTTATTTTTCGTAAGACGAATCGAAGCCCTCATTTTTCGCTAATGAAATGAGCAAGCGGAATTTCGCGCGCTTATCCCTTAACGTCTCTCATGATTATGCTAATTGTATGATAAATTGCATTTACTGTTAGTGCATCTGTCCTCCGATTAATTTTTTATTTTTGAAAAATCATCAGATTCATATCATTTGGCGCCATGTTTTATTTATATATTAAAAAAAATAACGCGACTTGAAATGTATAACATCAAGTCAGATGAGACCCATCCAATTATTAACCAGTGTTATTGCCCTGGAATCCACATTGTGTGCCTGTCAGTCAGGTCACAAGCACATATCGAATAAACAACTAATTTCAAGTTTATTATTGCAAACGATCGTAATCTTTTTATCAAGGAAGCAAGAAAACGACCCGAGAAGATTCCTCTGGTTGGTCTGAAGTTATTAAATGACACCTGAGAAATTTTTATTAGTGAAGTCATTTGCATGATAAGAACAGATGGCGATCGATACCCGAAGATGAACAATAATGAAGGTTATTTTTATTTTCGTTTGAAGAAAAAAAGAGCCTCAGCCCATATCACAAATTTCTGTAAGAGAAATTTTCAAGTTCTTTGCTTGTCACTTTTCAACAAAAAAATAAATACTGTAATGGTTTGATTCCGTTTGATTAGGTATACCAATGAGACTTTTTGATGTAATTATTATGTCCGAGAAAGTTCTTTTTGGAAAAAAACAATCTGGTAAAATCAAGGTTAATGATACATTTGTTTTTGTATTATGCATATTTCACAATTTCAAGGTGTATGAAATTTTTAGATGATCGATTTTCGATGTAAGAATGAGATATTTTGAGCATGGTAATTATTGGAGAATTCTGGAGATTGAAAATTTGAGTGTGTTGATGGTTTCATATGCAAATTTTAAGGGAGGAGATTTTGAATGTTGATTGTAATCGCCTAGGGGTAAAGGTCAATTTTGTTAAGAGTCATAAGAATTTTTTTTTTGTGGCCGTGGTTATACTCTCATGTTTTTTGAAAACGTAAACAAAGATAAGGAAAAACGTTCCAAAAATTTTGAAAAAAATTACTCGACAAGAGATTTTGAAAAAAGTGGCTCGACAAGGCATTTTTATGAAAATTGCTCGACAAGGCATTTTTATGAAAATTGCTCGACAAGGCATTTTTATGAAAATTGCTCGACAAGGCATTTTTATGAAAATTGCTCGACAAGGCATTTTTATGAAAATTGCTCGACAAGGCATTTTTATGAAAATTGCTCGACAAGGCATTTTTATGAAAATTGCTCGACAAGGCATTTTTATGAAAATTGCTCGACAAGGCATTTTTATGAAAATTGCTCGACATGACTTGATCTGGACTTACCCGTATACTAAATGAAAACTTTTTAAAAATCTATGAAAATTTAAATCATAAAATTTTTCCCATGAAATTTTTAAGGTTGTAGGAAATAAACTTCCACACATGAGTATTAAATTTTGGCCATGAATCATAAGAAAATTTGGATAAAGGTGGCGGAGGACGTTAGGTTCTGTATTAAATTACAGAAAATTGAACTAAAATTTTTTCGAGCTGAGTGAAAAAATATTTAGTTTAACAATTCAGTTGGGAACAATTCATTGGGAAATATATTTTTAACTAAAGTTGTTTTAATTTAATTTAGGTTAATATTGAAAACTATTTTTCTTGATATGCAAGAAATTATTTTTCTAATCGTCCTCTTGCAAGCCTCTCGGCTCTTGACCTCATCATATTCGGGCTGCTTTTCCTTATGCAAAATTCATTAAATATAAATGAACCTCAGCCTGAGATGTCGCATGACTGCTCTCATACCTGTGCAAAACCAGAAGAAAATTAAATGCCGTACTGACTGTGACCTCGTCTGCTTCACTTTTAATTAATTTAGTTAAAATCTTATAATAGTTTTGTACTGTACGATATCGACTTGCTATGTAAATGCTGTAAGTGGTCCTCGATCTTGAAAAAGCTCAATCTGTTAAAACCGTTTTTAGCCAAAAATTTCAGGACCAAATTTTTTCCCTGAAAAAAGTCTTGGGGCACAACCCAAAGAATAATTTTGTTTTTAAAAATTTTTCTACTTTATGAAACTGCCGAGTAGTTATTAAAATTGAAGAATAAAAATCCTGGCTCGAGCATGTTCATCAATAAAATTGCCAAATGGTTTTATTGTCCCTGCGAAAAAATTGATTTTATCCAAATTCTTACTTAAAAACCTTAAAAAAAATGTTAGGATGTTGCTAGACTCTTCCGGAAAATTAGGTTCTAGTAGAAGCAAGTTACTAGATGAGACTGATGACACGCCATTTTGAGACTGAAAACTGTCATGATCTCGAACTAGAAAGCAGCCGCCAATTTTTTAGTGGAAAAATCTGCCAATCACGATTTTTACTTTTCAATTCGAGAGCGGTGATGTCAAATTTGAGATGGCAGCTTTCAGTTTTATAAATGACTCACCAGTGTCCACTCTTTATCAGGCTCCCTAGAAGATATCATTTAAGGCAATAAGGCTGCTGCATTTAATTTTCTTTCGATCCTTCATTTGACGCGGACGCAATAGTTCTTAAAATTACAAAACTCGAATTTAAATTTTTAAAAACTGTTGACTGACTATTTACCAAAAGGCTTATTGATTTAGCACGGACGCAATAGTCGCCATTTTCAGGAAATAGCCGAAAGCGGCGCCGAAAACACCCGAGCTTAAATTTTCGCTTATACTCAACCCTTTCTTTAAAACCAAATGGTTCCTCAAACTGACGATTCCCGAAAACCACCGAACTCACCCGAAAATACCCGAACTCTCAATTTTTTTTAAAAACAATCATTCAATTCAATCCTTTTAAAAATTTCTCCGATTTGTTACCTTCCAAGAAAAATTAATTTCATTTTGATTCGCTAACCTATTCATCGAGAAAAAGAAACAGTTTAAATGATGAATCATTTAGAAAATCACACTTAAAAGCCTAAAAAAAATGATTGACTGCCCATTTACAGGCGCTAAATTACACATTGAAAGTCATTAATTCGATTATTGATTATATGATACCTTCATAAATTACAGTATGAATATCTTCGATGAAACTCAAAAATCAAACTTCTAAGAAATATAACCCCGAGAGGGGTCAAACATACCGGAAGTTTTTAATTATAAATTTGATATTCGCTATTAGTCTCCATGAAAAAAAAAATTTTCGTCAGCTGTTTTTAAGGCGCCAGGAGCACTTCTAATTTAAGAAGTACCGTTTGATGTTCGATTGAAAAACGTTAAGGAAATTTTTTTTTTGATGCGCTATTGAGTGTCATTCATTATTTGAAATTAACAACCTCAATAATGATAGTGTTTAGCTAACACGTAAATCACGTAAACACATATTGCCATTTTTTTTTTTCGATTTAATTTTTTATCATGACTTTTAATATTATGAACTATAAAGCGACATCGAGGTTTAGGTTAACTTATATTTCGCCTAACGGTTAAAAAATAAATAAAATTCCGAATCCGGATTTTTATTTTTTTGAAAATATAAAAACTTACCAGCGGTAGCCAAAAAATTTTCATGGTAATTTGTTATCCAAAATAAATGGGCGCGAGAGAACTATAATTTTTTTTTATGTTTTAAAACCGACACTAATATTAACATTCTCCGGTTCGCATTGCACTTGATCTCATAGGCCGACCAGATTCTAACTGAAAGTGTGCATCTGTTGATTTGCAGTAATACCCGATCCTCTTTCTCCTCCCACATGGAGATTCACCGTCTCGGCACGGAATCTTTTGTTAAAGATTAGGATGAAGTGAAATTTTTATTTTTACAAGGAACGGGTGTTTTCATTGTTTGTTTGTGGGGGGAGACGAAAGGAATTCGATTATTTGTAACTAATCAAATCCTGGGAAAATTGAATGAGCGGAAGGAAGTTGCGAGTTTTATTGCCGTTTTATTTTTTTAAAAAAATTTTAAGACTATTTATTTTTTTTTTAAATTTATTGTTTTACGTAATCTTGGGGAATTTAATAATTTATATTAGTTTGCAAGTTTTAATATTTACATAAAGATTTAAGACCTGGATAAATCGTTTTTAAAAAATTGCAGAATCTTTGGCTGGAAGATAACGTTGCTAAAAGAGTTTTTTTGATAAATTGATAAGATGCACTCTGACAAATTTAGAATTCTAAATGCAAAATTTAGGAAAAATTGGCCAAAGAATAATTATTAAAACTTGGTTCAACTTTGGTTTGAAAAATTTTTTCAAATAATTTTTAAATTTCGAAATATTTGTTAATAACTTATTTGAGTTTGAACAAATTTTTTCAATACCGTAGAATGGGGTGACTTTAAAATCGAGGGGTGACTTTAACATTTCGTTCTGCCAATTTATCTAAGCTAGTTTTTTATAATTTTTTTTTATTTTTTGATTTTATAGGACTTAATCTACCTACCCATTCTAATAAAATGAAAATATGATTGAAGATAGCTGTAAAATAGCGAAAATTAGACGTATAAAGTCTCCCCAAAAATCATACAAAGTCACCCCATTCTACGATATTAAGTTCAGAAAAATTTTAAATAATTGTGCAGTCTGAAAAATTTTTAAACTTTGAGTTTTGAAGAAAGTTTTGAAACTTATTTTTCAAAATATCTTTTGAACTCGACAAACTATATTAAAATATTTGAATTAAAAATTTTTTAGCAATGGTTTTTTAACCTGGAAATTATTAGATATCTCTTTTAGATTTTCTTTCTGAACCAGAAAAAAATTTCAAATCTTTTTTGAGCTGCGAAAAAGTTTTGTACATTGTTTTAAACCTTCAAAATTTTAAAAATTGATTTGAACTGGAAAAATGTTTAAAGCGGTTTCACTTGGTTTTGAAAAAATTTTAAAAAAATTTTAAAAATTAATTTTAAATTTTAATTGAAATTGTTTTTTATTGCTCTGTCTTTACTAGAGGGTTAATCCATATCATGGGTTAACCACAAGTCTCGGTTTCCGAAACCAAGAGTTACCTTAAAACCAGCGGTTTAAAAAAAAGACGGTTTTTTAAAAATGTCTGTCGTGTTTTTGTTTTGCGAGTGATGACGTCATTGCTTTTAGTTTATTACGTGAGTGGGTTGTTTTAATATTTTCCTTAGTTTCCATATCCCCCCCCCCCCCCCCCCCCCAAAAAAAATATTGAAAAGTTGATCTCTGATACTGGAAAAAATTTTTAGAATCCTTTTTTGGGGTTTAAATTTTTTTCCAGATTTTTTCTTACTGGTTTCTCATGCTAATTTTTTTTTAAATTAAAAAATTTATCAGCCAATCAGAGAACTAATAACTCTCCAGAATATTCCCAAAACCATCAGTCAATCCCTTAAATATACAAGGAAGTAAAAACCAACAAGAAATATCAGAAACCCTTTACTTTCTCATTAGAAACCTGCAACGTTTATGCCAGATCATGTTACAAACTAAAACAATGTATCAAACCTATCATAATTAATTAAAAAAGCAGCACTCTTAAATACCTATTACCAATCAAAAAAAAAATCATATTCCGATCCCTCACATATGGCAATGACCGCTTTCAAATCGTTTTTAATTAAACGTCATAACTATCCTGACGTTTCTAAATCAATGGATCAAACAAGCGACACTTTCCACCTTTAGGGATGAAATATAAGAAAAAGATCATATTATGTAAATTAAATTAGCTATTAATCATCTAAACTAGATTTCTCATCCATTCATGAGAAAAATCATTTAAGATTAAAACAATTAATTGAGTTTAACAAAAAATTCGATGCGGAAATAATTCCTTTCCTTCTAATTAATAACTATACAAATTTCTCAATTACAACTTGTTAGTTACATTAGAATACAATAAGAAAATGCAGATGCCATCATTACGTTTAGAAAAATAAAATTTATTTTAAATTTTTAATGTCTCGGCAGGTTTGAACAGGCGAAACTTCCTCGTTGACGTTTTTTTTTTTTCCTTTTAACGAGAGCAGGTGCAATAAATTTATTTTTAAAAACAATTAGAAAAAGTGAAATGAAATGATAAAACCTTATCGCTTTTGTAAAGAATCGCGAATGTTAACATAGCGCTGGACAATTAACAGAAAAAGACAGTTTACGTTTCTTTAGTTTCACTCTTGGCTACAATGATAGTGAAAAGCGGGAAGTATACCAAATATGGGAAAGAAAATATTACAGTTGGGGCGCGAAAATTCTTTTTCTTTCCCGATGAAAAGGGAAACCGATTAACATTGCCAGACGTGGGAACATGATTAATGCAAGTGCATTCGATTTTTTTTTTTTGTCTTCTTATTTTCACTTTCTATACAAGTTACCAGACCGGGGTAATTCCTTGATTTATTCCTACCTTATTACAATTTAATCCGCCTTAAGTCTGCATTTTGGTGAGGAAATTAATAGGAGGAAAAACAAGATCAGTGTATTTAATTAACGTTCTTGCTTTTAAGATTTTGTAATGAGATTAAAAGCTTCCGGTCTGCGATTAGATTACTTAGCTATTTGTCGTGCGTGCTATTCTTTTATTCTCTTGAATTTTTTTTCTTCTTTCAATTGTGAGGTAGAAAAAGTAAACACGACCTAATTTCGATTTCATTTTTAAATTATTGATTAGTTTATTAAAATGAAAATCGAATTTAATGCAGTTTTTTTTTTCAAGTTTAATGTTTAGGCTCTGATAATTTCTCATAAACCACGGAGGTTGGTCGCATAATTTTCAAGTTTATTCGAAACTATGTTTGGTACTTCTTGTGTAAATATTAGATTATAAAATATTTTTAGGCGGGTTTTTCATGGATTCTCAGAAGAATATGAGAAATCAGAGGATAAATCACATAAATAATTCTAAATATAGGATTTTGGACCTAGACCCCTGCACTGGCCGCATGTTTTGGGCCCAGGCCTGGCCCGACTTTTAAATCTGTAGCCCGACCCGGTCCGATGGCCCAGCATTTAATCTTGGGCCCAAGCCCGGCTTAAAAGTCGCGGGCCTATGGCCCTGGCTGGCTGGCCATAGGCTGCGGGCCTATGTCCAACCCTATGTGCAGGGATCTATTTGGATCCAAAATAAATACGAGCAGCAACCTGCTTTTTGTTAGGAAACAAAAACAATTTCTCAAGTTCTTCGCTTAAAGAAAATCGTCTTCGAGCATTATGAATTTACAAGAACTTTTGGGGAACTGCAGTGCCTCCTTCATATTCTTTGCTACTTTAGGGGAAAAAAATAGAAAATTTCAAACCATCAATTTCATTAAACATTATTTTCTTGTAATCAAAAATTATTTTTATCGAGAAATTGAAAGAATCTCATTTTCTTTATAGAAACGATTTTTTTAAATTCTTTCCAACTTGAAAGATTTTTCAAAAAATTTTTAGATTTGAAAACCTCTAAATTTCAATTTTGATGAACTAAAATAGTATAAATATTTCTCAAATTTAATAAATAATGTTTAAGTTGGATTAAATTACGGTTAGGTTAAGTTTAATTTAAGTAAAACTTTTGAGAAAATTGAAAAATGACTTTATGCAAATCTTTCTAAAATAAATGATATAATTCCTAAATTTTATCTCAAAAATCGACTTCAAAACTCTTTCAAATGTTTGCAAGACAACTATTCTTAAATATTTTCCTAAAACCAGAAGATAATGTATTGAAACTTCCAGGTGGCCTTTTAAAATTTTTTAGCCACCACAGAAACAAAATTTGAATTATTTTTTCAATGTTTTCAAATGGAAATTATTCTTAGTATTCTGAAATATTTATAAAGCTAAAAACAATATTTTAAAATTCTTTTAAAGTCAAAAGCTACTGACGAAAGAGCACAATTGAAGATCTTTTTGAATATTTCAGATTTCAAACGATTTCTCAAAATTTTTCCAAACTAAAAAATTTTACGATATTTTGACAAGCTTTAAGATATTTTTAGAAGAACAAATAAAAAAAATTTGTCGTCGCTCTGAATCAATTTTTGAAAAATTTTTCGAATTCTAAAAAAAGTTTTCAAAATTTTCGAATTCTAAAAAAAGTTTTTAAAATTTTCGAATTCTAAAAAAAGTTTTCAAAATTTTCAAATTCTAAAAAAAGTTTTCAAAATTTTCAAATTCTAAAAAAAGTTTTCAAAATTTTCAAATTCTAAAAAAAGTTTTCAAAATTTTCAAATTCTAAAAAAAGTTTTCAAAATTTTCAAATTCTAAAAAAAGTTTCAAAATTTTCAAATCAAATAAAATTTTACCAGTTAAAAAATTATATTTAAAGTTTTACTTAGCTCAAAAGACTTTTTTAAAAACTGTAAAATGGGGAATTATTGACTGAAGTCGTTTTTGTGAAGTTTTAACTTGACTTTTAAGCTTTATTCAAATTTTACTTGGACTGAGCATTATGTCTCCTTTTTATTTTCATTTTTTGAATTTAATTCAGATTTTTAAAACTTCCCCATATATTTAAAAAAAATCCTATGCTGAGTAACAACTCCGAGGCTTAAAAATCCAAAAATCATTCTAAACTTTAGAAATCGACCTAAGTTCACCATTACAATCGAAAACGCGAAATTACTAAAAAATACCAAAGCGCATTTAAAAATCATCAATTGAAATTCCCATATTTGCAAAATCAATTGCTATGTGCTAAAGTATGACAGAAAAAAAAACGGGATATACTATTGTTTGATATCTGTTAACGTGTAATTGAACGCAATAATGTTCACAATGTTAAAGAAAGTAACTGACAATGAAAATAAAAACGTCATCGTTAGATTTTAACGAAGGAAAGAAAACTAATGGTTAAAAAAGACGAGATATACCTGTATCACGTTTAATTTAATATATCCCTTAATCATGTGGGAAACATATTTTTTTTTACAAATTCTATTTTTTTTTTCTAGGTTCGCCCGTTACACGATGCATATAAAACATCACTGCAAGGTCAGCTAATAGAAACTATGAATATTTTTTGGGCGGAATGCTACGAAAGTTGTAAACTCTCTGTGGCTAAAAGAAGCAGGGAAGTTGCTGAGAGCAGAGCCAGATTTCATGTAAGTTTTTAAAATTTACAAATTTAAGTCAAAACATTAATTTCATTTATATTTTTCTTGCAGAGTCAAGTTCTTGTACCTTTTCGATTGAAGCAGCAAGAAGAAATATCTCGGTATAATAATCAGTTAATCCAAGATAAAAACCGGCGATTGGTGACGAGGAATTTATGGAGGCAAAGGAAACGGTACTTGATGGGAGATAGAGGACCGTGGAAATCAAGGTAAGTGAGCCATCATTTAAATTCCCTGATAATCATCGGTTATACAATTGTTAGTACATGCGTGCATTGGAAAAAATCGCATTACAATTCACCGGCTGAGTTCATCTTCGTCAATAAATCAAACGTATAATTTTTTTATTATTGCCATAATCAATTGTTTTATAACTAGAGAATTTTTTCGGTAGTTTTTTGGGGATTTGAATGGTTTTTTAATGAGGAGATTGTTTGTAAAGGGGTAATGATCGTGTAATTAAGCAAATGATCATTAAAGTCATAACCGTTGTGGGTATTGTTCTTTAAAGGTATGGAATTTGAAAGTCAATAGGTGATTGCGGAACAGAAATAGGTTGCCAACTTGTTATCTGATGCACGGACATTTTTCGATTGCATATTGAATGGGCACCGCCTTCGTTATGATTTACTAATCAAAACTACTTTTGCCTTTGTTACATTTTCACCCTCCTCTCATCACATAATCGATTATTGAAGGCTTGTCGTTAAGATGTCTGGGTTTGTTATTCATTCATTTAAAATATGGAAAGAAATTTTTGTAGCATTCGTAAATAAGTGCGCTTTTGTTGTTTGGTCCAATGATTCACAGAAGATTTTAATGCAAGGTTGAAATCCGATTAAAATCGGTAATAAAAATGGCTGAGCACGAATTCAATTTTTGATGATTGACCGGAGCCCGAAAAATATTTTCTGCTAGCAAATAAAAATCTATTGAGGTTGAAAAATATTGCTGCTAGGCCCTAATTAGGAAGAAAACTTTGCTCCTAAGTAGATTAAGGAGACTACTCTTTGTAGGAAATCCGAGTCAACAAAAAATGTATGATGAGTAAATTTTATAAAGAAAGAAAAATTGTCAAAGAGATGAAAGAACAATTTTTTGCATTAAACCTAAGTTTGAAATTTTGAAATTTGAAAAAAAAAAAAAAAACTTTTGCTTCTACACGTGATTTAAGTGAAGATCCAGTGCCAAATCTGAGCATGAAAGATTTACGTTGGTGAAATTTCGCTTGGCCGTGTTAGTTTTAAAACTGAATCGAAATTTATTTTTGAGGTTCGAATGCAGCTCGAGCTTGCAAAAACAGAATCCTGCATCGGGGATTCAACCGAAAAAATTCTTCACGACATTTTTGCCCCAAATAATATATTCAGTGATGACTTGAAATCAAAGAAAAATTCTTTTGCGTCATGTTGAAGCCCAAAAAAAATTTCTGTGTGCGTGAACTGAGATTAAATGAGACTCTGTGCTAGGCCTATCAATCTCTGGTTGGTTAGATTTTACCAGAAAAATCTTTTGACGACAAACGTGAGCATGCACGAAAAAAATTTTTTGCCTCAATTTTGATGTCGAAAAAATTATTAATCCACGAGAAGTTGTCTAGTTTCTTCCCCAAGTCTGAAAATATTTTGAGAGTGAAAGCTAAGAAAAATTCTGAGCTTTAAGAAAATATATGCAAAATTCTGAAACATTTTTTGCTGCAAGATCCGAGCCCGCAAAAAAATGTCAGGCTTGTACCTAGAAGAAGAGTTCATGCTGAGCTTAAGTCCGGAAAAATTTTAAATATGAGGCTAATGCTACTTTCAGGCTTCAAAAATATTTAGTTGCGAAACCCCACGAATTTAAAAAAAGTGTTCTGTGCAGGAATCAACCCGTAATAAAACTTCTGGATACTTAGTTCGAACTAAGCATTAAACTAAGTATCTTTTTTTTTTTTTTTTTTTTTTTTTTTTTAATTAAGGTAAATGCACCTATTCCTGACCCTGCTCCTATTCCTGATCCGCCGGGAAATAAAGCTCCAAAATAAGGCCCATAGCAGGTTTTGAAAATCGGTAATTGCTCTAAAAGTTGCATTAACAAGTGTACATTAAATCCCATTTATTAGATTGGCCTCACCGCTCATGTTTCAGAAAGAAAAAAATATTTAGTTAGTGAAGGTGGGAGTGGGATAGGATTTTGGCAATTTTCTTAATATTTCTCGTAAGCGAATCTGTTTGAAAAATAGGGTATAAAAAAATAACCCTTTCATATTTTTTGGTGTTTTTTGTACCAAAAGGTTTAGTATGAAGTACTTAATCACATACATAACAATCATAAGCTTGTTGCCCCTCTAACCCTTATTTCGGGGGGGCGATCAGTAATAGGAGCATATTTTTTTACGTGTACCTATTCCTGACCCGCTCATCAGGAATAGGGACAACCAGCAATATTTGATGTACCTAATCCTGATTATCGGTTTTCGTGGCTCTAAAAGAAAAAATAATGCAAAAAATAATAAAAAGCGGCTTTTAAAGGTTTTTAATATTCATTGTAGTCTATTTTAATGATCACAGTAGTTGGGAATCAGTGCTCAGTAAATACATGGAGATTTACTGCTAAAAACAAGTTAATGTTCTAGTAATGCTTCTAGTTAAGCTTTCAGCCTTCTTTTCGTCTTCTGTTGCAATCAAAATAGATACTAAAAAATTACAGGCAAGCCTGTACATTTTTGGCATCAACTACTTTTTTTTTACATTGTAGCACAAAGGTGAGAAACTGTTCCTTCAACTGTTTTAAAGATAAGTTGAGGCAAATATTGTCACGGACAGACAGACTGACACAAAGGGCAGAGAGAAATATTGAATAATTATTGAGAGCGATTCGGGAAAATGAGAAAAAACAATCTCGGAATTCGTAAAGACGAAAAAGTTTAAGTTTTTTGCAAAATAAAGCTTTAACGCTACAAATTTTACGACAATACTGAAACAAAAGCCTGAAAAACCAAGAAAACAACCAGCTGAATCCATTAAAAATAATTTCCAAGCCAAACAATATTAATAAAAAAAAATAAAATAAAATTTTTGAATGGATCAGGAATAGGAGCATCAAGGGTCACTAATAGGAACATCGACTTTTTTGCGGATCAGGAATAGGTGCATCTGACCACTTTTTTCAAAAATTCGAAAAAAATATTTCTCTTCTTTAATTGATCAAAATTGACCTTAGAAGTTCTTAAGGACATATTAATACATGTTTTAAGCATTATTTGAAAAAGATTTCTACTATCGTTTCTTTGTTATGGAGAACTCTTTGAAAAAATTTTGTTAAAGGGTCAGGAATTGGTGCGTCTACCTTAATTTAAATAAAGTTTTTGAATGTTATTTTCTAGATTCCTTTTTAAAAGCGCTTTTGTTAATAGGTCAGCTTGTTGTTCTGAGCTTCGAATTAAGATATCTAGCTAGAAAAAATTTTTGGTGGCAAGTCTAGGTCCAAAGAATAGAATCCTTGCCAGACTTTAAATGGAAAAGAATCTCGGTAAGAAACGCTTTCATATGGTTGAAATTTAGAGTAATCCGTATTTCTTTACTAAGCTTCCAAAAAATTGCCAAGCTCAAGCCCACTTTTCCCTCTTCTCATAAAAAAGACTGCTGCGGATACGAGCTCAGAAAAAGCCGCAGCGTTCAGGGCTTCAAAAGAACCGTTGTGCCATGTCTCCTTGTGTCTGGTTTTGCCTGAAAACAATTTCAGGTGCCAATGAAAGAACAGTCAAACAGAATGAAACTGCTTTTTCAGGCGTGGAAATAAATTGTGCCAGGTCTAAAATAAGTGCGTTGGCACCGGATAAAAAGATCTCTGAAAGAAAAATTGTGAGAAATACTTTAGATGCGAAAATTTTTGACTTTAGCCTGAAAAATTACTCTCGGCTTAAATGTAACTTTTCTCAACAATCTATTTAGTTTTTTAAGCGCCTATCAAATATGATTAGGCAAAGCAGCATATTTTTTCCCAAAAAAAATCCCCAATTTTTTTAATTATTATTTTTAAAGATGTAATCCAACATTAACAAAAAATGTCTTAAAATCCCCGATTTAGAACGAGTGAGAGTGAATGACCAAGTTACCAATGTAAATCGGAGCCCCGCCCTACGCGGACAGTTAACTTCGTGATTTCAATATATTACATAATCAATTAAATTCGATATTTAACACATCCTCTTGAATCTATTCTAAATTCCCATAGCGTCCGTTGTTTTAAACATTTCAAAACCTACTCGGTTTTGGCAAACGCTTCAAATCGAAAAACCCTCATGATTATTATTGATGAAAAAAGAAAAAGCCATTAAATGCGAACGTCCTTAATCGTGTGAATCGATTAAAGAAAAATTTTTTATACATGGACTCCCCATGTGCACATCGAAGGTGATTATCTCCCCAGGCGATCTTTATTGTCATCTGATTTAGCAATATTATTGGATGCCTGTTTCGCAAGTGCACATACCCATAAATAGTTTTTAGATTAGCCTTATAACGGTTCGAGGTGATTGTGTATTTAATTTCCCCTGGATTTTAGCCAAGTCAAAGAAAAATGTCATCCAGTTCTTATTATCCAGCATAATAGCTAGTCAAAACTGATCCAGATCATATTGGGATGAGACCTTGACCCTCGATTCGAAACACTTTCTCTTATGTTCGTCTGGGTTACGTAACCGTCGAACTTTTTAAACGGGAGGAGAAATCAATCTCGAAGAGTAATTACGATGTGGTTTAATCTTCAGGGATGCGTTAAACAGGATCATTAAAAACATTGAAATGTATTTACAAAAAAGTTTTTATTTTGAAGTCAGACATGAGATGATGATAATAACTTAAATTAACGGAGGAAAATGTGTACAGCGAGAACAAAAAAAAGAATTGAAATAATAATAAAAACAGTGGGGGGGTGACTTGAGATCTGATTAATTGTCTATAAAATTAACCGTGGTAAGCGAATGGAGCGGCTACTTTGCCGATTGGGGCAGCATAAGCCAACGGAGCTGCGACTTTAGCGATGGCTGGTGCGGCAACAACTGCTTTTTGTACGACTGGTCCTTGTCTGTCAACGACGGCGTTGAATCCGTTGACTGGATCAGCGGTGTAGTGGACGGTTCTCCTGGTGCCATCGGGTTCGGTCAATGAGTATGATCCTTGTACAACATCACCTTGTCTGGATTCCTCTTGGGATTTGCTATCTCCAGTCAAAGCGTCTTGGATGTCGTAAGCATAGCTGTAGCTTGGGTTGGGGTCGTAGTCGGTGTCGACGGCAGCTGGGACTACAGCTTTAGCGATGGGGGCAGCAGCGTATGCTACTGGAGCGTGGTGGGCAATCGGTGCAGCGTAGGCGTATTGTCTAGCTTGAAGGGGTGCACCTGGTGCAACTACGGCTGGGGCGCCGATAACTCCTGCCTTTGCTACGGCGATGAAGGCGGCGAAAACGATGAGCTATAAAAGGAATAAAGAAAAGAATTACTCGCCTAATTACTTATGTAATTTTTATACTTGTTACCCTCTTGACCTCCCGTGAATAGTTCAACTCGAGGTAATTGCAATGCTATTCACACTTCATTACAATGGCAACAATATGAAATAACAACATGGTACCCTAGTTTTTTATTTTTAAGAGACACTTCATCCTGAACGATTAATTTTATAAATTTATCTTCTGCTACAAGCAGACGACGTATAAAAAACCGGTTAAGATTCATAAAATCCGCTGGAGCATACCACAACACATTACAGAATTGCTCCAATAACGTTCAGAAATTTCTATCACCCCAAGATAATAAATCATCCCTTTTAATCCGCCCCAGCACTTATTTCAAAATTTTTTTTTTTGGAAATAAATCCACTCTAATCACTAATCCGACACTTCACTACCGGAGATATCGACATCTTACCTTGAATGCCATTTTGGAGTTCTCACTGTACGTGTTGAGAGATAATTTCTGTTTGCTAAACTTCTTCCCTTCGTTTTTATACTCAAATCAAATCGTGCGCTTCAAAAATTGATTCCTTAGACTATACTTAACTTAGCCATCACCGATTAGAATATAATACTGGTTTTGTTACGCCCATATGTAACCTAGAGTGATGATTGCTATGGTACCCGGTACAAGGTCCACGCAGATCTCTCCTTTCACTCCCTCGATCACTTCTCTTGCTTTAAGGGCGTCTTTTATTGTTTGTCTTTTTTTTATTATTTTCGGGTGTTCCTCTCGTTTCGTCTGCAGGGTTTTATAATGATTGCTGTTGTGGGGTGTCAAGGGATTCGGGATTTTCTAATCGGGGTAGAGGTGATTGTGTTGTAGTAGACCTCATCATTGATTATTACTTAAGGTTAAGTAAGAGGTTAAATGTAAACGCCTCCTTGGTAGCAATTGGTTTTTTTTTTTTTTTTGATAGCTTTTGATGAAAAACAAGTCATCTCCGTGAGTTATGTGAATTTTTATGTGGTGCCTAATTTAAAATTAGTTTTTTAATCATAGTTTTGCTAAGTTTTTTGCTTCTCGTTTGTCTCATTTTAATACTTTGATGTGGAAGATCCAATTTATTTATTTATTTTTATTTAAAACCCATGATACAAATGATGTATATCAGGCTTGTCAAGGCGAGAATTTTAAAATAAAGCGGACAACTGAAAACCAAGATCCCTAGAGTTACAAACTATGGAATAGAATTGGGCTTGTCTAGGGATGGACGAGACCGGTCTCGAGACGAGACCTACTGCTCCGAGACGAGACTCGAGACCGAGACCTGGCTTCACTTTCGAGACGAGACGAGACTTTGTTTTCGAGAGTCTCGAAAGTCTCGAAAGATTATATTTATGTATATTATGAATTTTAAAAATGAGAAAAAATTTACCTGGGACATACAGCGCTGAGAACAATGCTATGCACTACTAGTGGGGCTTTAAAAAAGGTTCCATTATTTTTTATATTTCATACCTGCTGCATTGTTGTTACATTTTTTAGGAATTTTTCAGGGCTACCTTATTTGAATACCCTTGAAAGAAAAAGTTTCTTGACCTCTTTTCTTTTTTGTTTCTATATTACTTTTTAGGTGTTCAAATATTCATTCAAAAAAACGGTTAAACACATTCCAGGCATTTGAGGCGGTTTTTAATCTCTTAGCAACTGCAAATTTATTTGTTTTCCCTAAATTCGACACATAAAGGTAGAATTTAAAAAAAATTGTTTTTTAAAATTTTAAAAAAATTGTTTTTTAGAATTTTAAAAAAATTGTTCTTTTTTTTAAAGGTCTGGCTTAGCTACGCTCCTGCATAAATTATTATACCCTTAGTGCAGCTTAGCTTTAGCTTAGTTTCTTCCTTAAAAGTAAAACAGATGAAAAAGATATTTTTTAAGATTTAAGTAATGATAATTTTGAAAAACCGAATCGAGACTATCGAGACTTTCGAGACCGAGACGAGACTAGGTTCCGTTTTCGAGACGAGACTCGAGACGAGACTTTGGAAAAAATTCGAGACCGAGACCCAAGACGAGACTTGCAAAAGTCTCGTCTCGGTCTCGGTCTCGTCCATCCCTATCCAGGACTATTGCTTTCTCCATGAGATCCAACATTTTTTCATAATTGTCAGAATAATTGTAGGCATTTCATTGTTTTATAAATATCTTCTAAATACTCGCCACTTGAACAGTAATTAAAACCGTGGCCAAGTTAGGGCTACTGACCTTACTAAATTGAATTTTAACCTACTCATTCATCTCCACCGTCATAGTTCAACGGCGCCGACCAATTTTCAGCCGGTGGCCCGTCCTCTGAAAGTGACCCGACTGGCAGCGGCGGCAAAACTCGGCCTGACTTTTTCCTGATTGCAGCGGCGTCGAGGTCGCAAAATCAACGGGATTTTCAAGGTCTTAACTAGCCTCAGGCGGTCTGCTAGAAGAATTCCTACTATTTTTGACGCATCAAAAGCCAACTTAGTTGGGAAAAATTAATTTATTTAAGTCAAAGCGGAGCAGTGCTTCAAATTAAGGCACCATCAGCCGAATCCTAAGGATGCGATGTGCTCAGTGAGTATGGTCACCTTATAAAAGTCCATGGTGTGGAACTTGGGAAATAATTTATATATTGTAGATTTTCTTAAGCCAACTGCTACATTGTATCCACTTTCATTGCTTGTTCATGCAGCCTAATGTCTAGCTAATAACTATTTACGGTGGACACGATCAACTTCTTGTTCTTCAAATCAAGATTATTCGCCGTAATTATTATTCTGTGACATTATCTGCCATTATTCAAAATACAGGTTTAAAATAGTAAGAGGAAAAACTTTTCAAAAAAAAAAAAAAAAAAGACTCATTATTTAGTCATTTTAATTAGTTCAAGAATCAATAATCAGTTCATTGTCAACGATCAGTTTTTAACAGTTATTCATTTAAGAATGTGTCGAGGTATTTTATCTCATACTTAATATTCCTTTATCCTTGCAAGCCCATACCCCAATAAATTTTAATATTTCTTAACTATTAAAAAAAAAAATCGTCTATTATAAATATCGTTTTCATAACAAAATAACGACTTTGTACCAAATTGGAAATTGAAACAACGCATTATTCAATAACCAGACAAGTTTAAACATGTCTGCCGATTTATTTTTAAACCCGATCAAATTTCTGTAAAGACGCTTCAATTATTTTTGCTCGTTAAATTAATTATTGGGTATTCTAAGGACAACTTTTTTTTAAAGGAAAACTATGTTTTTTTTTTAAAAAATCATTAATCACGAAGTGCAGAAAAAATGATTACACTGGAAAAGCTAGGTTGCTTAAGGAATATAATACATCCAAAACCTTGAAAGTAACAAAATATACCACGACACCAGGTGTGCATTTTTTGGGGCCTAAAGGGCCGAGGTCGAAGGGGATGACCTTTTCATTGCGTATCTCTTCCATTCATCTGATCGAATACTTTATCTCGATCACAATATTAATTTTTTTTTTTTCTAAATATTATTGACCTCAAATCAATATTGACCCGATGTGACATGGCGGAAATTTTAATAGGGGGAAAAAAATTAGGCGAGGAATCTTCGCCCTGAAATATTTTTTGTGGAGACATAACCTTCAACTTTAACCTGCCCATATCGGTGTTGCTCACCTTCTTCATTAATTGCTCCATCGATTTTTTTTTTTTCGATAAAAAAATTAATTAGGCCAAAAAATTATTTTTTTTAAATTTTTATATTTTTTTTTAAATAATTACATTTGATGGGAAATGTATATTTACAAAATAAGGAACTAAAGCTTAACGAATTAAAATTTCGTTAAAGAACTTAACCGTAGTAAGCTACTGGGCCAGCGGCTTTAGCGATGACTGGTGCGTGAGCGTAAGCTGGAGCGGCAACAACAGCCTTGGCAACAGCTAATGGTTCACGGTGAACAACAGCGTTGAATCCATTGACTGGATCAGCGGTGTATTCTACGGTTCTCCTGGTGCCGTCGGGTTCGGTCAAAGAGTATGATCCTTGGACAACATCACCTTGTCTTGATTCTTGTTGGTTTTTGCTGTCTCCGGTAAGAGCGTCTTGGATATCGTAGGCGTAGCTGTAGCTTGGGTTGGGGTCGTAGTCGGTATCAACGGCTGCTGGGACTACGGCTTTAGCGATGGCTGGGCCAGCGGCATATGCTAATCTTGGGGCAGCGGCGTAGGCCAATGGGGCTGGGCCGGCGATGGCGTGACCGTAAGCTGGGTAAGCTCGGGGAGCGTATGAGAGTCCCGGAGCGATGACTCCAGCCTGAGCGGCGGCCAAAAGGGCGGAAAGAACGATAAACTGTTAACAAAAAAAATCGAAATTAAAATCACTTACGTAAAATCAAGTTTTCGGTAATTAACTGATGAGAGATAAAAATAAAAATTTTATCGAAAAATAATTATTTTAGAACGGTTGCACCAAAAAAAAAAATAATCCGAACTTTAAAAAAAATTAGTCACAAAATATTTTGGCACAACCATTTTAAAAAAATTTTTACCGCGGAACAATTTTTCAAAAAAAATAAATAATCCATTAAGTAATCCAAAAATGCACAACACTGAAAAACCAAAATATCCGAAAAAAAAATCAAAAATACCTTAGCAGCCATTATCACTGAAAGAATTGTTTGCTACAGATAACCATTCGACTTTAGTTATTGTTTTTATATTGCAACCACCCGCGCTCGACCTAGTAGACATGTCGTTTGCCTAAGGCTGATCCAGTTTAGAGATCAGAACCCAGTCCATCTGCGTCTCCCTCCCAATATTATTTCTGTCGATTCTTTTAAAGGGATTTTAGCTGATGCAATGTGCTTTTTAAAATTTTTTTTGGAACTTTTTCTTTTAAAAAATTTTTTAAAGTCCAAATCGTTCTCATGAAGATATAAATGATTATAGTAGCGGAACCGTGGCTAATTTTTTTTTCCAGCCGAAAAAGATGGCATGATTGATAAATATTTGAAATTAAACGGTAATTAAATTAATAACCTTTAATAAAAAAAGTGCAACTGATGATCGTTTTGGAAAAAAAACAATAAATTTAGTTGAGTGTTATCATTCTTTGAGAACCAGACGAAGAAAAGCGAGATTTTTTTTTATTGCTTGTGTTTTATGGTTAAAACGGTATCTTGAGTATTATCTAAGTTGTTATTACAGTATTATTTTTTTTTTGTTTTGGAGGTTAGAGAATACGTTGGTAATTGAATACGGAAATGCATGAGTTAAAAGAATGCGAAAAGAATTTTGATGAGGGCTCGCAGGAGGTATGAGCTGCATAATTATTGCGGTGCACGGCGCCTTTGCGTTGGGGGCTTAATATTTAAATGAAGGACTTTTCAATATCCGGGTTTGTAGAAAGGTTTATTTAATTTGAAATTTTCAAAAGTTTGAGGATTGATATTGGTGTTTTTTTGTCAGAGTCAAATTTTTAAAATGGTTTTTTTCATCGAAATGTCTTTTGTATTTGTTTAACATTTTTTAAAGTTTCATCGTATATTGAGATCTAATTACGAGTAATTTTTCCTTTTTGGAAAGAAGAAAGTCTTCCCTCTTACAACTTTTTGAAAAATAACAGAGAAAAGACGATCCTCTTTTCGCCTATTTGGTCTATTCCTTTACATTTTGAAAAAATCTTTTTTGCAAGAAATATTTTAATAAGAAGAAATTGCAAAATATTTCGTGAACAAAGAAAATTTTTACAAGTTAAATTTTATTTTTCCCTCCAAAATTATTCCCCATTTTTTTACTCAAGAATAAATTTTCACTTTTTTTCTCAAAAATAAATTTTCTTTTTTCTCAAAAATGATTTCTCATTTTTTTTTCTCAAAAATAAATTTCCACCTTTTTTTCAAAATTGATTTTCAATTTTTTTCTCAAAAATAAATTTTCACTTTTTTCTCAAAAATAAATTTCCACTTTTTTTCTCAAAAATAAATTTCCACCTTTTTTTTCTGGAAAATAAATTTCCACCTTTTTTCTCAAAAATAAATTTCCACCTTTTTTTTCAAAAATAAATTTCCACCTTTTTTTTTCAAAAATAAATTTCCACCTTTTTTTCTCAAAAATAAATTTCCACCTTTTTTTCTAAAAAATAAATTTCCACCTTTTTTTCTAAAAAATAAATTTCCACCTTTTTTTCTAAAAAATAAATTTCCACCTTTTTTTCTAAAAAATAAATTTCCACCTTTTTTTCTAAAAAATAAATTTCCACCTTTTTTTCTAAAAAATAAATTTCCACCTTTTTTTCTAAAAAATAAATTTCCACCTTTTTTTCTAAAAAATAAATTTCCACCTTTTTTTCTAAAAAATAAATTTCCACCTTTTTTTCTAAAAAATAAATTTCCACCTTTTTTTCTTGAAAATGGTTTCCTTTTTTTTTTTTTTTCATCTAAAATGATTTCCGATTTTTTCTTAAAAAAAGGTCTACTCTTTTTTTAAAAATACTCTTTTCCTTGTTTTGCCCGAGGTGTCTAAAATTTTTTCTCAAAAAAACCGAATATTGCATAAGTTTTCCTCAAACGTATTTTTTGAAAAACTTTTGCTTGCATAATGTATGTATAGTGGCCCCCCCCCCCCCCTCACCCCATTCTTTTTCAAAAGACTAAGATGTCTAAACCTGTGGAGAAATTTTATTTCAGACAACTCAACTGCTGATGTTTATTATAAAAAAAAAATGTGCTGCCGCCAATGCGGAAGAAAGACTGGAGCAATATTTCTCTGACCTTGATTATCGGTCAAATACTTTATTAAACAAAAAATTATGATATCGAATTTCTCTTTAACAATATGACCCAACTACAGATTAATCTCACACCTCAATCATTGCCAATTTTGTCAATTGGAGTCATGCAATCGATCAGTCACTCAATTTCTGCTGTCTCCGCCACCCGCCCTGTGGGTGGACTTCTTTATTCCTTCCAAAATATACCAGTTTATTATGGCACCATGTCTTAATACTGCGTCTACTATTACTTTTCAATTTCATAACCGAAACGATTCTACCTGAAACCTAATCTGCATATACATTTTATCCCTAAGAACTTAAAAATGGCTGATGAAATAGAACTTCGTTATAATATCATATCTCTTTCATCTAAATAAATAAATTTGTTATCTGGGACAGCGCTGAGCACAATATATGCTTTCACGCCCTGATCAAGATGATGAAATTTTTAAATATTCTCGTCATTTCTTCAAATATTGCTAATTTTAAAAAAAAAAAGGTTGCGCTGTTGGAAAATTTAACATTCGCCTAAATTTTTGTTTTTGAGTTTTGAGAAAAATCCCCTGCGGCTGTTCTAAAAGCCTCAAATTGATGAAGCAGCCCTAAAATGGCCATAGGTTTTAGTAGCTTAATTACGTCAACCTTGAACCAATGAAGATAGATTTATATCACATAGAATTTAGTTAACTCGTTTTTAAAACTTGTATCGCCATTTATCGTCAAAATTTTGTGAGACAATTTCGGCTGGGAAAACATGAAAGAATAAAAAAAGTTCGGAGACCTTATAAGATGATCGTGTTTGCTCGGAATGAAAAGTGCAGTCTGTTATGATAATGGTTATAAGTTTCAACACTTATAGATGTAACAATGACAACGATGAGTATACGATTACGAAAGCGGTAGATCAGCCGTCTGGGTGTGGGGGAACAACGACCAAGTACTATGTGTTAAGGTCGTTGAATACTACCTTGACCCAGTCCGTGTTTTACGATGGGTGTGTCAACCAAACCACGCTGCCTCGTGATCGCCACTTTTTTCCCGATACTGGTTTCTAATCGGCTTTCCTTAAAAAGTTTTTCTTTCTTTGATATTAGGGAGATAAATGATGAGGTTGCATAAATCGGATAGGTGTGTGGTATTCAATTAGGGATTAGTGTGATTAGACAGAGACGTTGGAGGGTCGATGCTGCCCAAAAAAAATATTCACAGCCAAATTTGGCGCTAGAGTTGAGGCAAATGTACTCTTGATCAGCAATTGGGCAGATCTGGCGACAGTGGCTTCTACTGCTCTGGTGGTAAACTAAGGAAATGGGCAGAGCTATGAAATCGTATTTGAATGGTGTAAATACCCTGTGGGATGTTGGCTAGTGGTTTTTAAGTGAGGGAGATATGTCTGGGTGGTCTTAGACTGCCCTTTGAAAATTATTTCTCACGTTTTCCGCCTCTGCCTCCTCCCCGTTTTTATTGGTACTAATAAGGAAACCGGTTTATTTTTCTTAACGCAGAAATATTTCCGGAAAATATATTATTGCCTTTGTTTGTTGCATTCATACGTTTTTAATTTATGTTCTGGGCGATGACGGTTTGAACGGTGAATTAAATAAAAAAAGAAGGAGCGTTGCTGGAGGAGAGTTGAAGAATTGTTGTCTAGCAACTAAATGGCCAGGACATTGCGGGGCCAAGAGCAGACGATGTTGTAAGACGTTAATAAGTATAGCGAGACTTGTGATGTCCCAAAAATCAAGCTAGATGGCGCTGACTTTTGGTACATCTAGCTGGCGGCTCCATCTGGCATAGAGACACTCTACTTTTGCAGCATACGCAATACCTTTCCTTAGGGAGTAAGTTCACCGCCATATTTTGCAGAGACAGAGAGACAAACGAGCCTTTTTAGGCCCAACAAGGTTGATGATCCTGAGAGACAGTAGCGAATAAAGCCAGACTGATCTGCCAGTTAAATAGTTCTGAGGACTAACACTTGTCGCGTTGCTGGACAGGAGAGAGGGAGGCCTCCGTCTAGATTTCTGCTGAACTTAAACAGCATTGTTGCCCCCTTTTCAAATTCTCAACAATTCAAGAAAATCTTCCTTACATCTTTAAAAATCTATTTATTAAGTAAACAATACATAAATCATTTGAAGTACAATGTCACGGACAAAATCTATAAATGTTAGTTGTTTTCGTTGAATGGGATGTCTGCTTTATCTTTTAAATCTTTCTAGTTATCCATATTTACTCGCTGTCGGATTCTTATATTAACTCTTGGTCGGCCTGATTTTAGAACCATTTAATTTGTTGCAGACGCCTCCAGCATGCCAGTCACAGCAAACTTACTTTCTCTCTAACCCGGTCAGCCAGCAGGGACCTCCTTGCTGGGCAGATCTGTCCTTTTTCTCGGTGACAGATTATATCTAGCTCAAAGGTGTGACCGGCCTTACTATTTCAAAGCCGGGTTAATTTTTTGCACTGAAGATTTTCTTGTGCCAAAATGCGTTAAAAGCAAAACTTATCCCCAAAATATGGGCGTAGCCCCATAAAAAGTCCAAAACCGAATTCATAATTTTAACATAATCCTTCCTAATGATAAAAAAAAAAAATTAGCACCAATCCTACGTCAAAATAAAAAGAAACATAAGAGTATAAATTATACTAATTAAGTGCGTTGTTTTTCTGCCTATTCATTTGCATCTTCGGTATGCAGTAATGAGATAACTGAGGGAGTATCCGCTATATAACATCATGATTTCAGAGTTCTTTGTCTTGTCATGATTATTCCTTTTTTTTTAAAGACAATGAAAATAACCGCTGAAGGACGATTTATGCCCTACGGTTACGGTCAGGTCACGGACGTGACATCGGACGAGATTAACAAAATTAAAAACTTTAAAAAAAACAGAGATGGGCATCGTTTCCTAGTTTTCCCCCCGCCCATAATTCTTATAAAAAATAATTTGCATGTTACGTAAACTTATTACGCGAACTAGGTCGGTGACAATTATTGGTCGCATTTTTTTAAAATAAAAATTTTTTTAATTTACCACACGCTAATTTTTAGTTGTTTTATTTAATTATTCTTCTGATTGTTTTTTTTTTTTTTTTTAAATAGCGAAGCTAAACTCCCTTGCTCCAAATTTGCGTCTGGTTTTGTTTTCTTAATCCGGACACCAGAGCTCGGTCAAGGGCATATCCTCCGGGGCTTAATTAACACCTAGCGAATTTTTTTATAATTTCTTGATCTTTTTTGCGGAATTTCAATAACGCGTTTAAAAAAATGTCATTTTTTTACCTCAAAGTCATTACCTTCTTATTGAAGGCTAGATCCGCCCGTAAAAGTGATACAATTTAATGAATAAACTAAAACCAGGAACTTTTTTTTTTTTGTAAAAATCGTGCCAAGTCAAACAATCCGGTTCCTGATTTTGTTTAAAAAAAATAAATAAAAATAACCAGAAAATTAATATTTACAATTTTTATTGATTTTACAAGACATTCCAAATAAATAAAGGAACATTGAGCTTTTGGCAATGTCAAACACTAATCGTGTTCAATCTAGCTGTTGAAAATTTCTTAGTGGTAATAAGATGGAGCGTAAGCGAGGGGAGCGGCTACCTTGGCGACAGCTGGGGCAGCATAGGCGAGTGGAGCGTGGTGGAAAGCTGGTGCGGCATAAGCGACTGGAGCAGCTACCTTGGCGATAGCTGGGGCAGCGACGACAGCCTTGGCGACGGCGAGAGGTTCACGGTGTACAACAGCGTTGAATCCATTGACTGGATCAGCGGTGTATTCTACGGTTCTCCTGGTGCCGTCGGGTTCGGTCAAAGAGTATGATCCTTGGACAACATCACCTTGTCTTGATTCTTGTTGGTTTTTGCTGTCTCCGGTGAGAGCGTCTTGTACATCATAAGCGTAGCTGTAGCTTGGGTTTGGATCGTAGTCGGTGTCGACGGCGGCTACGGCTTTGGCGACTGGGGCGGCGTAGGCGAGAGGAGCAGCTACCTTAGCTACAGCTGGGGCAGCATAGGCGAGTGGGGCGTGGTGGATGGCTGGTGCAGCATAGGCTACCGGGGCGGCTACTCGGGCTACAGCTGGGGCGGCGTAGGCTACTGGGGCAGCGTGAGCTGCGTATGCTACTGGAGCAGCGTGGGCTGCGTATGCTACTGGAGCAGCGTGAGCTGCGTATGCTACTGGAGCATGAGCAGCATAGGTTACTGGTCCGGGAGCTGCTACTACTGGAGATGATACGACTCCAGCTGAGGCTACGGCCACACAGGCGGCGAGAACGATGAACTGGGGATTAAAAATAAAAACAAAAAATTACAAAAAGAAATATCACAAAACACTTATCACATTAATCCATGTAAGGTATCCAAAAAAAAAGGCACGATAAAATTTTCTCGGAAAAAAAAAATTCATCGGCACTGCGAACACTTCAACGCGGATCACTGGTCAGACACTATACGTACCTTGACTACCATGATTATTATCTTAAATGAGACACTAATGCATGTCTTGTTATTTAATTCAGGTTTTTATACCAGCTACGAAACCCCGAATTAAGGTACACACGCGTATTTGTGACGTCATCAGTAGTCATTGTCATAAAGTATGATCAGTATACAGTAAATTTGGTAGGGCGCTTGTTCCTACGCTTCCAACACTTGACCTACGGAGGGTCTTCTAAAATTTCAAATCCCCGCCCTATAATTCCAAAAAGATATTACAGTCATTTTATTTCCGGGACCCCCGAAAAACTAATTCGTCATCTTTTAAATTACAAAATAAATTTCCCGCCTAAGACCCAATTACACAACGGGATTATTTCGCTAGAATTTTAATTTTGATATAAATTAATACCCAACCTTCGTATCGATTATTTAACGTATATTCAGTTCAGGTCATGATTATTTAGATGGACATAGTTATTTTTGGTTCGGTTCAGGTTGGGCTAAACCACTCCTATTCGCCTAACGCTGGAGCTGGAATCAATTTAAAATTTTAAATTTTAAATCATTTTATCTTAAACCGCTGGATCGATTCCCCAAAACCGTAAATAAAAGGTATAGTAATCGTGTGATCAATAAACTGCTTAATCATCAATTAGTATAAATAAAGATGTTGAGAGAAGTCATGCATGACAACGATGACAGAGCAAATCGGGTCGCTTTTTTTTTTTTTTAAAATACGCCTTCGATAATTAATAAACTTCCGGCCTTGCTTTTCTTTTCTTTTATTTTTAGAAAGTGAAATGATTTTCCTTCGGCGCAAGGATTTGAGATAAATTTTTAGGGAGTACGCCTCTTAATATTATGGCCACCGGCTAGAGATCATGATCAATTTAAATATTTTTAATCAATTTTTACGTAAGTTGATTTTTTTTCTTAAAAATAACGCTTACATCATGAAATTTTTTTGGGGAAGTATCAACAGAATTTATTTAGCTGGTAGCAAAGCGCTTATGTAATAAACATTTTTTTTTTTCAAATCTTGTTTTTTCGAGTAATCTTGTTCAAGTAGTCGCAGGCAAATATCTTAAAGCATTGTAAGGGCTGTGAAAGTTCTCAGCGCACCATTTTCAGCCTCGAACTATTGTTTTAAACCCTCAGCGCAACGTAGCGCATCTCAACGTTACATATTTGAATGTTCATGTAGTATTTGAATTTTGTAATTATATATTTTCTGTTGGCAAGAGCTAAATTTACAAATTATAATAGGCTTAGCATTGCGCTGAGGGTTTGTCATGGTGCGCTGAAATGCGCTTTGGTGCGCTGAGGGTTATGAACGGTTTTATGAGGTTGAAACAAGTGCGCTGAGATTTTTTATATATCTAAAATTGCTATAAACTGTCCAAATGTAGTAAATTAGATTAAATTACCCGAGAAAAAAAACTTTGAATGAATGAAATTTTTTTCTGAGCCGTTTTTAGGGTGCCAACAGTAACTCCTGCTTAAAAAAATCTTTTTTTTAAAGTGGGTCACTGTTAGAGAACGAGGTCATCTCGGAACACGCCCAAGTATCGAACCTCGACATTATGTTGCCCCTCAGGCACCTGATTTTTTTTTCTTTTTAGCAAGGTCCATCGGATTGATTTTTTTTTTCATTCTTAAACAAATGAAGAAAAGATATTGAAATCTCGGGATTAAAAAAGAATAAAGTAGCGTGAGGTAATTCGCGGAAAAAAAATGAGCTTTGTGTGATCGTCAAGGTCTGCGCATTGAACTTGTCAGTAGGAATTTGGTTTCATAACAAATCAAATTATGAATGAGGATTTCATGGTGCTTGCTATATTTGGTCGGTTTGGCTTATTGAACTTATAAGGTTGGGCTGTTTGTGGGATGAAGGGCAGTTCAATACGAAATCGTGTGCGGCGGATAAGTACAGAAGAAAAAGATTTTTTTATAATGCGTTTTGGATTTGTATAATCCCCACCCTAAATTACGCCTTCAATTCGATTCATTCTTCTCCCCCAGCTAAATCCCTACTCTATACGAATTGAAATGCGTTGGCATTTGTGATTGGAAAAAAAAAGAGAGAGAGAGAGAGATAATAATCATTTTGAGCTCCCCACTCAAAAAATTGTGTCAAAATTTAAAAAAAAAAATGGCGGCGCAACCCCCAAAAAATTTTTAAGGAAATTCTTGAATGAGCTGACACAGGAAAATTTATAACTATTGACTCTTGTGGCAAAATGGTTGTCTTTGAACACAGTAACGAGAATGTGGTGGATTTACTTGGGATAATGATACTGGTGACCCCTTCTACATTGCTAATCTAGTTATTTTCATAGAACTCGTAAATCTAGTCGCTCACGCCATCTGTACTTTAAGTCGTTAACTTTTACTATTAATAGCTTGTCGCTTGTTTCCGATTAGTTTAGATTTCGGCATTTTATTCTTATTTTTCTGATTAAATGAAATGTGCAATCTGATAGTGTCTGACCTAGTTGAATTGCAAATTAGTGTGATAAATCTTGAAGTAGCTGCCTGGTAGATGGCAGCAGTAGTTTGACATGTTGAGACAGGAAGGAATTCTTTGTCATTCTCGAATAAAATTAGTCGTGAAATGTTGATGTCTGCTTTTGACAGGGATAATCTGACTATGTCGTCTATATAAAGTAGAAATCATTGCTCCTCTTCGAAGAAAGAAACCATCGAACAGAAGATGAAGATATAAAGAAAAGGAAAGAATCTTTGTCTATAAATGTGCATGAATTGTGATATGCTTCGAAGGAGTTGGCATTGTTCTAGAAACTTCTCAAAGAGTTTTCTCGCCCTATTTTATTTTTTATTTCCCCTCTGATATGTTTAAAACACTGAAAGCTCGCCAAAGCAAGTGACCAGTCCCAGTTCGTTCTAGGAGTCTCATGTTCAAACTTGAACTTTAGAAAGGACTTCAGGTACTATTTGAGTTTGATAAACAAAGTGGAGACCATAGACTGGACATCGTAGCAGGGGAAGACCGATAACTAGGTGGTGTGATGATATAAAGAAGACCGAGAGCGGTGGAAAACCGAGCCGGGTGGCATGAATTGAGGGAGGCCTTTGTTCAGCAATAGACGCAAAGAGGCTGGGGAGGAAAAAAAACAAAGCGGTGCACGTGTTTCAACATGTCCAAAAATGTCTTAGAAATTATTTATTTGCACCCTACCACAAGTTATGCTAATGTAGACTGGGTCATTTCCTTTTATGCCGTAGGCAAGTCTTGGTCCCTTGAATTTTAAAGTGGAATATTTAACCTAAGCCCCCAGAGCATTGTAGCACATCCCACCACAATCGAAATCTTAGCGCGACAGAGATCACCCAAACTTGAACTACCAGAATTTTTTATAGGTTCTGTTGGCTCTTAAAGGGAACCGTGCTCCATATTTGGAAGACTTACTTGTATTTAAAAGACGCTTCTTGAGTTCGAAAAAAGCCGATTTTTGTTCATTGCAACTTAGACAACATGATGCGTATTTTAGTTGAAAGAATCATACCCAAAATCTTAAAGTTGAATGCCTGGCACTTAGCCAAGAATTAGATAATGACTTGTTGATCTGAGGACTTTGAAATCTTTGGGAATATGCGCTGAGAGCGGCTCAAATACGACGATTGATTTGGATTGGGGCAGCTGCGGGAGAGCTTCAGATCTTGAATAAAGAGTAGTCGAGTAGAGTAGAACTAGTAGTGGTCATCTTACCGAAAAAATTAAATTTGAAAATCATTCATGAAACTTTTAGCCATCTCAACTCATTCAATTCATAATTACTATTACTAATTGTTCAATGAATCGTATTTCGAGGTCATTGCAAATAAATCGATCAATTAATTATCAAAATCAATATATTCTTTCTCGCCCAAAGCAGCAAAAAAACTAAACAAACAAAAATATTATGTCATCTGATAACTAGTTACCCAGATGTCCCGCTTCTTCTTCTTGTTATAATAAATCCGCCCGGTTTAAAGATACCATCAATCATGCGAACTACTATGTTGACTACCTTGAAATTCCATAACGTTTCCTTACCACCTGTGCTATGTGACATTCTTTCACAGAGATGATTCTTTTTTTGTCAACTTTTTTCTTGGCTCCAATGCAAAAAAAAATTTTCGCACACCCATTGTCCCTTCCAAGGTTTTCTTCTTTAAAGAAAGAGGTCTTTTACATGGGAATAATTGAGAGTTCTTGCAGTAATAGTAGCTCGTTGATATGTTGAAACGCATAATTTTTATTTTTTATCTAATAAAGCGACCTATTTCTTGTCATAGGTGAAATTCTTTTTTTTTTTTTTTTTTGCGCAAAGAAAATTAAAGTGTAGTAAATAAAACCTAATTATACATCCTGAGGACGTGCTTTTCTGAAGTTCGGCTACAATGTATCTTATTTTTAAATTACAGTTCCACGATAGCAATTGAAAGTGTATGAGGTATGACGTAAACTTGCTTGCACATGGTCTGAGAAGCATGTGCTCGTTGCGGCGCCTCAGGTCATATACTTTCATTTGTTTTTCGTGCAATGTTTGTTATAGCACCTTATGTCAATATTTTTTTTTTCTTCTTTATCTAAAGAGGTAATTAGGAGAATCAATTAAATAAATTTATGGGTTTAGGTTCGTGATCTAAGAAAATAATAACAAATGATTTATATAAAATTATTTAATCATTTTTTTCATATTTACAAAAGTCAACGAAATACTGAACGGATTTGCGAGCGAAGGTTTGCGTACCCACGAGACCTTTCGCGATCTTTTTTTTAAATGAGGAATGATAAACCGAAAGATCCGGTACATGAAACCTTAGTCGCAATTATAACTTATGAGGCGCTTTGGACTTGGCAATTTTTCGAACTAAGTCTACACTAAACATACCTACTTCTAATGAAGAAGGGTGTGACTTAATGATGATAGGCGTAAGCGGGGGCTGCGTGCGAGGCATAAGCGTATGCTGGAGCATGATGTGCGTATGCGACTGGGGCAGCGTGTGCGGCGTAAGCGTATGCTGGGGCTGCTACTTTGGCTACTGGAGCGGCGTATGCTACTTTAGCGACTGGGGCAGCAACAACGGCTTTGTGTACTACAGCTGGTTCACGGTGGACGACGGCGTTGAAACCATTGTGTGGGTCAGCTGTGTATTCGACGGTTCTTCTGGTGCCGTCGGGTTCGGTCAAAGAGTATGATCCTTGGACAACATCTCCTTGTCTTGATTCGTGTTGTGATTTGCTGTCTCCGGTGAGAGCGTCTTGTACATCATAAGCGTAGCTGTAGCTTGGGTTTGGATCGTAGTCGGTGTCAATGGCTTTTACTACGGGTTGAGCTACTACTTTGTGGACTGGTGCGGCGTAGTGAGCAACTGGGGCGGCGTGTGCGGCGTATGCTACTGGACCAGCGTGGGCGTATACGGGTGCGTGATGTGCGGCATAGGCGACTGGAGCTGCTACTTTAGCTATTGGTGATGCGTAAGCTAAGGGAGCGTGCGCCGCGTATGCAGGGGCGGCATATTGGGTTACTACTCCAGCCTTAGCAACTGCTACTAAAGCAGCGAGAACGACGAACTGGAAGAAGAAGAAGAAAAAAATTACTCCTTCTTCTGAAAAACTTTTTTCGAAACTTACCCCTTTATTTTCAAAAAAAAAAATATATAATCCAATTTTTAATAATCCGTTATATGAGACAAGCACTAATCATCACTGTAACACTATAAACACTCAATGAATGACACTTTTCGGTACATACCTTGTATGCCATGTTGAGCGATTGAATGTACTGTAAATTATGCCCGAGATTTACCTTGAGATCTCTTATATACTATACTTTCCACGATCCTTCCATACTCACGGATATGTTGCAACGTTGCAACCAATGTTTTTTCCCACCTTGGCCAATTCCTTGACCATGACTCTTTATATCGTTCACTCGTTAATTCCTGTTTATGAATTTTTTTTTTCTATTCGAAATATGCAAAGTGGATTCTTAAGAAAGTAGTTTGTTGAGCTGGTCCTATTAAATGTGATTTTTTTTTATTGGTTAAAGAATGTGCAATAATAATGACACTCGAGGCTATTATGGGAAAATAGTATTGTTAAAGAATATGGGTTGGATTGTGTCCACTCGGGGGGTTGGAGTTTTGGAATTTATTGTCTCCAGCTGGTTCCCATTTTCATTTTATTTTTTATTTTTTAAATAGTGATTTTTATACCAAAGTTGAGATTTTATCGGTTCAAAATAATTAATTTTAACTATTTTACTTGGACGAGGTGCGTTTTATTTTTTTGGTGTTTGATTGAAGTTTTTGTTTTTATTTTAGATTAAGTTAAATTTTATCGTTCGGCTCTGAAAATGTCACCGAGTCATTCAAAACGTTTTAAGCATTAATTTTATTTTTGGATTCGAAATGCAGTGTTAATTTATTTAGGTCAGTTGCCCAAAAATGACAAAAGATGGACGATAAAGCTGAATAATGAAAGCTAAAGCTAATGCATGGAAACATTTAGTAATTGGTGGGCTGAACGACGGAACTAAAACTGAGTGATGAAAGCTGAGGCCTAATGATGGACGCTTACACTGAATGGTGATTGTTTGTTAATGCTTGAAAATTGCAGGTAAATCTCTTCATTTAGTAAAAGCTAAACTAAACTAAAGCTAAATGAAGGAATCCAAATTTAAATGGTGGAAGCTAAAGCCACAGGATGGACACTAAAGCTAACTGATAAACGCCCAAGCTGAATAATGGACCCTGAAGCTACACAAAAAAAGCTAAAAGCTGAACCAGAAACTAAAACTAAACGATGCATGCTAAAGCTGTATGATGGAAACAAACTACAGGAAAAATATGGAAGTTAATGATTGAAGCTAAAGGTTAAAGACTATAGCCAAGTGATAAAAGTTAAGCGAAAGGATAGATGCTGAAGCTTATGGATGTTTCTGTTTCTTCAAATGCCCGCTCCTCGTCAGAGATGGGCGATCCTATCTTCGGAGGCTGTTGAACGAAAAAGGGATACCGAATCTTGACCGTGCTCTTAGATTCTTGAGCCAGGATGTTTTCCTCCGATCCGGTCTGAGCTTGCCCTCAATCTTCCCCTCCATCACCAGCTGCAGGAGACGGTACTTTCCGTCGTGAATAATATGGTCGAAATACTCAAGCCTTACACTTGATCTTGTGAAGCAGCTCTATCTCCTTGCTCGTACAATTCTTCGACATTGCTTATTCGTACGGTCCATGAAATTCGCAACATGCGGCGATATATCCACATCTCAAAAGCCACCAGCTTCTTTTCCAGATGGATGTTTAATTAGCACTGAAGATGAAGAACGTTAAACTTAAATGGAAGCTGAAGCTAAACGGTGCATGCTGAAAGCTTAAACACAATGATGGAAATTAAATTCTAGAAGCTAAAGAGTGATGGACGCTAAAGCTAAACGGTGGAAGCTAAAACCGAGTGATGGAAGCCTTAGTCAAATACTGAACTCTGAAGCTAAATAATTGTAAATCCGAAATGCCGTTTTGGTTTTATTCGATGTTTAGGCTGGAAAGCACGACAGAGCTGCGAATTGCTCCAATGTTGGAAAATGACTTTCAGATTTGAAAAATTCATGGACAAACTAAGTTACTATAACGCATCTTTCTCCGTCTGCATTAATGAATATCAAACTACCAACTATGAGCTTTCCTTAAAAAAAAATGATATTTACTATTTTTAATTTTCTTTGAATTTATTATTGGTTGTATTGAGGATATTTACTGTGGGAATTCTAGAATTCGAGAAAAGTTGGCGACGCCTTTCGTTTTGATGTTTTTCGTGAGCATCGCTCTTGTTGTTGTCTTTTCATACAAACAAATGCATCACACAAATAAATATCCTGCATTTTAAACTGCGTTTATTTTAACTCATTAGGTTGTTATTTACTGCTGACACCACGGTGCACTGAATTTTCAGGAACTTAAAAACCCAATTTTAAAGCTACCGCTTCATGCCCCATTTTTTAGTCCATATATCAATTTTTCCGCCATGAACCAGCGTTGCTGGCGCTAAAGCAACAAAAAAATCTGGTCTAAATCAACAAAAAACTACAAATATATAATTTGCCTCAGTTCAAGATTAATCTATCAGATACAAGGTATAATTATCAAATGGCAAGTTATAAAAAAAAATGTAATATCATATTTAAATGATATTTCTAGAGGGCTGCCTTGTATCCATCTGAGCTTCGTCCAAATTTTTTTTTTATTCCTTTTAATTTTTTATATTCCTCTAGTTCCATAAACGGGTGAGGGTATAATTAACAATCCAACCAAGGTCGAAAAAAGAAAAATTATGTAAACAAGAGACGAAGTTTTTTAACAGAAACAAGGACATATAATTGGAAAGAAAATTAATTTTTATCCCCGTGTTCGATTACCTAATGAGATTGACGAAGTAGATTGAGTAAAAGAGTCTTGGAGACTAAGAGGTGTGTCCTTAAATCATAAAAGTTGATTTCTGCTCTTATTACAAGGGCCTACTATCAAAATAAAACTCATACGTATTGAATAAAAAATTTTTTTGTCGTCTTATGGGTGACAATCAACGAATAAGCATTCAAGCTTAAGCGGCGTGGCCGGGGGTATGTCCTGACGTTTCTATACCCGTTCCAGCCTCTCAATTGCGTCACATGGTTGACGTAGAAAAGCCGCTTTTTTTTTTCATTCTTTCATTTAAGAATCCGTTTAATGAGTACATTCATATCCAACCTTGTAAATGGCTGTCGCGTGACAATGTATGACGGGTTGAACGAGACAGTATTAACAACCATTTAAAAGTTTTTTTATTTATAATAATAAAAAGTTTTAGCTAAAAAATCAGAGCGTGCCCTTTTTTAGTTATTGATGTAGGTGCATTAGCTAATAATGCTGTTAGCTGCACCTACAAATATTACTAAATGCATTTTTCAAGAGAATGTATGATCTGAGCAAAGCTTTTGTGTTGCAATATTGACATTTCTTCAATATGTATCTCCCCGGAACAATAAAACCTTTTTTATTGTTACCATGTATAAAATTCTTGGGATTAAGTTTGGTGAATGATAAAGTGTGTTTTATGCGACCTCTCTGCTGGCTAATCCCTAAACAATACTTGCTTTCATTCCCTAAAAGAGCAAGGTTGGCAAATACGTTTTTGAAAATGTCTGGGATCACATGGAACACGAAGTTTTTTTTTTTAATCGATCGAAAAAAAATTAAGGAAGATTTTTTTTTTTTAAAAGTTAAATCGGTTTGAACCTTGAGAAGGACACATTTCTCTCGAAGAGAAGGTGCATCTTTGATTGTTGATACCTTGCACGGTCGAAGATTGGAATTTAAAGAGTACACAAAAAAGATTTTAAGTATTGTTTGCATCGATAATTGTAATCAATGCCATTGTGCTATTGAGAAGTTTTTTTTTTTTGGATTGTTTTATTTAGTTATGGATGAATATCTAGGTGAAGAGGTTCAATGAGAATTTAGAAGATAATTTTGCGTAGAAAAATTTTAGCTGTATCGATATAAGAAAGTTTTTGGAAAAATTGATGCGTGGCGTCGAGCATTTGATTTCAAATAATTGTCGATTGAGGCTCTCTAGGTCGGGTTCTAAGTCAACGGAAAGAAAACCGAGTATTCGTTAGTAGGTAGGCAGTGCGACGTGCCTTTGGAAGTGGCCGAACTGAGATTTAAGAATGTCACAAAGTTTCTGTATTTCAATGCGCCCTTCGCAGCTCATCTTTGGGATGTGGTCTAACAACGACTAGAGACCTTATATAGAAAGAAACTCGCAGCCATTAAGAAATTGAGCGCCATTTTAATTCGTCTGTTGTTTTCATTTTTGAAGAATTAGCTTCTGCTATCAGCAGGAGACAAACTGAAAGGGTGGAAGGGAAACTGAACATTTGCATGTTGGCACACATAATTTTCTTCAATTTTTCTTTCAATTTCCAATATAATGACCTATCATACTTACTCTTACTCTTACCGCCGCTGCAGTTACCGCCGCTTTCCATTCGACTCGATTGAGAGCCACCCTCTGCCAATCTCCTACCCCCAGGCGTTGGGCATCCTCCCTTACGTTGTCCGACCACCGTTTCCTAGGCCGCCCCGTCGGTCGCACAGCATTCACCCTCCCATTCATCGCTGTGACAATAGCCCGCTCTGACGGCGCTCGCGCCACATGACCTGCCCACTGCACAGTGACCTGTCATGGCATTCAAAATCGGTCGACCAATCGGATTCTCGATAGCCATTCGCCAGTCTCTTTCTATATAGGATCTCTAAAAACGACGAGCTGCGAAGAATTGGAGGAATCCGAAGACATCAACATTTTTGTGAGATCAAGAAAGAAAGAGTAGCACCAGCTCGTAAATGGGATGAAAGACCACCGATTGGCGAGAAGAGCTTGCTAATCAAAGTCAGCTACTAGAAGGTCCAAAAGCAGGCCTCCAAAGAGATGGAAAGAATGCTGAACATCCACATCTGGGGAAGGAGACTAAGAGTAAAATAGGTGAAAGCTTACTAGTCGAGTACAAAGTTTTGTCGAAAACTCAAAATGATAGCTGATGCCTTTTTTTGCTGTCGTGTTTTCCGCGATACAATTCTATTTAAGCAAGTTAAATTTCGTGTATATAACGCTTTATTTATTTATTTATTTTTAAAAAGTGTCACAACAGGCATCGCCCTCTTACAGTGATCACTATATCTAATAACCTCATCACCCTAAAAGAACTTCAAATTGCCGCAAAAAATTTGAGAATGAAACCGAGAGATCTAGTTGCGGAAAGGTGTTAAAGAGTCTTTGAATCCGGGCTAGAGTGCCAGTGTCCCCATCTACCAGAAATGCAGAGTAGTCTCTAATCTGCAAACGAATATTAGGGACTCTAAAATTGAGTGCCCCCAATAAGACGGAGTCATCTACGAGATCATTGACAAGTCTATACAAGTCAAAAATAAATATTCTGTGAAACAGCAATTGACAGTGGGGACGGCATTCAGAAAACCTTTTTTTATTTACGAAACAACTACAAAATGATTCTAGAACCTAATAAATTATATGTAGGAGAAAAAAATTTAGTATTTATCTTAAGGCATTTGCAAGTTTGTCGGCAAAAAAATTATCCTTGACATTATGGCTATTCCATAAACTGCCCATACATTAACAACCGGCACATCCTTACAATACTACTTTGTCACATTTCAATTGGCTATTTCCTCATATTTCACGAATTCTGCATATATTTTATCGACCGAGGGGGGAATCTGGATAAATGCCATCGAGTTGGGTGGTATGTCTTATGCGACTGCAACTTTTAACTAATAAACACTTTTACCGTGTACATTTTTTCCAAACATCACGAATCCCTCGCACGTTTTCCTAGAAGACAAAAACCGAAAACAAAATAATTGTAACACCTTTCCGCCTTGTTTTCGATAGAAAAACGTGCGTGAATAATCTTTGCTTTACTTTAGCTCTGGTTTTTTTTAATATGTATAAACTCTTATCGTTATTACCCATTCAAATTGATTTGATTTGATTATCTTCGAAAATAATTGAAGTGTATATAAAAAGATACCGGAGCGATTTGCTCAAGGAAGTAACAAATTCGCCCTTGAATTGCATTCACTTCTAATGGGTTCTGTTATATAGTGACTGTTATTTACTCCTTTAATATCGATATAATCCTGTTTCATACAAATTTTGTTTTCCTCAAGGCCTCTTTTATAATTTTTAGTGATCAGATAATGGACAGATAGGATGTATCTTGAGCTCTGGATCCTTTACCTCCTTCGCGGCCTTGAACGAAATTCTGACACTTGGATAAATAATTTTTTTTTTTTTTTTTGGGATTAAAGAATTTCTTTTTACCTCGAACGGAAATTTACTTTGAGTGTTAAGGAATAGGAGAGGTTAAAATAACAGCGTCAAGGGAATTGGGTGTGAAAGGAAAATAAAAGTGCATACATGAGTTGCCGAATTGTTTTTTCAAACCGAACTGGATCAAGCTGTATGACATAATATCATTCAGGTTTTTATCGAGGAGGTGTGCCTGCTCGATTCGGTTCGGATCACTTCTTTAGCACTGCGTTTTTGTTGTTTAGACACGCTTTGCTTCGAGTTATATATGTATGACCGATTTTCTATATCTTTTGAACGGGCTGGAGCTCAAGTCGCGCGGTCTCAGACAAATTGCTATTACAGCAATTATCTTCCTACATTGTTGAAGAAAAAAATCGTGCAAATCGGCTTTGACACAAATGTATCACTTTAACGTATGATAATTTTTTTTTTATCATGTTGCTGCGGGATACCTTATGCGTGGTATGATTTTTATTTTACTTCCTGAATGGGTTTTTGTGGCAACAGAGAAAAATCGAGTGCTAGAAAGTTTAGTGATTGTAGTTTGTTGATTATAGGGTAACCGGTGAAGCATGTTTGGTCTTGCTCAAGGAATGGCGTCCTTGCCCTGTGGTGAGCTCCCTTCTCAGAGTAATGAGTTAGTGGAGGGCAGCAGCTTCGCTAATACTGACCTAGGGCTGAAGATGGTAGTAATCGGCAAGGACTAGGCTCAGATACCGGGAGGCAGAGTTGGATCAATGCTATGGCTCCCGTACTGCGACGTGGAAGATTATGGAGTCACCACATTAGTAAAATCATCAATGGTTGGCCATGATGATCGCCAATCTCTGACCAGGAGCGGGCATTTAAAGAAGAAGAAGAAGAAGTTTGTTGATTAATGAAGAGAAGAGGCGAGAAGATAAGACGATTTGAGGATTAAATTAAATTAAATTAAGGTTGCTGCTAAAGCGGGAAAGTGCAGTTAAAGAGTCCATCATGCTAGTCCATAAGCAGATTTGCTTTGATGCATTCTGCGCATGCGCCATTCGCTGGCTGAAAAACGTACCCAGATAACGCGTAGTTCCATTAGAAGCGACTTTGTTTTCGATCAGTTAAGTAGATTTTTTTAAAATTACTCGAGGCTAAAGCAAAAGATGGACGCTAAAGTGGAAAGTGGAGGCTACAGCTAATGATGGACGCTGAAGCAAAAATTGGAAGTCAGAGCAAATAATGAACGCTAAAGCGAAAATTGGAGGCCAAAGCAAGTAATGGGCGCTAAAGCGGAAATTTAAAACTATACTAAAAAACTGACACTAAAGCGAATTGTGGAGGCTAAAGCGAAAAGTGGAGGCTAAAGCGAAAAGTGGAGGCTGAAGCAAAAAAGTGGAGGCTAAAGTAGAAAGTGGAGGCTACAGCGAAAATTGGAAGCCAAAGCAAGTAATGGGCGCTAAAGCAGAAATTTGGAATAAGCCAAAAATTGACGCTAAAGCGAAAAGTAGAGGCTAAAGCAAAAAAGTGGAGGCTAAAGCTAAAGATGGGCGCTAAAGTGGCAAGTGGAGGCTGCAGCTAATGATGGACGCTAAAGCGAAAATTGGAAGCCAAAGCAAGTAATGGGCGGTAAAGCGGAAATTTGAGGCTGAAGCAAAAAAGTGGAGGCTAAAGCAGAAAGTGGAGATAGAGGGAATGATTGAAGGCAGGCGCAGACCGGGTCGCAGGAAAACATCCTGAACATCCTGGCTCAAGAATCTATAAGAGACTGGTACGGCCAAGATTCGGCGTCCCTTTTTTGTTCGGCAGCCTTCAAAGTTAGGATCGCTACGATTATCACCAATCTCAGACAAGGAGCGGGCATTTAAAGAAGAAGAAAGAAAAAAATTGTAGGCTAAAGCCGAAAATGGACGCCTCAGCTTAAAATGGAGGCTAAGACAAAAAACAAAGGCTAAAGCAAAAAGTGGAGGCCAAAGCTAAAAACGGACTGTAAAGCTAAAAGTGGATGCTAAAGCACAAAATGGACGTTAAAGCGAAAAATAGAAGCTAAAGCAAAAAATGGACGCTAAAGCGAAAGTGTCGTGAAAGCTCAAAATCCTTGTTTATCTAAAAAAAAAAAAAAAATAGGCGCAAAAGCAAAATAATGGGATTAAAAATCAAATAGTTATACTGAGGACTTTATTCATGCTGGACAGCTTTCCGGTTTGCCTGAGTCCTTGACAAACCCTTCTTACGCACATTTTAGTGACAGCGAAATGTAAACAAGTTAAAGCACGAATCAAAAAGACAGGACTATGTCTCCTTCATAGTTTACTTTTATTATTACTTCATCATCTCCTTATCATAATCGTCTAGTTCAAAATTAAATGGAGTGCCTGAAATTGCAAAAACACGATTGTCGACTATGTTAATCAACTTAAATAATTTTTTTTTCACTCACAAGAAAAGATAACTTTTTAATATTTTATTTACAAAAAAAAAAAAAAAAGCCGATCCGTTACAAATTTTATTTTACAGGATATTCATTTATCATTGGCATATTTATTAACAATAATTCATTCGATGGCTGATTCATGCGGAGATTATTCTTTGTTGTTCTTTCTCTTAAGTAATAATAATTCTGCATGCCCCTGATCGAAAGGAAAAAACAACATATGCAAATCCCATTAATATTATTGGTATCTAAAGAGAATCGGCGACCGTTACCAATGCAAATTCATCGCCATTAGCTCTTGTCAACCGCTTTTTTTTGCCTTTTTTTTTTCTTATCGACAATCATTAACATATCATTTAGTTTTTTTTTCTTCGTTTTTAATATCGTGACTCGAAAGTCAGACGTCTGGTTCGGTCTTCAAGGCTTTTTCAAAACTTTATCTGTATTTTTGAGTTGCATCCATAGCCGCGGCGTGCGCGGCCTCGTATACATTGGAAGAAAAAAGAACCAGAGATTCGTGATTAGATCCGTCGAAGATGTAATTTGCTTTCCGAAGGCCGGGTATATGGGAAAAGATGGCGTAAGTGGCGGGGGGAGGAATTTAGACCTAAAATCTAAAAAATATTTATTTTGGTGTTTTATTTAATTAATAGCCCTCGAGGATTGTTCGGGAGAAGAATGAAATTGCGTAACTATGAGAATATAGCAGAGGTGTAGATATATTTATAAATTGAAGATAAATCTGGCTAGCGAACTTGGCCTTGCACCTGTTGAACTTTCTTAGTGTTATGTGTGCCTTATTGGACCTTGGCTTTCGTCACACGTGATTTAAAATCAAGTGTCAGTTTGATAAACCCTTCTTTGACAGCTCAATTATTAAATTTAGGATGTTGAGTTGAGAAGAAATAAAAATTGTGGCGATTTTTGATAAGGAGGGGAAAGATTTAATGGATGAAATTTTTTTTTTGAAGGTTACTTTCTTTCAATCAAACATTAGGTCACCGACCATGGCTTTTATTGTTTAGCTCGGTAGATTCGAACTATGACCCTAATTTATTTTTTTTTTCAAAGCTCACTGGAATTTTTTAATACGGCCTCACATGTATATAATTCCTTATACAAATCGTACTCGGTTTATTATATGGAATTTCATAGTCAATAATCGGCTTTGCGAACCGTGATCACTATGTTGCGATCACAATCACGTCCTCTTATAAAGTGGAGACCTGTTATCAGTATACTTTGTAAAGGGTTATGTAATGAAAATTTGTTACACAAAGGAGATAAGGTGCGGTGGGGTGAAAATTTAAAAAGGTGAATGAATTGTAATTGCCTGGCGAGGGTCAATAAAAGGTTTTTGGTGGACAATTGAGGAACTCGTTTGTAAAAGATTGAAGAGCCTTTTGCTAATGAATTGCTTTGTTATTTTTTGTGCTCATTTCGTATCAGCTATTTAAACTGCTTTATATTGCTGAAAATTGGAATGGTCAGCAACTGCTGTCTGGTTATGGGTAACGCCGTGACTATTCGAGCAACCACGCCGTTGCCCAACAACATCTGCGGGTCATATATCTCCGCGCAAAGACTACCTACCAGTTCTTCCAGCTCTTCTTTATTACGGATTTCAATAGCTCGCTTCTGCTGTAGTCCTCTGGTTACATTGCTTTTTGTCCAACGCCCTCCGTCTGCTCTTTCAGTGCTTCCGACTATTGGACGTTTCTTTCTTATGTTTTCCGAAACGAATCTTACAAACATAGCTAGGGATGGACGGCGAGACTTTCGAGAAATTTTTGAGAAATCGCTTAAGTTGCTGCTGTTGCTCCGGTTGCTGCTGATGTTGTTGTTGATATCATCGGGTCATATATCACGTTAGAACGTCTCAAAAATTTCGGCTCGGCTGAAAACATCCAAGGATTCCCAATCCCAGGCCTCGTCTCGTCTCAAAATTTCTTGTAGCGAAAAAAATTGGATTTGGAATCCTTAAATGTTCTCATGGTCATAAATATACTAAGGTTAATACTCGCTTCAATTTCAAGTTTCTGGATATCTGTGTTAGTGTAAATTGAAGTGGTGTCGTCTTCATACATTATATTATCGTCTACAAGATTATTGGCATATACTAGAAAAAGAAACGGACCAAGCACACTGCCCTGCGGTACCCCGATATTAATTGTATTTATGTTGCTTTCATCTGACATAAAATTTACATATTGTGTTCTATTTGTGAGATTATTGTTTACCATCTGGTTTAAATCGCGACCTCAGTATTATAAGATTCTATCTCCTCTGATCAGGTTTACACCAAGCCCATCTGTTTTATTCGCGCAATGGAGATAGAACTTTATAATGTTGAGGTCGCGAAATACTGCTAATGTTGTTTTACAATTAAATTTATATTATGAAATATTTTTTTTCAATATTTTTCGAGCTCTGCTGGAATTCAGGCATTTCGTTCCCGCATGCTGCAGACGTCTTACGCAATTCCAGCATGCATAAAAATTCTTCTTCCTCCTCAATTTTTACCAATCAATCCGATTTTTATTTCGTCTTAGGTAATTCATTATGAAAAAAAATTTACATGTGGCTACGTTCCTTTGAGCACGCTAACATTATCTCCCATTTGCAAAAAATCTACAAGCATGAACAAACTCGATCCCCATAAATCACTCCTTCATACTTTCATAATGTCGCCATGGGAAGCATATTTCTTTCATATAACAGGAAAAAATACGAGGCCGATGATTCCTCGACAACAATACTATTTCATAATCCTTTTTCCATTCTTTCACTCATCTCATAAAATGCCTGTCGAATGAAGTCATGGAGCAATTACAGATAAAATATTTACACAAGCGAAGGGTAGCTCCATAAGGAAGTTAATAGATAATCCATCCGAAAGCCACGATCCGCTCTTTTTTTTTCATTTCGACTTTTTAAAGATAACAAAATACAAAAATTGAAAGACGGGTGTTTAGATATACACAACGTTACATAATTGCTCTAAATGTATGCAATCAACCGGTTCACAAGTTCAATATTTCTTGGACGATAACCTTATTTGACAAGGACATTGCCCACGCACCCCTTTCGTTGCAGAAAAATCGGTAGCTAATTTGAAATTTTCAAAAGAAAACGCGTGTGATAAAATAAACGACAATGAGAAGAAATCATGTTAACGAATTGTAAAGAACCACGTGTATGAGTAATCAATGGTCACTGATTCATGGGAACCAAGACGGAAAGTGATACAAACCGCCTTGCCCGTCGGCTAACCTACGAGGTCATTCCATTTCATTTTTTTTTTTTTTTTTAATATGTCATTCCTTAACTCGATTCATCACAACGTGCATGATTTCATTCACAATGGTCTATTCATGTTTTTTTCTTTTTTTATTCGGGGAGTATGAAAAGAGGATTTTCACCGAAAAGCTTTTTAATATACGATTATTTTTAACAAATTCAATTGTCTTTGCTCCAGTTGTGCGCAAGAATGTGGATCAAGTTGGGTGGAGTATGCGTGTTGATAAGGTCGTTTGCCAGGTCGGAATGCCAGTTCACCTTGCCCCAGTGCGGTGCAACTTCAAAAAATTGCGTCATTATAATTTCATTTTCAGTTTGTGTTGTCCCCCACTTTTCGGGGGGGGTTTTTTTTTTTTTTTTTGCGTATGGGAGAGAAACCGAAACCAACCCGTATCTAAATTTGCATATGTGAAAAGAGGGGAGGAAAATGATTTAATGGGTGAGATTGGTGGTTTTAAGTGGAGTCAGGCGGAAGGGCTGACTTGCAGCAGGTCGATTTTTGGTTGGATGTTTATAGGATTAAAAACATTTGGCGCACCAACTTTTGTAGGTTTAGGCTTAGCATCTGGAAGGTTGGTCCAGGAAGCCCTGAGGCGTTTTGCTAAGCACCCTAAAGGTCTCGGAATTGTAGTTGTAGAAGTTGCGGTAAGGGATTAGGAAAGGTTTGAGAAGACTTAAGCTTCCTTTTCTCAGAGGTTAGATTGTGATTGGATTGTTGGTGCCTCTAAGCTAAGTTGAGTTTAGGCTTGGGTCAGTTGGGATTGTGTGATCTTCGAAATGTGTCGATCATTCCTCCGATTCAAAAGGCTCTAATCAACTTTGCAGGCGTTAGTTTTTCCTTGAAGATAAAAGAAAGGGAATCTGAAAACGAGTCTTCGTGATAAAATTTGCTCATTTCTTGGATTTTGCCCAAATATTTCTAGTCAAACTCGAAGAGTCGGCTGCAGATCAATAAATTAAATATTTCCTCTCAAAAATAATAAATTATTGGTGTTGTTTAAAAAGTCTCAAAAAATAATTTTTGAATGCAGGATATTATTTTAATTAAGATATTTTTGAAATCTTGTTTTTTTGACCCAGCCCAGACCGCAACAACAGTTTGCTGCAAGTTTGCAGCAAGTAAGTGCAAGTTTGCGCGACATCTAGCTTACTTACCTCAAATTTGCAGCAAACTTCCGTAAGTTTGCTTGCGGACGGGGAAAGAAATTTTTGTGATTTTTTTCTTTAGTTTGAGTGCTTGGCGCAAGGGGCACTTTTCTCAAACACTATACACTCCCTTGAGTGTTATTCAGTCCCTAGGCATCAAATTTTCTCTTAAGGTACCGTAAACTCCCCTCAGGTAGTAATCATCAAGCTACCTTAAAAAATTCCGTTACTTTTTGAATCTATTTAAGAAAAATAAATGTAATTCTTTACATTTGTAAAGAATTCTAAAGGTTTTTTTCCTTAAGGGGATGGACTCCGCCCAAAAAGGAGCGGGAAGAAAATCTTGTTTTCTCGGTTGTTCAAAATTTAAAAAAAAAAAAAAAAAAAAGGAAACTGGCAATTTTGTAAATTTTTTTCAGTTTTGGGAAAATTTAGGAAAACTAAAAAAATACTCTACTGGAATAAAAATTTTTAAACAATTTATCGTCTTTCAAATTTTTTAGAATTTTGAAAAATAACTAAGCAGGCAAGACTCTCTTTTCGCCTCTTTTGAAGCGAAGACTTTCCCCTTAAAAGAAGATGCCAAGAATCGGGATGTTTTTGCCATTGCACGTAATATTTAAGGGGATGCAGATATTGGTGAATACTGTTGGCCATTTTGAAAAGTCATCGAAAGGGATTTTAACTAGGCTTGGTTAATTCCGGGGAAATGGTTGCAAAATGGGAGTATGGGAGCATGTGAAATGAGGAGGTAGCTGCAACAAGGGCAATTGTTCCATAAGCTAAACATAGAAAAATTGCCCTTGTTACAGCTACCTCCTCAATTAGTAAACAAATCCTGGATTTGTTGTTGCAATTTTGTTGATTATTTTGAAAAATATAATAAATTAAGGAATAATGTCGCGTTTTCAATTAGACGAGTTGTAGATAACATTAAAAACATCATGTGCGTCAATTTTGAGTTCAATCCGTTGCGTTTTAAAAAATACCTTACGTACGGAAATTTTTTGAAAAAAAAAAAAAAACAAAAGGAATTCACCCATATTTAACTTTAGTAGAATCGACAGGGCTCATTCCTCCAACGCCAAAAGTAGGATCGTCCTTTTTCTTGGATCCAGTTACAGCACATGAAATACTCAGCATAATCGGGACTCTCCAAAATAAAAGGTCGACGGCGTTCTAGACTTTTTGATAAAGCGTTGCTCTCATCTTATTGCCGAGCCGATGATTGACATCGTGAATTCTCCTTTTGAGCAGAGTGTATTTCCGGATTGCCTAAAAACGGCTAGAGTAATTCCAATTCATCAAAGGGGGGAAAGGGTTGCATCCAATTTTCGGCCAAATTCTTTATTAGGAAACTTTTCCAAAATAATAAAACTTGTCTAACTGAGTTTCTCGGCTCCTTAACCATTTTATCCGAGAGTCAATTTGGTTTTCGCAAGGGGAGGAGCACGGTCCAAGCCATCTCAAAGTTTCTAAAAAAAAATTATGAATCCTGAGATAACAGAATGGACCTTTCTAAGGCCTTTGACTGTGTCTCTCATAATATTCTCCTAGACAAACTAGAAAGATATGGAATCTGGGGCCTAGCTCTCGTCTGGTTTGCAGTTCGTGGAGATTAAGGGAAATAAATCAAAATGCAGGGTTATTCAGCAATTTTATAGATTTGGCAGTGTACAAAATTCTCGACTTATTAGTTAGCTCTTTAGTTCTTTAACATAACAACCGAAGTAATTTTTTAATTGCATATGGGAAACCCTACTCCGAATTTCCCAAGCAAAAAATATTGACCAATTTCCAAAACAAATTCCTGAAAAATTATTTTAGCATGATTCATAACCATACATCATTGATAAACATCCAAAACAAAGCATTCAATTATTGTCACATAAAAAACTCTTTTGTCTATCAAGTGTCAAAAAAGATTTCCGATAATGTGAATATAAAATAAGTAGCTGCGTAAAAATCATTATTAGGTAACGCAAATCGTGCTATGAATGTAGCGCATTTTTTCCAACAAGACCATATAAATGACCTACATACCAAAAAAACGATCCTCATGATTATATCACATGTTAAACATTAATTAAGCTGTCTTTTTCTTTTAAAACAAATTCTCCCCTTTTTTTTTATCCTTCCGTAAATCACCTTCTTAACATTAAATACGCTCATACATGGCCATAAAGCAAATAATAATTAATAATTCTCAGAACTTGCACACACACATCGACACCCTTGTACCTGGGATTTCCATTAACGGGCTCATCGATTATTATTACTCCACCTGCCCAATTTCCAAATGAGGACATCATTTCACAATTTAAAGACCGGAAAGCGAGTGTAAATTTCCGATCGATTTGTAAACAGAGCGGTAACTTTTTTTTATAATAAATATCGACCGTCAAAGATATAATAAATTCAAAGTTAATTTAAAAGTTTTTGTGTAAAACATTAATTAATTAGTTAAGTTTTGATTTACATGTGACAAGGGAATGGGTTGTTCTAACCCGTTTATAAACAATTTATAAATGTCACTTTGAAAAAAATTCGTCTGGAAGCTGTCTGCAATTAAAATCATTATGTAATATTATAACTATAAACTAATTGCTGGTTGCGATTTCTATGACCTTAACTATTAGTTCGGCCCAAGTTCATAATATTAATAATCCAAGATCGTTAATATGTGCTATATCTGACACGCTACGCCTCGTAATTGCATCATTGTCATCCTAGGGAATATTGTACTAATAATATTAGAATAACACGTGGTTTTTTTAAAAAAAAAAGTTGAATTGTAAATTTTTTCTCTCATGAAAATTAAGTTGTAAAGATTTGAATTATGTGAAATGGAGTAATGGAGTCTTTAGTCGTGAGATATGGGAATAATTAAACGGTTAAGCTGTTAAGCTTAATGATAATGTAATGGTTAATGTTTTGGTCGATTTACTTGCAGTTTGAGTTTTGATGATAGGGAGTGAGATTTTTCAAGAAAGATTTTTATTCCGACAAGAAAAATTACCAAAAGTTTGTTTGACAAGAAAGAATGATGGGGGAAAAATTGCTCGACAAGCAGTTTGGAAGAAAATTGCTCGACAAGCAGTTTGGAAAAAATTGCTCGACAAGCAGTTTGGAAAAAATTGCTCGACAAGCAGTTTGGAAAAAAATTGCTCGACAAGCAGTTTGGAAAAAAATTGCTCGACAAGCAGTTTGGAAAAAAATTGCTCGACAAGCAATTTGGAAAAAAATTGCTCGACAAGCAATTTGGAAAAAAATTGCTCGACAAGCACTTTGGAAAAAAATTGCTCGACAAGCAATTTGGAAAAAAATTGCTCGACAAGCAATTTGGAAAAAAATTGCTCGACAAGCAATTTGGAAAAAAATTGCTCGACAAGCACTTTGGAAAAAAATTGCTCGACAAGCAATTTGGAAAAAAATTGCTCGACAAGCAATTTGGAAAAAAATTGCTCGACAAGCAGTTTGGAAAAAAATTGCTCGACAAGCAGTTTGGAAAAAAATTGCTCGACAAGCAGTTTGGAAAAAAATTGCTCGACAAGCAATTTGGAAAAAAATTGCTCGACAAGCAATTTGGAAAAAAATTGCTCGACAAGCACTTTGGAAAAAAATTGCTCGACAAGCAATTTGGAAAAAAATTGCTCGACAAGCAATTTGGAAAAAAATTGCTCGACAAGCAATTTGGAAAAAAATTGCTCGACAAGCACTTTGGAAAAAAATTGCTCGACAAGCAATTTGGAAAAAAATTGCTCGACAAGCAATTTGGAAAAAAATTGCTCGACAAGCAATTTGGAAAAAAATTGCTCGACAAGCACTTTGGAAAAAAATTGCTCGACAAGCAATTTGGAAAAAAATTGCTCGACAAGCAATTTGGAAAAAAATTGCTCGACAAGCAGTTTGGAAAAAAATTGCTCGACAAGCAGTTTGGAAAAAAATTGCTCGACAAGCAGTTTGGAAAAAAATTGCTCGACAAGCAGTTTGGAAAAAAATTGCTCGACAAGCAGTTTGGAAAAAAATTGCTCGACAAGCAATTTGGAAAAAAATTGCTCGACAAGCAGTTTGGAAAAAAATTGCTCGACAAGCAGTTTGGAAAAAAATTGCTCGACAAGAAAAAATGATGGAAAAATTTGCTTTTAAAGAAGGAACCATGAAAAAATTGATTTGAGAAAAGGAATTTAAGAAAAAATTTGAACAGGCGGAAATAATTTTAAAAAACATTGTTTGACAAGGAAAAAATCCCAAAAAAATGCCTAGCACAAAAATATTTAGAAAATGAAATTTTACTGGTAAAAAATTTTTCTTAAGTAGAATATTTCCTTGTTAAGAAAAAGAGGTTTTTTTAACCAAAAATTTTTTTACATTTTTTTGTAATAAAAATTTTGTCTTTTTTGCCAAAAAAATTTATATTGAAATTTTTACTTCTGTTTTACAAGAACTTTTTGAAAAAATTGAGGAAGAATTCTGGCCGCAAAATTATGAAAGGATTTAATTCTATAAAGTAAGCAGAGTCGAGGTAGGTTAAGACATTTTTCTTTGTTAAGTCTCTTAGGGTTAGAGTTCTTTGCTTCCCCTTAAAAAGCCCGTTTGTCCCAAACGAGTTCAGTTCCTACTAAAAAAATATGAACTCGGAAAACTAAAAATTAAAAATTTCCGAGTCATCTTCTCAGGCACATTTTTTCTGTATATTCTCGAGCGTTGATATTCCACTGTGCAATATCTGCAGCATCCACAATACTCATTATTTCGACCTTCGTGTAATTAACCCATTTCTGCCTTTCCTCTACTCTCCTCAAGATTTTTTATTTTAATAAAATTCAATCAACATTTTTATAAAAACGAAATGACCTTTTTTCTTCAATCTTTCCGTTCCATTAATTTAAAAAAGAACACGTTAAAATTAATTTTATTTTAAAATTTATTCAATTTTACAATAACCATAAAAGAGATTCTAAACATCGACTCTCAACATTATCATTATGTTGCAATTTTTTTTAAAAGTCCGATTCGATTTACATTTTTAGTGTCATTTGCAAATCGTTTATTACAAAATATTAGAATGTACACTCTGAATTAAATCGCAATTAATTTTCTTCTTCAATTTATACTGCTACAACTGCAGCGGCTTTAACGGTCGGTAAATCCCTGTGGACGACCGCGTTGAATCCGTTAACTGGATCCGCGTAGTAATTAACAGTTCTTTTGGTTCCATCCGGTTCGATTAAGCTGTAACTTCCTTTGACTACTCCTCCGTTTCTGACTTCTTCCTGGACTTTGCTATCGCCGGTTATGACGTCTCGAACGGCGTAGGCGTATTGGTACTGTGGGTAGGCGTCCGCTGGTTGAGGTTTTACTATTTTGGCGAGTGGGGCGGCTACTGGGACGGCTACTGGCGCTGGAACGGGTGCGGCCACTACTTTGGCGTAGGGGGACGCTACTGGATAGGCTAAGGGAGCTGGTACTGGTGCGGCTAGTAGTTTGGCGTAGGGCGAAGGTACTGGAACAGCTACCGGCGCAGGTACAGGTGCAGCTACTTGTCGGTAATATGCAGGAACTGGAACGACTCCCACTGGATAGACATTTTGTCCAAACGTGGAGCCAATAATGGCGCAAGTCACCAAAATGGCGGCAAACTAAAAGAAACATTGTTTGAGTTGTTAAGCTAGGCAAAAATTTTTAAAACCTTTAAATGTTTAAAATGTCCCTTGAGATTAAAAGCAATAATTTTAAATTTTAAATTTTTTAGTTTTATAATTTTTAAAATTTGTTGTGAAGCAATTTTTTTCCAAACTGCTTGTCGAGCAATTTTTTTCCAAACTGCTTGTCGAGCAATTTTTTTCCAAACTGCTTGTCGAGCAATTTTTTTCCAAACTGCTTGTCGAGCAATTTTTTTCCAAACTGCTTGTCGAGCAATTTTTTTCCAAACTGCTTGTCGAGCAATTTTTTTCCAAACTGCTTGTCGAGCAATTTTTTTCCAAACTGCTTGTCGAGCAATTTTTTTCCAAACTGCTTGTCGAGCAATTTTTTTCCAAACTGCTTGTCGAGCAATTTTTTTCCAAACTGCTTGTCGAGCAATTTTTTTCCAAACTGCTTGTCGAGCAATTTTTTTCCAAACTGCTTGTCGAGCAATTTTTTTCCAAACTGCTTGTCGAGCAATTTTTTTCCAAACTGCTTGTCGAGCAATTTTTTTCCAAACTGCTTGTCGAGCAATTTTTTTCCAAACTGCTTGTCGAGCAATTTTTTTCCAAACTGCTTGTCGAGCAATTTTTTTCCAAACTGCTTGTCGAGCAATTTTTTTCCAAACTGCTTGTCGAGCAATTTTTTTCCAAACTGCTTGTCGAGCAATTTTTTTCCAAACTGCTTGTCGAGCAATTTTTTTCCAAACTGCTTGTCGAGCAATTTTTTTCCAAACTGCTTGTCGAGCAATTTTTTTCCAAACTGCTTGTCGAGCAATTTTTTTCCAAACTGCTTGTCGAGCAATTTTTTTCCAAACTGCTTGTCGAGCAATTTTTTTCCAAACTGCTTGTCGAGCAATTTTTTTCCAAACTGCTTGTCGAGCAATTTTTTTCCAAACTGCTTGTCGAGCAATTTTTTTCCAAACTGCTTGTCGAGCAATTTTTTTCCAAACTGCTTGTCGAGCAATTTTTTTCCAAACTGCTTGTCGAGCAATTTTTTTCCAAACTGCTTGTCGAGCAATTTTTTTTCAAATAAGTTTTAAAAATTGTTCTTGAGTCTTGCAAAATTTTTTTAGTGCAAAAATCTTTCAAAAACCTTTTGAGTCCAAAAAAGCCGAAAAAAGTTTTTTGAAAAATCCCAGAAAATTAGGAAATAAGTTTTTTACAATGCCAAAACTTACCTTACACGATGCCATCACAATAACTTTGATGTCCATCATTAAATAACTCAAGCTTTTATATACTCAACCATATTACCCCAAATTCGGCAATTTTGACCTCCTTTAAAATAATTAAGTATTCCTAACGCTTCTTCTTCTGCCTTTGCCAAACGTAACACCTAATGCAATCATTTTTTTTTATATTTCATTGCAGTGTTGGCGATGAACAACATTGGAAGCTGTCACATCATGAAAATTATTCCAGAATGCGTCTCAAGCTCACCCCGAACATGCATTTCGACTCTCACGTCAACGCCAGCAATCTCCGAGACAATACAGGTTAGTGCTAATTTAAAATCATAAAAAGTCGTTACAATTTTGGCCCTCAATGTTAAATAATGGGCTTGCCCTTTAATTAACTGCAACATTGTTTTTTCTTAAGCTGCTCATTTTAAAAGAGGTAATTCTGGTAAGTGGGTTTTGCTAGTAGTAATCATAATAATAACAACGATAAATCAATATTTCATTGTTAACGATTACAAGGACTTGACGATCATGATTCATGAATAGATAAAATATTCTAATGTAATATCGAATTTTAATGATTTATTGATTTTTGTTTTTGTTTTTTTTTGTGCTTACAGGGTGGATGAGCAGGATGCAGTCGGTGGAAGATATGACTTTACCCTTAAGTCTTCCGGTTATTGTTAAAAATGATGCGGAGGATGATATTATACCGGAGGATGATTTTAGGTTTTCCATAATACCAGAGTAAGCTAATTTTTTTTAAGCACTCGTCTTGAAAACCTTATTTTCGACCCTTATTATGTAATATACTATTTCCTCTATATCCAAATATAATTTTCACTTTCTTTTTTCAGATTCGATGCATTCGACGGTGGAAAAGAAAAAATGATGTTATCCGAAGACTGCGAACTAGTAACCTTAATGTCAGTCGTCAAAGGCCGCCTCGACATAACCACAAGCCACGTCTACTTCTACGACTTGAGTCCAGTAAAAGACGAAGTCGACCGTCAAGACTTCAAATGGCCGTTCTACAAGCTCCGTGAAGTTCATCTCAGGCAATACAATCTCCGCCGGAGCGCATTGGAATTCTTCTTAATCGATCAAACAAATTATTTTATTAATTTCTCAATGAAAACTCGAAATCGAGTTTTATCATGCATCTACAGTTCGAAACCGCCTAATTTATTATGCAACGGAAATCGATCCCCTGGGGAAATGTTAAGAACATCCGGTTTAACTCAAAAATGGGTAAATCGGGAAATATCGAATTTCGATTATTTAATGCATTTAAATACGATAGCTGGGCGTAGCTACAACGATCTATCGCAGTATCCAGTTTTTCCTTGGATTTTAGCTGATTACACGTCTGAAGTGTTGGATTTGAACGATCCAGCGACTTTTAGAGACTTGTCAAAGCCCATCGGGGTTGTTAACCCGAAAAACGAAGCGGAAGTTCGAGCTAAATATGAAAATTTTGAAGATCCAACTGGGACAATAGCTAAATTTCACTATGGCACACATTATTCGAACTCAGCGGGCGTTCTGCATTATTTAGTCCGAGTTGAGCCGTTTACCTCACTCCACATCGAACTTCAAAGTGGAAGATTCGACGTAGCTGATCGACAGTTTCATTCAATCCCTCAAACTTGGAAACTTTTAATGGATAATCCAAACGACGTGAAAGAATTAACTCCTGAATTTTTTTATTTCCCAGAATTTCTAAAAAATTTAAATAAATTTGATTTGGGATTGTTACAAGGAACAAAGGAAAGAGTCGATGATGTTATTTTGCCGAAGTGGGCGACTAGTGCGGAAGATTTTATTTATAAGCACAGAAAAGCTTTGGAGAGCGAACACGTCTCGCTTAATTTACATCATTGGATTGATCTGATTTTTGGATGTAAGCAGAAAGGACCCAAAGCGGTGGAAGCTTTGAATGTTTTTTATTACTGTAGTTATGAAGGGGCTGTGGATTTGGATTCGATTAAAAATCAAGCGGAAAGGGAAGCTGTGGAAGGGATGATTAATAATTTCGGGCAGACGCCGAGGCAGCTGATGAAAGATCCACATCCGCAGAGATTGTCATGGGAGGATGCGTTGGCGAAAATGATTAAGAATGAATTAAGGAAACCTGATCTCACGTTATTTTTAGATAATATTAGGAGTTTTACTGTGGAGGTGAGATTTTAGTTTTAAGTAACGAGAAAAATTTGTCAAAAAAAGGATTAAATAATTTAAACGCAAAAAAAATCTATATGAAAAACGTTGGAAACATATTTTTAGTAATTTTGTAAGTTTTAAAATTTTTTTAAAATAATTTTTGAACATAAAAAAATTTTTGCCAACATTTTTCAAAATCAAAAATTTTTAAAAATTTTAAGTTTGAAAAAAATTTGCTTACAAAATTTTTTGATATACATTTTTTTTTAAATTTTTTAAGTTTTTGAATTTTATTAGCATTTTTTTAAAAGTCTTGATGCTTGAAATTTAAATTCACTTTAATTTTTTTTCAGGTGACGAACGATAAAGATCCTATAATTTACATTAGCACGCCTAGATCTCAGCCTAGAGGAGGATTTCATTTAGTCGACGCTGCTGACACGGTTGTAAGCGTAACGAAGACCGGAGTCATCGGTTGTCATTCATGGTTGCCATATGAAAAGCATTCCTATAGAAGTTTTGTGTTCGACGTAGATCCGTCTCATAACAATACAAAGTACGTATATATTTTAAGAAATAAAAATCGTGACTGTATAAAACCAAATCAGAGGATTTTGCATTATATTCGAAGAGCATTTCTGGAAATGGAAAATAACGGCATTACGTTTGCTAACCGTATTCTGGAACCGGAGTGCTCCTTCCTTGTCTATCTAGTCTCTCTATTTATGTTATAACTTTGACTCTTTAAAATTAAATTAAATTTTTATTTTTATTTTTCAGGACGAGGAAAAAAGTGCCAGATTATTTTCATCCAAGCATAACACTTGGTAGTCATCTCTTCGCTTTGTCATTAGATGCTAAATTACTCTTCACGGGAGGACACTGGGATTCAAGCTTGCAAATTTATAGTATTTCTAAGAACAAAGTTGTTTCTTCTGTAATTAGTCATTTCGGTTAGTATTAAAGATAATTTGCTAACTTCAAGTTGAAGAAAAATACAAGGAGATTTTGTTTAAAAATTAAAGTCGGAATGCCGGAATCTCCCGTTATTTTTCAATTTTTGCTTTTAAAAAAAATTTATTTTAGTGTTTAAATTTAATATTTATTTATTTTATGCCGCCGGTTCAAAATTATTCTGACAAAATCTCCTATGATTTAGCTTCTGGTCAGGGAAATTTGATTGCACAAAATAATTCTGGGCCAGCGATTTTCTGAAACTCCTTTCTAGCTGTAAATTAAATTTTTTTTGTTATTACAGATATAGTAACATGCTTAAGCCTAGATCAGTGCGGATTATACTTAATAACGGGTTCTAGAGACACGACATGCGTTATTTGGGATGTCAGCCATATTTGTGTGCCAAATGTTCAACAATCGGGTAGCGCTCCTAAACCTCATCAAATTCTCTATGGTCATGATAGAGAAGTAACATGCGTTGCCATTATGACTGAACTAGATGTCGCCGTTTCAGGATCAAAAGTACTTATTTAAAAAATTTGTAGCAAAAAACGGCGGAAAAATCCATTTGACGGCATTAATTGCCCTAAAATTGATAGGAGTGTCCACTAACAAGCTTTCGAAAAACTGAAATCGACGGCAGCGCTCTTTAACGAGCATTAGTCAAACTAAAATCGACGGTAGCGCTCTCAAACGAGCATTTGATGAACTAAAATAGATGGCAGCGTTATTGAATAAGCACTTGACATAGTGAAATCGACGGCAGGACTCTTTAAAGAGCATTTGAAATACTAGCGCTGTCTACTGACCATTAATTGAATTATACTTAATATCACTCATACGCTGCCTTGTGTGTTTCCTTACAACAAATTCTAAATTGCTTTTTGAGCATGCGCAGTGAATAATTCTTTTATTTACCTTTTTTATTTATTTTTTCAGGATGGTTTAGTAAACGTCCACACAATTGAAAACGGACAATACATCAGAGCTCTTTATCCCATCGATTCTGGACCAGGAACGGAAGTAACATTCTTAACGCTTTCAACTCACGGCCACATTGCATTTTCATGTAAAGACGAAACGAAACATTCCGTTCACGTTTTCTCCGTTAACGGCACCAACCTTGGTTCGAAGTACGTCGCTGGACAAGTCACGGGATTAACAACAGCCGGAGATTGTTTAGTGATCGTCGATGATGGTGGAGATTTAACAATTAATAGATTATTAGGTTTACATCCTATTTATGACATTCCGTTTCACGTGCCGATTCAAACAGCTGTTGTAACAAACCAAAGTACACATCTTATAGTCCCCTTAAGGGATGGAAACGTTGTAGTCATCGGAGTACCGAACTCATAGTAAAAAATTTTAGGGGATTTTAAATGTTATTAGGAAAGTACTAATAGAGCGGAGGCGTATTGAGCCAGTATTTTAGATCATTAAAATCAATTTTGTTTTTTTTGAGCCCCTTTTTTTTGATCATGTCAATGTTATTGCCAATTAGATTCAAATTTGTTGGATTTTTTGAATTATATTTGTCGGTTTTAGTGAAGGATAAGAAAAATTTTTAGTAATATTTAATTAATCGGGTGATTAACTTTAATTATATATTTAAAATCAGAACAATAATTAATGAGTATGGCAATAAAATAACATTAAGGCGCAATATTTTGTTTTGTTTATTCATGCAGCACGTGTTGATATTTTCAAAGTGTTCTTTTTATTGGAGATAACAGAAAACTACAGGCAGTTTATGTTACCTGCAGCATATCAATTAAATGAAATCGTTAATCCGTTTTAATTACTTTTTATTATTATCGAATCCAGTCGGTCCAAATCCGGATCCTTTAAAAAATATAATTCATCTTGCAATGTTGTGCGGAAACGTTCTTCGGGGCAGGGGCAGGCTTAAATATTTCGTCGAAGGGGAAAATTCGAAAATTAATCGTTTTGGTTCGGCATTGGGGGAACCTTCTTCTTTCAACTTCAAAACGCCGGAAGAACAATTCAGGATTATATTTTTAATTTGGTGAGTATATTTCTTCTATCTTAACAAAATTAATACCAAATCTCTAATTTATTATTATTTTTTTATTTTTTCATATCATTGGTGGATTTTTTTTAACGTGGGGCAACTCATGGAAAGAAATTTCTTCAAGCTACAAGTGGGAAAATAGAAGACATCAAATTGAAGAATTTTGGTAAGTGTTGCATTTTTTATGCATTTTTGTTTGAACGTTAAAAAAAATTAAAATCCTGTGTAGATTTCTGAGCAAATTCCTTGCTCACAAAAAAAAGTGTTTTGTTAGGAAAAAATTCTGAAAAATTTGTTCAACAAGACAAATTCTCAAAAAATTTTTTGGAAATTTGTTAAATTAAAAGTCCCCCCAGTCAAGCCGAGAAGGCTTTGGGGGTATTGTCAACAATTTTGTTTATTGTTGAATAAAAAAAAAAAAAAAAAAAAAAAAAAAGAACTAGTCCTGGAAAAGTTCTTACTTCCAAACTCCAAAATATTTAATGCTGTAAGCCAGAAGAATAAAGGTCAGGGAAAAATATTTCAAGTCCTTAAGTTTTTTGGCACTTGGAAAGAAATCAAGTTCGATTCCTGTGATTCAAGTTGCTGATAGATGTTTAAATGCCAAGTGCTTACATTTTAATGTTTCGCTTAGATTGTTTTAAGGTTTTTTTCAAAAACATCTCAATTTTCTTGATCATTTATCTTGAGTTCTTATTAGGTAAGAAAAAATTCTTTTTCGTTTTTCGCGGTATCATACGTTTATTAAAATAGCAGACAATTTAGAACCGTATTGGGAAGAGTTGTTTAATAGCTGGAATTTTAAAAAATTGATTTTCGTCACATAGCTCATTTCTGTACGGTGTTGTTCTCTTCCTCCCGGTCGCTCACTCACACTCACCCCAACAAGTAAAGTTGCCCGCGCAGTCTCATTCACCCCTTCTCAGTGTTCAGTTACATTTAGTCAAGTGCACATCGTTTTAAATTCATTCAGGTAAATTAATCTGATTTTTTTTTTGTAATTTTTTTGAGAAAAATTTTGGATAATCGAACAACGAATCGAATCTATAAATTTTGAGGGACTTATTTTTAGTTGATAAAAAATTTAGGTGCAAGATGATTTCTCGTTCAAACGCTATTTTTTTTTCAAGGCCAGTCTTGTTATTTTCCCTTTGTCGTTGATCAACGTTTCTTCCCTCCTGCTAACCCTTCTTAACAAGTCAAGACGCGCGCGAACGCTTTTTACCCTGTTCAGTATTTTCTTGCAATTAGTGAAGTGTGCACGGCTCTTCCCATTTATTCAAGGTATTTAAATTGTATTTTCAACAATAATTTTTTTTTTTTTTAATGAAGCTGATTTAAATTATTTCAAAGAGATTGAGTTATCCGAAAATATTTTCCAGTTTTTTTTTTAAAATTAATCTAATTTTTTTGAAATGTGTTTGAATAATATTGATCCAGTTAGAGGTTTTTAAGAGCAAAATATTCGGTCTCCTTATCTTTCTCATCAGTTTAATTGTCTTAATTATTAAATCGGGACTTTGCTATTAATGTAAAAAAAAAATTTTTTTAACAGAATTGAATCCATAATTTTATTTTTGGGGGAAAATGGAAGAATTAAAAATTTTTAATAATCAAACTGCGAATTGAATCAAGTCAGACAAGTTTTAGGACCTTATTTTTGAGAAATCAATTTTTTTAGTAGATGGAAGCCAAAAAAAATACTCTTCTTAAATTCAGGTATAAAATGGTTTCTCGTTTAAACACCATTTTTGTTCGAGGTCAGTCTTTGTTATTTTCCCTTTGTCGTTCAACGTTTTTTCCCTCCTCCCTCTTAACAAGTCAAGACGCGCGCGCGCGTTTTCCACCCCATTTCAGTATTCTTTTGCAATTAGTGAAGTGTGCACGGCTCTTCCCATTTATTCAAGGTATTTAAATTTTATTTTGATCAATAATTTTCTTTTTCAATGAAGCTTGTTTCTAATTCTAATTATTTTTGAGGCTTTTTAAGAGATAGTGTTATCCGAAAATATTATCCAGTTAAAAAATAAAATCTTTTTATCAGGGTTAGCAAGAAAAACGGTTGAAAAAATTCCTTGTGTAGAATAATTGTCGCTAAATAATTTCCAAATTTTTAATTTTATTTTTATTCGTTTCAGATCCACCATGTATAGCATGTTTCCTAGTGGTGACCATCAACTACAAGCAAGGACAGACATCGCGGGAGCGTTCCTCTGTGGAATAAGAAAATTAGAAAATGGTAAGTCTCTTTCCTTTTTTTTTTTTTTTTTTTTTTTTTTTAAATAAAATTTAATCGTTTTGCTTGATTTTTTATCATTGAAAAATTTTTTTATGATAAAATCTTGGTTTCGACTAATCCAAATAAAGACATGAGTTTAATCGTTGAAATAATCTTGTTTGAGATTTAATTTTCGTGTCGCTGGACTCTTTCATTCGACTGAATTTTTGCTGTTGAATAATTTGCTTTTTTTTCTGTAGAAATTCCTTTCCATTAAAAATGATTGTGAAACAAAAAAAAAGTATAAAGCAAAGGTAATTAATTGAAAGCTTTTTTTTTCTGCCAGCAAGATACCAATTTTGGTGTGTTGAAATGAATTCAGTGTTAGGTATAATTTATAATTTTGCCGATCGAAGTAAATTTTAAAATGGGGGGAAAAAAAATGAATTTCTCGAAATTTAATGAATAATTTTTTTTATGTATTTTTAAAAAACTGACAGTTTTTGTCTTTGTTTCAGGAAGACCATTTCAAGGGAGAAGAGCACGGAAGAGGGCGTAACGGGCTCCGGCTACCTTCCCGCTACTGGGACCCAGGTCCCAGGTCGCGTGGGTGGAAACCAAGGAAGGTAGCTGGAAGACCCTATAAGAAGAGGAAACTTGATCAGCATAGCAACGGAAGGGGATACGTCGCTGGATTTAGAAAATGGTAAGTTTCTTTTTATTTATTTTCAATTAAAATTTTACTTTTTTGAATTCTCCCCATTAACTTCGCGTTGTTGATAGAAAAACTTTTAAAAAGTCGTTCGATAGGAAGACACTCAAGGAGAAGGTTTTATTCGGAAGAAGAATATGTCATTTTCAAGAAATTTAAATTAGATTAATTATTTTTATAAACGTACTGATTAAATTGGAAGTACTGAGAGGGTTGCATTTAGTTGTTTATCCTTAATAAAAAAAAATTTCTGAATTGACCGTTTTTAGCTTTTGTTTTTATGCTGCTTCAGCACTTACCATGATATGAAATCGTTTCGACAAAAGAAAAATTATTATAAGATTACATCAACAATAAAATAAAAAGTCGTTCGACAGGAAAAAATTTTAAAACGGTATTTGAAAAGAAGATACTAAGAATAATTATTTCAAAAAGTAGACATAGCGGGCTTTATTCGAGAAAAGAATTTGGCATTTTCAAAAATTTTTTTTTATTTATATGGAGGTACTAATTATGTTGGGAAGTTTCAAAAGGGTTACATTTAGTGATTTGTCCTTAATCGCTCTTGCTTAATTTCTAAATTGACAGTTTTTAGCTTTTCTTTTTTGCTTCATCCCAAGAAGTAGGAGTAATTGTCAGGAAATTTGTTCGACTAGAAGAGATTGTCAGGAAATTTGTTCGACTAGAATATTCAGGAAATTTGTTCGACTAGGAGAAATTGTCAGGTTTGTTCGACTAAGATAAATTGTCAGGAAATTTGTTCGACTAGGAGAAATTGTCAGGGAATCTGTTTGACTAGGAGAAATTGTCAGGGAATTTGTTCGACTAAGATAAATTGTCAGGAAATTTGTTCGACTAAGATAAATTGTCAGGAAATTTGTTCGACTAGGAGAAATTGTCAGGGAATTTGTTCGACTAGCAGAAATTGTCAGGGAATTTGTTCGACTAGGAGAAATTGTCAGGGAATTTGTTCGACTAGGAGAAATTGTCAGGGAATCTGTTTGACTAGGAGAAATTGTCAGGGAATTTGTTCGACTAAGATAAATTGTCAGGGAATTTGTTCGACTAGGAGAAATTGTCAGGGAATTTGTTCGACTAGGAGAAATTGTCAGGGAATTTGTTCGACTAGGAGAAATTGTCAGGGAATTTGTTCGACTAGGAGAAATTGTCAGGGAATTTGTTCGACTAAAAATATTATTTTATTATCTCATAGAGGATAAGGGTTTAAATGTTGGGAATTCTTAGGATTTTGCTAATAAAGGAATTTTTAAATTGAAAAATCATTTATTAGAATAAAATAATTTATTTATATTTTAAAAAGTATTTTTACAAATTATTTACATATTTAAAATATTAAAACTAACACTTATTTTCTTTTGTTTCAGGAACAGAACTTCAAGGAAGAGGACACGAACGCTTTAAGGCCGTTAGGGAAATAAATTCTTCTTCCTTCCCCGTCGGTGATGTCAGGTCGAAGTAAAAGCAAAGCGAACTAGAAGTGAGCTTAGACTTAGGCTTCGAGGCCTGGCATCGCTGACATTCCCTACCCATTCCTTGGGACCTTCCTGGGGATTTTCCTGGGGACATTACTGGGGACCTTACTGGGGATTTTCCTGGGGACATTACTGGGGACCTTCTCTCAGCCCATAGGGGCTGGGGGCGGAAGGCTCCCTCCTTAGGCGAACCGAGGCTAAGGGGGGGCTGGGGGGCCACACAGGGATCCTATGTCTCTGGGTGGAAACTTCCTTACTTCCTCGTCGTTGATGTCAGGTCGAAGTAAAAGCAAAGCAAACTAGAAGTGAGCTTAGACTTAGGCTTCGTGGCCTGGCATCGCATCGCTGACATTCTCTACCAGTTCCTTGGGAAATTCCTGGGCACCTTCCTGGGGACCTTCTCTCAGCCCATAGGGGCTGGGGGCGGAAGGCTCCCTCCTTAGGCGAACCGAGGCTAAGGGGGGGCTGGGGGGCCACACAGGGATCCGATGTCTCTGGGTGGAAACTTCCTTAGTTCCTCGTCGGTGATGTCAGGTCGAAGTAAAAGCAAAGCAAACTAGAAGTGAGCTTAGACTTAGGCCTCGTGGCCTGGCATCGCATCGCTGACATTCTCTACCAGTTCCTTGGGACCTTCCTGGGCACCTTCCTGGGCACCTTCCTGGGGACCTTCTCTCAGCCCATAGGGGCTGGGGGCGGAAGGCTCCCCCCTTAGGCGAACCGAGGCTAAGGGGGGGCAGGGGGGCCGCACCGGGATCCGATATCTCTGTGCGGGAACTGGGGGCCCCCCTTAGCCCATAGGGGCTAAGGGGGGAAAGCTCGTTGAAGGTTGGGAGGTTTTTCGTTGAAGGTCAATCTTATGAGTTTCCCTTTGTTGTTCATTAACGTTTTCACCGTTTTTACCTCTTACCTGCCAATCCTTCTTTACAAGTCGACGCGCGCACACGCTTTTCATCCTCTTCAGTATTTTTTTGGAATTATTGAAGTGTTCATGGCTCTCTCCATTTATTCAAGGTATTTAAATTTTATTTTTATGATAATTTTTTTTTAAAATGAAGCTTCATTCTTATTGTAATTATTTTTAAGGCTTTTTAACAGATTGTGTTACCGGAAAATATTTTCCAGTTACTTTTTCTATCGGTAATTTAAAAAAAAAAAAATGTTTGAATAATGTTATCCAGTTAGTTATTTTTAAAAGCAAAGTAGTTGATGTTTTCTCAGTTTACAGGAGTTAATTAACTTAATTATAAAATTAAGATTTACAAATCTGGGGGAAAAAATTGCCCTGCTATGAAATTAAACTCATGATTAAATTTTTGGGGAAAATAGTGAGAATTGAAATATTTTTAATAATCAAGCAGGGAATCGAATAAATTCAGAGAAGTTTTATGGCTTCATTTTCAGGAATAAATTTTTCTAGTAGATCAAAGCTAAAAAAAATTACAATAAGTTTAACTTTAATGTCCCTAGACTTTTCTCTTCGATTAAAATTTTTGAGTGCTTGATTTTTCATTCTTGAAATTTTTTTTTCTTTTCAATTATAATCTGAATAAAAACACAAGTTTAATGAAATAATCTTGATTGGGAAAAAAATTTTTGGAATTAAATTTTCATGTCGCTGGACTTCTGCATTCGACTAAATTTTTTCCTGTTGATTAATTTACTTTTTCCTAAAAATACCTTTCGATTAAAAATTTTTTGTGAAATAAAAAAATTTTTTAGGCAAAGGTGGTTGAAAAATTTTTTTTTCTCTCAAGATAATTTTGCTTTAAAATCTAAACGTATTTGATGCCATAAACTATTCGATGAGCAATGTTTGACAAAAATATTTAGTTTTAATTGTTTCTTATTTCTTCTCTCAAAATTTTTTAAATCATTAGCATATAGGGGCAAATCAAATTCAATCCTTATGAAGTGTACAAAAAGACTGACTTTTAATTTTCTTGATTTTTTTACAGATTCGCCAGTTAAATGTTCATCGTAGACGGCAGGGGATCAGTAAAACAACGGAAGAGGATCAAATCGCATCATTTAGTAAATGGTAAGTCTCTTTATCTATTTTTTGTTGTTTGATTTATTTCAGTCGCTTTTCTTAATTCTGCCATTCGAATCTGCAATCTGCTAATAATAGACATTGAAAATAATTAATCGCTTTATAATTTATTTTCTTTTTTATAAATCAGAGTAAAAAGTCGCCTTAATTTTAAAATCGGATTATCATTTTTGCCCCCCCCCCCCCCCCCTAAATTGACACAAGTCGCTAATTTTTTGAGGTTTTCTAGTTGAGAACTTCCTATTTATCAGTTTTAAAATTAATTTTTTTGCCGTTACAAATTTTTATTCGAAATTGTTTTTAGCTTGAAAAAGTTTTTGAGGAATGATTTGGCAATTTAAGAAAGCGATAGGACGTTTTTTTAGTTTATTATGGGCATGGAACGTACCAATCTTTTAATTGATGAAGCTTCTCTATCAAATCTCCTCGTTCACATTCATGATATCAGAACTTACCGGAAGTCGAGCTAAGGTTTTTTTAATTTCCTGTAAAAAAGATTTTTTTTCAAATTTTATTATTGAGTAAAGGTCTTTGGAATTTCTGATCAAGTGAATGTTTTCTTAATTTCTTGACAAGCAGAGGGTTTTTTGAATTGCCTATCAAGCAGTGCTTTTTAGAATATCCTGCAGAGCAAAGGTTTTTTGACTTTTTTGGCAAGTAAATGTGTTTTTGATTTCTTGTCGAGCAAAGGTTTTTTACAATTTTTTGTCAAACAGGGTTTTTTAAATTTCCTGTCAAGTAGAGGCTTTTGCAATTTCTTGTCAAGCAGGAGTTTTTGAATTTCCTGTCGAGCAAAGGTTCTTGACATTTCTGGTCAAGTAAATGTTTTTTGATTTCTTGTCGAGCAAAGGTTTTTTACAATTTTTGTCAAACAGATTTATTGAAATTTCCTGTCGAGTAGAGGCTTTTAAAATTTCTTGTCGAGCAAAGGTTTTTGAAATTTCCTGTCAAGCAGAAGTTTTTGAATTTCATGTCGAGCAAAGCTTTTAAAATTCCTGGTCAAGTTAATGTTTTTTTGATTCCGTGTCAAGCAAAGGTTTTTTAAAATTTTTTGTCAAACAGAGTTGTTTAAATTTCCTGTCAAGTAGAGGCTTTTGGAATTTCTTGTCCAGCAGACGTTTTTGAATTTCATGTCGAGCAAAAGTTTTTACAATTTCTGGTCAAGTAAATGTGTTTTTGATTCCTTGTCAAGCAAAGGTATTTTACAATTTTTTGTCAAACAGAGTTACTTAAATTTCCTGTCGAGTAAAGGTTTTTGGAATTTCTTGTCGAGCAAAGGGTTCTAGACTTTCTTGGGAAGTAAATGTTTTGATTTCATGTCGAGCAAAAGTTCTTAAAATTTCCTGCCAAGCAGAGGTTTTTGGAATTTCATGTCAACTTTGTTTTCTGTTTAAATTTTGACAAATTATCTGGAACAGTGCTGCGGAAAACTATTTCTTCATTTTTATGTCATTATTTTTTTTTTCTATATGAGTTTATTTCCTCATAAACTTTATTTGAAGCAGTGTAAGAAGACTGAGTTTATTACTTTAATTTTTTTACTTATAGGTGTTGATTTGGTTTAGGCTGTCGGCAAAAAATATGACTGATTTTCAAATCCATGATTTAGCAATCATTAAATAATTTTTTTTCTAACATTCCCTTTTGTTATGATGACTGACAAGAAAAAAATTTACTTACTGTTTAGCTGTGATCTTAGCTTTCATCGACATAAAAACATGAGCTTGGCTTTTATATATTCTAATGATGCTAAACGAAAGATACTTGAAAAAAAATTATAATGAGAATCAGGTTTAATGTTACTAGACTTTCCTCTTCGATTAAAATTTTAGGTCGCTTGATTTTTTTATCAGTGAATATTTTTTTTCCCATGAAATTGGCATGAAATTGAAACTATCCTAATCGTTATTCATTTTAGTCTGTTCCTGAGCTTTATTTGAGGAAAAATGATTAAACTGCCTAAAAAGTCATTAATCCTCTTGGTAGTAAAAAACAGTTGAAAAGTAATATTTTCATATAATGTGCTTTTATTTGTTGTAACACAAAAGTTACCTGACACTAAGGCCTGTTGAGGAGTCCTTTTCTGATGTAACGCTCCTTTTGATTTGATTGCACCTTCAGAAAAATCAAAAAAATCATTTTTAGGAAATTTAAAAAAAAAAATTCTAGCGTTATTTCTAAGGGAAACATACAAGGGTAGAAAAATTTTTGATTATAAAACTAATTAATTAATTAAGTACAGTATTTTTGGGAAAAATTGTTTAGTAGCTGGAATTTAAAAAAAAATTAATTTTCATCACATAGCTCATTTTAGTACGGAACTGTTTTTGCCCCTCCCCGTCGCTTACTCACCCCAACGAGTGAATTTGGGCGCGCGCGCGCTCATCCACCCCTTCTCAGTATTCAGTTACATTTACTCAAGTGCACAGCGTTTTAAATTCATTCAGGTAAATTAATCTGATTTTTTTTTGGTATTTTTTTTGAAGGTCTTTAAATAATATTATGTAGTTAGTGAATCTTAAAATATTTGGTGCGTTATTTTCTCGTTTTGTTACAGCAATTGATTTACTTAATTATTTGAGATTTTTAATCAATGTGAAAACCAATTTTTTTTTGCTAACGAAATCCATGATTTTTTTTGGGGGGGGGGGAAAAAATTTGAGGATAGAAAAATTTTGGATAGTTGAAAAACGAATCGAATCAAATCTATAAAGTTTGAGGATCTTATATTTTTAGTAGATGAAAGCTAAAAAATTACTCTGGGAAAAAATTTATGTATAAAATGGTTTCTCGTTCAAACACCATTTTTTTTCCAAGGCCAGCCTTGTTATTTTCCCTTTGTCGTTGATCAACGTTTCTTCCCTCCTGCTAAATCTTCTTAAAAAGTAAAAACGCGCGCGAACCAGTCAGAGATTTTTAAAAGCAAAATATTCGGTTTCCTCAGCTTTCACAGCTGTTTAATTTACTTCATTATTAAATCGAGACTTTGGTAAATCAAAAAAAAAAAAAATTCTCAACGAAATTAAATTCATAATTTTATTTTCGGGGGAAAATGTGAGAATTGAAAATTTTTAATAATCAAACTGCGAATTGAATCAAGTCAGAGAAGTTTTAGGGCCTTATTTTTGAGGAATAAATTTTTTTAGTAGATCGAAGCAAAAAAAAAAATTATTCTTAAAAAATTCAGGTATAAAATGGTTTCTCGTTTAAACACCATTTTTGTTCGAGGTCAGTCTTTGTTATTTTCAGTTTGTCGTTCAACGTTTTTTCCCTCCTCCCTCTTAACAAGTCAAGACGCGCGCGCGCGCTTTCCACCCCATTTCAGTATTCTTTTGCAATTAGTGAAGTGTGCACGGCTCTTTCCATTTATTCAAGGTATTTAAATTTTATTTTTATCAATATTTTTTTTTAATGAAGCTTGAGTTTTAATTAAATTATTTCAAAGGCTTTTAAACAGATCGAGTTATCTGAAAATATTTTCAAGTTATTTTTTAAATTAATCTGATTTTTTGTTAGGTGTTAAAATAATATTATCCAGTTAGTGAATTTTAAAAGCAAAATATTTGGTGTTTTCTCAGTTTTCACAGCAGTTCATTAACTTAATTATCAAACTGGGACTAATAAATCTGGGGGAAAAAAATCGTCTTCCTAACGAAATTAAACTCATGATTTTATTTTTGGGGGGAAATTAGAGGATTGAAATATTTTTAATGATCAAGCAGGGAACCGAATAAATTCAGATAAGTTTTAGGACCTTATTTTTTAGGAATCAATTTTTTTAAGTAGATCAAAGCCAAAAATTGCCAAAAAAAAAAATGCATTTGAAAAAAAATTCAGACATTAAATGGTTTTTCGTTCAAGGTCAATATTGTTAGTTTCCCTTTGTCGTTGATCAACGTTTCTTCCCTCCTGCTAACCCTTCTTAACAAGTCAAGACGCGCGCACACGCTATCCACCCTGTTCAGTATTTTCTTGCAATTAGTGAAGTGTGCACGGCTCTTCCCATTTATTCAAGGTATTTAAATTTTATTTTTATGAATAATTTTTTTTTTAATGAAGCTTGATTCTCATTGTAATTATTTTAAAGGCTTTTTAACCGATAGTATTATCCGAAAATCTTTTTATCAGGGTTAGCAAAAAAAAATTTTAATTAATTTTTTTTTTTTGGTTTTTTGAGAATGCATGTCATAGGAAAAAAATTTCGACTATGAAATAACCTCGATCGAACTGATAAAAATTTTATTATGAAAAAGTTTTGATGCTAGTGAATCCAATCTCGTTAATAATAATTAACGCGGAGTTTTTGAATTTATAATGATTTTCTATTCGCCACCACCATTTTTCTTTAATAGCTATTCCCGCCTTTTTTTTTCTTTGACGACGTCATTGCTTCTACCGATTAAAAAAATGGCTCAAACAAACTTGTTTGCTTCTTTTAGTTGAAGGGTGACTTAAACATTCTTATCAATCTCACTCAGATAGTAGACAGATTAATTTTCTATAATTTAATTTTATTTTTTGATCGAATAGAAGCGGCCAATGTAAAAAAATTATTTTTGAAAATATTCGATTTTGTTTACAGATGATATTTTTGCTGCCCAATGTCTCGTCTCCACCTTTCGCCGCTGACGTCACATTACATGAATCGAATCAATGACGTCGACATGTCATTCGCTGCTCTCAGTTTGACATTAGATTTCGTTCGGTGCAGACTACAAAATTTTAAGTACCACACGGAATGTAGGAATTTTTATCAGCTGCCACCCGCTTTATTTTTTTCGAGTATTCATCAGGTAAATTATAATTTAGCATTCAAGTTATAAACTAACTTAGCCTAAAGCAATTAAAAATAATTTTTTCTCTTTTATTTACCATTTAAGTAAGCAGAAATCAAACTTGGTCCCTATTTTTTGTTATTCTTTGTAACGAAGCAGTTTCTTCTTCTTAGCATGGAAAATTGATTTAGAATTACATAAAAAATTGCTCGCCAGGAATTGAGAAAGTTTACTTGACAAGAAACTTAAAACATTTGTTCGACAAGAAATTTTTATTAGAATTAGTTTTTTTAGCATGGAAAATTTATTTAGAGTTTAGAGGAAAAAAATGCTTCTTAAGTTTTGAAAATATTTGGTCAACAAGACATTTAAAAAAGAATTGCTCGACAACAAATGAGAAAATGAAAAAAAAATTTTTTGTCTAAAATAGCTGTCGTTAAATACTGTAATCTTCAGACTTTTTAATTTAATTTTCATTGATTTCAGGTTCTCAATTCGGAAGAACTCTGCTTCGTTGTTCATCACATAACCAACTAAAAGCAAAGGCAGACATTATGGGAGCGTTCAACAGAAAAAATCAGAAGAGGATCAAATCAAATCATTTAGAAATGGTAAGTCTCTTTTCTTTTTTTTTTTTGTTTAACTAATTTTAGTCGGTTTAGTTAATTCTACTAAAATTATTGTTTGAATTGGAAGTATTATGAAAACCTTTTTGTGACATGAGAAAATTCTGGAATAATTTCTTCGACAAAATTTTACAAACCTGGAAACAGTGTTAAGTTTTTCCTTACAATGGAAAGCTTATTTAGAATCCCCAAAAAAATAATTTGCTCGACAACAAATTAGAAAAATAAAATATGCTTGCCACCAAGTTGAAAAAAAAATTGCTCGACAAGAAATGTGAAAAAATGTCTTGCCTAGAATATTTGTCGTTACACAATTTCCAAATTTTTAATTTTATTTTTATTTTTCAGATCCACAACCTGCAGCACATTTCTTGAGGTGACCATCAAATCATCAAAGACAGCCATCATAGGAGCGTTCATCACTGAAACAACAGAAGAGGATCGAATCGCATTATTTAGTAAATGGTAAGTCTCTTTATCTTTTTTTTTTTTTTTGTTTGATTAATTTCCGCCGCTTGTTGTCGTTCGAATTGTTGTCGATCAAATCTCCTAGTTCACATTAATTCATGATATCAGAACTTACCGGAAGTCGAGCAAAGGTTTTTGTAATTTCCTGTAAAGAAGATTTTTTTTTAAATTTTATTATTGAGAAGCAGAGAGTTTTTTGAATTATCTATCAAGCAGTGCTTTTTAGAATATCCTGCAAAGCAAAGGCTTTTTGACTTTTTTGGCAAGTGAATGTGTTTTTGATTTCATGTCGAGCAAAGGTTTCTGAAGTTTCCTGTCGAGCAATGGTTCTTGACATTTCTGGTCAAGTAAATGTTTTTTTTGATTCCTTGTCAAGCAAAGGTTTTTTACAATTTTTTGTCAAACAGAGTTTTTAAAATTTCCTGTCGAGTAGAGGTTTTTGTAATTTCTTGTCGAGCAAAGGTTTTTGACATTTCTGGTCAAGTAAATGTTTTTTTTGATTCCTTGTCAAGCAAAGGTTTTTTACAATTTTTTGTCAAACAGAGTTTTTAAAATTTCCTGTCGAGTAGAGGTTTTTGTAATTTCTTGTCGAGCAAAGGTTTTTGACATTTCTGGTCAAGTAAATGTTTTTTTTGATTCCTTGTCAAGCAAAAGTTTTTTACAATTTTTTGTCAGAGATTTTTAAAATTTCCTGTCGAGTAGAGGTTTTTGTATATTCTTGTCGAGTAAAAGGTTTTAGACTTTCTTGGAAAGTAAACTTTTTTTTTGATTTCATGTCGAGCAAAGGTTTTTTACAACGTTTTGTCAAACAGAGTCTTGTTATTTTCCCTTTGTCGTTGATCAACGTTTCTTCCCTCCTGCTAACCCTTCTTAACAAGTGAAGACGCGCGCAAACGCTTTGCACCCTGTTCAGTATTTTCTTGCAATTAGTGAAGTGTGCACGGCTCCCCGGCCTGAGTTTAGGCCGTTGTCATTTTTTTTTCATTTTAAAATTTCTAAAGAATTATCTGCACTGAAAAAAAAAATCTACCATACGAGGGGCCTGCTTTGTTGATTGCGGGGCGTCTTTGTACTGGGCCAAAAAAAAATGCGACGACTTACAATCCGAGAAACGTCCAGAAATGTGATAAATAAACCCCCGCAATCTGCTAAAGTCGCCCCCTCGTACGATATTAATTTTCCGCCCTCGTAATTATTATTTTGGATTTTATATTCTTATTATTTAAGTCTTTTTATATATACATGTTCTTTCTCAGTGTACTCTACTAAAGAATGTTAGATGACATAGTTAGGACTCCCTAATTTGGCTTTGTTTTTTACCTTCTTAATTCCTTATCGGAATGGATAGCCAATGAGCTGACTTTTGAAACTAGTCTCTTGATGATAAAACGAAGCCGAATCAGTTACTCTGACCGTCCGATAAATGATTTAGTAGTGCCACTAGGAAGTCCTAATGTCTTAATCCTGTTTCTCTTGATAAAAAAAAGGAAAAAAGTATTTGGAAAAAAAATATTATTTTATAATCTCATCGCTTTAAATGTTAGGAATTCTTAGGGTTTTGCTAATAAAGGAATTTTGCAATTGAAAAATCATTTATTAGAATAAATAATTTATTTATATTTTAAAAAGTATTTTTACAAATTATTTACACATTACAAATATAAAAACTAACACTTAACCCCTTATTTTCTTTTGTTTCAGGAACAGAACTTCAAGGAAGAGGACACGAACGCTTTAGGGCCGTTGGGAACTGGGGACCTTCCCTCCCATGGCCATCCTTCCACTTCCTTCTCCTTGCTACTCCGTCGGTGATGTCACGTCGAAGTAAAAGCAAAGCGAACTAGAAGTGAGCTTAGACTTACGCTTCGTGGCCTGGCATCGCTGCATTCCCTGAACACACAAGTCCCCCCCCTTCAGCCTGCCGGGGCTGATGGGGGTGCGGGAGCCTTCTCTCAGCCCTTAGGGGCTGGGGGAGGAAGGCCCCACCTTAGCCGGTCAGAGGCTAAGGTGGGGCGGGGGTCCTCCCCGGGATCCGACATCCCGGGCCGGAAACTGGAGGGGGCCCCCACCACCCCGGGACCCGTTTTTTTGGGTCCCGGGTGGGGAGAGAGAGGGAAACGTCCCGGACGGTCTGTTTGACATCTTTTTACCTAGAAAAAAAGGCGAAAAAACGCGCGTCCATTTTTGGCGCGAATAAAAAATTGGCGGGAAAAAAGCGCGCCAATTTCGGGCGCGAAAAAAAAATTGGCGGGAAAATAAATTGTATTGGTCTATTTGTTTAATAATATTAAATAAAGAATTTTTATTTGAAAAAATTGTCTTCTTTTTAAAAAAATTTCCTTTTTTTTTAAAAAAAGGAAAAAAATTCCTTTTTTTTCAATTTTTTTTTGAAAAAATTGTCTTTCTTTTTAAAAAAATTTCCTTTTTTTTTAAAAAAAGGAAAAAAATTCCTTTTTTTTCAATTTTTTTTTGAAAAAATTGTCTTTCTTTTTAAAAAAATTTCCTTTTTTTTTAAAAAAAGGAAAAAAATTCCTTTTTTTTCAATTTTTTTTTGAAAAAATTGTCTTTTATTTTAAAAAAATTTCCTTTTTTTTTAAAAAAAGGAAAAAAATTCCTTTTTTTTCAATTTTTTTTTGAAAAAATTGTCTTTTTTTTTAAAAAAATTTCCTTTTTTTTTAAAAAAAGGAAAAAAATTCCTTTTTTTTCAATTTTTTTTTGAAAAAATTGTCTTTTTTTTTAAAAAAATTTCCTTTTTTTTTAAAAAAAGGAAAAAAATTCCTTTTTTTTCAATTTTTTTTTGAAAAAATTGTCTTTTTTTTTAAAAAAATTGTCTTTTTTTTTAAAAAAATTTCCTTTTTTTTTAAAAAAAGGAAAAAAATTCCTTTTTTTTCAATTTTTTTTTGAAAAAATTGTCTTTTTTTTTAAAAAAATTTCCTTTTTTTTTAAAAAAAGGAAAAAAATTCCTTTTTTTTCAATTTTTTTTTGAAAAAATTGTCTTTTTTTTTAAAAAAATTTCCTTTTTTTTTAAAAAAAGGAAAAAAATTCCTTTTTTTTCAATTTTTTTTTGAAAAAATTGTCTTTTTTTTTAAAAAAATTTCCTTTTTTTTTAAAAAAAGGAAAAAAATTCCTTTTTTTTCAATTTTTTTTTGAAAAAATTGTCTTTTTTTTTAAAAAAATTGTCTTTTTTTTTAAAAAAATTTCCTTTTTTTTTAAAAAAAGGAAAAAAATTCCTTTTTTTTCAATTTTTTTTTGAAAAAATTGTCTTTTTTTTTAAAAAAATTTCCTTTTTTTTTAAAAAAAGGAAAAAAATTCCTTTTTTTTCAATTTTTTTTTGAAAAAATTGTCTTTTTTTTTAAAAAAATTTCCTTTTTTTTTAAAAAAAGGAAAAAAATTCCTTTTTTTTCAATTTTTTTTTGAAAAAATTGTCTTTTTTTTTAAAAAAATTTCCTTTTTTTTTAAAAAAAGGAAAAAAATTCCTTTTTTTTCAATTTTTTTTTGAAAAAATTGTCTTTTTTTTTAAAAAAATTTCCTTTTTTTTTAAAAAAAGGAAAAAAATTCCTTTTTTTTCAATTTTTTTTTGAAAAAATTGTCTTTTTTTTTAAAAAAATTTCCTTTTTTTTTAAAAAAAGGAAAAAAATTCCTTTTTTTTCAATTTTTTTTTGAAAAAATTGTCTTTTTTTTTAAAAAAATTTCCTTTTTTTTTAAAAAAAGGAAAAAAATTCCTTTTTTTTCAATTTTTTTTTGAAAAAATTGTCTTTTTTTTTAAAAAAATTTCCTTTTTTTTTAAAAAAAGGAAAAAAATTCCTTTTTTTTCAATTTTTTTTTGAAAAAATTGTCTTTTTTTTTAAAAAAATTTCCTTTTTTTTTAAAAAAAGGAAAAAAATTCCTTTTTTTTCAATTTTTTTTTGAAAAAATTGTCTTTTTTTTTAAAAAAATTTCCTTTTTTTTTAAAAAAAGGAAAAAAATTCCTTTTTTTTCAATTTCTTTTTGAAAAAATTGTCTTTTTTTTACGGATCCCGGAGAGGACCCCCGCCCCCCCTTAGCCTCCGTTCGGCTAAGGTGAGGCCTTCTTCCCCCAGCCCCTAAGGGTTGAGAGAAGGCTCCCGCACCCCCATCAGTCCCGGTGGACTGAAGGGGGGGGACTTGTGTGTTTAGGGTATGCCAGCGATGCCAGGCCACGAAGCGTAAGTCTAAGCTCACTTCTAGTTCGCTTTGCTTTTACTTCGACGTGACATCACTGACGGAGTAGCAAGGAGAATAAAGTGGAAGGATTGCCATGGGAGGGAAGGTCCCCAGTTCCCGACGGCCCTAAAGCGTTCGTGTCCTCTTCCTTGAAGTTCTGTTCCTGAAACAAAAGAAAATAAATATTAGTTTTTATATTTTTAGTATGTAAATAATTTGTAAAAATACTTTTTAAAAGATAAATAAATTATTTATTCTAATAAATGATTTTTCAATTGCTAAATTCCTTTATTAGCATAACCCTAAGAATTCCTAACATTTAAACCCTTATCCCTTATGAGATTATAAAATAATATTTTTTTTCCAAATACTTTTTTCCTTTTTTTTATCAAGAGAAATAGGACTTTAAAACATTAGGACTTCCTAGAGGCACTACTAAATCATTTATCGGACGGTCAGAGTAACTGCTAAACCCTTGATTCGGCTTCGTTTTATCATCATGAGACTAGTTTCAAAAGTCAGCTCATTGGCTATCCATTCCGATAAGGAATTAAAAAGGTAAAAAACAATGCCAAATTAGGGAGTCCTAACTATGCATCTAACATTCGTTAATAGAGTACACTGAGAAGAAACATGTAACAGTATATAAAAAGACTTTCATAATAAGAATATTATCGCCTCAAAAAAAATAATTACGAGGGCAAAAAATTAGTAACGTACGAGAGGGCAACTTTGGCAGATTGCGCGTGTTTATTTAGTCACATTTCTGGACGTTTCAAGACATTATAAGACGTCATTTTTTTTGGCCCAGCACAAAGACGTCCCGCAATCAGCAAAGTAGCCCCCTCGTACGATAGACCTTTTTTCTCAGTGCAGACAAAATCTCTAGAAATTTTAAAATGAAAAAAAAAAAGACATCGGCCTAAACATTTTCTAATGCTTAAAGTCCTTTTCTCTCAGTAAATAAATACAAATATTTTTTTCCTAGTCAAACAAATTCCCTGACAATTTATCTTAGTCGAACAAATTCCCTGACAATTTTTCCTTGAAGATAAAATTTCCTGACATTTTATCCTAATCGAACAAAATCCCTGACAATTTATCTTAGTCGAACAAATTTTCTGACAATTTCTCTTTGAAGAAAATATTCCCTGACAATTTGTCCTAGTCGAACATATTTCCTGACTATTTCTTCTAGTCAAACTAATACCCTGACAATTACTCCTACTTCGTGGGATAAAGCAAAAAGAAAAGCTAACAACTTTCAATTTAGAAATTAAGCTGAAGCAAATAAGGACAAATTACTAAATGTTACCCTTTCGGAACTTCCCAACATAATTAGTAGCTCCATGTAAATGAAAAAAATTTATGATCTAATTTCACTTTCTTGAAAATGCCAAATTCTTTTCTGAATAAAGCCAACTATGTCTACTTTTTGAAATAATTATTTTTAGTGTCTTCTTGTCAAATACCGTTTTAAACTTTTTTCCTGTCGAACGACTTTTTATTTTATTGTTGATGTAATCTTATAATAATTTTTCCTTTGTCGAAACAATTTCATATCTTGATCAGTGCTGAAGCAGCATAAAAAACAAAAGCTAAAAACGGTCAATTCAGAAATTTTTTTTGACTAAGGATAAACAACTAAATGCAACCCTCTCAGTACTTCCAATTTAATCAGTACGTTTATAAAAATAATTAATCTAATTTAATTTCTTGAAAATGACATATTCTTTTTCCTAATAAAACCTTCTCTTTGAGTGTCTTCCTATTGAATAACTTTTTAAAAGTTTTTCTATCAACAAAGCGAAGTTAATGCATGGCAAAATTCAAGAAAGTCAAATTTTAATTGAAAATAAATAAAAAGGAACTTACCATTTTCTAAATCCAGCGATGTCCCTTCCGTTGTCATGCTGATGAAGTTTCCTCTTCTTATAGGGTCTTCCAGCTACCTTCCTTGGTTTCCACCCACGCGACCTGGGACCTGGGTCCCAGTAGCGGGAAGGTAGCCGGAGCCCGTGACGCTCTCTTCCGTCCTCTTCTTCCTTGAAATGGTCTTCCTGAAACAAAGAGAAAAACTGTCAGTTTTTTAAAAATACAAAAACAATTTTCTATTAAATTTCGATAAATTCATTTCCCCCCCATATTTTAAAATTTCCTTAGATCCGCAAAATTATAAATTATACCGACAACTGAATTCAGTTCAACGCACCAAAATTGGTATCTTGCTGGCCGAGAAAAAAAACCTGCACCTATATTGGCAATGATCACAGCTAAACAAAAGGGACTTTATTTCTTGCGAGTCAACAAAACATTTTTTTCTACCGAGACATTTTTTCATTTTCAAAAAAATTTTAGTCGAAAAGGAATGGACGTGTAAGTAAAAAAATTAAAATCAACCCGGTCTCCTCTTACACTGCTTCATATAAAGTTTATGAGAAAATAAACTCATCACAGTACAATCATTTAGAATAGCATCTAGCTTGTGTCATTACAAGATTTTCCTTGAGTTTATGATTGTCAGAATTAAGCAAAACGATTGAATTTTATTTAAAAGCAAAAAAAAAAAAAAAAGGAAAGAGACTTACCATTTTCTAATTTTCTCTTCCACTGAGAAGCGCTCCCATGATGTCTGCCTTCGCTTGTAGTTGATGGTCACCACTAAAGTGCTGCACATGGTGGATCTGAAATGAATAAAAATAAAATTTAAAATTTAAAAATTATTTAGCGACAATTATTCTAGACGAGAAATTTTTTCACCGGTTTTCTTTCCTAACCCTGATGAAAAAGATTTTAATTTTTAACTGGAAAAGATTTTCGGATAACACTATCTGTTAAAAAGCATTAAAAATAATTACAATAAGAATCAAGCTTCACTGGAAAAAAAAAATTATTGATAAAAATAAAATTTAAATACCTTGGATAAATGGAAAGAGCCGTGCACACTTCACTAATTGCAAAAGAATACTGAAAAGGGTGGAAAGCGTGCGCGCGCGTCTTGACTTGTTAAGAAGGATTAGCAGGTGGGAGGGAAAAACGTTGTTGAACGACGAAGGGAAACTAACAAGATTAACCTTCAACGAGAAACCATTTTATATCTGAATTTTTTTTTAAAATGCATTTTTTTTGGCAATTTCTGGCTTTAATCTACTTAAAAAAATTGATTCCTAAAAAATAAGGTCCTAAAACTTCTCTGAATTTATTCGGGTCCCTGCTTGATTATTAAAAATATTACAATTCTCACATTTATCCCAAAAATTAAATCATGAATTTAATTTCGTTAGCAAGAAGATTTTTTTTTCAAGATTTATCAGTCCTAATTTCATAATATTAAGTTAATTAACTGCTCTGAAACTGAGAAAACTTCAACTATTTTGCTTTTCAAAATAACTAACTGGATAATATCATTTAAACACCTTTCCAGAAAAAAATTACAAACAGAAAAAATTAGATTTATGTAAAA